>JAUIMM010000637.1:1527500-2127500 GCA_031769625.1 Taudactylus pleione | reverse complement strand
AACCATTAACATTTTTTTGCTGCATTCCTTAGGAAATCGCAGCTGCGATCGCATTACCGTCCATCTCTGAATCAGGACCATAGACTGTAAGCTCCATTAGGGCCTGGCAAGGGCTGATAAGGATGTCCAAATGTCCTCTGTAAAGTGCTGCGTAATATGTAAGCGGGGGCGCCGAGGGGAGGGAAGGAGCGGGTACTGTTTACCCGGGCCCGGGCCTCCTGAGGGGCCCGGGTCCGTCGCTGCTCCCCCCTCTCTGCTCTCTCTCATAGCAGCCCAGCACGCAGCGTGTGCTGAGCTGCAGTGGGAGACTGACGTGGCTGCTGAGCAGCAGCCACGTCAGTCTCCTTTGCCTGTGGGAAGAGCGATCATACTGATCGTGCCCCCCCCTGGCTTACAGCGCCCCCCTCCTCAGCGCGCAGCGCCGGCAACAGTTGTTTGGGGGGTTTTTTTTTGTCGAGGGGGCGTGGCCACGCCTCCCACAATTAGGCCACGCCCCTCTGTACCTGGGCCCGCCAGGGCTCTCTACGGCCCTCTATGTAAGCGCTATATATATATATATAAAACAAAGTAAACAAATAGTCACAAAACAAGGATACAGTCAAAATGCCGATGGACAGGAATCTGTCTGACTAAATCCCGGTCTCTAAATACTGACGTGGGACTAAAGACAGGCATCGAAATCCCGACGCCGGAATCTAGACAGACAGGACCCCGGGGGGGACTTATGGTTAGGCACCACCCCAGGAGGGTTAGGTTTAGGGTGCAGGGAGGGGTGTTAGGCAGAGGCACCCCTGGGGGAAGGTTAGGGGTATGCAACACCCTGGGAGGGTTAGGGTGCGGGGAGGGGAGGTTAGGGTTAGGCACCACTGGGGGGAGGTTAGGGTTAGGCACCACTAAGGGAGGATTTAGAGTACTTACCAGCCCCAGTCGGGATCTTTAGCGTTCGGGCTTTGGGCGTCGAGATTTACTCAGACGGCTTCCAGGCCGTCAGCATTTCATACCCAACCCCACAAAACTATTAGGCATCATTACCCGAGCCATCCATATTTGCAGCCGGCTGTGAGACGTGACACTGGTGTGGTAATTGGATGACTGTATACTTGGAATGCTGGGTTGTGCGTTTCTGTGTGGGCTGCTCATTCCAGTCATCGTCATCATTAGAATCTTCCTCATAACTTATAGATTAGGGAAGTAGCCTACATATGCCAGGCCAGAGCTTCTCCATGCACAGTGCGATTCACAGCCTATGGTATTTATCAAAGCTTGGAGAGAGATAAAATTGTGAGAGATAAAGTACTAACCAATCAACTTCTAACTTACATCTTACAGGCTGTGTTTCAAAAATGACAGGAGCTGATTGGTTGGTACTTTATCTCATAGCTTTATCTTTCTCCAAGCTCTAATAAATATTTCGGATGAATGATTGCGCTAGCCTTACAATATGCGGGTGCACAACACCATTCTCTCTCCCCCTCACCTATAACAGAGTACACACACAGCACGCCTTTCTGTTACCACTGCCTCACAAATGATGGTGATAGCGGTTACGGTATCACTTGCCTCCATGCTACTACCGCTTTACTCCTTCTACGCCCATATTTAGATTTGCACGCATCCTCCTCAAATACGTGTAACATATGAATGAGGCAGGAGAGCAAGCTGTAGTTACATCACTGATACACCGGTCATCACCATAATAAGAGCTTCTGCTTACAGTGGTAACAAAAAGAATTGAAGCCAAATCCTTTAAATGAATAACCAGCTCCAGTGCTAGAGCGCCTGGGCTGCATTACACTTCAGCAGATGGGTCACCCCCACAAAAGTGGTAGCCAGCATCAGACAAGGACAGGGTGGACCATTCCCTGTATATCAGTAAAACCCACATGGTGGGATCCCCAGTACTAGTGGATACAGCGGCGTAACTATAAATTTTGCTCCCTCTTGCCAAAAAAGTTTCAGACTTGGCCCCCCCCCCCCCCCACCTGCCCCCAGCCATAAAACAAACACACCCTAAGATGACGTTTAAGGTGTGTAGTTCCATGATACAGTAATGTCCCTTATGACAAAATAAGTAATGCCCCTTATTACACATTATGCCACACCGTAATGCCCTTACACATTAGGCCACAAAATAATGCCACGTATAACACGTAATGACACACAGTAATGCCCTTATAACAAATTATGCCACACCGTGTCCCTTATACAGTGTTCCCTGTAGTAGTCCTCCTGTAGTTGTGCCCCTTATGCAATGCCCCATGTAGTAGTGCCCCTTCTGCAATGCCTCCTGTAGCAGTGCCCATTATGCAGGTCCCCTATTGCAGTGCCCATTATGCAGGCCTCCCTGTAGTAGTGCCCTTATGCAATGCCCCCTGTAGCAGTGCCCCTTATGCAATGCCCCCTGTATCAGTGTCCGTTATGCAATGCCCCCTGTAATTGAGCACATATGCCGTGCCCCCTGTAGCCAAGCCCATGCCATGCCCCCTGTAGTTGAGCCCATATGCCATGTCCCCTGTAATTGAGCCCATATGACATGTCCCCTGTAGTTGTACCTATATGCCATGCCCCCTGTAATAGAGCCCATAAGCCGTGTCCCCTGTAGTTGTCCCTATATACCATGTCCCCTGGAGTTGAGCCCCCCACCCACACCCGTGTACCTCAGTCAGGTTTCTATGGGGTATGCAATGCTGCCAAATTTACCAACATCCGATGCATTCCGGATATTGGCTAACGCAAGTCTAGGGGCCACACCGTGCATAATTGCTGCAGCTCTCCGGGCACATCGCAGGGACGGGCTCCTTTTGGAGCCCCTGTATCTGCCGCATGATACATCCAGGCGCTATGATCGCATATTGCAATGCGATCATGGGGTGGTAAGGTCATGACCAGACCGCATTGCAATCATTAATAAATGGGGGCCTAGGAGAGAGATAATGTGTATGGAGATAAAGTACCAACCAATCAACTCCTGTCATTTTTCAAACACAGCCTGTGAAATGGCAGTCTGATGCTGATTGGTTGATACATCTCCCCCTATAGAAGGAGTTGGGCTGTTTTGCATAGTGTGAAGGAGGTGCACAGAGACACCTAATTTTACAAAGCAATACAAAGATCACATTTTTGGATAAGTTATGAGTTGAATAAATCTTGGAGGAAATGTATAAAAACCTCCTAAAGACAGGAGAAGCGGACAAGTGAAGACGTTGCCCATAGCAACCAATCAGCTTCTTCGTAGCGTTTCATAAAATGTGCCCGATAAATAATATCTAGTAGCTGATTGGTTGCCATCAGCAACGCGGGTGGCAGTCGGGAAGCCGGCAGACCTAATCCCGACTGTCGGCTTGCCAACTGTCTAATCCCGGCAAGGGTCTAAAGACAGGCGTCATTAGACATACACTGGGAGACCGACGCCCAGCATCCCGATCGAAGGGACGCTGGGCGCCGAGCGCGGATAGCCGCGGGGGGGGGGGAGGGTTAGGTTTAGGGTTCCCGGAGGGACTTAGGGTTAGGCACCCTCCAGGAGGTTAGGTTTAGGCTAGGGGAAGGGGGGTTAGCATTAGGCACCCCCGGGGGGAGGTTAGGGTTAGGCACCCCCGGGGGGAGGTTAGGGTTAGGGCACCCTCCAGGTGGTTAGGTTTAGGCTAGGGGAAGGGGGGTTAGCGTTAGGCACCCCTGGGGGGAGGATAGGGTTAGGCACCACCGGGGGGAGGTTAGGGTTAGGCACCCCCGGGGGGAGGTTAGAGTTAGGCACCCCCCCGGGGGGAGGTTAGGGTTAGGCACCCCCCCGGGGGACTTAGGTTTAGGCAGCAGGGAGGGGGGTTAGCTTTAGGCACTGGGGGGGTAGGTTAGGGTTAGGCACCCCTAATGGAGGGTTAGGGTTAGGGGGTAGAATAGGTTAGCAAAGTCTTACCTTAGGACGATCAGGATTTTCACTGCTGCCGGGATGCTGCTGTCGGGATTCGAACCGCCGGCCATGCGCCCGGTGGTAAATCATACCGATTCCAGCAACGCCTTCACTTTGCCACTCTTTAGACGATTTGCCCAAACGTAAACAAAACTGCCAAGAACATAGAAAGATGCCATATGTAATAATTACTGTCCCAAGGATCCCTACTCCTTGTGATTAATATAAGCCATAAATGACTCTTACTAAGCAATAATTGTGGAGAAATAAATGATTAATGTAATACAATACAAGGGAATACAATTTTGGTAGATGGTTGGTCTTTGTTGTGACATTTAGAAGCAGATACAATTAGCAGCAAGGTTCCCACACAATGTGCATTTTCGGTTATTACTGTACTGTACACAATGTGCATTTCCGGTTATTACTGTACTGTAACACAATGTGCGTTTCCGGTTATTACTGTACTGTAACACAATGTGCATTTCCGGTTATTACTGTACTGTAACACAATGTGCGTTTCCGGTTATTACTGTACTGTAACACAATGTGCATTTCCGGTTATTACTGTACTGTAACACAATGCGCATTTCCGGTTATTACTGTACTGTAACACAATGCGCATTTCCGGTTATTACTGTACTGTAACAATGTGCATTTGCGGTTATTACTGTACCACAATGCACATTTTAAATTATTACTGTAACACAATGTGCATTTGCGATTACTGTACCACAATGCACATTTTAAATTATTACTGTACTGTAACACAATGCACATTTCCGGTTATTACTGTACTGTAACACAATGTGCATTTCTGGTTATTACTGTACCACAATGTGCATTTCCAATTATTACTGTACTATAACACAATGTGCATTTCTGGTTATTACTGTACCACAATGTGCATTTCCAGTTATTACTGTACTATAACACAATGTGCATTTCTGGTTATTATTGTATTGTAGCACAATGCACATTTCCAGTTATGACTGTACTGTAACACAATGCACATTTCCTGTTATGACTGTACTGTAACACAATGCGCATTTCTGGTTATTACTGTACTGTAACAAAATGGCCTTTCTGGTTATTACTGTACTGTAACACAATGGCCTTTCTGGTTATTACTGTACTGTAACACAATGCACATTTCCTGTTATGACTGTACTGTAACACAATGCACATTTCTGGTTATTACTGTACTGTAACACAATGCACTTTCCTGTTATGACTATACTGTAACACAATGCACATTTCCTGTTATGACTGTACTGTAACACAATGCACATTTCTGGTTATTACTGTACTGTACCACAATGCACATTTCCTGTTATGACTGTACTGTAACACAATGCACATTTCTGGTTATTACTGTACTGTAACACAATGTGCAAGTAAGAACATCTAGTGTGATTCCTGCTCTTGCAGCTATGGGACTTAATTAAATACAAGAAAAGTTTTCCTGCCCTTACATCTCACAGAGTATTAGGGGCTCATCTGAAGCGCATGCTGGTGCGGCCACGTCTTTTACCGTAGCTGCGTCTGCATCTTTATGGTAATGCCAACGATGATTTTGTGGATATTGAAATGCCCATTTGCAGCGCCTTGCTATGGTGGAAATCTGTGTAGGTGCATCTTTAAATGAACCATCGGGCGCATCAGTGCACCATCGGACGCATCATTGCACCATCAAAACTTGCACCAGCCCTATGGCAGTTGCAGTTTCTCCGTCTGAACATGGCGTCCTGTGTAAGCGGATGTGCGTAGCAACACACACGCGACATGCCCGCATCTACTTTGCTACCCCCAAGTAACCCCCCAGGCCGGGTTTCTGAATCTGTTCTGCGCCTCTGAGCGCTATCAATGTTGCTGCAGGAGCAGTGTGACTCAGGCGCATGCACAGACTTAAAATATCAGCCAACTGCGTGCGGCATTGTGACTCAGAATCAGGCCCTTTGCATCCAAGATTACGACAGAACCTCGCAGCTAATTGTACCTGCCCCATAGACTTTTGCCCAGTGCACATCTTTGTGTTTTAACTAGTTTGAAAAGGCATTTCCTGTTATAGAGAGCAGGAGTTTTCCATGATGTTCACTAGGAGACCGCATAGGTGTAAAAACAAAATAAAAAAAATGACTTTCAGTGCACGACTATGAGCTTCCTAAATGAGGTCTCCGAATATTTTGGTGAATGGCAAAGTTTGAATATGCCCTGTTAGAATCCTGCTTTCGTCCCTGCTGCATGTATCCTGCCACAATGACCAATCATTGATTAAGTGTATCAATGGACTTCACTCCCAATATACTCTGGATGCCAGGGAATGCTGGTTCTTGTAGTTCTTAAAGCTCATGGGGTAAATGTAATAGGGTGCGGAGTTCTGACATCAGGCAGTCTCACACGGGACTCGCCAATGTCAGAACTTCACACCCTATTACATTTACTCCCCAGTATGCTTTGGCAGCCAAGGGCATGCTAATATTTATAGTTCTACAAGTACTAGCATTACCAAGCAGCTTACGGCTGCCAGGGCTTTCTAGGACAAGTAATGCTTCGTATAAAAATCCTTTTTTTTTTAACTATTTAAGATTATACAACAACAGGGGTGTTGGTTGGAGCCTATTCAGCACAGGGTTTTTTTTCAAAGGAGGAGGCACACAGTTCTACTAGTTAATTCACAATGACCAGGCTGGGATTAGTTTTGTATTCCATTTACCAATGAGCACTTCTGGAGAGGGTGCAAAGCCAGAGAGGGTGGAGCGATCAGAGTGGCCATCAACGATTACAGTACAAACCATCGATAGTTAACCAATGATGGTCGATGAATTTGCTATTGATGGCACATAGCCCACCAATGTTTGTTTTTTTTCCCTATCCAGCACTGGGCATAGCTCCGCCCCCTTTGTTGCCCCTGAAGTCCCAACCCCAAATCTGATTGGCCCACTGCCTAATAGAGCAGACCTGACTAATAGAGTAAGACTGACCATGTACAAAACCATAGATGGTTTCATGCCAGTGGTTACACACTATCACAGTTAACCACCAATGGTACCATTGATGGTCAACCCACCGATGGCCATCCCTAATCGTTTTTTCATATGCATTCGTTCTGTGTAAGCTCCACCTGGTGGTCAGCCTCATATCAACTTACTGAACATCTTAAGTTTCCTTAGTAGTGTTCCAAATGCACCCTGGATAGGTCATAGTGCAGTCTTCATCTTAATTTCCACATGGGCTACTGCATAGAGGTGCTGCTATGGAATGAGATTGAAATACCGATGACTGTTCAGCCGCCGGTTCAAATACTGACTTTGAAAGCCTGACAGGAGGAGATTCCGACGCCGGCTGGTAAGTATCCTAACCCTCCCAACTCCCCCCCTAACCCTCCCCTTTGTGGTGCCTAACCCTAAAACTCCCAGGGTGGTGCCTAACCCCAAGTCCCCCGGGGGTGCCTAAACCTTACTCCCCCTGCCCGCACCCTAAACATAACTCTCCCGAGGGGGGTGCCTAACCCTAACTTCTCCCCAGTGGTGCCTAACTAACTCCCCCTTTCCCTAACCTAACCCTCCTGGGGGGCTGCCTAACCCTAAGTCCCCCCAGGGGTGCCTAAACCTAACTCTCCAAAGACGCCCTGGACTTACCTCATTTGGGGTGGCGTCTGTCAGGATTCCGGGTCGCGATTAAGATAGGCATCGGTATTTCGACGCCTATCTTAAGTCCAGTGTCAGGCTTGAATCGTCAGCATTTAGACTGGTGGCATCTTGTCTGGCGGTCTAATAACTACATCCCGCTACTTGATCCTCTCCTTAACACAGCATCGATGGTAAGGACTCTGACCTAAATCTGCCATCCTTAGATCTGTTGTCAGTTCTGTTGCATTATTTGTATTGTATTTGCAGTGATTATACTGCCTGTATACTTTGAATCAGAGAAGACTATAGTGAGGCCAGAACACCTACGTTACCTTTACAATAAATGGGTCAATTACTTAATTCCTTCAAAAGTAGTTTCAAAATATAATAAATGTTCATGTTACTTTATAAAATGATGAATGAGCCCCTACAGGACAATATATGAGTCAAGTATTTTGTGTATCAGTGATGTCTCTGGTTACTGCGACCTGTTAATAGTATGAAGTGGCTGTTCTGTAGTTTAACGTTCTCTCCACTAGATGTCAGACTAAACCTATGTACAACATAATAATTATTTGCAATGTGGAAGTGGGAAGTCTGATAGAACTGCATACAGAATGAAATTAACCTTTTAGGCTGGACAGGGCTTGTGGGAGTCCCAGGGCAACTAACTTGTGAGGAGCCCCACCAATAAAATTGTCACTATGATATGCTGTAGATGTTATTAAAAAGTATAATGTGTAAATTAGAGATGTTCGCACCCCCGTCTTTTGTTTCTGAAACAATTACAAAAACTGCAAAAATCATGTCATTTGGGCTTGTTTTTGTTCCTACTGCATTAACATCAATATTAATAAAATAAATTTTCAGTCAATTTTGAAGACCTCACTGCTCACCATATTGGTCCAAGGCTGCAGCGAGCTGAGTGGCTAAACTAAGCGACAGAACAGCGGAACAAACACACGGCATTTTAAAGGATCGTAGTAATCAAGAACTAATAACTTAAAAGTAAAAGCCTAATAGAAAATATAATATTATTATTATTATTATTATTATATAATACATTACGAAAACACAGGCTTCAGCAAAAGTTGATAATTGTTGAAAGTAAAAAGAAAAAGAACTTGTTTGTATGTATAGTTTTTGTCACTTTCTATTATACGAGTAATGTTTAGCGTCAAAAAGTTTGTTAGATGTATTACATCACACAATGCTGCATTGTCTGCCTCTGCCAGCAGTAAATTAGAAGCTAATTTGCAGTAAAAGATAACTAAAATTACGCTGAACTGCTGTAATGGATGATTTAGTGTTTGTGGATAATACATCGGGGGCACTGTTCCATATAAAATGAGTGACCTGAAAATGATAGTTGCTAATGTCATTTTTCATGATGTAGCCTGCAAATTGTTAGCACATTGATTATTAGACCTTAAATTAGACCATACAGTTCCTAACACTGGGTGTATTTACTAAAGTGAGAGTTTTTAGAAGTGGAGATGTTGCCCATAGCAACCAATTAGATTCTAGTTAGTATCTTCTATAAGGTGCTAGTTAAATGTTAAGAAGAATCTGATCGGTTGCTATGGGCAACATCTTCAGATCTAAATACCCGCACTATAGTAAATATACCCCTAAGAGTCCTGTACAGATGGTCATGCTTGACCCTTTGAAAGAGTGTAGACAGCTGTACATTGTTTCACTCATCAGTCACATTTAGATCAAATTGTCTTTGCACTGTCACAGTATATATTAAATGGAAAGAATAACAATGTTACATACACTGTTCTGTTTTCTTTGTTTTATTACTCATTGATCAGGGGAGAAAAGCCTACATTTCATTGAAATTGGAGGGGATTTTTTTAAATTGTCTACATTATTTCTAATAAACTATTCAGAAACAAACAAACAAAAAAAAGATGATCACGCAAGATAGAGAACACCAATGTCCCACTAAAGTACAGTAATACACACACAAATACACACAATCTTGGATAAAGCCCATAATGTAAAGTAGTGCAAAATGGAATTGTCCTTGGACCCTTATGATGTATATTGAAAATTACATGCGCAGTTTAACGAACTAAGCACTTCAGTCCGTGGCATCACTTGGTTCGGTGACAGTCGGTGCACAAAACTGCCCACGCTCATCCGAAAAGATTGTGTGGCCTTGCGGGGAAGGGCTCACTCTGGGGGCATTCCCAGTACTTTTGGAGTTGTCGGGCTGCCCCCAGGAGACTCTCCCCCCACTGCCAGCATTACAATGCAGTGGTCAGCTCTCGTTCACTGAGGAGCTGGCATTTTAGTGTTACCCCTCTCATAGGTTGACGCCCTACCCTGCATGATCCGCATCACCGGAGGGACTGACGCTTTCGTGGTTGAAGTGCTTGCTTTGTTTGGGCCCCCACAAGCCAAGCTAACAATGGGCTTAAGGTGGCTAACAGTGTTAATCATCATCACATTTTGAAGAGGTCATCTTTCTCAGCATCCCCCTCCTCACTTTTGTTAATACCACCATCACACTAATATTAGTTCTATGCACTTTGGGTTGCCCTGACGATGGCACATCACTCTGTTTATTGCACCACTACAGATGATCGTCTCAAGTCATCTATCTATACTACAAAGGAGAAGCCGACAGTTCAGCTGTATTTGCAAATAAACGTGTCTTACCTGTGACATGTCAGTATCTCAAGCAAGACCTCCAAGCATCCAGTTTCTTTACATATCCATCATACACACAGGACCCTAAGTGAGACATCCAAATGGGGGCGCAAGACTGACAGTTTATTCAAATGACGGGAACAAATAGAGGACAGTATAATGTCAAGTCACCATAGCAGCTAATCTAAAACCTAATTACATGTTAGATCATCAGAGTAGAGACGGACATTTACAAACACTGACATAAAGACACCATACATGGGACATATAAATGACAGAGTACTCCCAATCCATTTAAGGGATGTAGTTACGATTTCAAAACTACATACCGAATCCCCATTTAATGTTATTCACATGAAATAACTTACACTGACACGTCTCGTACACAAGGCCGGAACATTTCTCATCCCATGCTCACTTGACAATGGCAGATTTCAACGATCTATTAAGATCTATTTCCACGTCTCAAATTCTAATTCACCTTCTTGCCATCCACTGTAAGGTGAAGTAATACCGATAGCCTTACATAGTCAAAATTGATAAATCTTTTGCTATTCATAGTGCTAAAAAACGTTCTTAACAATGAATATATTGCAGTCAAATTCAGAAATAAATTAAATTCACTGTAAAAAAAAAAAAAAAAAAAAAAAACTAAAATGTATTTCTTAAGGCTAACTTAAAAAAAAAACAAAAAACATTTTAATGCAAGATTTGCAAAAACATACAAAGACTGGTCAATGTTTGTGAATTACACAAACAAAATTTCTCTGTTTTTTTTTTAACAAATGCTACTCGCCCTCTTTTGTGAATTCAGCCATGCAATTTTATTTTTGCTAAAAATACTGTATGCCAAACTCTTTCTTAGAAGTACCGTGCACTACTGTTCCCATACCTTCATGAGGTACCCAAATAGGAATTATAGCGGCTTGTTTATAATTTTTAGGTAAGTGGATTTTTATTCTCGTTACTTCCCCCTCTCACACCACAACAGAGAGGCAATGATTTCTCCCTCAGACGCAGAGACTAATCAGACCAAAAGTGGTGCCGAAATAAAGTAGTATTTATTGTAAAGAACTCCATCCTTAAGGCATGTGACTTGAAGGATTTCATAGGGCAAGGTACAGTGGTGGGATTGACATAAAATACAGAATTATTTAAAACTAAATAATAATCTCAGCTCATTACTATAGTTTAATAATACTACTAAACAGATATACTGTATCATTATATTACTTCTGAATTAATTTATCATATTCTACATATTATAAATTATAGAACTACTAACTCTAGAATAATAATATGCAGGTTCAGTATGACATCACAAATGTCTCAATGATTTTCTTATTACTTACACAATGTAATCAGCATTAAATTATATATCTCACCTAACTAACTATGGACAAGTTGCATTAAAGACTAAAATGCAGTGAAACCACTTTCGAAGGCTTGTCATAATCCCACATGTATCAGTCCTCGTAAAGCAAACATTTCCGGAGCTTGGACCCGATAGGCAATGTTATCTATAGCTGGCATTGACTATAGAAGCCTATGTTCTTCTTTTTGCCCAAATCTTTCAGATTATTCTCCCCCTCCCTTGCAGCTTGTGCATGTGCAATAGGACTCACAAGCCATAAACGTGGAAGTCATCACAATGCAAGAGACAGCTCTTATCACATGTGTAATTATTTTCAGTTATTCATGCATTCAGCATTAAATGCCTCTATACTTGCGATAAGATGATACATCCCATCCTATATCTCTTTTTTTTCTATCTAGCTACCTTAAATGTCCAGCACACTATTCACAAGATGGTTCCTTCCAGAGGGTTTGATCATTGGCATACCCTAGGTGTATTTTGGATCAGTATGATTTACCACTGGCCGCATGGCGGTCCTAATCCCGACAGCGGAAGCCCGGCAGGGGTGAAGATCCCGAAGCTACTAAAGGGAAGTATAAACTAACCTATTTTTCTTCCCTAACCCCCCCTCTAAGTGCCTAACCCTATCCCTCCCTTCCCCGCAGCCTAACCCCATGTCTCACGGGTGGTGCCTAACCCTAACCCCCCTTCCCCTAGCCTAACACTAACCTCCCGGGGGGGTGCCTAACCCTAAATCTCCCCCGGGAGCCCCTAACTTAACTCCCCCCCCCCCCCCACGGCTGTCCGCACCCGATGCCCATCTTACCATTGATCGGTAAGCCGGGTGTCGGGCTCCCGGCGTAGGTCTAATGACAGGCGTCGGGATTTCAATGCCTATCATTTGTACCTTGCCGGAATTATACAGTCAGGAAGCTGGTGGTCGGGATTTCGTCCATCGGCTTCCCGACTGCTTCCCGTGTATTTAGCTCTCCGCCTGCATATGGGGCCCTTTTACACCGTATTCAATTTCAATGACTTATCGTAGTTTTGAAAAGTCTTTGATAAAAAACGGGGATAACTTTTTCACCATTGAATAGGTGTCGAAAAAAAGTGCAGGTTTGGGGTTTAGGGGTGCAGGCTTAAAAAAAATAGCCTGCACCCCTGGGAATGACATTTAAAAAAGAACTGTGTCAAAAAAAGTAAAAAAAAAAAAAATAGGGACACCCCAAAAAAGTAATTTAAAAATTGGGGTGAAAAAACAAAAAAGGGAAAAAAAATTTAAAAATAGGGAAATAGGTTCAGGGCTATTCTACAAGGATGCGGCAGATGTTTTCTAGAATAGATTTATAGCGGCAGGTGCACAAATGCAGAATTTTTAAAAACTGACTTTAGGGACATCAAAATATGCTAGTACCCATTTTCATGTACCCCAAATTTGATGGGACCACTTAAAACAACGAAAAAAATAACCTAAGTGCTCTTCTGCATCACTTCTTCAATGTCGGAAAAAAACACCTGCTAAGGCTATTTAAATCCCCGACTTTCATTTAAAGGCTAAAACGGGGGTACCCATAGTGATCCCCCATGTTTTTACAACTTTAGGGGGGTCTTACAATTATTTTAAGGAAAAATTCGTAAATTTACGCAAATCCAACTTCGGAGGTTCCCGTATTCGTTAATTTTATATTGAATACGGGGATAAGCGGGAGCGCACACGATACTTAACGCAGGTAAAAACTCCGATATTAAACATTAACTTCGACAGTGAAGTTAACGTTTCATATTGAATACCCCTCAAAGTCTCTTTCTCTTGAGCTGGCATCTCGAGAATATATAATATGTAGCGATGGGTTTACCTCATGGTAAACTCCCGTGTGGAACGCGGCTGGCTCCGAAACTAGATTTCTAATCCAATAGGTGGACACAGCTGGCTCTGGAACAGTGGCGCCTGGTTCTGGCACTACAAGTCTAGCCATGCCTGACCTATTGCAGCTTGCTTTCACTAAAGCTGATGGCAACCTAATCTGGACCACTAGATAAGCTCTGTAGTACTCGTCTGCAAGCAAGCATACACTCCGGCCTCAGCTCAGTGTAACGTGGCCTGGAAGATAATCAGCCTCCCCTATCATGCTCCCTGTCATGCTCCAGAGTTTTGATATAAAAACTTTGTTTTTATACGTGTGCCTCCCCAGCCATTGACCTCACTGCACATCACTGGCCTCCACACTAGGCTGGTGATCACGCCTTCCTTCCCATTTTCTCTTCCTCCGCAGCCACTGATATCTCCTCACCTCAGGCGTACTGCACACATGCGTCTGTCCTTTTCCCTCCTCCAGAGCATGCTGGGAAACGTAGTCCCGAACAGAGCCACAATCCTCCGTGGTCTCAGCAAGTCACTAAGGGGTGTCAGCAGAAGTGATACCCTCGTATTTCCGGGGTATAACATCAATGGCTCTTATAGTTAAGAATATATATCTATATATCCATCTATACAGCGTATATTGCTTCTACATTAGCTTTTAGGACAGCCTAAGAAAATACTTCCCCATAAAGTTGCCCAACCACATCCTGACGAGTCTACAGGCTCTGCTGAAGTGGCAATTGGAAAAATATTACCCCTTGTTATACGTTCTCAATAAATCTGTCACATTAGGAGGTAGCATTTTTTGAAACCGGCATGTACAGTATGGTGTCAAATTTGGTAAAATCCCAAAAATACAGGACATTTAAAAACCTACATTACAATTATTTTGTTACAATGCCTACACAGTGAACAGATGGGTAATTTAACTGTTATCTAAAGGATGACGGAGACGGAGTTGGCGGATGGGAGAATAAAACTGTATCCCTTGAGAGAAACGCTTAACCTAAAGTAAAAACCGTAGCAGCTAATCTAAAACCTAATTACATGTTAGATCATAGAAGTCAAACACACTAATGGAGATTACTCTCCAAGGTTTTCTCCTTTTTAATTTAACCTGAAATCTTAAGTAATTCACTGCTTGCTAAAATAGCGTTACCTTAGTGTGGAACGTAGGCCGCTGCCTACTGTAACTAATGACATTGGGCCACGAGCTCGGGAGCTTATTAAAGCATGAAGTGAAATTCTCCGCCTGATGAATGGTCACCATTTAAGCTTTTGTCTTCTCAGTCTCAGGCAGGATCATTGAGAGGGCACAAACGCTGTGAAAGTGAGGGCGCCTCATGACTGATGGATGCCATTAAATTTAGCGACAGTCAATAAAATTTAAATCCATCAGTAAGAAAAATAGAGGCCACTGAAAATTTAAACCAAAATTTCCACCAAAAACTTAATCAGGGTTATGGCCTTCAAAAGACGGTCCAGCGGATGAGAGCTGGCCAGTGCTGTTTTAGGTCTCCTCTCTCCTGTGTTTTAATTACCCTTTTTGTTTTACAAGACATTATTCTATTGTACATAGAAGTACAATACTAGTGGGTTTGAGACACTGTATACTTTTTTCTCTTTACGTTCCCTGCATTTCTTCATCCCTAGTTTCTACTTTCATGAAAACTCCTCCATTGATTTCAGACTTTCGCTGTGAAAGTCCCGATCTCCTAACCATCCACAAATGCCCAGAGATGTTTGTTCGGGAAGCCACGCCCCCCAGAATTCAATTATCTCTCTAAAAAATCCACTGTCTGAGGAGCTTGAGGTTTTCAAGTTCTGAAAAACAAATGTTGTCTGGCTCACCTTATCCACTCGTAGGCCTGAATTAGGGATGGACAATTTGCACAGTAGCTGTGTAAATAACGTCTCCTGCCGGCATCTCAGATCCGATGCCTGTGCCCGAAGACACAGGATCGGATCTATATCACGACCATCACCATGTTTGCAGCATCGGCCATCTGAGTAAACTTAAGCTTGTTGTGTTTTAAGCCCAAGCTTACTCAGAATGGTGAGCTCCTGCCAGCTTGCGAGGTGTTAGGTTCCGCGGGTAGCGGATCATCTTGGTGGCAGGACCCAGCCATAGTTGCGACTTGGACACTGCCTCATGTCCTGTCCTTGTTCTGGCTTTTGCAGGCAGCTGGAAATCCTATCTTGTCTGTGTACAGCTCATAGCCTGTCATTCCTGCCTGTCTGTGTGCAGATCTCAAGTGCTCACTAATTAATCATCTGTCTCTGTGCAGAGCTCATTTGCACACTAGCCTGTGATTAGTAAAAGCTCTCTGCAGGAAATGGCTCTGATTGGATCCTGCATCTCTTAAGTTACAGCAAGCCCTGCACTCAGTGCCGGTTATACTGTCTGACTACCAGTGTATGTTGCTCTGTTCACAGTTACCTGAGTTCTTGCTGGTCTACTAAGTTCTACTGTTATGGTATCCTGATCCTGTCAGTATTCAGCCCTGCTGTATTATTACCTCAGTCCTGTCTAGTTCCAGTCACACCATGGCCCTGAAGGCCTTTCCGTCCTGTCTGTCACATCACCTAGTTCCAGTCACACCATGGCCCTCAAGGCCGCAACGTCCTTTCTCAGTCGCATCACCTTGTCCGAGTCACGGCCCTCTAGGCTGCACCATCCTGTCTCAGTCACATCACCTTGTCCCAGTCACGTCCACGGCCCTCAAGGCCGCTCCGTCCTGTCTCAGTCGTACTCAGCCCTCAAGGCTGCACCATCTAGTTCTTGTTTCACCACAGCTCTCAAGGCCGCTCCATCCAGTCTCAAGTCATACCTCAGCTCTCCAGGCTGCACCATCTAGTCCCTGTCTGTATCCAGTCTGTCCAGTCTTATGTGTAATATGTTTTGTCAGTCTTGTCCTTGCCAATTCAGTCTTAACTGTCTTGTCCTTGCCAGTCTTGTCTTGCCTGAAATCCACTCCACCTTCCCAGACGAAGGCCGCTTGCGGCTGAAACGCATTGGAGCACCTCTACAGACTAAAAGTACATCTAAATCCTATTATACACAATAACCCCTGAAGCGATCCAGCGGCAGTCTGGTCACGTGACCCGAAAGTAGCCAGGGAAACACAGACGCTGGCGGACCAAATAGCGCGTTGTAGCTGTAAGACATCCATCAGAGGCGGAAGAGGGAGGACTAAGCCACGTGAAAAGCGACAAGTGAGTCTCTTCAGTGGAGGGGGTGCCCTGCAGAGATTGGAAGGTCGAAACCAGTTACATCCCCTCCCCAGGCAGTGGTGATACAGCTGATTGACCGGGCTCAGGGCAGCATCAGCACAAAGACGCGGCACTGGCTCAGCCATCAGCTGATATCTATACCAGTCAGGAGTCCTTGCTTCAGGACTCAGTGGCCCCCATCCTCTCACCCTGAAGCCACCCCAGGCAATGATCTACTCCCTTCAAAGAACCGGCACACAGAGACACGAGAGGGTGAGTAATGGGACGCCGTACTACACCTGGGACTTTGACTGATTTATAACTACCATTTGATATCAATATTCACAGCATCACCGGCATGCTGCATCAATCCAGGGACTATAAGTTAACACCAGACAAACAGTAACATCAGGACTGAAAGGAGTATGGTGCAATAGTTTGTATCTGGATAGCCTTTTAACACTATAATTAAGTTACATCAGTGTAGTGTGATTTTATTTATTTTTTCTTGCATTGTGGCTTTTTTATTTTTTCAGTAAAGCTATACTGTATGACATGAACTAAGGTTATTCATCTATTGCACCAGGGCACGTTCACAACACATACTGAACTCTGGGCCAGATTCAGCAAGCAACGCAAAGGAGAGAACGCACGCACCAGTCTGCTGCGAGAATATGCTAATGCATACGCACGGAGACAGCAGCACAAGATGCAGATGCCCAGCCCTATATTAAGCCGCCCATCTCCCTGATCAATACGCAAGATGGCGTAAACTTCGGTAACATCGAGAACCATCCACCACATTTGCATAATAGTGGTTGACCAGACCTCACGCAGGATCTTGGAAACTTCCTGTGTGCACGGAGTCTCATCACTGCGTCCGTCGCCGTACTGGCTTAATTATGGACGCCCCTAAAATGGCATCCCAACGCACAGGCACGCCTGCGTTCGCCCAACCACCCCCAAACTACACTTCCTGTCAATCAATATTGGAAGGAGTCTGCATACACGCTGTGTGTTGTCTGTATACACTTACCTGAACGCACTGGCTAGCTCACGCATGTGCAGTACAAAAACATCGGCCATATGCGTGCATTCTCTCCTTTGCGCTGCTTGCTGAATTAGGCCCTTAAACACACTAGAGCAGAGCCGTAACTAGACTTTTTGGTGCCCTGTGCCAGAGAGAGCATTGGCGCCCCATCCCCCCCCATTTTTTAAATAGGGACATAAGATAATGCACCTGAAAAATCGCCATGGCCTCATGGGGAAGGGCCAGGGAAGAGATAGGGGAGGCCAGGAGATCCTGGGGATAAAAGAAGAGGAAGCTACAAGTGAGATTTATAACAAACAGGAAAATTGGCATGCCCAAACAGCGCCCCCTGCCCTGCGGTGCCCTGTGCCATGGCACTGGTTACACTACCTAGTTACGGCCCTGCACTAGAGTGCATCTATACATGTAGTAACCCTAACCCTGAGCATTTAGTAAGTGGATTTATATATTCAATCAACTCATACCTAGACAGGGACCAAAAGCAGATACACCCACCATGTTGAGTTGAGCACATTTTAATCACCTACAGATAAGGGTTGGGCGCAGTACTCCAGTAACACTATTATGATCCCAGAGAGGAGGGCAACCTCTCAGTACTAGCAGCCCACCCTTTATAGGCCTGTCCCTTCAGTGCACAACTATCCATTCTAGAGCATTCTTACCTGAAATCCTGCATACCTCAGTCCTGGTCGCTCCTGCCCTGCAGCTAATACCTTGTGCCTAGTCATTCCTTGTCTAGCAGTCCACCTGTCCAAAAACATTCCTTAGACCATAGTGACCAGCCGCTGCTTGAGTTCTCACTGTGTTGTGCCATCTTTCTGCTCACACGGGTCCCCTTCTCCTCTCTTAAACCGCCCCTGCCAGAGAGGCTATGTCTGCTTTGACTAAATCTCTCTCTGCCCTGGTATTCTCCTCACTTGCAAACCCTATCTGTAATTTCCCTCCACTCACCTCTCAATAGGGATGTAGTTAATACACCTACAATCGAGATGCCGGCTGGGTTAGGATACAGAAAAGGAGGGTTAGGGGTGAAAGAGGGAGGGTTAGAGTACTTACTGTGCCCCTGTCGGGATTCTCAGAATCAGGATGTCGCTGTCGGTACAGTGGCAAACGCAGGATTTCTAGAAGGGGGTTTCCAAATGCCTGATTTTAAAGCGAGTGTGGCCAGTCCATGAAGAGGGCAGAATTAGTACTTATCCAGCTTTAACATGTTACATACAAAGTATATTGTGTTGCCTAATTCCAGCATATACAGGACCAGCAATCACAGTAAGTCATTGCATGCGGCAGTAGGTCCATCCTGTCTGAGCAGAATGTTTTTCTTCAGATGCGGGCATCATTCCTGAGCATTGAAGCGAGCCCGGGAGTCTGTGGGAGCAGCAGAAGAACTTAGCACTGCCCTGGACATATATATGTACATATTGGTCTCCTTATGTACTGGATAGTGTATTATACAATATTAATAATTAACCCTATTGATGGTCTATAGCAGTGCACCACTAACATTGTTTTCCACATCTCCTAGTTGGTGCACAGGTATATTTATTACTAGCTGACACATTTTAAAAGATCCACAGGTGCTATTCATTTGATTTGTGATACTGAGAAGAACATGCAGCACTAGTAACATTCTATTATATTACTATTTCTATTGTGGTCATGGTGTGTGCTGGGGAGAGGGGTTTCCAGGCAGACGGAAACCCCCCCTGCGTTTGCCTATGCGGTCATTTGACAGCCAGCATCCCGAGTGCCGCGCTCCCATATCCAACCCCTCTCAATAATATCCTTGTGGCAAAATTCCGAGCAGAATGCTCATCCCTCTGTGAACAAGTGATTAACCCCAGCACAGTGCAGCAATCATTAACACACCTGTTAATTACTTTAGGCTGTGAGAGTCCAAATAGCTCCCTGGGAGGATTCAGTGTGAATCTATAATAGCATTGTGGCAGGCTCACTATTCAGAGAAAGGATTGTCATTCTCAGAGGGAACAGGTGTCTATAGGAAATAACACCACTAAAGATAGAAGGCAACTGAAGTACTATTCACTCCATCCATTACCTAACACCTTAAGGGGACAAAAATAGGGATAACACTGTGCCTATGAGAACAGAGAATTCCTTGATAATTTTTTCAAAATTTTCCCAGCTATCATTTCTTCCAGTCTACAATATAGTTTATCAAAGACAAGAGACAATAACCTTGTTACTCAGTGAACATAAGCTCTAATTACTGTAAGTGTGCAGTACTGCTAGGAATATAACCACAGTGACTACAACTATTATCTCGGGCAACATTTGCAAACATTAGATAAACTGTAGATCGAAAAGTCTTTGAAAAAAAACAGGGATAACTTTTCACCATGTTTTACATGGCGAAAAAAAGTGCAAAATTGGGGTTTAGGGGTGCAGGCTTAAAAAAATAGCCTGCACCCCAGGGAATGTCATTTAAAAATAAACTGTCAAAAAAGTAAAAAAAAAAAAAAAAATAGGGACACCCCAAAAAAGATATAAAAATTTGGGGTGAAAAAAAAAAAGAGAAAGGGGTGTTAAAAAATAGGGAAATAGGTTCAGGGCTATTCTGCAAATATGCGGCAGGTGTTTTCTAGAATAGGCTATTAGCGGCAGGTGCGTTTTTGCAGAATTTTTGTAAAATTACTTTAGGGACTTAAAAATATGCTAGTACCCATTTCCATGTACCCCAAATTTGATGGGAACACTTAAAAAACGAAAAAAAAAAACCCTAAGTGCTCTTCTGTATCACTTCTTCAATGTCGGGGAAAAAAACACCTGCCGCGGCTATTTAAACCCCGACTTTCTTCTGCAGGCAAAAATGGGGGTACCCATAGTGATCCCCCATGTCTGGACATCTTTAGGGGGGTCCTACAATTAATTCCTGAAAATTCCTGTTTTTTTCGTAGATCCCAATTCGCCGGGTCCCGTTTTCGCTCATTTTAAATTGAATACGGGGATAAAGCGGGCACGCACCCGATACTTTATCCCCAGAGAAGCTCCGATGTGGAGCGAAAAGTCCAGCAGGAATTTTCGCTCCCTAATTGAATACGGGCCAGCCTGGCCTCCAATATTTTGGCTGCTACCTGTTGCCTTCTAACCAAAGCCTGAAAGCAGAGGTACCCACCCTACGTTCTTTCCTTGAATACTTTGGGCTTGATTCAGAGTTGGGAATACAGAGAGAGATAGCACTTAACTGTGTACCTGGATAAACCATGTTGCAATGCAAGCAGTGTAAATACATAATTTTTTATTTGCATGCAGGGTAAATACTGGCTGCTTTTACATGTAGCCCACAAATACTGCACAGCTTTATTATTACTCTACATTTTAGATGTCATTTTGGACACGTCCCTCCCAAATCTAAATCTCTCTGCACATTTTAAATCTGCCCCACCTGCAGTGCAGCATGGTGTCACCAAGATGATCAGTTGAGAGAGAGATATCTCTCTATTCCCAACTCTGCATCAGGCCCCTTGTCCAGTATATTGCACACATACAACAAATAAGCATACTTGCCTACCCTCCCGATTTAGTCGGGAGCCTCCTGAAAATCGGGTGCCCCTCCTGACCTCCCAGGAAGGCAGGCAAGCCTCCCGGGCACCAGCGACCCATCCGCCTCCCCCTGCACTTACTATAAAAATCCCGGCAGCGGAGGGGTCAGTGACGCGATTCGCGCTGAATTGCGTCATCACGGCCCCGCCCCGTGCCTCACAATGCCTTTAAAAACGGCATTGTGAAGAGGGAGCGGAGCCACGATGATGCGATCACGATGCCATGACCCGCGCCAAAATGCTTGTCACTGCCGGGCCACGCCCCCTTTTTGCCGTGACCCGCCCCCCGCCAAGAAAGCTCGACCGCTCCCTACCGGAAGGAGGGAGTGAAATGTCGGCATGTATGCAGATAAGTCATCATTCACATGGTACAGAGGATAAACTTCACCAAATCTGGGGAACCCAGCTAGTAATTGGTTCTCTCTTCCCCTTATCAAAAGCTCATACTCCATCCCTAGTAATAAAGTGCCCATTTTTTATATTACTCTCACAAGAGCACCTTCCCCCTTATTCACATTGTGAACTTTGATTCCCATGTTGGAAACTCCCATACACCTGTGACGACCAGATCCCCCTGCCCCCCATCCTAAATCTAATGTAATGTAAAGAGCTACTTTTAGTTTTGACTCATTCACTGTTATAATTGTTGTACTGCTGTATTCTCTGTAATGTATTTTATTCCATCACCTGCTATGCTTAGTCTGACCTTTCTCTTTTCGCTTGTTAACCATGTATTCTAAATAGAAAGTAAAATAAAAATAAAGGTGTCGCTAAAAAATGCAGATTTGTTAGCTTATAGGCCTGGTTCAGAGGTGCAGGATATTGCAGCTGCGATGACCAGCCTGGTTCAGAGTAGTACGGTATTGCAGCTGTGACTATCAGCCTGGTTCAGAGTAGTACAGTATTGCAGCTGCGACGATCAGCCTAGTTCAGAGTAGTACGGTATTGCAGCTGCGACTATCAGCCTGGCTCACAGTAGTACGGTATTGCAGCTGCGATGATCAGCCTGGTTCACAGTAGTACAGTATTGCAGCTGCGATGATCAGCCTGGTTCACAGTAGTACAGTATTGCAGCTGCGATGATCAGCCTGGCTCACAGTAGTACGGTATTGCAGCTGCGACGATCAGCCTGGTTCACAGTAGTACGGTATTGCAGCTGCAACGATCAGCCTGGCTCACAGTAGTACGGTATTGCAGCTGCGATGATCAGCCTGGCTCACAGTAGTACGGTATTGCAGCTGCGATGATCAGCCTGGCTCACAGTAGTACGGTATTGCACAGCTACAGGGAAGTGGCTGTGGAATACCGTCCAACTAATATGCTAATGCAGCAGAAGGCGCCCGCGTTTTCTGGAATGCAGGCCAGCCCTGCCCACTCCTCACCCCAAACACCGGCAGCCTGTCAATCAGGCTGTGGCATTGGGGAATTGCCAGAGATCTTGCAGTAGAAGACCGGCTCATGCGAAGTACAGCTAGCTTGAGGCGTGGACACTGCGTGCACCCCTGGACCAAGCCCTGCGTGTGCTTGCTTTCATTTTATTTATGGGGAAAACAAAAAACAAAGAATTGTACACAAGATCCTCCAAAGAAGTAAAACTGATAACATAAGAAGTAGCTGCTGACAACAGTAGGAAGGGACTTTTCACTCCCCAAAAGGACTTGAACTTTACATCAGCTCAGAGCGGGTGGCCTTCAGGTCCAGTCCTGTACTTTTAATGGTATGTAATCATTATGTCGACATTCGGAATTTCAACACCAAAATATTGACAGTCGAAATGTCAACAGTGAAAATTTCAACATTCCCAATATCGACATAAGGTCATTATGTTAATGCTGTGAATGTCGACAGTACATGACAGTGTTAGGTTTACGTTAGGGTTAGGGATCAAAAACTGTAAAAACGCTATGTCAACAATATGACCTTGTCAACATAACGTCCATGTCGACAATTCTAGTGTTGGAATTCTGAATGTCAACATTCCATACCATACCCATTAGCAAAGTAAGCAGTGATAGCGTACAGGGTGACACAACCTGTTACGGTTAATGTGGCTATTAATATGAAATGTGAGCGGACATGCTGAGAGCAGTAGTCCTCCTGATGGAGAGTTAAACCAGCGTATAATGCACTTATATGTAATATATAGATTTATTGAATCTGGTAGAGCAACAAGTAGAATATGACATGGATGTTACCAAGGCCGTAACTAGGGGTGTGCGACCGGTGCAGGCACACAGCGCAGGGCACTGTGGGCGGCACCAACGCTACCCAACAGCTCTTGCTTCTGGCTAGCAGGAATGGTACCCTGCAGCCAATATCGCTGCGGCAGTGCCGCCCGAAGTGTCCTGTGGGTGTTACATGCAGGCACCCTGCTAGGAGCTATTAATGATACTGCAGGCACAGGTTCACTTCCAGGTGCTGGCGTACCTGCTCTCTATGTGCGGCATCATCTGCATAGGGGATAGGGCCAGCACAGACCGCTTTTAAGCTCTGTTGTGGCCCTGTATATCACAGGTGTAACAGCAGTAAGCAGAGTATATAACAGCAGCCTGGAGCTGGACTGTTCATAGTTTCAGCCATCCGCTAGCGTGTGCCCACATAACTCTGCAGTATCACCACCTACACACATAATTTTCAACAATTTACACATCACAAGGAGCATTGTACACCCTTACAGCTCCAGTGGGATAAGGAGTACATCGCCTACATGCACTCTGCAATGGACATCTGTATGTAAATCCCAAAACAGGATGCAAACTATGTAGTATCATGTTATAGACATTGCTGCAAAACCTGTTCATGCCTACCAGGAGACAACAGCATTAAATACAAAGCGCTCAGCTGGTAATCTATATTGGGTACTTATTCATCTTTGCGGCCCCCTGCTGGAGGCTACTGGCTACGCTACTTGCGGCCCCCTGCTGGAGGCGCTGGTTACGCTACTTAGGCATCTTCACTGACTAGTGAAGATACGTCATATGCGGCGGCGAGTGTTCGGCGGGTTGGATTATTTTGGCTGGCATTTCATTTTCCCACGGATTAAAAGCCTTTTAAGCTTGTAAAGAAAGGTAAGTCTGACTTCTATTATTGTTAGTATTATTGCCTGCTGATATTTAATGTGATGTGAAATGTAATTATTACTTGTTGATTTTTAATGTGATGTGATGACTTACCTTTTAAGAGAGCGGCGGCCAGATGTCAGTGATGGCTTGTAATATGGCATCAAAAGGGTTTTCTGCTCCCAAAGTCTTCCGCCACATGAATTCAGCTAGATAGGACTGAAGGTGGTGGTGAGCAGAGCCTCTGTGTGTTTTATTTCTCCATTTAGCAGAGCCCCACATTCTTTCCACATTTTGTGTATGTGCGCCCGTTGTGGGATCTATGAAATTATATTTGTGGCTCACAGTTGCATGGCTGTATCCTGCTTTTTCGAGGTCCTCTATTTTATAGGCACGCCAGCAGTCTGAGTACTTGTTAGATCCCTCTTCAATGCGTTCCACAATACTTGCCATCAGTGTGCCAGCTTCTGTATTGGGGACCTGAACCAGAAAGCACTCTCCATTTTCCCTGCATATCCCTCCGAAGATCCATTGTTAGGGCAAAACCCTGCCAGCGTTGCTTTTCCTTCTCACAAATAGACTTTCATCTATTTCAACAAATTTACCAGGACCGCCTACACCTGCGCACGCAGGGGGGGGTTTCCGAGTCCCTGGAAACCCCCCCTGTTCGACCCGGCGAGCAGCGCTGCTTAAAACATTTTATTTTATTTTTTTCAGGAAGACTGTGACACTGCCTGGGCTGGCTTTAGGGGGAGCTGCAGCGTGCAAGCCCCTCCCAGCCAGTTCCCAGGCAGGCACCGTGACTCCACTCAGCGCCGCTGTGGACTGTCTGCCGCACCTCCGTACCTGCAGAGTTCGGGGCCGGGCGGCGGCCGTAAGATGGAAGTGGCCCAGCCGCCAAATTGTTGATCCTGCGGCCAGTATGTGTCGGGGGAGCGCCGGGGATCTTGCGGGCGGGCCGGCGGCGGGGGCTGGGAGTCCGAGTATTAATCGGACTCCCAGCCCCCACCGCCTGCCCGCTCCCCCCCCCCTGGCACTGCCATATAATTCCACTGCCAGACTGTCTGCTATACTGCTGCTGTGGGGGGTGGGCTGGGAGTCCCAGTATTTTTTTTTTTTTGTGACTGCAGCCGCTGCCAGGTGCCATCTATTGCTGGGGGGGGGGCGGGCTGGGAGTCCCATATTCCACTGACGGTCTGCTATACTGCTGCTGTGGGGGGCGGGCTGGGAGTCCCAGTTTTTTTTTTTTTATGACTGCTGCCAGGTGCCATCTATTGCTGGGGGGGGGGGGGCGGTTGCATATTGCCAGTCTGCTATACTGCTGCTGTGGGGGGTGGTGGGTGGGGGACGGGTTGGGAGTCCCAGTATTTGTTTTTTTTTGTGACTGCAGCCAGGTGCCCTACTATTCTACTGCTGGGGGGGAAGGGGGTAGGTAGGGTGACGGGGGCTGGGAGTCCCAGTATTTTTTTTTTTTTTTTTAATGCAGCCAGGTGCCATATTATTCTACTGCTGGGGGGGGGGGGGGGGCGGTTTGGGCGATTATTTGGAAAACCCCCTTTCAAAATCCTGCGTTTGCCACTGGCCTATTCGTTTTTTCGGATGACGCATGAGATGTGATGAGCAGACCTCTCTCCTGTAATCCAGTTTACGGTGGTATTTTCGCTCATGTTAAGCTGTTTCTCGCACCACTTGATGGACGTCAGCTCCTCTGCCCAACAGCACACAAATCGCAGGGCAGTTAAAAATGCTACCCTGGAACCATTAAACCAGTTGTCAGACCTGACACTGGTTTTCTTCTTACAACTTTTGACGTTACACCGCCAAACGTTTTCCCTCACTTACACCTTTGCATTTGCACATTTTCTGTTTCGAGGTAAAATGCCTCTTTCTTGAAAAACGAAACGGCATCTTCCTCAGTATGTGGCAAAATAAAAATTGTCATCAAATTTTTACCCACATAAAATACGCGGCGTCGGCTGCGACGGACATATAGTAGCAGTAGCGTAAGTAGTAAGAAAGTTACGCAAGTTAAGTACCTTACGTAGCGGATAAGTAAGTTACATAGTGGGAGCCGCAAAGATGAGGAAGTACCCTATATTGCTAGACAGGTACAGATTGCAATTAGAAAGTACATTAAACAGGAGCGAGCATATGCTAAACATAAAAGTAATGGTAAAGGTAAAGATGAACACACAGCGGGTGAGTTTAGCATGTCAACACTGATGAAATGTCAACATGCTCAGAATGTTGATAAAACAGTGGGTACCAGCGGTGTGGTGATCCATTTAACTCAGTTCAGCTCCGGCGGTGCACGGGCGTCTTCCAGTACCAGGTTATGCAGTGTTCTGGCAGGGAGCGCGCTAAACCCTATCCCGAAGGTTAGGTCTAAATTCAATTAGGCTGAAGGATAACCATGTGACCCGCGATGGCAGGAGGAGGACCAAGATCGGCTCAAGTTCAGTCCATTGGACCCAACGTGTATGCTCGCCACGCTTCGGGCAAGGTTACTATTCCTAATAGATGTCCACATGGATAGTAAAACTGCCAGCCCACCGACCTTGCCCCTCCCCCTGCCATCACAGGTCACGTGGTTGTGACAGCTAGTTCTTTAGCCAGAATCAGTATGTTATACCGCCGGACAAAAGTATAAAGGCTATCCCTAACCCTTTCCCCCCCCTAACCTTACCGTAGGGGTGCCTGACCCTAACCACCCCCCAGGGGTGCCTAAACCTAACCCCCGCTCCCCCTAAACCTAACCTCCCCCCGAAGGTGCCTGACTCTAACCCCCCTTCCCCCAGCCTAACCCTCCTGGGGGGGTGCCTAACTAAATCCTCCTGGGAGACCCTAAACCTAATCCCCCCCTGGTGGCTATCCACTCCCGATTTACCTACGATCAGTATGCCAGGCGTATGTCTACGATCATTCTCACTACTTTTTGGTACTAAAACTTTATGGATTTTCAGTAGTAGCTAAGGTCGGAACTTGGAACCTATGAAAAGTTTTAGGGTTTTTCAGTAATGCTGTAAATAAAGATTCCCTGTGTTATAATCACAGTAACCGATATTCTCAGGACAACACAGGTCATTAAGGGTTGAGCAAAATCAGGACCAATAATCAGTATATGCAACATCTATGTAGCCAACATGTAACCTACTGTCTCACTCCAACTGGGCACCACAGAACAGTCATGGAGGCCGGTCTCTGACCAGGGTGCTGCTAACTGTACAAAACAAAATATAGAGTTATGGTAGACTTACCTAGATAACTCCTTTTCTTCGAGGTCCACAGGGATACCATGGAGATATTATGGTTGGAAGACCAGGCACCAAACAATTAATGCTTTGGCTCCTAGAATGCCCTGGGTCCTCCTCCATATATACTCCACCCCTCGCCATAGGACTTCAGTTTAGTTAAGGCAAGAGAAGGAAAGAGGAAGAACAATCGTACACCAGAAGCACTCTTACAGAAGTTGAGAGAATCTGTGACCGAAAGAAATTCATCCAATAAAGCCAGGTGCGTCAGGGTGGGTGCCTTGTGGGCCTTATGGACCTCAAAGAAAAGAAGTTATCTAGATAAGTCTACCATAACTCTGTATTTCTTATTCGGGGTCCATAGGGATCCACAGGGACACCATGGAGATGTCCTAAAGTAGTTCCCCTAGGGTGGGGAATGCTCCTGAGCAGAAAGCAAAACTCATCGCCCAATGGAAGCATCCTGAGAGGCAAAAGTATCAAAGGCATAGAACCTAAGAAGAGTGTGGACAGAAGACCATGTGACAACCTTGCATAATTGTTCAGCAGAGGCACCACAACTGAATGCCCACAATGGCCCCACAGACCGAGTAGAATACACTGTCACTGTGCTTGGGACAGGAAGATCAGCCTGTGTATACACACGCATAGCCATCTCACCAGAGTCTGTTTACTAACTGGCAATCGTCGTTTGTGAAAACCATATAATACAAAAAGAGAATCTGATTTTCTAACAGAGGGCCTGATTCAGACCCGGTCGCAAGCGCTGAGCGCTCGCAACCGGGTCGATGTTTGCCCACTGGGCATTCGCACGATGGAGCCGGCTCAGTCGTGCGCATGCGCGAGACCCGGCTAGCGACGGGTGCTCCGTCACTCCGGGTCTTGCACTAAAGGGGGCGAGATGTCGATGGTGAGTGACAGCTCGCCCCGTTTGGTGGGCGGGCCAGGGGCGGGGGCGGCCAAACGGAGGCGTTCCACGTAACGCTCGCCATTTGGGGGCGGCCCCACTGACATCACCAGTGATGTCAGTGGGAAAGCTTCCGGCTCTGTTAGAGCCGAAAGCTCTCTGGGGCTTGCAGCCACGAGACCCTACCACAAGGGTCTCGTCGCAAGCCCGATGGTCGCGATGGTCTTGACCATCGCGACCATCAACCTGGCCGCTCGCTATAGCTGTGGGTGGTCACCCACAGCTATGAGAGCGGCCAGGAGGCCGCTCCAAAAAAAAAAAAAAAAAAAACACCCTGATTCAGAGCGAGCGCTGAATCAGGCCCAGAATTCGTACGTGCCACATAAATACGGAGATCACGAACTACATCCAGGGAGGCTTCACCTACAGAAAGGTCTGGAACCTGATAAATTGGAGCCACAATTTCTTAATTTACATGAAAACAGAATACTACCTTAGGAAGGTAACCCTTCCTAGTACGAAGAACAGCTTTAATCTGGTGAAAAATCAAAAATGGGGAGTGACAAGAGAGCGCTGCCAAATCCAAGACTCTGCAAGCAGAAGAGATAGCAAGAGGAAAAATTTTCTTTGCTGTCAACCACTTCAAATCTACAGAGTCTAATTGTTCAAATGGGGAAGCTTGTACCCCTGAAGGACCAAAGACAAATCCCACGGAACTGGCCATCCTCCGGTGGAACAAAGGGAGACAGAATTTTTTTCCAAGGAGTTCTGCGAGTTCAAACGTCTGTTAATCAAGCAATCTTCTTCTTCTGGAACCAGACTGACAGTGCAGAAAACTGCACTCTCAAAGTGGCCAGGAAAGCACCTACAGCACCTGGTATTCCCGGGTGGTCTCCCTTCCAAGTAACAACTAGCCCAACACTGCACAGCCTCCAAGATGAGATGAGATCTGGCATGTCCAGTGTGGTTTGGCTATAGGTAAATCCTGTACACCGTATGATCATATTCCTTATGGGAACACTATTGACCAAAAGAATGCCAACCTCTGTAATAGATGCAGGCAGAAGCAGCCTTCCGTGCCCTAACATCATTTGAATTACGGAACTGGAAAACCTTTTGGTCTTATGATGGAAGATTCAAGAGCCTAACCAGACGAAGTAAGTCTGGATGTCGGCAAGGACCCTGCATTAGCAGATCCTTCCATAAAGGAAGAGGATAGGACTGTTTATGGACAGATTATGTATGTCAGTGAACCAATGATGTCTGGGCCAAGCCCAAGGCACCAGTATTTCCCGCCTTCCTGTTTGGCTTTTCGGAGAAGTCCTAGGAGTAGAGAAATCGGAGGCAATAGATACGCCAGCTTCAAATTCCTTCCCAGTGCATCCACAAATGCCGCTGATGGGTCTCTAGACCTGGAGCCGCACTTGGGGACCCTGTGGTGTGGCGTGATGCCATGAGATCTCTCTCTAGTAGACCAGTTTGTTTATCAGGAGCTGAAACACTCCCAAATAGAGAGACCACTCTCCGGTGTGTATGTCCTGGCAATTTAGACAATCTGCTTCCCAATTTAGCACTCCCGGGCTGGTATGAATATTGCCGAGATGGCCGGAAGATGACGTTCTGCCCAAATCAGAACCATTCATGTCTACATAACTTCTTGTGCCCCACTGATGATGGAGGTAGGCCACTGTAGTCACATTGTCTGATTGGATCTGGACCGGCCTGCCCTGGAGCAGGTCCTGTTCTCTGATCAGTGCTCTGTACACTGCTCGCAGTTCCAGAATGTTTATTGCCAATTACCTATAGCACCTGGTATTCCAAGGTGGTCTCCCATCCAAGTACTAACCAAGCCCAAAACTGTATAGCTTCCAAGATCAGATGAGTTTGGGCATGCCCAGTGTGGTGTGGCTGTAGGTGTTATGACCCTCTTGATTTGTCCATCTTCCCTGAAAGGTGTGATGACCTGTCACTGCCTTCCATCCACTAAGGCTGGTGTCCATGGTTAGATCCAATTTGGAATCCAGAAAAGGGGCCCTTTGTCTAGATGATCATTTTTCAGCCACCACAGGAGGTAGTGATGAACCTCTGGAATGAGACGGATCCTCTGAGACCTTATAAGATGATGCTGTCCATTCCACCTTGAGAGAATCAATCTTTGTAGAGTTCTGAAATGGAACTGGGCATATAACACCATGTTGAAGGTGGATCCATGGACCCCAGAGCCTGCCTAGCTGAGAGAATGGGTACCCTCTGATTTTGGAGCAATATGCTTACTCGCAATTGAAAAAATCTCGGTAGACTGTCAATATCAGGAGCCCATCCAAGTATGGGAATATCCTGAATCCTTCTGAGATGAGCAGACATGACCACCATTATCTTGATAAACATCCAAGGTGCTGTGGACAGACCAAAGGAATGGTAATGTTGCTGACAAACAGCCAAAACTCTGAAACCCTTGGTGAATAGTGCAATAGGAACATGCATATATGATCTTGTACATTCAGGGAAGCATGAAATCCCCAGGCTCCATTTCCAGCATAATTGACCGTAGGGTCTCCATAAGGAACTTGGACACATGGATGAACCTGTTGAGAAATATCAGATTCAGAATAGAGTGATACCTATTTAGCTTCTGAATCAAACACAAATCTGAGTAATAACTCCATCCTTGTTAGTTAAAGGACCGGGATTAACACCCCTGAATTTAGCAGGGCATAAATAGCCTTGATAGGATCTGATGGGGGAGTTGTGAAAACAACCTTCTTGGGAAGGTTTCTTGTAAGAATTTCCAGTAGGGAGGGGGATTTCCCACCCAATGCACTCTCTCTGTAGGAGATACTATTTTTGGGGGAATCTGGAACAGTCTACCTAGAGTGTTCCATGCTTCCCCTATAAACTGAGTGAGCTGTTCAGATTGAGGGAATCCAGCCTAAATCACCTTCTGATGTCTGAACACCAGGTTTATTAGGCTTTAGGAGCCGGTACTTCATCTTATATAATGAGGATTGAATTAACCACCCCTTAGAGAAGAAAATCCACTGATGAATAATGTTCCTCCTCCGAGATAGGCCCAGAGGGAGAAAACTGTGTATCCTTGACCTCCTTAAATGATGTATCAAAATCTGAAAGCAGAATGGACTACAATCCATATATATGCTTAGACAGCTGACGCCTTATTCGCCTGTAACATCTGCAGATAAGTAGATGCTAAAAACCAGATTCTGAACTGAGTGGACATAACCCTCCATCCAGGAAGGATGCATGGGAAGAGGAAACATAGCAGGCTGTAATCACTGTGGGTAATCAAAAGTGGGAAGCAGTGTGGGGGCTGACCCCAGAACAGGTGCTGGACTGTTGTGGTGTATAAAAATCAAACCACAGTCCATCCTGCATGAAATCCTGAGAGGCCATTTACATGAAACCAGCACAAGACAACAGTCTCTCTGTTTACCTTTGTCCTGAGACATGGGAAATACTTCCAAGTAACCTACAACCAGTTTAGGGTGCAAAGTGACCCTATTCACAGATAAAATTAAATGTGAAGTACTCTCTGACCCCTATATATCAGGTAGTATAGGATTAGGAACCACAACAGAAAACAACAAACTATTCTTTCCAGCAGAGAAATCATAAGTCACATAGAATGCATATATTTGCAAAAGGGCATTAAAATCAACTACCTAAATACATACAGTCAGGTGCATAAATATTGGGACATTGACAGAATTTTCATATTTTGGCCTCTATTCACCACCACAATGGCTTTGAAATGAAACAAACAAGATGTGCTTTAACTGCAGACTTTCAGATTTAATTTGAGGGTAATTACATCCAAATCAGGTGAACGGTGTAGGAATTACAACGGTTTCTATATGTGCCTCCCACTTTTTAAGGGGCCAAAAGTAATGGGACAAACTAAACAATACTAAATCTAACTTTCACTTTTTAATACTTTGTTGCAAATCCTTTGCAGGCAATTACAGCCTGAAGTCTGGAACGATTAGACATCACCAGACGCTGGGTTTCATCCCTGGTGATGCTCTGCCAGGCCTCTACTGCAAATGTCTTCAGTTCCTGCTTGTTCTCGGGGCATTTTCCCTTCAGTTTTGTCTTCATCAAGTGAAATGCATGCTCAATCGGATTCAGGTCAGGGGATTGACTTGGCCATTGCATAACATTCCACTTTTTAGCCTTAAAAAACTCTTTGGTTGCTTTTGCAGTATGCTTCGGGTCATTGTCCATCTGCACTGTGAAGCGCCGTCCAATGAGTTCTGAAGCATTTGACTGAATATGAGCATATAATATTGCACGAAACACTTCAGAATTCATTCTGCTGCTTTTGTCAGCAGTCACATCATCAATAAACACAAGGGAACCAGTTCCATTGGCAGCCATACATGCCCACGCCATGACACTACCACCACCATGCTTCACTGATGAGGTGGTATGTTTTGGATCACGAGCAGTTTCTTTCCTTCTCCAAACTCTTCTCTTCCCATCACTCTGGTACAAGTTGATCTTTGTCTCATCTGTCCATAGGATGTTGTTCCAGAACTGTAATGGCTTTTTTAGATGTTGTTTGGCAAACTCTAATCTGGTCTTCCTGTTTTTGAGGCTCACCAATGGTTTACATCTTGTGGTGAACCCTCTATATTCACTCTTGTGAAGTCTTCTCTTGATTGTTGACTTTGACACATATACACCTACCTCCTGGAGAGTGTTCTTGATTTGGCCAACTGTTGTGAAGGGGTTTTTCTTCACCAGGGAAATAATTCTTCTGTCATCCACCACAGTTGTTTTCCGTGGTCTTCCGGGTCTTTTGGTGTTGCTGAGCTCTCCGGTGCGTTCTTTCTTTTTAAGAATGTTCCAAACAGTTGATTTGGCCACACCTAATGTTTTTTTGCTATCTCTCTGATGGGTTTCTTTGATTTTTCAGCCTAATGATGGCTTGCTTCACTGATAGTGACAGCTCTTTGGATCTCATATTGAGATTCGACAGCAACTGATTCCAAATGCAAATGTCACACCTAGAATCAACTCCAGACTTTTTACCTGCTTAATTGATAATGAAATAACGAAGGAATAGCCCACACCTGTCCATGAAATAGCTTTTGAGTTGATAGTCCCATTACTTTTGGCCCCTTAAAAAGTGTGAGGCACATATAGAAACCGTTGTAATTCCTACACCGTTCACCTGATTTGGACGTAATTACCCTCAAATTAAATCTGAAAGTCTGCAGTTAAAGCACATCTTGTTTGTTTCATTTCAAATCCATTGTGGTGGTGAATGAGGCCAAAATATGAAAATTCTGTCAATGTCCCAATATTTATGCACCTAAGTATGGTAGGATCTACATGCATAAATATTCTGCCTCCTCTACTTACAAGTTGGCACCAAATCAACTGATATAAACACAAAAGTTGGTAGGATTCCAGTGCTATATACCTTGGTGCTAGGAGAAAGGTATACTCAGAGAGCCCAAATCTCCCCTCAGCAAACATTTCCATGATCAATTGCAGCTGAGCGTCTCCAATTAATTAGGAGAGAGGGGGATGGCAGCTCAGTCTTCACAAGTAAATGTGAAGTACAATTTAACTCCTACACACCTGGTAGTTGACCAGTGGTCAAATAGAGCAATAGCAGTGATATTTATAATTGTCTGAACTCGTTTCCCCTTACACTTAGCATATATACGTACAGATGCGTCCGCTTACATCATTGATAACGCCACAAATGTGCGCCCATCGTGCCATGCAGTTGCATATGCTATGGTACGCTATGGCACGCACTGCGATCGCAACATGCAATCCTATGGGATCGTGGGTGCACGTAACCTTCGCAGGCGCGAGACTTTACTGCACAGGTAGCAACGATGTAACTGGGCATATCTGTATAAAGGTAACAATGCAATGTGACCACCTTCCCCAATACCTTTATGTCCTGTGAGGACACATATGCCGTACATGATTAACATGAGACCAGAACAGGTGGCTCCCCCTCCTGTTTCCCTTTATCTTTTGACATGCTCAAAGTAAAGGCAACAATCACAAAGTTAATGTGACAGTCTTCACAAATCTAATGAATGTGAAGCACTCAGAAAGAAATAACAATGATCGTTATATTGACAGTAGAAATTTGTAAATAGGCACTAAATCGCAATCACATCGGTAGGATATAAGTGCAATGCAAACAGCAGCTAGCAAACAGTCACATACAATGCATATGTAATATAATTACAGTGGGCTCAAAATCAACTACATCAAAGCAAAGTAATAGTAGGATGTAGAGCACCGTATACCTTAACCAAAGGAGAGGTATACAGGGAGACTGACCCAGACCCTCCTGAGACCACAGCTACCAGGTGCACAGAGCGTCGACCCTGAGCGTCACATACACGTGGAGGGTAGGCGGAGCAACCCAGATGAGCAAAACCCTTCATAGGGACTGCATCTGGGTCGGGGGCGGAGCTGCCGGGGGAGCTCCTACCTCCCCTAAGCTGCGTTAACCAGCCGGGTACGCTGGCATCATGATCCCTGGCATCAGACGATAAAGCCCCGGTTGGTGTAGTAAGGACGCGGACAATCCCTGGTACTTACAGCAGCGGCTTCTGTTGCGTCTCTGACATCAGAAGCAAGGACTGTCGCGTGCGAATCCCCCCAAGCGAGGAATCACCTTACCTGACATCTCCGAGCATCCGGCGCAGTCCAGGTTGCAGTATTGCTGTTAGCTGAGCTCAGTCACGACCAAACAAAATCACCAGCACAATTACCGAAGTTGCATCCCGGCAGAGGTAGATGGAGTCACAGCCAATGTGTCCTAATACCGAATACTGCCAACTCAAGAAACAAAGTAAAATAAATCATAAAATAAAAGCTTAGTACTGCCAGAGCAGTCCCCTGTACAAAGGTCCATCTGTGTCCTGCCGCACCAAACAAATGAAGTCCTATAGCTAGGGGTGGGATATATACGGAGCAGGACCCAGGGCATTCTGGGAGCCAAAGCTTTAACTGTTTGGTGCCTGGTCTTCCAACCATAATATCCCTGTGGATCCCTATGGCCCCCGAAGAAATGATCAAATTCAGTAAATGAATCCATAAATTATTTAGCTTAGCACTGGCCGGCTTTTTATCATAAGTACAACACCCTGCAGCGACCAGTGCTATCAGCATACTACTAGTTTTACCAAGGAAGAGGGGTCCATATTTTTTTAATCGTGAGCAGGCTGGGGCTATGTTTTCTCCTCTGACAGGGGACCCCCCATACTGTAGGCTATAAGCCCAGCTTAGGGATGAGTGGTCACTTTTGTGCACAAACACCTGTACTGATCATCATAATCAGCAAGTATCCTTGCACCAGAGAGATTCCCCTCCTGACATCCGTCTCTGCACATGCATTCACGTCTCATGGAGTGACATTTAGTGAACGTGTCCTTGCTGTTCTCAACCTTCTGCTTGTTTGCCTCTTCAGGGGCCTATTCATCAATTTAGTGATAAATATCCCAAAACCTAACTTTCCTATTCACAGCGAGATAGCAATGGGCTGCAAGACTGTATAACATGGCGGCACAGTTGCTTTGATATGCATGTGAACAACATCTTTCTACGTAGTGTTATGTTACAGTACAGTCTAGTTTAGCGATTTGCAGCCAGTGCGTTGCGATAGCCGAGGCGGTCTCGACCATTATCTTCCATACTGGTACACTACACAATGACTGAGGTCAAGAAGAGTCGCACTGCTTGAGAAGACGCGTTAGTGAAGTCTGAGCTGCAAGTTTAGTAGCTTTGGCTTGGTCTGAATATAAGTGACAGCAACATGGGATATAATGTGAAATGGGGGCACTTTGTTGTTTATTGTCAACTGGAGAGACCGGTGTGTGGCATAATGTGATCTAAAAGCACCAGGGGCATATTAATGCCCTCCTCCTCCTCTGGGTGCCTCTCCTGGATCCAGAGGCCCTTGTGGACTCCTGCATCCATTATAAGTATGCTTATGAAAGGAATTAAACTGTGGCATAATTAGAACTGGGGGCAATACAGTGTGGAATAATTGCCTCAATGACTGTAATCTGCTCATCTCTGGCCTTCCTAACCTCTTCATCCCACTGCATATCCCCTTTTAGACTATAAGCTATGAGCAGTGCCCCTTCCCTTTGTTCTTCTCTACATAATGATGCTGTCATTTTAATTATCTATCAGTTTTATACCCTTATGGTGCCTTATAAATAGTAAATGTGAACTGAAGGGTCCACAGTGTGGTGAATTGGGGGCACTGTAATGATAAAATGTCTCCTTAAAAAACTGATGGCGTCTTAGGAGGGTGGTGCACAAATCTGTAAACCTACATACTGTAGATTGGAGTGGTATGGTCCTAGGAGGGTGGTGCACAGATCTGTAAACCTACATAGATTGGAGTGGTTTGGTCCTGCTTCATATAAGACTGACTGAATATGACCACAATGAAAACACAAATATAAATAACAGCAAACTCAACACGTATACAGAAATTACCGACATTTTAATTATCTTCAGATATTACAAGACAAATGTCTCCCTTCGAGGCAAGTGCATACCAGTATTAAGTATGTTCATTGTGCTTTTCATTAAACAAAATCTCAGTATATACATAAGAAACTACTGTACAGCATCTGAGATCAGTAAATCTATTTACGGAATTTATTTTTTTTCCCGATTTAAATCGCATTTACAAAATAAGAACAGGCTTTAAATAAATAAAGTACAATCCATTAAATAATATTCTGTTTCACAGGAGAAGTTGTTTTTATGCATATTTATCTCATATTTGAAGTATATTCTGTTATTTCTTTATTATACAAAAATCAAGCACAATATGTCTCAAAAAACATAAAAGTAAAACAAAACTGCAATAAGTATTGCAAAAGTGAAGCCTGAGATTTAAGCCAGTGTCAGTGTTAAGACGCCACACCGCTCTGAGCACTGTGTAACAGTAACCAAGTACTATGTCCCATGCATCAGACAGCTGCATAACAATGGCCAAGTGGCAGGTTCCGCGCTGTATTGGAGAAGTCTCGTGCCATGTCCCACACCACTATAGGCATAGCACAAGCATGACAGATTGGCATGGCCTAACAATGACAGCAGGTTCCCATCTGCTCTCAAACACACAGCCGCTGGCACTGGAAACCCAAGACGGTATTGAAGAATGCAGAACGGTAAGTACCACATAATTATCATTAGCTGTGGTTTCTATTTTGCTGTTGGCTCTCCACAACCACTAAACCCAGTGCTCTCAGTACCACGGAAAAAGTGGTTGGAACGTGAATACTTGGGTTAAATGTGGATTAGATTCCGCACCGGTAAACGTATAGGACCCAAACTGCTGCCAGCAAACGTTACTATAACCTAATGGCCAGTAACAAACACTTTTGAAAATTCACTCTTTCTCCACTGCAAGAACGTGTATACATTAATTAGCCATCAGAGTCTTGGCAAGGAGATTACAGCAGTTTATCAGATTGTTTCACACTGATTAACAAGATACAATATTGTAAAGGCTGGATCCTGCAAGACCTTGGGCCTTGTTCGGGGGTTGTAAAAGCACGACCCTCTCATTCGCAAGGAGATGATCTCCGATCGGACTGTAAGGTCATTTGAGGCCGCCTAATTCCACCCAAAACAGAATATTTGGACAACCACATACGTGGGGGATCCATGTCTGAATATTTGGGTCAGTCAAACCATGTGAGCGGTTTCAGGAATGTTGAATAACTCCAACAGTGTCACATTATAAAGTGTTGAAACGTTTATAATGGACACGACGGCCTAGGTGGTTAGAAGATGGCTCATTTTGAAAGCAGCTGTGGATAACAGAGTCAGAAGTCCCATGAAACGACACTAAATAAAGATGACATGTAAACAATGCAGTTGAACATATAACGCACAACAAAGGTGGCGGCCCACCATAGCCCCCTCAACAATTCCATCCAGTGGAACTTAATGATATAATATTGAAAATGTCCATAACTTTATTAACAACCCCCAGTGGTACAAAACAATCAGCTGTGTGTGTACGTGTATAGTAGTAAATATTAAATGTTTCCAGTGTACGCAATATAAGCCACTTGTACGTGTGCCCTCATCTGCACACAAGAGGAAATTGACTTGACAGGAAATTATTTGGATAGATCAGATAGGCAATGAGTAGCCATATTACAGTGCTAACGATTAATCCAGTCATCTGTACATCTGTGTGCGCATATTAAACATACACAAGTAGGCTGGAACAGGAATTGGATATCCGTACAAATTTCTCCTTTAAGGTAGTGTGTGGATAACCTGAAAACAATCTATGGAGGCGCAGTGGTAAAAAAACAAAAACAAATATATATATAATAAAAAGCAAAATAAATGAAGTGGCTCCTCCAAATAGTGATAGGGAATGAGAAGATTGAGGAAGATGTTGAGAGTTACGTCATATTTAGTAGACTTTTCGTAAATGAACACATTAGATCCTTGTTCCAGTGCTGCACAAAAATATAATTAGTCTTTATCACGGCATACATTGTACAGTATAACTGTATTGTGCACCTATATATCATAAACCATGTTATGGTGCCCATAGATCTAGGCTGCATTGGGGCAATTTACGCCTGGGGTTCGGAGAAATCCAACACGTGGGGGATTTTCACAATGTTGTATTTCCTGGATTCCCTGAAGAATCGCCGACCATCGATCGCCAATCGGAAATGCGTCGGTAGTACGGGAAGTCAGGCGGCAGATGTATGGGTCACATTAAACTACCGTAGGAGAAGATTTACTAAATCTTCTAAAACAGACAAGTGGATGTGTTCCCATAGCAACCAATCAGATGCTGTCTATCATTTTCTATGATGAAACAGAGAAATGATAGCTACAATCTGATTGGTTGCTATGGGAACGCCTCCTTTCATTTTTAGAAGCTTTAGGGAATCTACCCCTTGGTGTCAAGGACTTTTCTCTTTATGAAGCCAATCTTATAGGACGGTTGCTGGCAATATAAATTGCAGAGAGCTCTGTAAAACCCAATTGCAACAGGCAACGCTCAGCCTATACTACAGTCAGTGCCATAAACTATATCCTCCAACAGCAATGACAAATTCTGCTTATTGTTGCTTGATCTCCACTTCTCGTGGATATGCAGCATAATTATTAAGTAGTAGAAGCACTTTATCAGTTAATTATTAAATCTACTTCCCGACAAGGTCCAGAAAGCCCTATTTAATGTAGTCACCCACTATATCATTAAAATCCCTGCCATGTTATATATAGTCTCCAACAATCGTCTGCTCACCGTCAGTAACCACAGTCTTCCCTAACTTCTAATCCTCCTTGAAGTAACAGAAAACATGGAGCCGTGAGAACAAAGATCACAAAAAGTCATATATAGACTAAAACCACAAAGAAAACCTGAATAGTTTTGAAGACCTGAAATGGTCCCATGGAGGTCCTAGTTATTTGAGAAGGATACCAAGGTGCTGGCTCGTGTTCATGTGGGTTCCAGAGTCTCTGGAAATAATGGTTTTAATAGGTTACTCCAGTATTTCGGGGGTTCTCCGCTTGATTGAGAAACCAGCGCTGCATTTTAGATGTATATATTTTTTTTTAGTCAGTCTTGCAAAAAAGCACTAAGGGGAATGGGGGGGGGGGGGGGGGGGGATTTATCAAGGCTTGGAAATAAATAAAGTACCAACTAATCAGCTCCTGTAATTTTTCAAGCACAACCTGCAAAATTACAATTAGGAGCTGCTTGGTTGGTACTTTGACCAACTAAGGAGGAGTTTTATCAAAGCTTGGAATGAGTTAAACTGATGAGTGCGCAGAGTACAGGTCATATACAGTTCTTAAATGTGTTGTGTGTAAAATGCAGCCACGAGCTCTATGGATGAACCTAAATCGCTCGTCGGGAAATTGTTAGAGAACAGCGCGCCGAGAGCCTCTAAATGTATGCAGAATAGAACGATACTTTATTAATGTTGTCGCCAAGGAGAGCAAATGTTAATGCACATGAAATGCTGAGCCTTGATTTTTTTCTATATATACTTTTTTTTATATGAATATGAAGCTACACTATGAAAGACGCAGGGGTCTGTACAGCGCTGTCACCGGTGCTGTTGTGAGGTTAATGATCATCTATAAAAGCAGCAGGAATTTAGGCAGCCAGATTCGTCTATCACTATTTTCTACAGAAAATTATTGCTGTAATTTAGGTAGAACCCCCCCCCCCCCCAAAAAAAAAATACAACAACAACAGATAGGCAAGTTACTCTGCAAACAAATCCCCCCCACACAGCTTCCTATATTGCTCTTTACAGGGACCGTAATAACAACAGGCCACCTCTTCTCCCCTGGCACACGAGATAAGCCACCTCGGTTCAGCTCTGTCCATATGCTTAGAATGGTGACGGATATGTGATAGAAGACAGTAAGTTCGGGTGACGGGATCCACGGGCGATTAGAGGCTACGCCATACCTCGAGTGGTGTGCGCCGACAGATGCTACAATCTTTAATGTGTAAGGTAAAGCAGTGATGCAGTGAGCACCCGTTGAGCCCTATTCCTTGCGGTCTCCTTTCTTGTTTCGCAGCTGCAGCATTTGGAAGACTGTACCGAAGCCTTTTATCCTTTTCTTTAGCAGCTTATGAAGAAATTAAAAAAAAAAAAAAAACAATTAAAATTCTCTGTACAAATATTAATAAGTGTTTAAATTAAAGCCCGCATGCCTCCAGCAAAGTCTTTGTTCACTGTCATTTTTGGCGTGGATCAAATGCAAAGGGGATTTTGCTTAGGATCCGGCTGCCTGTGGTTGCGCCGCGGCGTCAGATCGCAGCTTTGTCGCTGTAGAAAGGAGTGACGTGGAATATATAACAGTGAGTACAGACGCGGACCGGTTTCATCTGTCCGTATCGTGGTAATGGAGCAGAATGGGAAGAGCAGCGAGAACAGAAGATCTGGAAGAGAGAAGAGAAACGCCGTCAGTGCCACGATCATCTGATACTGCTCTACACAGGTGCTGGGAGGAAATACACTTCTACATTGGTAAGTACATCTGAGGAAATATTGTAATAGAGAGAGTATACACACGCATATATATATATAACAAGAGATATGGTAAGAACTTACCTTTGTTATCTCTGTTTCTACGAAGTCCATAGGGTCCACAGGGTGACCTTGGGGGTATAGCTGGATCCTGGATCCTCGGGCACCACGGAGTTAAAGCTTTTAGCTGCTCCCAGGATGCACTTGGGTCCAACCTCCCCTATACCCCGCCCCCGAGCCACAGGCACCTCAGTTGGTAAGCAGCCCAGGCCGGAGGAGGAGACGAAACAGAGAGAAGGAAGACTGGAACACACAAGAACCATACTCACAGAAATGGGAGACGGAAAACCGGTGACCAGTCACAGAGCCCATATGAAGCCAGGTGCGTCAGGGCGGGTGCCCTGTGGACCCTATGGACTTCGTAGAAACAGAGATAACAAAGGTAAGTTCTTACCATATCTCTTGTTTTCTACTTCAGGGTCCATAGGGGTCCACAGGGTGACCTTGGGGATGTCCCAAAGCAGTCCAACTAAGGGCGGGGACGCTCCTGTGCTGATAGGAGAACCCGGCGCCCAAAGGATGCATCCTGAGAGGCAAAGGTGTCAAACGCATAGAACCTCAAAAAGGTCTGAATGGAAGACCAGGTGGCCGCCTTACAGAGCTGAACAGCAGAGGCGCCACGGCTAGCAGCCCAAGAAGGGCCCACGGACCGAGTGGAATGAGCCTTAACAGATGCTGGAACAGGTAAACCCTCCTGCATATAAGCCTCAATAATAACAGAACGAAGCCAACGGGCTAGAGTCTGTTTGTTGGCAGGCCAACCCCTCTTGTGAAAACCAAAGAGGATAAACAAAGAATCCGACTTCCTCACAGAACTAGTCCGGTCCACATAAACCTGGAGTGCCCTTACAACGTCTAAGGAAGTCTCCCCAGCCGAAAGATCAGGTGAATGAAAGGCTGGTACAACAATTTCCTGATTAATGTGGAACCTGGAAACCACCTTAGGCAGGAAATCAGGACGAGTGCGAAGCACCGCTCTGTCCTGATGAAAAATCAGAAAAGGGGGACGACAAGAAAGCGCCCCCAAATCTGAAACCCTCCTGGCAGAAGCAATTGCCAAGAGGAAAACAGTTTTAAAAGTTAGCCACTGACTCCAAGGGCTCAAAAGGAGGACCCTGTAAGGCCCTAAGAACCACCGCCAAATCCCACGGGGCCACAGGTGGCACAAAGGGAGGCTGGATTCTCAAAACACCCTGGAAAAAGGTGTGTACGTCCGGCATAGCAGCGATCCTGCGCTGGAACCACACCGACAGACCAGACACGTGTACCTTCAGTGAAGAAAGACGTAATCCTAAGTCCAAACCGGACTGAAGGAAAGCCAGAATACGCGAAACTCGGAACACCTGGGGATCATAGTTTCTGGCCTCGCACCACTGAAAGTAAGTGTGCCACACTCTGTGATAGATCCTCGCGGAAGCAGGCTTGCGCGCCCTCAGCATGGTGGTAATAACGGAGCTAGAAAAGCCCCGAGACCTCAGGACGGCTGTCTCAAGAGCCACGCCGTCAAAGATAGTCGACCCAGATCCGGGTGAAGACAGGGCCCCTGAGACAACAGGTCCCGCCGTTGAGGTAGGAGGTACGGAGCGTCGATGGACAGGCTCCGCAGATCGGAGTACCACGGCCTTCTGGGCCACGCTGGGGCCACCAGGATCAGTGTGCCTCCGTCCTGTTTGAACTTGCGCAGGACCCGAAGCAGCAGAGATATCGGAGGGAACAAGTAAGCCAGTTGAAACAGCCATTTCACCGACAGCGCGTCTATCAGACTTGCGCCTGCGTCCCTTGTCCTTGACCCGTACACAGGCAGCTTGTGATTGTAACGGGACGCCATCAGGTCCAGCTCTGGCAGCCCCCACTTGTCCACGAGTAGTTGGAATACCTCTGGATGAAGCGACCATTCCCCGGGATGCACATCGTAACGGCTGAGGAAGTCTGCCTCCCAATTGAGTCCCTCCCTGGTGATTGATGTACGCCACCGTGGTGGCGTTGTCTGACTGCACCTGAACGGCCCTTCCGTGAAGAGCGGTGCCGGACGACTGCAGGGCTCTGTATACTGCCCGCAGTTCCAGGATGTTGATGGGAAGAATCGCTTCCTCCGCCGACCAACGACCCTGAAGTGACAAGGAGCCTGTCACCGCCCCCCAACCCCGGAGACTGGCATCTGTCGTGAGCAGAACCCATTCCGGGATCCAAAAGGGGCGCCCCTCCAGGAGATGCGCTGTCTGCAGCCACCAGGCTAGGGACAGACGCACCTCCGAGGACAACACCAGCATCTGAGAGCGGATCCTGTGTGGCAATCCGTTCCATTCTGAAAGAATCAGCCCCTGCAGGGGCCTGGAATGGAACTGGGCAAACTCCACCATGTCGAATGCCGACACCATGGACCCCAAAACCCTCATCGCTGAGTGCACCGACACTCTGCCACTGCTCAGACAACTGTGAATCCGCAGCTGTAAGGAGGAGACCTTCTCTGGAGTCAGAAAAATCCGTTGCTGACGAGAGTCCAGCAGGGCCCCCAAATGAACCATCCGTTGTGATGGGATGAGGGAGGATTTCTTCCAGTTGATCAACCAGCCGTGCGCCTGTAGACAAGCGACCGTCAGGTGGAGATGCTGGATCAGTACCTCCGGGGAGCTTGCCAGCAAGAGGAGGTCGTCTAGATACGGTAGCAACCGTATCCCCTGGCTCCGAAGGTGAGCCGCCATGACCGCCATCACCTTGGTAAATACCCTTGGTGCCGTGGAGAGACCAAAGGGTAGAGCCCTGAATTGGTAGTGGTTGTGGAGAATAGCAAACCGCAGAAACCGTTGGTGCGATGTTGCTATAGGCACATGGAGGTAGGCGTCCTGGATATCCAGGGAGACCATATAATCCCCCGGTTCCATCGCCAGTATGATGGAACGCAAAGTTTCCATCCTGAATTTGGGAACCCTGAGAAACCTGTTCAGGGACTTCAAATTGAGGATGGGGCGATGAGAGCCATTGGGTTTCTGCACCAGAAACAGCGTAGAGTAATACCCCATCCCACGTTGAGACTGTGGTACGGGTATAATGACCCCCGCCGTCAGCAAGGCCTCTATGGCTTCCTGAACCTGCAAGGCCTTGGTTTTGTCCTGAGAAGGACTTGTGCAAAAAAACTGGCAAGGCGGCCTGTGCCGAAAACAGGGAAGGCTTCCTCCCCTGGCTAGCATATTTAACCCCCAAGGTTGCGGCATCCCGCTTGCCGCTTAATTACCCTGGTGGTCTAGTGGTCTGGCGGGGTATGTCTCCGATGGAGGGGGGGCCCGCCGCCACCGCTAGTGCCCCCGGTCTGTCCCCTAGACCGGGGGCATGGGACTGCATATGAAAGGCATTACCCGCGCACCGCCGCTAATCAGCGGTGCGCGGCTTACCTGATCTCCCCGGCGTCTTCCGGCAGCAGTCCCGGGGGAAGCCAGAGTCCGGCTAGTACAGACTCTGGCTTCCCCCGCCGCGATCCCCAGTTCAGTGCTGGCGTCGCGGCGCCAGCAGGGAGAAGGAGTGGCAGCGTGGGCGTCTGTACAGACAGCCCATCGCTGCCGCTCTGGAGAAAAAGAAAAAACTGTAGTCAAAAAATAAATAAATTTAACTAAGTTAAAAAAGCTTTAGGGGGCTGCTCCTGCAGACCCCCCCCGCAGGGTGACCCGACTCCGGCCGGGCACCATCTTAAACTGAGGTGCCTGTGGCTCGGGGGCGGGGTATAGGGGAGGTTGGACCCAAGTGCATCCTGGGAGCAGCTAAAAGCTTTAACTCCGTGGTGCCCGAGGATCCAGGATCCAGCTATACCCCCAAGGTCACCCTGTGGACCCCTATGGACCCTGAAGTAGAAATATATATATATATATATATATATATACATATACATACATACATACATACATACACACACATACACACACATACATATATATATATATATATATATATATATATATATATATATACACATACATACATACACACAGCGGGTAAAGTAAGTATTGTAACACGTCAACATTTTTCTCAGTACACACTACCGTTCAAAAATTTGGGGTCACTTAGAAATTTCCTTATTTTGAAAGAAATACACTCTATACATTGTTAATGTGGTAAATGACTGTACTAGCTGCAAATGTCTGGTTTGTAAAGGAATATCTACATAGGTGTATAGAGGCCCATTTGCAGCAACCATCACTCCAGTGTTCTAGTGGTACATTGTGTTTGCTAAGCACGTTAGAAGACTAATGGATGAAACGTAGAGCCCGTATTCAATTGAATACACTTACTAGGTCACGAGATGCTGGGGGCACACTCCACTTCAAATGTTACTTAGTAGCAACCTGAAGGGTGTTAGAGCTCCATTGGTTAGACAAGCGGTTTTGATTTGGAGACAGGTCGCGCAGATTTTTCAGGGACAGGGTTGGGATCCTGATAACCCCCCTACTTAATAGCAGGGGGCTTGAGGAGCTTGCTCTGCTGCAGATTAATAAGGCCTGGGGGAAATGGGGGGTGAACGCGTTAGGACAATTATATGCGTCTGGAGTGTTTAAGACGTTTGAACAACTGCAAAGTGAGTTTAATATCCCAAGACAGTATTTTTACAGATATCTTCAGCTTCGTCATGCTATAGACGCACAATTTGTGGATGCCCCTCCAGTGTTCCGAGATTCCCCTGTTAAAATGTTATTACAGGCTGCTGGACCAAGACATTTGGTGTCTTATGTATGCAGCCTTGATGAGAGAATATCATGGTACGGATTTACCATCTATTAGGCAAAAATGGGAAGCTGACCTTGGACTTTTTGCCAGATGTGTGGATAGGAGCACTGGGTAGTCCAAAAATGGCTACCACAACAATTCAGTTTCAACAAATTCAGTTGTTCCTGTTACATAGAATATATTTAACGCCAGATCGCTTGTTTAAATTCGGTGGTAGATCTGATTCAAAATGTAATTCCCCTAATGGTAGTTTTTGGCACTTATTATGGACATGCTCTATAGTCAGTTCCTTTTGGGAAGAGGTCATTTGTATATTGGTGTCCACTGGTGTTCCCCGGGATGTGCTAACTCCAATGGTGTGCACTCTAGCTGCTCTTGGAGAAGATACACTAGATAAATATTCTGCACAATATGTTGTTAATCTATGTATCCTTGCCAAGGTTTGCATAGCTAGAACATGGATGGCCCCTGAAGGTCCAACGATAGGACAATGGATAGCACAGGTGAATGAGACCTTGGCGCATGAGAAATTTGTGTACTTAGCTAGAAAGGCTGAAAAGAAATTTCATCTTATTTGGGGTAGATGGCTGGATTCATCATATGTGCGGAGACTGGGTGAGACTAGACTTGATACTATGCAGATAACCACTGGGGATAGAGCTGTGCGTAATACTGAGATTCCTTGTATTTAATGTGATGTAGACGAGGTGATATGTATGTGAACAGGGATATATATTTGCATAAAGAAGCTGTGTAATTGCTTCAATCTTGTTGTATCATTTATGCCCGGGGTGTATGACCTGAATGAGAACCCGTACTGTAATATGCCCTGTTTGATTTATACTATTGTATAGAATATATGTAATATGACCACACACAGACTGTTTATTGTGATGTAAAACAATTATCAATTTTTATCGCTGTTTATGTTTACATTTTTTCTAGAAAACAAATAAAAAATAATTGAAAAAAAAAAAAAGAAGAAGACTAATGGATGATTAGAAAACCCTTGTGCGATTATGTTAGCACAGCTGAAAACGGGTTTGCTCGTTAGAGAAGCTATAAAACTGGCCTTCCTTTGAGCTAGTTGAGTATCTGGAGCATCACATTTGTGGGTTTTATTATACTCTCCAAATGGCCAGAAAAAGAACTTTCATGTCTATTCTTGTTCTTAGAAATGAAGGCTATTCCATGCTAGAAATTGCCAAGAAACTGAACATTTCCTACAACAGTGTGTACTACTCCCTTCAGAGAACAGGCTCTAACCAGAGTAGAAAGAAGTGGGAGGCCCCGATGCACAACTGTGCAAGAAGACAAGTACATTAGAGTCTCTAGTTTGAGAAATAGGGCGCCTAACAAATCCTCAACTGGCAGCTTCATTAAATGCTACCCGCAAAACGCCAGTGTCAACGTCTACAGTGAAGAGGTGACTCCGGGGATACTGGCCTTCTAGGCAGAGTGGCCAAGAAAAAGCCATATCTGAGATATGATGCTGGAAGAGTGCCTGACGCCATTTGTCAAGCATGGTGGAGGTAATGTGATGGTCTGGGGCTGCTGTGGTGCTGGTAAAGGAGGAGATTTGTACAAGGTAAAAGGGATTTTGAATAAGGAAGGCTATCACTCCATTTTGCAACGCCATGCCATAGCCTGTGGACGGCACTTGACTGGAGCCAATTTCCTCCTCCAACAGGACAATGACCCAAAGCACACCTCCAAATTATGCAAGAACTATTTAGGGAAGAAGCAGGCAGCTGGTATTCTGTCTGTAATGGAGTGGGCAGCGCAGTCACCAGATCTCAACCCAATTGAGCTGTTGTGGGAGAAGCTTGAACATATGGTACACAAGAAGTGTCCATCAAGCCAATCCAACTTGTGGGAGGTGCTTCAGGAAGCGTGGGGTGAAATATCTTCAGATTACCTCAACAAATTAACAGCTAGAATGCCAACGGTCTGCAATGCTGTAATTGCTGCAAAAGGAGCATTCTTTGACGAAAGCAAATAGGGGACTTCTCTGCCGCTATATATATTATTTATATAACCATGCAGTAATAACGATCCACACAGCGGTTTGTCGCCTTTCTGACGACCTTGCGGTAACTGGGAGAGTACAAGACCACAATAGAAATCTGGAATAATAATGAAGAGTAGCAGCACAATGTGACATTTATACAGTATATTTCTATTGCAGGACTCATTGCTTTACATGCATAGACTTCTCGCCAGGGGCCCGGTAATTGTTTCATGATTCACTACCGCTTTAATGTCCGTGAAATATATGTGTAAGTGCAGCGCACGCAGAACAGGAACGGGCGTGATTTACGAGTACTTATTACACAATCTGCTCATTACATCGCCTCCGTTTTAGCTGACTACAAATATTGCCAACATGCAGGCAGACCTGCTCGGACCATGCAGTAACTGTACAAAGCTGAATACTGTAGTATCGGACTATACATTGTTTGTTTTGTTTTTTTTCTTTTAAGATACAGTATTTAAAGAATGTGTATTTAGTATTGCTTAACCCTAAGGGGTAAATTTACTACAGTGAGAGTTTTTAGAAGAGGAGATGTTGCCCATAGCAACCAGATTCTAGCTATTATCTTCTAGAAGGTGCTAGTTAAACGTTAAGTAGAATCTGATTGGTTGCTATGGGCAACATCTCCACTTCTAAAAACTCTCACTTTAGTAAATATACCCCTAAAAGAACATTACATGAAAAATGTAGATCAAATACTACAGTGCTCATCTTTCTACACTGTTACAAGTAGGCAACTAGAGATTTTACTACTTGGCACCATACCATGATTAGCCAAACTGGGCTGATTGGGCGGGACTGGGGATACACAGTCAGCAAGTAACTTCAATATACAACGTGTGTATAGGCCCGCATACATCAGAGATTGATTGCAGCAATCGTGCAATTTGCAATCGATTGTGTATAAAAATCTTTCCCTTTTTCAATCGATTGCAGAATTGCCACAATCGATTAAAAATCTTTCCCTTTTTCAATCGATTGCAGAATTGCCACAATCGATTGAAAAAGGGAAAGATTTTTATACACAATCGATTGCAAATTGCACGATTGCTGCAATCAATCTCTGATGTATGGGGGCCTTTAGTGGGGCTCTGGAGTCTATCAGCCATAATTAGGAAACGATCAGGTTTGTGCAATTCAGCTGCAGCCTATTAATTGTGAAGATTAAGGACAGATAGCTAGAAGGATAGTGTGGCTGCCCCATTGGCTGTCCAATAGGGAGCTGTGGTGCTATGTCACAGCGCCATCGGACAAGGCCAGTTAAATCAATGGCTTTAAACTAGACTCATGCAGAGACACACACACACACACACACAGAGCGGAGTAACGCTTGGAGATGCAGAGAGGAGGATGGCTAGAAGGACAGTCAGACATCACACAATGACGGAGAACACTGGCGGGTTACCTTGCCACAGCTGCGGCAGTGGTGTTTCCTGCGTATCACTGTGAAGGGCGCCTTACACGCTGTGCACAGACTGCAGACTTCATCTGGTACCCAATCCGGCGGATCTGCGTCAGTAAAGAGGTGATTAGATGAAGACTGGACACGATATAATGTCCATTAGCCTTTTATGGATTACAGCACAAACCACAATATAGGACTGTATTATTATTATTATTGATCAAATAACCCTGATTGTGAAGCCACTATAATAGAACAGCATATATCACACACACACAAAAAAAAAGTAAAATTCACGGACAGAATGTATTTTTGGGTTTAGACAGCAAAACGCGCTAACACTAGTCTGGTTACTAATGTATAAAGTTGTGTGTGTCTCCTGTCAGGGGTCATTCACCCAGATTACTAAACATATGTTTTATAGATCTACTCAGTAACCACAAGATTACTCCCACCTGGTCACAGGTGGGAGTATCGGTTTGGAAGCAGGCCGCAATGCGATGGACCATATCTTGCAAATTTCAGCAAACTGCGCAGGAATAAAAAATCAACAACTGCTGCGATTTAGACATAAGCGCGCGGCCAGGATTCAATAATGTGTACGGATGAATGCGCCAGTCGGCCAACCACACTACCCGTGAAACGGGCTTTTCTTGGCAGCGAACATGAGCTTGCACAGAACTGTCCAGTCTCGCGGGCGTTTCGGACGACTTCAGTGCTCATTCGCCGCGTGCGGACGGAGGTGGGACCCGCATGCCTGACGGATCTCTTGCACTCAGCAAGGGGGTGGGTGTACGAATGATACGAATGATGACGGATGGGCATGGAAAACAGCGGGCAGTTCAGGCCTTCGGCATGAAGACGGGCGGATATTCAGCTCAGACCGTCTGTTACTCACGTTAGCATAATGTAATCAGCAGGCAGCTACAGCCAGATGGAAAAGCGGTCGCAGCTGGTCCAGTATGCTCCACACTGACTGATTGAAGCGGTAACGTGTATGTACGCCCCTAAAGCTGGTGAGCCCTTAGCTTCTGTAAAGCACGCTCTCTGTACTCTCCAGACAACACTTTAGTACCAAACTTTCTAAAGGGTGGAGAAGTTGCAACTAATCAGCCTCCACCTCTCATTTTACAGAATGTACTTGATAAATGCTAGCTTAAAGTTCATTGGCTGCTATGGGCAACTTCTCCACTCTTCAGAAGGCTTAATATATATCCCCCCCCCCTTGGAGAGCTGTGGGTGAGAGCTGTCAGAATGCATCAGGGCAGATAATTGGACGAGTGTATGCAGCTTGTGAGCCCCCCACACTGAGTGCAGAACCACCTATCACACTGATGCCAGCAGAGGAGAGATCCCTGACATCGATGGGAGCCTAAAGGATGTGACCCACACGGATCTGCTACATCGTATGTTACTTAAAAGGTGAAGACAGGTCTCAAGATCTCCTTTAATAATACAAAGTAAGAGACCAATACTTTCACCTCCAGGTGGCATATGCAGACTTGGGATGGCATGGCAGCTCTCATTTGCAATACATGCAATATGTATAAATGTACTGATCTTGTGCACACATACAGCCCCATCTTCACAGAGGGTTCACTTTCTTGGAAGGGGCCGGGACTAGGGAAATAGCAGCTGAATCCTATACCCAGCTCAAAGAGTAATGCGCTTATATCAAGTCCTGTAAGATGCTATGGAGGAAGTTAGGGAAACCTGAGGCTTGGGTGATTAGCTTTCCAGGCTCCTATTTGGGTGAGGTGATGTAGGTCAGTGTACTGGTACAGCCTGGTATAAGTCTGGTAGGGGGGGGAATAGGCCTTGCTCCCTGCCAGAATTTCATAATGTGATCAGACAGCCAATACAATGTACAGAGAATACTTGCAGGGTTACTAAAAAAACAAAACAAAATGTGGGTGTCACATTCATACTGCTGAATTATATTACAGAGGGGACAGCTTAGACAATGGCAATGAGAGAGTTGATGGTTACTAAAATCTATATAGAGAAATTATGAGTGCATGTATATGTGTCATTAATGAGGCAGATAATAGAGGTGATGGTGACAATATTTCAGAGAAGAGACGCGTCAGACGATGAATTACATAGGACTAGGATACCCGGTTTGTGATGTGGGAGTACTGTACATAAATGGCGCTGTTATATGTGGGTGCGATTCTTAGGTCTTACTACATACACTGACATTTTGTAATGAGCTGTCCCATACCTTCAAATTCCCCGTCCCGGGCCTTGGCAGCTAGCTCTGACGAAGAGATGGTTTCCTGGCACAGAGCGCAATCTTCCAGCGCAACGTTCCTTAGTCCCTGAATCACTGCAAGATAGGGTACTCATCACTTTAATATTACCATAAAAAAATACTAATAATAAAAAATTATTATTATAGTTCGCTTTGGACAATGACCGCTGTTACCGACTTGCACCCCATAGCATAGTTTGGAGAAAATGGAGAGGGGGGTAAGAGTGAGATCTGGCGATTCACAACACAATCGATAAATCCTCATAAATCCTGGCACTGAAATCAGTAACATAAATCGTTTCCAGATACAGCAGCAAATTACATGAAAGGATCACCATGCCCTTTGGTACACGATGGCCATAAGGATTAGGACCTGGCACCGCCCCTGTGATCTCTAGGGAAAAGACCAGTTAAAATAACTTACTATATCATTTTCTATATTTATTGTTTTCTAGAAATAAGACCTAACCCCACCTAGTCCCCATAATCTTAAATTCCATTAATATTAAGGGGGCGATTCAATTGTTTTTGCGTGCCCGATTGCACCTTATTCAATTGCATTTTTTTTCATATCGCGCTTGTTCTGCCCAATTAGACTGAATGCAGCCACGTAAACCACCTAAAGTCCTGGTTAGGGCACCCAAACGGCAATTTGGGCACCCAAACCATGGATTTATGGCACATTTCTGCTCGCCATCTCAGGTGGGTGCGAGCATAAATGTGTGCTCCCACAGTTATTCATTCCCAAATGGCGCATAAACTGAATTACTCCGTCGGGCACCAATTGCACCTGAGTCATGCGATAAACTAGAGAATTCCCCCTAACAGTTATGACCCCACTGAGTCAGTCTCATAGATTTAGAGGGGAATTCAATGAAATGTGCACCACCACCCTGCAGAGGTGCAAGCAAACATGGAGGGAAGTTAAGCCCTATTGCAGGCGCGATGCTCATTGCAGGACCAATAATTCAATGAGCCATGTCATACAGTACTTTACTTAGAACTTTCACAGACATACAAATGTTGCACATCATATTAATCAGTGCGGTCTTGTGAAGTGGTTTGTTGCATCCAATTGCATCGAAGACATTTTTGGGTGAAAAAAAGCTTGGCGCAAGTTGAGTTGTACGGGGACCTGGCGGCACTCTCACGCCGCATGGCGTATTGAGGCTGGGTGCATGACGACGCATCTGTACAAACAATCCCAAATATCAGGCCAATTTCTATTCCAAAACAATGATAAGTCAGTTTTCTGTGTTAGTAAGACCCTAATGTATGCCCTGATACTGCCCTGGCTACTGTAATCCTGCTGCTAGACATATCTATTGTAATTCACTTTCTGTGAATGTCCCACTCTTCTGAATGCTCTTTATTGGCTCAATCGATGGATATCCTACAAAGGTCTTATACTTGTACACAAAGCATCCAGTCACATACAGTATAAATATGGGAGCCATCCCCGATCCGGTCAGTGCTCCCTCCACTACTCATCTGTTACTGCCACCTGAAGAGCTGCCGCTCAGTGTTCCCTACGTAAAGTTCGTCTATTAACTTGTTTTTGAAGTTTAACTTCTAATTCACCCAGCGTCTGTATGCTTTTCAATTATCCATCTAGACTGTACATTGTTCAATGCAGTCAACACTAATTCCCTTACATTTTCCCATGAGTATAAACTGCTTTGTGTACTGCTGGTACTATATAAAAGGTAATCTATACATAAATGGTCGTGGCTGAACTTGTGCACGGCTATCCATCTTCTCTTAAAACGTATATTCCATTAAATATATTAGGAGAACGTATTATGCAAATGGTGTTTTGATGGCTAGTCACATCTCTCTCAGACGGTTATACAGTAGTAAATATCACAACTCGCATTCTGAACTATCCCCACAAGAGGGAAGTGTGATCCAATGAATTCAATTGGACGTAACCTTATGTCATATGGTGCTTTAAGATATTGTAATCTTTATCATAATAACGATCTACATGTTTCTGTTCAATAACTGATACAGACAGGAGAATAGTATTAAACCAGATGAGAATCCTACAGCTCTTAAAAATTATGAACTTGCGTTTTCATAGATCTTCTGTACTGATTTACACCAAATAGTCCTGACTTTCCGAGCCCAGTTATATTCCTATTCTGCCGCAATCGCTCACTGTGTGGCCGTGTAGCTAATTCTGTCCTTGCGCCAACCAGGCAGCTGCAAATATGGTCAAAAGGAATCTTCAAGGTGGTTAAACAGCTGAAACGGTGCCATAAATATTACTATGGCCATTTAATTATTATGTTTCATGTTCGCCTTATCCTGCGCCTTAAATAGTTCTACTATCTACCGTTCAAACAATAGGACTGGCGGATGGAATATAAGTAAGCTTTTTTTTCCCCAGCCTTTTCAGAATTGCTTAATACGAGATATTCCACCAATGCGTTGCCAGCACAATAAGGTGATAAATGCTATAGAACAAAAACAGCATTTTATATCTTAATCCCATTATCCAGTACTTCTATAAGTTACTGTTCATAGATCATGGTTAGCAGGGGGTTAGCCGTGACCTAAACCCCTGCAGACAGGACTCTTCCAATTCCACTGCCAAGGGGTCTAACTCTCAAACCTCAAAGTCCAACCTTTCCCATATTCCCCTGTGCTTGCTGTCTGTGGCTGTCTGAGTTCTGCTCTCTGATCTACCATCCGTCCCTTTAGTAGTAATTTACATTTACAAGAACTCCTCTTCAAAGGTTTTCCACTTCTACCTTTTCTGATCTTGCCTCATTGTACAATCCTGATTTTATTTGTGACTACAATGGTTATAGTGGAAAAAAAATCCTGCACTTTGGGTTTCATAACTATTTAACACAAGACCCTCGTTCCCTAACAACATGGTAACTTCTTAGATTTGGGGGTAGATTTACTAAAGCTTCAAAAAAAACAGAAAAATGATGCCCATAGCAACCAATAAGATCGGGTTTATCATTTTCAAAAATGCAAGAGACATAATAGCTATAATCTGATTGGTTGTTAAGGGTGACACCTGCACTTATTTTTGGAAGCTTTAGTACAGGGGTTCTCAAACCCGGTCCTCAGGACCCCACACAGGTCACATTTTCAAGGTCACCCGGCAGGGGCACAGGTGTATTCATTACTCACTGACACATTTTAAAGATCCACAGGTGAAGCTAATTATTTCACTTGTGATTCTGTGAGGAGACCTGGAAAACATGCACTGTTTGGGGTCCTGAGGACAGAGTTTGAGAACCTGTGCTTTAGCACATCTCCCCTTGGTCTGCACCAGAACTCCATTACTTTTTTTTCCGTTCATCTAGTTTTCCAGCCCATCTTCCATTTACCAATAAACTTGAAAGTATTGAAGCATTTGCCATTTTCAAAACTACCTAACTGAATGAAGGTGACCATCCGGCATTCTGGTTCTCCCTCAGCTCCGCTGGATCAGCCCTATGTAGTCATTAGCAACCTGGACCACGCCAAACCCAAAAGGTGACTTTTGTAATCTCATCATTTTCTCATCCTATTTAATACAGTGGTTCTAAACCTGGACTGTCCTACACCACATAAAAAGATACTGAGAATGGCACCTCTTGGTGGTCACTGTGTGACGCCCCGTAATTGCCGGTTACCTTTCTTCTGCTTCCCTTTGTCATCTACTTCCTGCTTGGTGGCCATGACTTCAAATAGGGTCTTCAGAATACTCCGCAAGTCGCTGGCATAATTTGTCTGCAACTGATCGGCAACACCTGCGGAGCGCCCCACAACATCAATATGAGAATTCAGAGCAAAAAAACCCCCAAAAGCATAAATACTGAAACAATGAAATCTTATTCTGGGTTCTGTGAAACAAACTGATACACGTGTGTGTGTGTACGTGTGTGTTCATCTCTGCACAAACCTGATATATATCTGTTCCCCAAAAATCTATGATGGGCCTGTATTACATTGCCACACCCACCCCATGTTAAGATCACTAGTACCAGGCAGTAATTCGCTCAGTGGTGTCGGACTGTCCCCAGCATCATTTAGACAGGAATGCGGCATTTAGGCCAAAGCGGACAACTCATGTTGTGGGGTGTCACTGTAACCCTTCCATAAAATTACATGATGCCCTATTACCCCTTCCAGGTCTCCTGGCCAATAGTATTTAAATAGAGCACGTGGATGGTAGTTAACAGGCAGAAGGGGTGTTCAACATCCTTACACAAGAATAACGGGATCAATAAGGAAAGAAACTTTTATTTATATTCATATAAACTTTTGATATTGGAGAGGACGGAGTTAGATCTTTATAAAAGACTGGTGGCGGGGAATGTTTATACCACAAGGAGCAGCTGTGTACTGTGCATTGAACATAGCTGTATCCAGTGGCCGGCTGTGGGTCTTCTGCCAGGGCAGATAAAACAATAATTAGATGATAGAAGTACGTGGCTAAAGAGCACAGACTGGCATCTGGAAGATGAAACAATACATTTAGTAAAAGCTGCAGCAGGGCACATAACCAAATGAATGCAAGTAACTAGAGGGTTAAAAAACCTTAATGATAGCCCAATGATGAAAGTTCTACAGCACCAATGATCAAACTCATCCATATATTTGTAGGACTGTAACTGTACAAGCCATAAGGATCCCAAACCATGTATGTATATATGTATGTATCTATATTTTCTCCTGCTGTGCCTGGATTTGCCGAGTCACATCTGGAGGCTGCAGAACACCCTGATGCTGAGATGCACCTGAGATGCAGACAAAGAGCCGGTGGATGAGGTCATTACTGCTGTGGAAACGGGATCTGATCTTCTGCCTGGAAGCAATCTTCGCAGCTCGCAGAGCCTGTTGAATCTCCTCTTGATCGATGTCATCTGATGAGCAGGAGCTGGTCATCACGCTGCTGCAGGAGACATGAAGGCAAGAAAAATAATAATAATAATCAGCTGTGAGAAGCCAGCCAGACGTCTGGTGATACATTATTACAGATGATACGGAGAGGTCAGGGCTGCTCACATGCCACGACGAGAGGAGACAAAGTGATTTCTGTCACAGTATAACAAGCCTGACGTGTGCCTTCTCAGCTGTGATTACAGGAGACACAATGTGACAATCTCAGGATGAGATTCCAATAACCACACAGATTGCCCCCCTATAACCACCTGAGCCTAACCCGGAAAGTCTGCATCCAAAGTTCCTAAACTTTCTCTAAACTCACAGTAAAAGTAATAAAGGCACACGCAGATGTGTATTACCCTATATATAGAGAAATCAGGATTCATCGCTCTACAAACGGCTAATAATAATAATAGGTTTACAGAAAGATGGGCATTCTAGCACCCTGCACCTTTCACAACCCGTGCAGTTCCTCTTTCCTAGCTGGGGTGTCGCTCTCTGCTCTGGTGCTTCTAGCACACATCAGCTGATACCACATACTGCTGAGATACAGACCAGAGTGTGCTAGAAGCACCAGAGCAGAGAGCGAACACCCCAGACGGGAAAGAGGAACTGCACGGGTTGTGACAGGTGCAGGGTCCTAGAATGGACACTATAATGAGCTCCCTACTGTACATTATAGGATTTTCAGACATCACCGATGAGATGTGTCCATATAATAGCACAAGGCTTTAGACCAGATATAAGCAATAACATCTGCAAGAATGGAGAGTAGGGAGCACTTTATCCCTGTTCATACAAAGGGGGAGATTCATGAGAGCTTGGAGAGAGATAAAGTACCAAGTACAAACCAATCAGCTCCTGTCATTTTACAGCCTGTATTTGAAAAATGACAGTCAGAAGCTGATTGGTTGGTACTTTCTCTCTCTACAAGCTTTGATAAATCGCCACCCCCGCCCCCCCCCCCCAAAAAAGGATTTCTTAACAAACCGTAAAATGATGACATCAGGACATCCCAATTATAGGTGATGATGTCAGCAATCACAGATTATACAATTATATTTGAATTAGTTTAGACAAAAAAAAAAAAAAGATTCTGCGGTCTTGTAAGCTATAACAAAGCAGAAAAGTGCAGGACATCATACTGAAAACATTTGATCTCAAAGTGCAAAACGTAATAGCACGAGACATTATAGAATAATAAGCACATACAACTACAGACCCTTTAATCAAGATTGCTATCTGCAAAATAGACGTCTGATAACGTAGGTACAGTGTATGCCTCCTTAGTGCAAGTCAGTAACAGAGCCCGGCACTCAGCAATCCTTCTGCGACTTCATTCAAGTTCAATAAACTGTGCTGCCTTACACGGACAGTATAATAGACATATTTGTTATTGTCGCCTAATCCTGAAATCAATGTTACAAGAAGTAACAAGTCAGCGGCGTTCCGAGCCATCCATGATGGTGTAAGCACAAAGACCGGTGTCATTAGGGGGATTAGCAACTTCAGATAATCAGTCATTTCAAGAAACGGTCTGCGGGGCTCAATTTCAGCCCCTCTCAGACCAATAATAAAGCTTTAACGCGCCCATGTAATGATTTGGAGAGCCATTCCGTGTGTGCACTCAGCCGTGGGGGAAAAGGGACTGTGACCAGCCATACTGACGAACTTGACCATATAAAAGGTACAAGGCTGTAGTCACAGTGCTTTCATACAGGCCGCAGAAACATGAGGAGGGTGGTCTCAGTGAATGACATGCCCCCATCCCACTTTCCAAACTTCTGCTTTCAAGAGTCACATTCGCACCTTCCAACATAGCAGCTCCTTGAGTTGGGCCTGAGAGGATGGGCCTAGGACTTCTGAGGCAGCCCAAAACACCCTCACCTCCTAAAGCCCAGTCAATGCTGTATGCGCCAGTGGTAGGTGAGCGTGGCAGGGGGACAGTGTATGGAACATACACCCCAACTTTCTGACCTACGGCCGTGATGACAGAGCTGTCAGATCACCACATTATACACACACAAACGTGGAGAGAGATACAGATTCTCTATTTAGGTCTGTTGCACTAAACTGGATATAATCAGTCATTGTTGGCGTTATAAAAAGAAAATGGACACTTCAACCTGCGCTACAGGAATATTTCACGATATGGTAAATTCCTCTGGAGGATAGGTCTTATTCTAAAAGAGCACTTCAATCCCCTGTAGTGTATAGTGATCAGCCGTGCCAAAGCCGGAGTGATTGGTTCACGGGGGTCTAAAAGGGACTCGGGTGGAAGGGAGACTAAGAACTTTGGAACACACCTTGAAAAAGACCCCAGGACAGGGGTTGAAACGTGTCGGTGGTACAGAGATACTCAATGGTAGCAGAAGGCCGTTCACATGGTGAATAAGAGCGGAGACCTGTGCAGTATCCGGAGACTACGCGGTTGTATACCAACACATGCTCATAAGGGGTGTGATATGTATTACCGGCGGGCGCATGCCCGGCGGTTCAATTCCCGACAGCGGCTACCCAACAGTGCTGGAAATCCCGATCGTCCTAAAGGTATCAACTAACCTAACCCCCCTAACTCTCCTTAGGGGGTGCCTAACCCTAACCTCCCCCCCTGTGCCAAACCCTAACCCCCCCTTCCCCGCTGCCTAACCCTAAGTCCCCCGGGGGTGTGCCTAACCCTAACCCTCCCTCCCCCTAGCCTAATCCTAACGTCCCGGGGGGGTGCCTAAGTCCCCCCCGGGAGCCCCAAACCTAGCCCTCCCCCCCCCCCCCACGGCTGTCCGTTGCGGCGCCCGGCATCCGCTCGATCAGGATGCCGGGCGCCGGTCTCACGACGTCGTGCAAATTACAGGCGTCTACATTTAGACGCCTGTCATACGTCCCTAGTCGGGATAAAGCAGTCTGGAAGCCGGTGGTCGGCATCTACACCGTCGGGTTCCAGACTACATCCCCTCATAAGGAGTGCCCAATGACAGTTCTTTTATTACACTCGGTAATTGTTACCTTTGCAGTCATTGGTGGATTCCCTTTTATTGCAACTTCTTTTGTAGGATGTCCTTTTGGTGCTTTTTATGAATATATTAAACTGTGCTTCACTATATTCCCCCTTTCTCCCATTTATTTGTGGAGATGAATTGATGGCCCATGAGTGGAACCTACAGGGGATTGAAGTGCTCTTTCAGAATAAGACCTATCCTCCAGAGTGTCATATATTCCTGTAGCGCAGGTTGAAGTGATCATTTCCCTTTTATAACAGTGTCTCTATGGTGAAGGTTTGGGAGCACCTTCTTTAGTGAATACTACACTTGCTGCTGTTTATTTGTGCACTGCGTCACCCTCTTGTCATCATTTTCCAGTCATTGTTGGTGTGAGCACCATGGTGTGTAATGACTAAGCTGTCTACGCTTAATGGGCTACAGTACATATAACTTAAACCTTTTTGTTACTTGTACAATATACATCACTGCATTTAAAAATCTTTTTTTTTTCCCACATACTGTACAATGCAGTCATTTAAGCTAGAACAAGTTTTAACCTGTTCCAAACAGTGTGACCCTGATGAAACCGGTCCTCCCCCCTCATCTCACATTTTCAAACTGTAGAACAGTTCAATGACCCCTTTTTCAAGAACGACTTTCAGTTTTGAGTATCTGTAAGTCAGAACCCTCCCTATCTACGTACATACTGACGAGATACGCAGGCGTAATGTTACTTACCATGAATATGCCTTTAATCAACACTACACTATGGACATTTGTTTTTGTATCTCTACTGGTAAATGTGTCCGACTTTCCCAGCTCAGACATCTGGGAGCTGTGTTCCTGATTCAGAGCCGAACGCGCTGACCAGAGCGCTCGCTCTGAATCAGGGCGCTCCTCCATGAAAATGGAGCGGCCTCTTGGACGCTCGCATAGCTGTGGGTCAAGGCGATCGCGACCATCGGGCTTGCGACGGAGACCCTGCGGTAGGGTCTCGCTGCCGCAAGCCCTGGAGTGATTTTGGCTCTATCAGTAAATGTCATCACGTAGTGGAGTCTACGGGGAGTCCGACACATTAAGGCCCATGTACCCACCGCGGTTAACATTCTGCATTTAAGATAGATTGCTAATACAGGCTAAGAACCCAAGTAAAAGACGTTACTACTACAACCGGTCGGACCAGCTGGACGCCGCAGTCCACCGTAACAGACATTACCGAGTACCCTAGCAGGGCTATATCCAATTATCATAAGTATTTCCTGCAGCCAACCTAAGCAGAGCAAACAAGAGTCACATACTTCATACGTGACTGCATTGTCGTAACCATCGTTGTACTTATCCTTTGATTCTATTTCACGGTTTACATCCTGACACTCCATTTGCTGGCAGCCAATCACAGCTGTTTGAACGATAATCCTACAGGCTGCACTTTATAGCATATCTGCATTATATTGTCTTTTGAATGTATATGCCGACTTGTACATAAGTTAGAATTCATTGATATTTACTATTCAAGTATATGCCATATGCATTATTCCATACAACAGAGGGGTTGAGCACAGTACATTTGATTGTAATTTTCTGCACAAAAAGGAGGACAACCTTAATACTAGCAGCTTACCCCTCATAATTTGCTGGTCTCCCAGTGCGCAGTTGTACGGTATTTTTTCATAAGAATATATAAAACAGCCATTCTACATGCGGAAAACCTGCACTGCAGTGATTTGCTTTGAATGGTTCTAGTTTCATTTAATTGCATCAGACTTAGATTTAACTTAATGGGAGCGCACTGTAGATGCAATGAAGAGAGACTATGGGGCCTATGTATGAAACTGCTTTTTACATAAAATTATGCACAAACTGTAGCTTCTGCATAATTTTATGTAGTGAACCTATGTACTAAAAGCACAATGCAGGAGATTTCACAGAAATTTCCGACAAAGTGCTAATTAGCGCTGCAGATCGCAGTCCCCATTATTAGCGATGGGGACTATGATCTGACAAAGCTTTTCGTAGTTTAGCACCAGTAGTTTACACCATCTTCAGATGGTGTAAACTACTGTAAGCCTATGGTGGCTCCAGGGGCAGGAGAGAGATCTTTCGATCTCCCCCCGCAGCCCAATGCCAGTTTCGAAAGCTGCCACTGTGCGCATGCATTTATGTAGTATTCTATAGTCATATCTGGAATGGTTGTAGCAGAGCTGTTGCTGTAGTATTCTATAGTCATATCTGGAATGGTTGTAGCAGAGCTGTTGCTGTAGTTTTCTATAGTCAGGTCTGGAATGGTTGTAGTGGAGCTGTTGCTGTAGTATTCTATAGTCCTGTCTGGAATGGCTGTAGCAGAGCTGTTGCTGTAGGCATCTATAGTCCTGTCTGGAATGGCTGTAGCAGAGCTGTTGCTGTAGTAATCTATAGTCCTGTCTGGAATGGCTGTAGCAGAGCTGTTGCTGTAGGCATCTATAGTCCTGTCTGGAATGGCTGTAGCAGAGCTGTTGCTGTAGTATTTTCACAGAAAGTCTAATACATTTTTAATATTAAAGTCACTGGAAACTACAAAAGTCATAAGACTACTAGACGGGAACTTTATGTTCCATATTAAGGGGCATATTTATCCAGCCCCTTTTATATAAAATGTAGAAATCTCCTGCAAAAGGCTAATTAACGCTGCATACCGTGGTCCCCAATATTATCAATGGTGGCTGCAGTCTGACCTCTATGTACCAAGCACCAAAAAGCTTAGCTTTTCACAGCTTGGTCCTGAAGACTACCACAGCAGTAGCTGATGAAGGTATTTTCGGAGGAGAGGGATATTGCTCCCTCTCTCCTGTAGCCCCTGACCTCAGGTGAAGAGTCTCTGAAACTGAGACACTGGATGAGTCTTTTGAAAATGTGTAAGACTCATCCAATGTGCTGGGATGTAGTTCGCAAGCGCTGTCCCTGTAGAAATGGTCAGTACATAGAGAATATTTGCCAACTCTCCCTGGCCTCGATTCAATTCAACGCGATGGGGAGCTATTCAATTTAATTCAACGCGATGTATGGTTCGAGCTAAAGGAACTCTTCTCGCACCCCCTGGGGATGCGAGAAGAAAACCGACAAAAGTGCCGGCCGCACACAGGCTTAGCGCGACGTCAACAGCCTTGCGGCCAGCACTTTAGTTGGAGAATGCGTTTTTCGCAACTAAACACTCAGGTTAAGCCACGAGATCCGACTTAACGGCGCGCTGATTTGAATAGCTCCGGGAGCTCCCTCTCAGGGCTATTCAACATCGCATTGAATTGAATCGCAGCCCCTGACTGTCAGGGAGACTCCCTAAAATAGTAGCAATCTCCCTGACTCCCTGAAGAGTCCAGCAATCTCCCTAATTGCACCTTAGCCCAATTATGAAGTTGTTATATTTCGCTGGGTGTTTTTTTTTATATATCAAATGGGATCATTAGTATAATTTCCCTGCATTGGTTATAAGGCACAATGATCCCTATGGCTATATGCATTTTCTGAAAAGTATCTGCATTTCATCAACATGTAGATCTTATTAACTGCTTTGGGACTCGTTTACAATTGGATGAAAGTAAATTTTATGGCACGCCTCTCAGATGTAGCAGTACATGCACACTTTACCGCCACGCTCATAGGTGTTGCTTTCACAATCTCCCTGAAACTCTTTTTCAAAGGTAGGCAAGTATGACAGAGGGGATAACCATGTAAAAATTATTATTCCTGCTATGATATTGACTGAAAATAATCGCGGCACTGCTGCTATTATTAATACACAGGCTCCTAAGCCCAGCCTATAATAATGAAGTGATTCTGAGGTTAAAAAAAAAAAAAAAAGTAACACTGTAGGATTTCTACAGTGCTGTATATTTAGGAGCAAGCAGATTCAATTAAGTGTGAGGCTAAATATTTTAGTACATCAGTCTTGTCACACAAGGTTTCATATCTTCAGTGAATCTGCCCATAAACTAAATGCTGTCTAATGCAACATCTCTTATAGCGCACCCACTGCCCATACATAAAGGAGGTAGCCATTTCACTGTGCCTCATGCCTCACCAATGTTACTAGGCTCCTATTGAACTGCACTATCATGAATATTAGTTGGCCTGTGTAAACGTCAACAGCATTTGAAGAATGCAAAACACAAACCCGCCAACGGCGATAGAAAGTCACGATAAACACCAACAACAACATAAAGATTAGAGATAATCTAGACAGCGGACACCTGATAAACAGCCAGAATACAGGATGTAATATTTATGCGAATGACAGATTTACATGTCTGGTCACAACCGTGTGATAAAACATCTTATCTATAACTATACAGTTTCTAAAACCGCCCTGTGAACAGATTAGGTTTCATATACAGACAAGAGATGCCTCATTACACTCAGAGACCATTTAAATGCACCCAAGCTGAATTATAAGGGCACTAAGTCCGCCAACACCACACTACCAGTGACCATAGCCATGAATGTGATAGCATTCCACTGCAATACTCCTTACAAGGTGCAAAGTGAGGGCAACTTTGTCATGGGCTGAAGCAATATTAAATCAGAATGCTACATATAAATTCACTTTGTGCTTAAGTGATAGGCACACAGCTGCCAGTGAAAAGATGGGCTTCATTCTGGTGCACACAAGTGAGAGACCGTAAGAATGGCTATCCGGGGACATGACACAAATGCATGACATTGTACTGCCAGACTGCAGCGAAAATAAAACCAGCATGAAAAGGTCAAACACATCCCACCTAATGCTCCTACGCAAGGAAAAACTGGGCTGCACTCTGTGCCGGTCCTGAGTTCTAATTGTAGTTCCAGGACCGGGGTAGGCAGCCTATATCCTAGGGCAGCTCTCTGACTAAGCACACTGTAGGGGGCTGCACTCTGTACCGGTCCTGAGTTCTAATTGTAGTTCCTGGACCGGGGTAGTTAGCCTATAACCTTGGGCAGCTCTCTGACTAAGCACATTGTAGGGGGCTGTACAATCAAAAGATTTATTGCAAACAAATTAGGAATCGCTTGATGCAGAAGTCTTAATTATTGGTATTTATGTTGTTCGGAGATCTTCAGAAGCTCAAAAGGTGCAATGTGTGTCTGTTTAATAGTGTACACAACATGTATGTAACACGTATGTAACTGTTGTTGTAGTCAGTGTGTGAGACTAGGAGGGCACCATTACAGCTGCTTCTCCCGCCTGCACATCCCAGATACAATCAGCAATACTACAAATACTACAGCAATACTACAAATCCTCGTATAGCACAACAGAGCTGAAATAGAATTACCACAAGCAAGAGTGAAGATTTTAAAAAACACAAGAGTTCTAGGTCACGGCTTTGAATTTAACACAACTTTCTTACAATGATCATGTGGGTTAATCATGGGCACACCTATTAGTACTAAGCACAGGCCCTCCCATGTCACAGGGGCCTGGGTATTACAGTGATACTGAAGTATCTCAGAGTCCTCACACAGCATTACCTCACTTTAAGGCAATGATTTAAAAAGTGACCTTACAGATTTCCATATATACATAGTGTTCATATTCTAGCGCCCTGCTCCTGTCACAACCCGTGCAGTTCCTCTTTCCTGCCTGGGGTGTCGCTCTCTGCTCTGGTGTTTCTATCGTACTCGGCTAATTCAACACACTGCATAGATAAAACCAAAGTGTGCTAGAAGCACCAGAGCAAAGAGCGACACCCCAGACAGGAAAGAGGAACTGCACAGGTTGTGACAAATGCAGTGTGCTAGAATGAACACTATATACAGTTCTATATTTTGGGGGAGGGGGGGATTTTAAATGGCAACAAAGTAGGAAACAAATCTGACACCTCATTACGCTTAAGGGGGGTATCCACTAGGCGATTTTAGCAAGCGATTGCACGATAACGACGTCGTTATAATGCAATCGCTTGCAAATCGCGCATGCATCGGGCATGTTTTGGTCGGAAGCAACCAGCGTTGCGCGTGCCTGCTGGTCGCTTCCGACATCTATCATCGCCCGTACATGCTGGTCAACCTGACAATCCCGTCAGATTCAGCACGTGTGGGGATGATGGATGTGCCTGTTCAGTCTAGGCACATCGCTAGATATACAAACGACAGCACGACAGCAATGTCGTAATCGTGCTCGCGTTTGTATAGCTAGTAGTGGATACCCGCCTTTACATAAACATTGGTGCCAAGTATGCAGACACACTACTCCTTTTTGTACATTTCACGAGTATTAAAAAACGCTGGGATAAAACAAAGAATTGATGGGAGGGGGTATGAAGCCTAACGGTTGTGTTGCACTGAGGATTTTACTCCAAATACTGTTTCCACCAAAATAACCATCTAATAGTAGATGTCTGCCAGCTTCTATCATGGAGTACAGGACAGGGAGATTGGATAACTACAGATGTGACCTCATACATTCTTGCCTCTCGGTGCGCCAGGTCCCGTACGACTCAGCTAGCGTCTTTTTCGCTCAGAAATGCGTCTTAGTCGCAACGTGATGCAACTAGGATGCAGCAGGAGACTGTGCTGAGTAATTTCCTATGTGACACTTGTATATAGGTGTCTGACGGAGTCTGAATCTGTACACAAAATAATACGATACAGCGGCCATGCTTTTTTCCACGCCGAGTTCCCTTGTGCTTCATATAAAGACTCAGATACACAAGTGTCGCATATCAAATGAATCCGTGTAATATACTGGAGCGTCCTAGTCGCATCACATTGTGGCCAAAAAAGGCGCCCAGCGCTAGCAATCTCGCACGGGACCTGGCAGCTCTCTCACGCCACATGGCTGTTGAGGCTACATGTATGAGGACACATGTACAATCCGGTTAAAGTTACTGACAACTCCAGCAAGAACGTAAAAAGGTTGCAAACAATTTTAATAAAGGATTCTTCTTCTTCTAGAAAGTACAGTGGCAGGAAAGCTAAGCATTGTAATGTACATGTCATCGTATGCTCAATAGCACAAAATACAGTCAAAATAAAAATATGGATAAAGAAATCCTGCAGAGCCTTTAATAGCTGAATTATTATTTTTTTTTAATATTTCAAATATCGATATCGTAAGGGTCACATGACCACCATTACTTGCTGTGACTATCAGGAATAAAAAGAGATATGGTAAGAACTTACCTTTGTTATCTCTGTTTCTACGAAGTCCATAGGGTCCACAGGTTTGACCTTGGGGGTATAGGTTGGGAACCAAATCCGGGCACCACACAGTTAAAGCTTTTAGCTCCCAGGATGCACTTGGGTCCACTCTCCCTATAACCCCTCCCCCCAGCCAGAGGCACCTCAGTTTGTAAGTAGCCAAAGGCCGGAGGAGGAGAGAAAAAGAGAGAGAAAAACTGGAACACTCAAGAACCATTCTCACAGAAAAGGAGACGGGAAACCGGTGACCAGTGACACAGCCCATATGAAGCCAGGTGCGTCAGGGCGGGCACCCTGTGGACCCTATGGACTTCGTAGAAACAGAGATAACAAAGGTAAGTTCTTACCATATCTCTTGTTTTCTACTTCAGGGTCCATAGGGGGTCCACAGGGTTGACCTTGGGGATGTCCCAAAGCAGTTCAACCAAGGATGGGGACGCTCCTGTGCTGAGAGGAGAATCCGCCGCCAAAAAGGAAGCATCCTGAGAGGCAAAGGAAACCAATGCCTAGAACCTTAAAAAAAAAGGTGTGGACAGAAGACCACGTGGCCACCTAGCAAGGCAAAACAGCCAAGGAGCTACAGCGAGCCGCCCACAAGGGTTACATGGCCCGAGAAAAAACAAGCATCAACAACAGAAAGGCCTACCCATGTGTAGGCCCCTGAAGAAGACATACGAGGCCATCCAGCCAACATTTGGCCATAGGCCGTACATCCTTTCCTGTTAAAACCAGAAATCTCAGACCACCAATAAGGAGTCCGATTTCCGTAAGAAACTTGAACGGATCACATAAACCTACAGAGGCCGGACCACAGTCAATGAGGCCACACCAGCCGAGAGGACTGGGGACTGAATGGCCGTACCATAAGTTCCAGAATAATATGGAACCTAAAAATCACTAAGAAGAAACACAGGGCGAGATCAACTCACACCCTGACATGATACCCTCCAGAAGAGGGAGCCACATGAGAACGCTCCCAATTCCGACACTCACCTGGTCGATATAAACACCCTGAGAGAAAGAGAGCGCCAAAGCAATAGACCATGTAATGGCTATCACAACCAGCGGTTCCATTGACTGTCCCCGGAGGGAACGAAGAACCACTACTAACTCCCAAGGAGCCCCTAGGGAGGATAAATGGAAGCATAATCCAGAAAAAACACTCCAAAGGATGAACTGGATACCAGAGTGGAGCAATTCCACATCTTAACCATAGTGACAGTGTAGAGATCCGCACTGTCAGGAAGGCCATGCCGAGGGTGAAACCCAAGCCAACCGGAAGGAATGCCAGAATATCTGGAAATCCTGGACACCGGAGGATCGTATCGACAGGTATGATACCATAAGAATTATGTATGCCACAGTCCGTGGCAGATGCCAGCAAAGTCTGGCCTATCTGCTCTAAACATCTCAATGAAGACAGAGCCAGGGAAGCCCTAGGACCACAGTAGGGGCGCAGTCAAAGACAAACGATCCAGGTCTAGGGAAAAACAAGGACCCTGAGACAACAGGTCCAGATAGTGAAGCAGTAGGAACGGAGCATCGATGAGGAGACTCCGAAAATCTTAGTACCAGTGATGTCTGGGACAAACTGGAGCCACCAGAAGGAAAGCCCCTCCGTCTCTAATTAAATTTCCGAAGACCTCGAGGAAGAAGGGAGACCGGAGGACACAGGTACACAAAGTGGAAGGACCACTTCACTGACAAAGAGTCACTACTCCTAGAGCTGGACTGTAACACCAGCAATGTGTGATAGAGTCAGAAGGCCATAAGGATCAATCACCTCAGGGAGGCCCCCTCTGCTCACCAGGAGTTGAAACCTGTCTTGGAGAAGAGACTAGTCCCCGGAATGCACGTCGTGACGGCTGAGGAAGCCCGCTTCCCAACGGAGAGCTCCCGGAATGAACAGTGCAGAGTTGGCCAGGAGAAGACCCTTGGACTATGTCAGAATGTATGACATTCCTGTCATTGCCACCCAACTACCAGTGTTGCCTAGTTGGAAGCCACTGTTGTGACACTGTCGGACTGAACCTATTCCGGTTCACCGTGACATATGGGTTAGGCCAGAGTGAAGGCCCAAGACAGCCTAAAGTTCCAACAAGTTAAGTGGCAGGGCGGAAGCGACAGACGTCCAGCTGCCCCGAAACGAATGCGGACCAGACACCGTCTGTAGCAAAGAATACCCTGGACGAGATGGCCATAGCCACCCGGACAGAGACCGACTCGCCTCCAGAGAGAGCATCATCGTGCGAACAGCGATCCGATGGAAAAAACTCGATCCATCCGGAGAGGAGTCAATTATGTCAAGGCCTGGTATGTAACTGAGCACATTCCACCCTACCAAAAGGTAGACACTCTGGTAGACCGCGCATCACCAAGAGTAATGACATATGTCGACTGCGTAGACATCCGCACACTCCAAGTTGAAGAGCTGAGATCTTGTCTTACGCCAGAAAAATTCTAAGATTCTGAGAATCCAGCAGTGCTCCCAGATGAAGAATACCCTGTGAGGGATGCAGGGAGGACTTTTTCTCCGTTGACTACTTATCTGTGCCGAGAAGAAGCCACGGTTAGCCTGACCTAGCGGTAAAGTACCTCGGTGATCCTGCTAAAAGCAGGAGGCCGCCCAGATAAAGGAGCATTCGGATACACTGAACAGGTGAACTGTCAGAAAATCCATAAAGCTTGTAAACCCCGGTGGAGTTGAGGACAGTCCCAACAGGCAGAGCCCGAAACTTGCAAATGTTGCTGTGGCACAGCAAACCAGAACCCATGCTGATGATAGGGCTCTGTATGTACCCGCAGGTACGTATCCTGAATACTCAGATATACCATAAAATCCCCAGGTTCCAAATGTCGGATGATGGAGCATGAAGGATTCCACCTGAGTCCAGGCACCCTTGGAATCTGATTCAGGGATTTGAGACAGAGTATAGGCAAATGAGGACCAGTCGGTCACTGCCCCAGAAAGAAAGTAGAACAACCAGTCCCTCGCTGAGATAGTGAGGCTGGCCGAAATAGCTCTGTTTACCGCCAAGACTGTATAGCTTTCTGGGAATGTAAGGCCCTGATCGTCTGAAGAAGGGCCCGTGGAACAACGCCTGTGAGGAGGCCGCCTGAGCAATGAGAGGCCGTTGAGAATCAGTACCTCACTCTGGAATTCCCCAGACGTTGACCTGTCCCGTCAGGCTGAAGGTTTATCCTCAGGCGTAGAAGCAGGGTCGTCCGTAAGTCCAGGACTGCTCGGTACTGGATATGGTGGCCCCCGTGGAGGCCGACAGCCTAGGAAAAAACCGGCCTTTAGGCTGACCCTGAGGTCAAAAAGACTTAACAGAGTTAGTCCGAATGTAGTGGGAGTAGCTAAAGACAGTATCTCTCCATTAGTGATACTGCCAATCTTGTCAAGGTCAGGACCAAACAAGATCTTCCCCATGGAAGGAGTCTGCACCTCTGCTTTCCCATAACGTAGCCATAGGGTATTGCGGCGGATACAGTCGCAGCCGAAACCCTGAAAGTTAGAAGACCGGCATCCCATGTATGTAATCCCACACGACCACTGCATATTTTATGTGAGCAGCAAAAGACATTTGAACCCCAGACGTGTTGGAGGGGAAAAATGTTACAAAAGCATCACCATGCGATGGCCATGGTAGGACGGGCAACAGGCCCTGAAAACGAGTACATTGATTTCAGGCAAAGCTACCACCTACGGATCCGTAAAATCCGTCCAGGCTGGGATGGGAGGCGTATTAATGCCTGTAATCTGATGATGAACATACAAATCCACCCCAGAAGGAGATTCCATTACTTGTGAGGACCCTCAGGGAATGGGAAACAGGAGGCCTTTGTGACTCCTCGTATCTGGCGACAGCCAGATCCACCCGCTGGGCAGAAACGGGAAATGTATGATACAGGTGCAGGATCGACATTCTCTATATCCAGAATGAACCTGGCTACCAACCCCAAAGCAGGGATAATAATACTTGAAATCGGCTCCCCCCATGTGAGAGGGAAAGAGCCGAATACACCATCCAGTTCACGGCAGAGCCACTGGGCAGTAACCACAGGGCGTATATCACGCCATTTAGTATTTCGTAGAAAACGACATCCACCAGGGTGGCCTTTGTGGTAATCCCTGCAAGGGGAATGACAGACCGATGTGGTAACGGAGGAAATTCATGTACTGTGAAAAACCCCGGCAGGGAGCGATAGTCTGTGACACAGGGGTAAACTGCAAGAAATTGCGAGATACCCCGAGTTGAAAAGGGCAGTATGGTGAAGTAACTCCAAGCGAGTGACGACAATGGGGCCCGCCCGGCGATCCTCAAAGGAGAGGATCCTGAGAAATAAACCACCCTTTAAGGGGGTCGTGCAAGGGGCCCGGCACCAGATGGTGCACGCATACATAAACCTTTCTGAGTTAAAATCCTCCACACTAATTCCTGCAGGCTATGACTTGCAGGATAGCAATAATGGGTGCAGTATCGTGTGCAATCTCCTGGTCAGATAATATCTTGACGGAAATATTAAGCAGCGCCATACCGGTCCTGACTAACGCTAAAAGTAGCTGCAGGGACCCATTATCAGCATATGCAACACACAGTTCCATCTAAAATATGGCAACGTGCAGCACACAACAGTATGTGACAAACCTCACAAATATTAACAAGTATATATATGTGAGGTCTCAGAACCACCCCAGGTACACCTGTATTAGGGCAGATAAAGAAAAGGGATAGATATACACTGACAGGTGAGAGAAAAAGCAGACAGTCAGCACTAGCATAAGTCAGATACAATGCAGATGCCAGACTGTAGTATTGAAAGGCGCGCTGAGCTGAGGGGAGGAGCCGCTAGACAGGGAAGGCTTCCTCCCCTGGCTAGCAATTAACCCCCCGGGATGCCGGCTCCCGCTGCCGCTATAATCCCTGGTGGGCTGTGGATACGCAGGGTATGCCTCCATGGAGGGGGAGCCCGCCGCCACCGCTAACGCCTCCGGTCTGTCCCCAGAGACCGGAGGCATAAGGCTGCATGTACACGCGGGTCACCGCAAGCGGTGACCACGCGACTTACCTGTCCCCGTCGATCCGGCAGCAGCCCAGGGAGTCCTCCAGAGCCCGGCTAGTACAGACTCTGGGGTCCTGCTGCGATCCCCAGATCTGTACTGGCGTCGCAGCGCCGGCGGGGTGTAGGAGCGGCAGCTTAGACGTCCATTTGACAGTCTGATGCTGCCGCTCTGAAGAGTAGTAAAAAAATAATAAAATAAAACTCTTTAAAATAAATTATAAGCTTAGGGGCTGCTAAGCAGCCCCCCTGCAGTAACGGTGACCCGACTCCAGCCGGGCACCAACTTAAACTGAGGTGCCTCTGGCTGGGGGGAGGGGTTATAGGGAGAGTGGACCCAAGTGCATCCTGGGAGCTAAAAGCTTTAACTGCGTGGTGCCCGGATTTGGTTCCCAACCTATACCCCCAAGGTCAACCCTGTGGACCCCCTATGGACCCTGAAGTAGAAAAGTGATTTCAAGGACCTTGTTCACTGAGATGACCTTTATGCAACAATGACCCTGGTCATAGAGAAGGTTCCCAATAATACGCGCTACTAATACCTTTAATAAAATTGTAAGATAAAAACCTCATCTGTAAAGCTGCTGACTCCATCATCCAGACCTCATTACATTATGTGCAACAGCACTGTGTGTAAAGTCCCAGAAAGCCCCAACCTTACATATGGTGGGAACCGCTGACATAAAACAGGGCACACGGTGAGGCATCAGGGGTAAGTCCCTCGCTACAACCTTCTGCTGAGCTCATGGGATCAAAATCAACTTGAAAACTCATTCACACAACACTAAAGGCCCCTACACACTAGGCGATTTTATTAACGATTTGGCCCATTCCGATGCATCGGAACGACAAATCGTTAAAATCGTCCAGTGTGTATGCACTACATCGTGTAGTACGCGTTCCCGTGGGTTTGTTAGCCAAGTAGCCTGATCTTTCGTACAAGCAGGAAGATCAGGCGATGCGGCTGGCGATCCCATGCAGCGAAGGGCTGGCATATTGGGCGGTCGGGTACCGGTTCGCCCAGTGTGTACGGACCGCTCGATATGTTGGCCCGTCAGTGCTGGGGTCGTGAGTCACGTCGCTTGGTACACAGTCGTTTAGTGTGTAGTCAGCTTAACATTACTCAGACATGGACTGCTTATCTAAGAGGCTTCCATCATTCCCCAATTTACTGACAACAAAAACTAAAGATAAAAAAAATCAGAACAACTTTTCTAAGCTGTAAAGAATAGTGATAGAACATTGCTGCTCTTCCCAATCTGGCCCGCCATGTGTCACCTTATCACACCCAGTTAATGTAAAGTGCATGTTACCTCGCTCCCTAGGAAGGAGAGACATCACTATAGCACTTTGTATCTTCATCATGTCACTGCACCCTGGTGTAATGACAGCCTGCACTACTGCCAACATCGGTACAACTCACAAAGTAGCTGCCATCGCTGTGCGTAGGCATAGGGAACTCCTTTATAACATGGCAGAAAACAAAAAAATGTTCCTACAATGCAATAGCCTTCCAAGTGTATGCTCCTCCGGTAGTCTGGCAGAATAGTACTGTAAGAGATCCCCCAGCAGTAATACACCAGAGCGCACCACCCAGGTCAGTGTAATGTCACTACGGATACTATATACAGCATGCTGCAGGGGGAGAACAGAAGGATGACAGTCCCCATTGCTTGCTGTCAGCAGGCTGGAAGCGGCTGATGGAGGTAGACAAACCTTGGAAAATGATATTGTTAGTACAACAGGAGGTAAAAAACTGAAGCACAGAAAGGGATATACAGGTTGAGTCTCCCGTATCCAAAATGTTTGGGACCAGGGGTATTTTGGATATCGGAATATTCCGTATTTTGGAATATTTGCATAAAATAATGAAATATCTTGGGAATGGGACCCCAATATACACACAGAATGCATGTATGTGTTATATACACCTTATACACACAGCCTGAAGGTAATGTTATACAATATTTTTAATAATTTGTGCCTTAGACAAATTTTGTGTACATTAAACCATCAAAAATCAAAAGGTTTCGTTATCTCAGTCATGCCAAAATAATTCCGTATTTCGGAATATTTGGATATGGGAGACTCAACCTGTATATATATCAGCATGAGGTGTACAGATATAGAGCAAGGTAGAGAGGAGAAGTGAGGGAGACAGCTGGACCATGCCTATAGTGGAACATAAAAGGTAGATGCATTGTGTTAGGATTAAATGATGTCAGGAAGAAATAAAAAACATGTCAGGAGTGGTCAAATTATTGTACATTTCATGAGCTGTCTCCAGCCAGACTGGTTCTTTATTTAGTCAGGAATGAGGTGCACCCAGAAAGATAAATTGGTAAGGAAAACATTTAAAAAGGCGCTACCCAACTCATTGTCTTTGTCTAAAGGTGCGTACACGCTAGACGACTCGCAAAAGATGCGAGGTCGTCAAAGATTTCCGTTAAACTCCCCGGGCAACTGTCCAATCTGACAAAGCAATCTGACCAACGACCTTGATATTGAGATTGGCAGATCTTGCCTGCTGTAGGTAAGGTCTGAAGATGCGATGTATGACCCTGCGGGGACAACGGCATCGTGAGTGGGTACTCACGATTTGGACATATTTTACACAATTTGGCGCTCCCAAGCGTCGAAATCGGCCAAAATATCGTCTAGCGTGTACGCACCTTAACCTTGTTTCAGATGAACAGACATTCGGCTACAGAGCAAATGCAGCAGACGCGACGAACTAAACCACTTTCTGAAAAAGATTTCTAGAACACTGAAATGTTTTATGTTCTTCTTTTGCAATCTCCTAGGTAACAAATCTTTATTACAGATTGCAGGATACAGCAATATGCTTACGACCACCAACACTGTCCATTAAAACATGAGCTCCGGATTGTGGGATAAGAATTTGCCCATACCGTTAGACAAAACTGCATTAAGTCATGGTTAGAATGTGCAGCGCTTCTAACCTTCAAGTTAATATTTTTTAGTTAATCTGTGAAGAAACATTAAAGTTAAGTAGATGTTATAGTCTAAAATAAAAGAAAGAAAAAAAATCACATCGAAGGAATCAATATGAACATTAAAGAAGATGGTACAATTATTGCTCTGTGGTCCTAATTCAGATTTGGGAATACAGTAAGAGACCAGGTAACTGTGTACCTGGATAATACTATGCTGCACTGGGGCAGATGTACACTGTGCAGAGATTTAGACTTGGTGGAGAGGTGTCCAAATTCAAGTATAAATTGCAGAGTAAACATAAAGCTGTCCAGCATGTGGGCTACATGCAATAGTAGCCAGTATGTACCCCACATGCAACAATAATACATGTATTTGCACCCCTTGTATTGCAGCATGATTTGTCCAGGTGCAATATGTCCTCTTCTTGCTCACAGACTCAGGCCCTGTATGTGGAACATACAACTGTATTGCTGTGCGTGGGGGAAGGCTGAAGGGTTGTAATGAGAGGTCCGATTCAGAAATGGATTTAGGCTGCAGCCGCTACTGCAAATTTATGCCAATGCTGCGGCAGATGGGCTACCCACTGAGACGCCCACCGGTTGCACCGGTAATCCGCTATGGTTGCTTAAAGTTGCGCCATCGAGCAGACATCCACACTATCGGACATTAGAGCAAGCCTAATCGCTGCTCAGAATGCCCAATGGTACCTGGCCACCGGCGCCAGTGAAACTGCGTCTTTCAACGCAGTTCCTGACACCGGCACGCCCGCCAGAACACCGGCCAATGAAAGTCACCCTCCAGTCACTGCCTACTCTACTTTTTCTTTCTTTAGTGCAAACTGTTATTTTAAGGAAATGTAATAATTACCGCCCCTCCCCCAAACCACCCACACAAACACACATACAAGCGGTTTACACTCATAAATTGTGTACAAATATTTTAGGGGCGACCCCTAAATGCGTTCCTGTGAAATGGAGGAGTTTTCAATAAACAGCAGATTAGGACGTGAAGTTCAACATAAGAAAAGAGATTGTTATGGAGAGGAAAGGAGGACAGATGACATGGAGGAAAGCCAAGGGGCTCAGTGTCAGGAGGAAAACTGTGCTTTGTCGCACGACATCTACAGAAGAGAGTAAATAAAAGAAGTTAGTGTTCCCATCCGGCAGCGCTCCATGAGGGGAGCAGGCCCGGCTGTGTTACACGTCATTACCTCAGTGTGGAAATGCTGGAGAGACTACATGTAGTGACACTGTCAAAGTCACTGCTGGCGATGGAGTTGAGGGGAGAACCGAGCATGTCATCCTGAGAACTGAAAACAAGAATATGGAAATAGCATGAAGTACGGGGGACACGGACACGAGAAGTACAGCGATAACAGACTCATCTTCAATGACAACCAAGGGGACGGTGTGGAACAGAACACTTACTTCCTGCGCGCTGTCTGCACAGAGTTCTCCCACCGTGAGGAGAATCGCACTGACCCTGGCAACCTCAGCGTTAATGACCTCATGGCGCCAATAAGGCTTGTTACAGTCCGTCTCTTTATATATTGGCTACGTACCCGTATGTATGAACAGTACTGCGCTACCATTTGTCTTATGTATGCTGGCAAGAACACACACATGGCGGAATTCAACTCTCTCCAGCCCCTATCGCGCCCGACGGAGCTATTCTATTCTTGCTCCTGTCGAGCGCGATCAGCTGCCAAGTGCTACACTTCAGCTCACAGCCCCTGGGGGATGAGAGCTGAAATGTGCCAAAAGTGACATGTTTGGGCGCCCAAACAACACTTTTCGCGATCGCATCCAGCACTTTGGTCGGGTTTAGCGGATTTACGCGGCTAAACCTGACCTCTATGGGCGCGATCAGCGTGAAATTCTGGCACAATTGAATAGCGGCCCGCGATCTCCTGTCACTTTAGACGGGAGATGCGGGCCGCGAAATCAATTGAATTACGCCCACAGTGTCAGTTTTTGTGACTATATAGGCACATACACAACCTGTACATACATACACGTACATATACAAACACACAAAATGCTAACAATATAAATCGGAATTAAAAAGCCTTACTTGGAGGATAAAAACAGAAAGTATAGCTGCAATAATTATATATAAGACCTATATATCAAGCCCCTTTATACTTAAATAATGCAGAACCTGCAATAACAATATCGGAGACACCTCCAGCATATGGCTAATTAGTGCTGCAGCCTCCATAATTGTCAATGGGGACTACGGCTGGCCCCTATTAAGTAGCGTTTCGAAGCTTGGTCCTATTGGCCATCACATCGTCGGATGTCATTAGCCGCTCTGTACCTATGGAGGCATACTTGCAGAGGAGGGAGGCTCTGTCCTCCCCCATTGTGTTTTCCTGAAATGGCGCCCGCACACGTGCGCAGTGTCAGAAAAGACAGTGACGTCACAACGACAAAATCACCGCCAAGATCTTCGCTGAGCCCGCCTTTCAGCAAAGCTGCTGTCCCGGCAAGAGATCTTTGCTAAATAGCCCTGAAAGCCGTTCATATTCGCAGTGAAATAGGGCATTAGCGGCATTCCTTGTGCTAAAGATGTGCCGGTCTAAGGGGCATAGGTATCAAAGCTTGATGTGAGATAAAACTGCGAAATATATATCATCAACCAATCAGCTCCAAACTATCATTTCTTAAACACAGCCTGCAAAATGTAAGTTAGAAGCCGATTGGTTGGTGATATACATCTCACAATTTTATCTCACATCAAGCTTTGATACATATGCCCCGAATTCTTATTTTGTGTAAATTCAGACAATGTACGGAATTGTAAGCGATTCGGTAGTTTGTTCAAAAACTGTACCAAGAACCTCACTTGAGTATAGTAGTGTTATCAGTGTGTATAACACCCATTTACCTACTGTACTTATTTTTACGTATATGATTGCTTTGTATTCTGTAGCCATAGCATTGCTGGCTGCCTACACAAAACAGACGGATGCGTCGGAGCATAGCCGCTTTTGCAGTAAAGTCCTTTATTTATTAACATTTATAAAGCGCTGACATACTCAGTGATTTACAAAAATATATATTAACTAGGGAAATCATAATTTATTACGGGACACAAGTTAACACTCACTTTCCTGCTGACCTATATGGGGTGCGCGAAAACACCGGCGAAGATACAGACCATAGAGCGCCTTCAACCGACCTTCCCAAAAGAACTGCGCTCTAAACCGAATTCCTCTGTAAGTCGCAACAAAGGTCCTGCGATATAAATTCACAATTGTCGTCCTCATGCTAATTCGAATCTGCGCAATTTTCTAATAGCAAGCGCATTCGAAAAAAAAAAAAAAAATACAATCTGCCTTTGCCTGGGAAAATAAATGGTCTCCTCAGGACACAAGTCACCAGCTAGGTTGTCCTAGAGGGGATCGGTTCTAATCCCGATGCTGGAAGACCGGCAGTTCTAATCCCGACAGGTATTTTACTATTCACTAACCTAACCACCCCCCTCTAACCCTGACCCTCCCTTAGGGGTGCCTAACCCTAACCTCCCCCCATGTGCCTAACCCTAACCCCCCTTCACTGCAGCCTAAACCTAATTCTCCCGGGGGGGGTGCCTAACCCCAAGTCCCCCCCCTCCGGGCGCCAGACACCTTCGATCATGGGAGTAAATAAATATTTAATATAACATCATTTTAATGGGGGGCCCTTAGTTCATGGGCTCTGATGAACTAATCAATATGGGGCGTATCTATGACTATATATATTTGTAATAATAATATATTAATTGTGTTTGGTTCTCTATTCAGTTTTCTTTCACGATTTGTTTATTTACAGTTATTTCACTTTGTTTATTAGTTTAATCACACATGAGCTTTTACACTGAATAGTAATTTATGAATGTATTTATTAATTAATTTTTTTTTATTTTTTTTTTACACATTCTCACATTGTATATGATGTAAACTTAGAAATAATATTTCACTGAATTACACTGGGGTTAATTACATTATAAATATCTGCTTTTTAGCACCTGAGGCAATAGGAGTAATTACACAATGAACTAACCCTTTTTTCCTATTTATATATTTTTTCACTCTTCTCTTTTTTTTCTCCACATGAGATATGACTAAATAGGGGTATAATAATAAGCACCAACATCCACTTGTACCAATACTAGGATGACAGTGGACAATAATGACTATGAGAAATGTATTAGTAAAATCGATTTAGGAATGACTAATATGATACATCAACTAATTCCACATTGTTAATCATTGTGATCTATTTTATGATCATGCAATATCAATTCGTTGAATGTTATCACTTATGATAAATGATAACTGTCTGCTATAAAAAGCTATAGAAATGAAGGATCAACTGATATATGAACTGATGCAGGGGAAATATCATAAAAATGTTAAGGACTTCAACGTAATAATATATAGTGGACTCTCTCTTATCTGTAACTAAAACAAAACTGATATCTTAATGAGGGGTCCCCAACATATAAATTCTGAGGAACAAATCAATACAAAATTTATTTTTGATTGGGTACGTCCATAATAATAATACAGCAGGAAATAAACACTATTTGTATTTGGGTCTTTAAATAGTTTACACACATACACTTATTCTTTAGAGTAGGAATAACCTACATGAATATTAATATAATAAATCACATATATAGTATTATTTTTTTATCATATTAACAATCTATATGAAGGAAACTTAGTGATAATTAATTAATCACACCAATGTCACGTTAATCACTTAATAATTAGTGTAATTTTGATATTTTAGATAATATGAATTATTAAATATAAAAAGATATCTCCTTTTATTTTATTTTTTCTCTTTTTCCATTTTCTCGTGTATATATTAGGTATGGTTAAATAGGGATATACTAATCAATAATAGTATTTATTATTTCTATTAATACAAATTTTTTTCTAATATATTTTTTCTAATATTATGACTGTTCAGATTTATGCATATGGGTAACAAAAATTATAATAATTAATTATATTAGGAATTTGACCAAGAGGGTACTCTGACTGGTCTTCAACTTTAACTATCGTGATCTATTTTAGGATAATGATAGACCAATCCACTAAAAGTAGCAAAGCAGTAGAATCTTAGAAACATGTGCTTGCCGGACCAAGTGGCTGCTCGACAAAGCTGGTTTAAAGAAACCCCACGAGCAGCCGCCAAGAAGGTCCTACCGAGCGTGTGGAATGCACTTAAATGGAAGCCAGTGGTTGTCTGGAAGCCACCACATAAGTCTGTCTGATAGTCAGAAGTATCCATCTGGAAATAGTTTGTATGGAAGACGGCCAACCCGGTCGGGCCAAATCAAACCGAACAAACAAAACATCTGATTTACGGAGTGAAGCAGTCCTGTCTACATAAATCCAGAGCGCTCTGACTATGTCTAAGGATTTAGAAGCTGGAGACTCATCCTTAAACACAGGGGCCACAATTGGTTGATTTATATGAAAGGCAGATACTACTTTTGGAAGGAATTTTGTGTGCGTAATTCCGCCCTATCTTCGTGGAAAATGAGATAAGGAGGGCGGCATGGTAAAGCACCCAGTTCAGACACACGCCTTGCTGAGACAAGTGCCAAAAGGAGAACAACCTTCCAAGTTAAGTACTTTATCTCCACCCTCTGTAACGGCTCGAAGGTTTCAGACGGCAGAAAAGCCAATACCATTGGTATTGGTGCCGTAGTAGACACAAAAGGAGGTTGAAGCCTGACTACTCCTTGTAGAAAGTATGGACATCCGGCAATAAGGCCAATTTCCTCTGAAAGAAAATGGATAATGTGGATATCTGTACCTTTATGGAACCCAGACGAAGACCTGCTGTTAAGCCAGCCTGAAGGAAAAGAAGGAGACGTGATACATACCTTGAATACTGATGGAGGTGAATTACGTTGTTCACACCAAGTGACATACGCTTTCCATATTCGATAGTAATGTTGAGACGTAACCTCCTTGCGAGCCCTAATCATGGTAGAAATTACACTTGATGGGATTCCCTTCTTTCTGAGAACGGCCCTTTCAGTAGCCATGCCGTCAAACGAAGCCGCCTTAAGTCCTGATAAATAAACGGCCCCTGAAGAAGGAGGTCATCTTGTAGAGGAAGCGGCCATGGCTCGTCTACCAACAGATTCCTTATCTGCGAGTACCACGCTCGTCTGGGCCAATCTGGTGCTGTGAATAGCACCAGATTGGCCCAGCAAGGAATTAGCGGGAAAGGAGGAATAAGTATACGTAGTGGAACCTCCATGGTGTTGTCAGTGCATCCACTGCTGCTGCCTGTGGGTCCCTGGTCCGGGAACAGTAAATTGGTCATTTGTGGTTCATCCTCGATGCCATGAGATCGGCCTGTGGACGACCCCACCTGAGAGTTAGTTGGTGAAATACCTGAGGATTGAGCAACAATTCCCCCGGATGAATGTCCTGCCGACTGAGATAATCGGCCTCCCAGTTTTCCACTCCTGGGATGAAGATAGCAGAGATCACCACTGCGAATTCTCTGCCCAAAGCAGGATTCTGCTTACTATCCTCATGGCGGCTCTGCTTTTGGTGCCGCCTTGTCTGTTTATATAAGCGATCGCTGTGGCATTGTCCGACTGTACTCTGATTGCCTAACCCTGCAACAGAGGATGCACCAGCTGGAGAGCATAAAACATTGCTCTTAACTCTACAATATTTATGGGCAGACTTGCCTCCCTCTGAGTCCAGTGCCCCTGAAAATATTTTACTTGGGTCACTGCTCCCCACCCTCTTAGACTTGCGTCTGTGGTGAGGAGAATCCAATCCCATCCCATACTGCGAACCGTCGTCCTGTCAGCAGGTGCGAGGGATTCAACCACCAAATGAGATGTTCGCCTCTGGGGAGACAAGAGGACACGCTGGTGGAGAAAGAGGTGGGATCCTGACCACTGGGAAAGGTCCAACTGAAAGGGGCGGGCATGAAATCTTGCATATTGAATCGCCTTCATCTTCTCTAACAGGCGGATACAGAGATGCACTGACACTATGCGATGCCGCAAAATCAGGCGCACCATGTTTTAAATGGAGGAGACTTTTTCCTGGGACAGAAATACCTTTTGTTCCACTGTGTCCAATATCATGCCCAGGAATAGCAGACATTGTGTCGGAGTCAGGGAGGATTTTTGGAAATTTAGGATCCACCCATGTTGCAAGAGAATATTCTGTGTTAATTGAATGTCTATTAACAATCGAGCTACTGACGGGGTCTTGATCAGGTGGTCGTCTAGGTATGGGACAATGACTACCCCCTGAAGCCGCAGCAGGGCCGTCATGACGGCCATGACCTTTGTGAACACTCTTGGTGCCGACGAAAGATCGAAAGGTAGGGCCTGAAATTGCAAATGCGAGTCTAGGACCGCAAATCGAAGAAATGCCTGATGAGGAGGCCAGATGATGTGGAGATAGGCATCCTTTATGTCTAGGGACACAAGAAACTCGTCTTTCTCGAGTCCTGCTATAACAGATTGGAGAGACTCCATCTTGAACTTGAAGGTTCAAAGATAAGGGTTTAGATCCCTGAGACTGAGAATGGGTCTCATTGAGCCTTCCGGCTTGGGCACCACAAACAAGCTGGAATAAAAACCTTGACCTCTCTGATGGGTCGGAACATTCACTACCACCTGGGACAATAACAGCTTCTGCTTTGCTTCTAGAATAACCACTCGCTTTTCTGATGCCAGAGAAGTCCAACTTCAGACCGTGGGTAATGATGTCCCTGACCCAGGCGTCCTGGCAAGACTTGTGCCACACTTCCCTGAAGTGTAGAAGTCGAGCTCCCACCCTGTGATCCCCCAACTGAGAAGGGAGAGAGTCATGCGGAGGGTTTTGCTGTTGCCTTGTCCTGCTGGGACCCGGCTGTAGAGGAAGTCGCAGTTCTTCCGCGGGAGAAGGCCAGAGCTCCTCTGGAGCATCCTCTAAACCTACTTGGGGCACGAAAGGACCGAAAGGAGGGTCCTGCTGTAGGTCATCTAGGGGGAGGAGTCGCTGATGGTAGGTAAGTGGATTTCCCACCTGTTGCCTGTGAGATCGACTTATCTAACTCCGTCCCAAAAAGAACGTACCCGGTAAAAGGAAGAGCTGCTACTGCTCTCTTGGACTCTGCACCTGCGTGCCATTGACGCAACCAAAGGGCTCTTCTGGCTGATATAGCTAAAGCCGAAGATCTAGCAGAAAGACCACATATATCCTTAGAAGCTTCCCCAAGGAATGCGGCTGATTCTGCAATCTGTTCGGCCAGCTGAATAAGATCTTCAGTCTGCATTCCGGTCCAGAGACCTTCTGCAAGCTGTGTAGCCCAGGCTTCGACAGCCTTATTTACCAAACAGCTAACCAGTGCTGGATGCAGTGATACTCCTGCCACTGTATATATGGATTTTAGCGTTTTTTCCATCTTTCTGTCGGAGGACTCAGGCACAGGAAGCACAGTCTTTTTAGAAAGACGGGATACTGAGGGGTCTACTGTTGGGGGAGTTTCGCATAATTTCCTACTATCTGGTGGAAATGGATAACATGATAAAAGTTTCTTAGAATTTGGGAACTTATTATCAGGGTGTTTCCACGCTGAGGTTAGGATATCATCCAACTCATCTGAAGCTGGGAAAGTGACAGCCTGTCTAGATCTCTTACCAAAAATAGACGGTTTAGAAGTCACCTCTGAGTCTTCTATATGTAAGGCCTGGCGTACTGCAGTGATTAATGCATCTACGCCCTGAGATATAGGTTCTGATTCATCAGGAAACTGAACCTCTTCTTGAACCTCGCCCTCTTCAGGCTCCCGCGCCTCCTCGTCATCCAAATCAACCCAATGAAAGGGATTCTGGATAAGTCTCTTATTAGGGACATTATATGACGAGGTAAGCAGGAGGGACCTGGGACATAACTTTAGTAAGTCCCTCCACAGATTTGGCTAAAGAACGTGCCCAATCTGGTTCAGGTGATCTCTGTCTGATCACCTCCCCGTCTCTGTGAGCTGCTTCAAGCTCATAAGACAGTCTTGACATAACAGATGTTATTTGATCAGACCATAATGGTTGGGATGGTATGTCAGCAACCTGAGGCTGAGACACACACTTGTCACACAGCAGAGAAGAGTTAGACTGTTCTTGTGTGAACTTCTCTGCACATTTCTTGCAGGCGAATTATTTTTGTGCAGCCTTAGATCCCTTGGAAGCCATGCTGCAGCACTCTGTCACACACACCACACACACAATAGGTGAAAGGACAGATACAAAGACCACACAGTAGAAAAAGGGGGGGCAGAGAGGGAGATTGCTATGCACCCTATGCAGCTCTATTAACAGAGCTACAAACAGCCTGAAAAAACACCTATTTACTGGCCTTATTGCAGCCGTTTTGTGCAGTCTCCAGGAGTAGCCCTTCTTCTAAAATGGCCCCCAGCGTCCTGTAGAAGCGCTGGGGTTGCTGGGAGGCAGGAGCATAAGTCTGACTTAGGCTCCTCCCCCTCCGCTATGGCGCCTTGTCAGCGCTAGCGGCTGCTGCTCTTACTGTGTACCCGCCTTTAGTCCTGGCTCTCCTGCTAGTCAGGAAGCCAGGACACAAGAACCTTGAAGCTGCCATTGCTGCCGGCGGCAGGTTTTAAGCTAGAGGAAAGCCCGCAACGAGCGCCGCGTGCAGCGCATCTAGTGCTCCCCAGAGACTGAGGTCTCTGTAGCTGGAGACCTCAGCGCGGACCGCAGGCAGTAGCGGTGAGGTCTCCCTGGCAACTCCAGCGGTGCAGACAGGCAGGGGCAGTGGGCTGCCTGTCTGTATCCTCATTGAATTGATTGAAGTTCTTAAAATAAAGAGTGCCTTAACAAGGATAGGTCCAGCTCCCAGGGCACAATTTTTAGACTGACCTGGGGGGGGGGGGGGTATAGAGGGGGAGGAGCTAGCCACCATTCAGTTTTTCTTTTATTAAAGGTGCCAGCTCCCGGTTAACCCACTTCTATAGCCCATTGTACTGAGGATCCAGTGTCCCCTAGTGGATGAAGGAGAAATAAGCGTTTGAACGATTACGACATAGTTATCGTTCAATCGTTCATTAAATAGTGCAGTAAAATGCCGGCAACGATCAGCGATGCACGTTCCCCGCTGGTCGTTGTTGGCATATGTCTCCGTCTGAGCATGCAGGCCAGCCTGACGAGATAGTCATGTTATGCATGTTCGGGGATGAGAATCTGAACGACATATCGCTCAGTAAGGGCCCATTATCCACTGCACAGGATGGTGAACGATTACAATGTTGTAATCGTACAGTCGTTCCACTCTCGTGTAGTGGATACGCACCTTAAGGCTTAGTACATACAGTCCGTTAGTAGCCAGAGTTCATACATGCAGGTCACAGATGCTGGAAAAACAAACAACCTATTTTGCTAGAGACAGATGTCAATGGGAGACCTTCAGATAACAGAACGAGCGGATGTCTTGGGGACAACATTCCCACCCAGCACCAGACACATTAAACTTTCCTCCTTTGCGATGAGCTTTTATGAATCCAGAGATTGTTTTCATCTGTGCCACTCGCGGTTTATGTGTTTGCTGAATAAATTGAGGAGACGGGAGATGGGGATTTATCCTGTTCTTGCCTTCAGCGAGATTCACAGCAAGGAAAATGTAACGTTGATGCAGACTTGCACCTCAATGACAAGTAATTGGCTCTAATACAGAGTGGCCTTACTGTACGGATTCTGTCTCATCTATAATCTCCTGGTCTCCTGCTTGTTTATTCACTTTTTTTTACAAGATGATATAGTTTACTGATCCTGCACATCAAAATAAGTACTTGAGAAAAATGCAATTATCTAGACGGGGACAAGATAAGTGTTCCTTTTAATTAGCGATTGTGGCCTCAGAGATAAATATTCCCCACAGTAATTTCTATTTTCTGCAATTTCATGCTGAAAATGTGGTTACGCGTATTAGGCAAAGTTTCTTTCACTTGATTTTTAATTTGATCAACAGGAAGATGAAGGTACAAGCCTGGGAAGACCAAAGATTTACTGTACGTGTTATCAGCGCAGTTCTCAATCCTGTAGATGACACTGGGCCTGTATGAGCTGGTAAAGAGGCTTAACTCCCAACAATGGGGTAAATTAATTTGAGTTAGAAATAAGATTAGCCCCTTGTTCACAGAATTCATGTACTTATTTAAAGAAATGCCTCTAGCTGTCTAGGCTCCTTTACTAGTGATGAATGGAATTCAGGTCCCGCTGTCAAAAACGTTACCAGGAAAACGCGCCCATATGTGGCAATTTTTCCACCCCGTGCCTGAACTTTTACATGTAACTCTTGAAATTCTGCACATTTAAATGGGAGGTAGTTGAAATCCCGACCACAGGACTCACATTGCATGCCCGGACTCCCGACAACAGTCAGAACCCGGCGCCAGCATCATGACGGTAAGTAGTGGTGTTACGGGGAGGTTTAGGGGTTGGGGTCAGGTACTAGGGGGGAGGGTTAGCAGTGGGGGAGAGAGAGTTAGGTTTAGGCACTGGGGAGGGGGGGGGGGGGGTCGGTATCCTAACCCTTCCGGCATCCCATACCGAATCAATGTCTTTAATCAAAGTTTCATTAGAGAGGTGTTTTATCGCATTGGATTAAATGCAATTTACAGTGCAAAAAGTGTTCCATAGGAAGACCACAGTACCTTGAGGTCCCGCACTTAAATACACCCAAAATATCACCTAGCCAGTATTCGGCTTGAAACACGCATATTTATTTAGCTCCTCTAATCAGGAGATAAAGTATTTTGTACCAGCTGCAGTTAAATGGAATTTCCACCTTCAAATAGCATTACTCTATTAGTTTGTACATGAAAACTATTTCTATCTATTCTTTGATGCAACTTTTAACCACAGAAATTACGGCATTACTTTCCCAGCTCCCTATTGTGCTTTTAGCCATGTACAGGGAGTTCGGAAAGTCCCTCCGCTTGGACTGTGTGTGACAGTCCAAAATTCAAATAGGGGAGCCACACCAACTGCCAGTGTGTCCCGGCCGGCGATGTTTGGCAGCGTTTGGGGTGGCAGTTGGTGTGGCGCCGCTATTTGGATTTTGGACTGCGCTGTAGCCCCACCTCTGGAGCCGCCACCGTCTATCACGCACTTAGCACACAGTCATTGCGGAGGGACTTTCTGAACTCCCTGTAGTATGTTATCCAGCAGAGTTGCTGGAGTAACACACAGCTTACTGTGATTATTTCTGGCATAAAGACTTGACTGAAGAGCACAGATAAAAGTTACACAGATACAGCAATGTACAAAAAGTAAAAGTTGTACGAGGGCACAGGTAACAAAAAAAAAAAAACTCCACAAAACTTTCATGCCCTTCCCCCTCCATGCCTAGTGGAAACAATTATGACCAAGCTTGCAATACGTCCATTTAGAGAAAGTGTGTCAGATCGCCCCAGCGCAGGCAAATAGCTACACCTAAAGGAGATGTCACCGAGTGGGTTAGCCTTTCCTCCAGATGCCCTGGTTTCCTCCCACAATCCAAATATATACTGGCAGTTTAATTTAGCTGCCAACACAAAATTAATCCTAGTGTGTATGTGTGTGAGCATGTTATAGCGAATATAGATTGCAAGCTCCACTGGGGCAGGGACGAATGTGAATGGCCAAATATTCTCTCTGTAAAGCGCTGCGGACTATATGTGTGCGCTATATAAATAACTGGTGATAAATAAATATGCCCCCAACTCTGAATCAGGTTCTATAGCTTTAAACCAAGCTGTGGAAATGCTCTGTCAAATCATCTGCGAGTTTCCAAACTGGACAGCGATGTTCAATAGACGATGATGTAGTGTCTTGCGGGCAAACATTCATCAGGAATGTGCTATTACTTACAGTAATACAGAGCAGCCTGCTGAAAGCTATGGTAATTATAGGCTGCCGGGAACACTAGCCCCACAGAGAAGCTTATTTTAACTTGAACTTTTAGAGAAGATTCTTAATACTTGAACGTTTTTTGTTAGAGAGAAAGAAATTATTTGGACCATACAGGAACAACGTGCCCTGTGTATCAATAAACATGGTGCATAAAATACAGCAGAACAAAGTGCACTTTCCTCACACACTGTAAAGACGGCCATTTTGAGTGCAGCCTTCACTGGCTGAACTCACTAGAACTAGTGCCCTCACTGGCTGCACTCTCATGGATGCTGGGTCAGCCCATAAAATGGCTGCCAACGCTGTGCACAGGGAACAGGTGCATTTTAACGTGCAACTAAAACCAGAAAATAACCTAACACCCTATAAAATTAATCATATCAGTAAAAGTAGCCAACTATTAATATGGTTCAAGGAGAATACCAAGTTGTAAGGTTTAGCCACTACATTTCAATGTTAAGGTGCCCACACACATAGCGATGTGCTCACGATCAGACATCGTGCACGATTTCCCTTGAAAAGTCTCCTCGGCAGCTCTGCGCACGATTTGGTGTTTGCAGTGTCCAATCTTCAAATGATCTATCGTGCATTTAGACTTTTTCCAGTGCATTTGTACCCCATATTGTCAGATCTGCCCTTCGGCAGGGCAGATCTAACGATGCGATGTGCGACCAGCGGGGACGCGCATCACATAGCAATCGTGAGTGGGGACTCACGATTTTGCCATATTTTTACATGATCTGTCGTTCCAATGCGTCGGAATCAGCCAGATCGTGTAAAATATTGCTATGTGTGTGGGCACCTTTACACGCAACCAACTGTACAGTACAATTGTGGGGGTTTGTTAGTAAATAAAGTTGCAAATCTCACTGTTATGGGAATTTAAGTTAATATTTAAAATAAGGCAAAGAAAATAAAGAAATATACACTAATTATAAATAAATTCAATAATCATGTAACAATGGAGGTTTTAGGGCATAAAGGCTTAAGCCGGGTACACTCTTAACCATATGCTCCATGAGCGATATCTTGAGGTGTTTTCCCTTCGCCCGGCTCAAAGACATCGTGCATACACACTAAACTATATCATTCAGTGACGTCACCCTCCTCATCCCTGAACATGTATCGTCAGGTTGCCCTGCATGTTTCGGCGATGGCAGACATCGTTACCGATCCCCGGAAGCCTGCATCGTTAACAATGTCTTGCATACACACTGGACGATATTGAACGATATCGTTCATATCGTCCAACTTATAGTCTAATGTTTATGCGGCATAAAGATTGGACCAACCGTGATACCCTAGATTACCCCCAACAACCCCGTGCTGCCAAATTCCTCAATAAATAATTGTAACATGTTGACAAAAGTATACAGACTTAAATAGCTCATCAGCCTGCAAAACGTACCCATATAAAAGAATCTGGTCCAGTTTCCCATTAACCGTGGTCAATCTAGCACACACACACAGTTTTACAAGAAATATTCTAAAAGACCTCCCATAGAACATTAGTATTCTATCCACAATTAAATATACTAAATAAAAACAAGGTCAAAAGAGTTATTACATCAATATGTCAAACTAAAATAGTTAAAATGAAATAAAAGCATCTCACCTGGTACTAGAGCCAAAATCTTCCTTAGCAGTATTTTCCGAGCTGGCTCCATCTAACCTTTGTGATGGACTGTTCGCAGATTCACCTTGCTTCCTTCTCAAATCTCTCCTCAGCTTCGGACTCGAGACACCGGCGGCCTCCTCGGGCTCACTGTCCGTCCCTGGTGGCGAAACTGAGTTGCGTGTCAGGCACTTTGAGGAATTAGAGCATTTTTGTTCCGGTCTGCCAGTGTCCCTCTCCAATAACAAAACAGGTGGACTTTCCATTTTTAGTACCTCTTTAACAGACACTCCAGTCTCTGGTCTGTCTAAATGGCCCATTTCTTTGGACTTTATCAAGCTGTAGGAAGCATTAATAACTTTACCCGGAGCGTTAATGTGTCTCAAACTTTCTAAGCTGTCCTCCCTTGTGTCCTCGCAGCTCCCACAGCAGACACATGAATTAATTAAACAGTTAGTGGCTGCTAGGCTGAGTTTGTGGGCCTCGTCTTCATCGTTACTTGTTAACGGGTCTGAAGAGAGGGTGACATGGCCGCTGGCTAAATCCGGTGAGGTTTCTGGAGACGCCGAAGTCGGGAGAGACTTGGGGTTAAAGATCACAGTTGCCGAAATCTTCATCCCGCCGGTTCGGTGAGCAATGATTTCCGCCGTCTCTGCGTCCTCGCCATTTGTGTCCCAGCCATTGAGGTATAACTGTGAATCCGTCACTTCTAGGCAACTGCATGAGTTTTGAAGAGAACCACTCGCAAGCAGTATCGTACTCCCATCAATGTTGTTGTTATTGCTTAAATCACTATCAGTGTCTTTCAAAGGATCGTTGTCATCTAAATCCCCGTTTTGTACAAACGTGTCTTGGCATTGAGATGAGGGTTTGGGGTTGTAACAGGAGCTGTTGACCCATGCTATGGTGTTCTCCGAGGTCCTTTGCCTAGAGAGGCCGTCCAAGGCTCCTTCTAGGTCTTCCATGAAGAACACCCTATCCTCCTCATCATTGAGGTTACCCAGAGGTCGCCTGCTTGGGGAGGCCTCGGTGCTAGAATTAGCCCTGTGTGCAGGTGACTGACAGACACTTGGAGGAGAAAGTAATGACGACATTTCATCGCCTACTCTATGAACCATCATATTCAGCTGCTCCAGCTCCTGTTCGTCATACTGCATCGAGCAGGCCAGTTCCAGCTCTGTGTTTTCAGCTTTCAACGAAAGTGGATCTTCTGTGGGTAAGGCAGTGACTAAGACGGGAGAGATTGCAGCGGGCACTTCTGGGTCTGTCCGGGCCGGAAACTCTGTATCTTGCGATATACAAAGGTTCCGTTCTAAGGTGTGCAGCTCTTCTTCCGTTAAGGTCTGAAGGAGATCTCTGCAAAGACGACAACAGATATAGGAAGGAATTATTCTGGGTCTTTAAGCTTAAAGTGCAATTCTAAATACATGATAACCACAGGTACATTATGTGTTGTATATGTTTAGAGACACATAAATGAACGGTAGACACGCAAAGCTCAAGTGTGTTGGACTTCAACAGACAAAGACATTTCAATGCCCACTGGTGACCCATACCACACCCACCGACTTCATCGTATATCTCGTTTTATTGTGATACAACCGCAAACAAGACCACTATAATTTTATGTTGACAGCATGTACATTTGACATGAGTAGCCATTGGCAACACCAATAGGATGCAGTACAACTTACAGCTATATAGCACGGCTACATATGGGAACCATGTACAGGTCAAGGACCACTAAATCCTAAAAGTAAAATTTTAATAAACTAGTAAGAACATTCACGTATGTAAGAGCTTATTTGATAACATTTTGCTATGTTCACCACACTGTCAGTAATCAAAGATCAGTGCGCCCTGTGGAGTCTGCAAAGACCAATATAAATTAATATACTTGCAATGTAACAAGAAATACACTCCTGAACGCAAAGATAGAGACAGCTAGAGACAGAAATATGCAGGTGATGATACACAATAAATGTATAGGAGCTCAGTGTTATAGATGCCTAATTGTACTCATGCAGACAGCATCTGCTCTGCAAAGGAGTAACTTTGCCTGAAAAGTATCTACTCCCTTCCTGTGACCAAGACGAGGCAGACATATACAGACCACACAATTATATACTTGCCCGGAGCCTGTCCTGTTTATGATCCGTGCACACCTGTTTGTTTATCCACTACTCTTACCTGTTTGTGAGCTCAAAGCCACAGTTAACCCTCACCCACTTACACTGCAGTAACATAGGATCAGCAGTACACCACCTTGTGCCCTAGTGGGTAGAATGTTACATTTCACCCATTCAAGGCATCACACTGAGGACTGAGCTCCACCTCTCTCCATGGTTCACAATGGGTCAGTGCGAAATGTTGATGGGATCAGATGCACGTAAAGACCAGGTTTTTTTTTGTCTTTAGTGGCACTGTCCAAAACAGGTGCGTCGTTGTACAAAATTGGTGTAACATATGTCCATCCTTATCCACAGTTATGTCATGTCACACCAGACACCCCCCACCACCACAATACACTGTCTACCGCAATGTCCTACCACACATCACTAAACCATCACCAACACTGCAATTCCTACACCATTAAAGCCAAACACAGTGACTACCCAACAAAAACCCATGCATTGCACCTGTTTTACCCATCAGCAGTAAACGCCAACATTACAATGCTGCATAACCCCCTCCGTTTACATTAATGCCCATACACAGACCAACTACCCGCACATTGCGGTCATCGTTTACTTATAAAGCACCAATATACTACACAGGTTTGTACATGGAGGGGATCATAATGCAAATAACATAAAACAGATGCTAAAGGTGGCCCTGTCCAACCCAGCTCAGAATGACATTAGTCTCACACTTTCCACGCCAAGGGTATTCACAGCACACATCCCTCCAGCTACACATGCGGAACTACACATCCCAGCATTCCCTTCCACAGTTTTAGCATGCCCTAATAGCAAAACTGTGGCAGGGCATGCTGGGATGTGCAGTCCCACAGCAGCTGGAGGGCTGCATGTAAAATACCCTTGCTCTACGCAGTGGGTGCTTCCCTATTTGTGGACAATTGCCCTGGTACACAACATTTATCCCTCACATCTTTACATTTCAAGACAGCGTAAATGTCGGCTTCCAGTCAAACTACTGTGGCGATGTAAAATTAACGCCGCCTGCAAGGTGGCATCTTCTTACTAAATAATGTGGCCTTATATTTGTGATGTGTGACTTTTGCGTTTCACACTTTAGAGTCGAACAAAGTCAAATCCATTGTGGATGCATTCAGTAGAACAGGAAACCTAATACAGGTATGTTAACAACTCATTCCATCCTGTCTCTTTGTATCCTACAGAAATAGTGTTATGTTGAATCCCTTCGGCGGCTTCCTCAAAATACAAAGGTGCTTTGGAGGCGGAGAAACGCGTTATGGTTTCAATCTTGTTCGGTGAGGACTATTAATGGAAGACTTACTATACCACTCAGGACTGAACTTACATTCCCCATGATAGGAGCAGCCCCCCTGTTGATAGCCTTATAGGGATCACCAGCAGTCGGGAGGTAAGAGACTTTACTTGCTTCAACAACCTGGTGTGCTGTATATCCGAACAGCTTATGTGGAATTTGGCCAGGAAGAGGGTTTCTCAATTAAATTTACTATGTATGTTTTCCACCTCCTGTGTTCCTATCAGGGGCGTCCCAAGAGAGGAGGGGACCCGTGTGCACTGCCCGTGCGGGGCCCCCTCCTCTCTGCCCGGTGGCCGGCAGCAGTCTGACGCGGCTAGCCAGCCACCGGAGCCTTAGTAGACTCTGGCCGCGACAGCCACTTTCCGGTATTCTGAGGAGCCCAGACAACCACCGTGGGACCACGAACAGGTAAGTTTTAAATAATATGGGTTCAGTGTGTGCAGTGCGGGGCCCCCCTGGACCCGGGGGCCCATGTGCCCCGCACACTGCACCCATTATAGATATGACACTGGTTCCTATACCTACAAATAAAAGGTATGGAAAGTGTAAATAAACCAAACGCCTATAGGCCAAAGGAGGTACTGCACCACCAGTCACCAAGGAGCATTAGGAACTCTCAGCAATAAGCATAAATAACAGGTAAAACCAGCAGCATGCTAAACATATATACAGGGACATAAAGATCTATGTGAAGAGTGTGCTTTAAAATAGTTTTCATTTATGTTTTGTTTATAGATGAGACACATGGCACAAACTGGGCATTATTTCCAGCTGGAATAATCTAACAATCTGCTAATCAGCAAGGGATAGCCATGAAAGGTATCACAGTCAATTCACACTGATCCTACAGGGGATGACAGCGTGATAATGTGACGGTGGACGGGCAAAGCATTTAAATCAGGAGTAATCAGCAGCTTCATTGTCCTTTATAAGAACAGATAATCTGTATCTGTATCAGATTATGTATCAGAGCACGTTCCAAAGACTGGAGAACACGGTAACAATCACTTCAATTGCTACAGTTTGTAGACCTGTAATCTCTGGAAACACTGAATTTCATTGAGAGGTTATTGCTATAATGTAAGGTCATTTAGCACAGCTAGTATCTCTGATCAGCGTTCCCCTCTGCCCAAGGGCCTGACTCAGAGCTGGATGCAGCTGCGTCTTTAGGCTAATGCCACCACCGATTGTTTGAATACGGAGACGCCCACCTCAGCGTCATGTGGTGGCGCAGATCCGTCTAGGAGCATCTTTGGGTGCACCATCCAAACTTGCACCTTTCCTCCATCTATTGCACCTTTAGTGATAGCACTACTGCCATCAGTGAAACACCCGCATCTGGCTAGCCTCCCCCAACATTAACATCCAGGAACGCCCACTGAAATCCATGGGTCTTACGTCCAAATCTGTTCTGTGTCTCCCTAAGGTAACCTCCAAGACTCATGTGCAGACATTGAATCCACCTGCGAATCGGGCCCTAAGTCTCTGCATTGTAAGCCACTGCCTGGGTCCTCTGTCCTCTCCCCTCTCTGCCTGCCTCTCTCATCAGGCTCCTCACCCTACAGCCTGTCACATGCACCCCTCTCTGGGAACTCACCCAGACTGGGAAACTCTAACACTATATGCGCTCTAACTTTACACCCTCCTCGGCACACCCACCTCACCCTGCCGGCGTCCCTGCCTCTTCTAGCTTCTCATCCTGCCCATCACACTCTTCCACCTCTGGCTCCTCCCCCTGCCTGGTACACGCACCTGACCCTGACGGCCTCCCTGCCTCTTCTAGCTTCTCATCCTTCCTGTCACACACTTCCACCTCTGGCTCTTCCTCCGGCCTGGTACACGCAGCTCACCCTGACTGCCTCCCTGACTCTTCTAACTTCTCATCCTTCCTGTCACACACTTCCACCTCTGGCTCCTCCTCCGGCCTGGTACTGTGCTGTTTCTCCCCGCATACATACATTTAAAAGCAATGGTCCCGTAACGCAAAAAGGATAATTATTACTTGGTTTAAACGCAATGTCAGTATATAAAGAAATTAATGTTTTCTGTAACTATGGCTTAGTAAATGACAATTGGACTGTGTTTGGTACCGTACTGAGGTACTCTGTTCCCACAGCGTTCCGGTGGCATCGGTAAGAAGATCAGAACATACGGCTACGAAATATGAATGTTAGAGAGAATAACTTCTTGAAATGTTGTATGCCATAGTTAGACTAGATTTATTATGCAGCGGGAAAGTGGACACAATCAGGTTGTTGGAGGCTGGGTTGTGTCTTTGCACTGACCTATGAATTGTACCGTAACGGAAGAAGCAAGAAGAGGAACTAATGAGAACCTGCCAACGTATTCTATTGTATTGCTTATGCCAGTACGGGTATATATGTGAGTGCTCTGAAACAAGATGCCAGTCTGCGGTGTTCCTGTTATGCTGTTTGACGGAGGTCTCATTATTGATGCCGGTAACTGGTCCCAGAGCGCACGCGTATGTATTGACTGTACCTTATGACCTAATGTTTGTACAATTTATTTTGCGCTCAATGTTAGATCATAGAGTGGTAACATCTGTACTTTTACCTGAATAATAATCTTTAGCACGTTGGACCGCTATTCAACTGTCATAGAGTTTTATTAATGGTATAATTAAACACATCGCTAATTAGCGACATCTTGTGGTTTTAGAAGGTATAGGCAGGTTTTGTCTTCGAGGTTCTAGGCAGGTGAATCTTAGAGGTTTATAAGCAGGAATGTACTAAAGGTTTATTTACGATTCAACACCTCCTTCTATGGTGCAACCGATGCTGCGACTCTGTACGCAAGTGGTGGATTAGAGACGCAGCCGGTGGGACCTCTCTGTACAAACTACAGCTAGGGGCCTGAAAGAAATTCGTCCCTACTAAACCGATACATTATATTACATAACATTGCCACATACCAGATAAGTTTCATACAACACACAGAAAACATATAAGAATACACACTAAAAATAAAATTATTATTGTATGGTGCCAAAATGCTCCGCAGCCAAAGGCAATGGGGAAAACGTGCGTAGGAAAGGCTCTGCCTGGGAGCTTGCAATGTAGTGATTTACAGTCACTTACACAAAACCGATCGGAGGGGGGGGATTTACACAGAGCAGACATTAAACAGTAAATTGGCTTTTCGGCATTTTCCCCGATTACTGCTGATATACCGGTAATAGTGTAGAGGCACCACCGTTGCAGAAGCAGACACAACCTCTGACATATGTTAGTGCATGAAAAAGTCATTAGTTTCCTACAAAAAGTGCAAACAGAGGGAGCCCAATAATGACAAGCTGCATACCTATAGGCACGCACACTGTGGTACCAATACCGTTATACACCCCTAAATATAATGTATGACAGCTGTATGCTCTTATCAAAAAGTTGTCTACCATATCAGATCCTGAGCACCTCGGTGAGCAGCTTCGCTCCTAGAAACGAGGAACGATGGCTTCAATCAACAGTTCTCTTATTTTTAAAATGTCTCGTCCCTGTGATGTGCTTTTGGCAACGTCACACGTTGCATGAATGCTCGTTAAGCCCACATAATCGCTCCCCTGGCTGTGTGTAGGCGACGGATGCACTTTAGAAGTACAGTGTAGTGAAGCTTTCAGCAACTCTTCGCTTAAAGGAAAAAATGTACAAAGTGCGTTCATTCCACAGTCTGCAGCGCTGGTTACGTCTCTCCTGTTTTGTTTTGCAGGTTTTAGTCTCAATAGGTAATGATGGCCTCCATATATCTGTCAGCAAATGGACCTGATTATATAGGTGCGTGCTACCCAAACACCACGCATGGTGCTGGAAAATAATTCAATTGTAATAAATACATGGCCATAAATTTGATCAGCAGGCCCATGCACACAGGTTCCCAAGAGATTTGCACGCTAAACATGCATGCCAATAAGTCAGATACTGTATGTGTGCACCTAACAAAGAGAGGTTGGGACGGCAGGTGACCAGCTGTGGGGTTATACCAGACGCGGGTTTATACATTGTGTCAGCAGTTTCGGAGTTTTCAAAAATAATTTAATATCACCTAAAGCGCTAGTGATGACCAGAGCAACCAATCAGATTGTAGCTATCATTTATTCGAATGTATAATTTAAATGCTAGCTAGAAGCGGATTAGTTGCTATGGGCTAGGTTTGATAAACATTTGAGAAAATGGTGCTATCTACTTGGGTTTTGTCTGAGCGGTTTTTAATTGCAGTCCGTATTGAGAGAACGCATTTCGCCACAGACATTAATGATAAAGACACCTGAAAAGTTCATTCTTCCACTGTAGGAAATCCTTCGAGATCCAGGTGTCAATAGGTAAAAATCTGTAATAATTGCTACAGATATATTATATTTTGATGAAAGAGATTTACATTGAACGCGTTTAAAGAGATGATCGGTTCGGTTTTGGCTCGGATATTCCTGCCAAGTTCGGATCTTAGAACGAGGCAAAACGTCTCACACAGATGCTCGTGAAAGTTGACACAGGACAAACAGAATGGCACGCTTGGTCACAAACGCTCTGCTAACAACACAGGGGTCAATCCAATAAAGTGCGAATTGTGAGGTGCTATTTTCACTTCAAAATCGCATAGCAAATTCATTTTGCAATCCAATTAGCATCTCGCACGGAACCAGACTGAATTCACAACTTTCCACTCGCACCTCCCAGAGGGTGAGAGATGGAAAGGAAAATCTTTATTTTAAAGTTAAAATGTTGGAACACTGTGCTGAACCCCTTGGACAGCCCCCTAATGACTAATTAGGCATTTGGAAGATTCCAATTAGCTTAATTAGTCCAATAATTACATGTCATTTTCTTGGAGTGAAAAAAAAAAAAAATTCCTCAAATTCCCCACAAATCAACTTTTTCGTTAGTTTAGGCACCCCAAATTTAATTACAGTATTTTTTTAATCGAAAAAATTGTTTATAATTTTTCTACATTTTTCAAGTTGTCCTCAAAGTACCCTAAAATCACCCTTTTTCCTACATTTTTGAATTTGTCATTTAATTCGCTTGAGATTAAACAAAAAGTTAGTTTTTTTTATCATTTTCTTGCATTTAAAAAAAAACAAACAAACAAAAAAAATCAGCCATTTGGCACCATTTAAAAACCTACAGTACCTTCCTAATGCCCACAGCAAGCCGTCTATAAGGTCCTGCTAACGAAATTATCCATTTTGGGGGGTCAAGGATGGTCTCCCCACATTTTCAAGCATTTCTCTCAATTCTTATTTGGCAGTCAATTCACACCGCTCCGCTGCAAATAGTGCGAATAGGCATTTTTAATTGGCTTGGAGAATTCTCTGGAGCGCGCTTCGCTGCGGAGTCTGCAAGTTTACAGAAACAAACTCGCTACTCGCAATTTGCCCCTAATAAGACTGACCCCACAGAGTGCTAATGACATAGTAATAATGATCATCGTTCCTTTGGAACAATAAAGAAAGTTGTTATATGAAAGAAAATAAATGAAGAAATCTAAATGTGTCCAGTTAGCAGGGACTACACAAACAACCAGTGCGGGCAATACGGGACGGAACAGCTTGTAATCTGCCGAAATGCAAAAGATGAAAACTAACGGGTAAACGCAGAAAAATAATAACACTAAGGCTTCCACTCCCTGGGAAAATAGACCTCACACTGCATTCTGTCTTATTAGTGCTCAGCTGTTATTTCCCAAAGGAACAAAAGTCAGTCACTCGTGAGTTGGATAAATTAGGAAGACCAGCAGAGCAGTTACTATAGACAAACTGGTTCAAAGACGGTCAAGGACTCTGATTACTGAAAGCCGACAGGACCAAGGAAGGAATCGTCATCAAAGCACTTCTGTGGTTTGTTCAGGCCCTTTTCATCTCTGTACAATATACAGAGAATAACCTGCTTAATGGTGCTATTGGCCTTGAGATGACTGACTTATAGGCATGTATTGGCATCCCTGCACCAAAGAGAACTAAATAAAGGAGAACTAAGCAACATTAAGCACCCAAAACAAACTCCAAAATCCGGAAACCCTATTCTGCAGCATATTCCTGACACAGGGGATCCCCCCCAAAGGCTCAGGGGTAGATTTACCAAAGAGCAGTTTGTCAAATCCACCGATCATTGCAGATTGCTTTAAAACGGCCATGGAAATAAATGCTGAATGAGCCCGATTTAGCATTTATATCTATTGCTGTTTTAAAACTAATCGGTCAAAGTCTCCGATGATCGACAGCTTTGACAAACCACTACTTCGTAAATCTACCGCTCAAAGTCATCGCTCAACTGTCTGACCCCCATATGGTGGTGGTGTGAACAGGTACCTCCAACCCCTTTCTCTGAGGAAGTTTGTTTCAACCGAAACGCATTGGGAGTTCCTGTTCATTTTTCATAGTCACTAAGCCATAGTAAGGACTTCTGCCAATTGGGAGCTCCCCTTATTTCAAAAGGAGACGTAGACCTGAGCATTCCTACTGTGGGAATTGGGTGATATACATGTGATCCTTTTGCTATTTTTCAAGATTTTACACTGTACATTAGGGGTGGGCAACAAGCAGCCCCCCCAGCTGTTGTAGAACTTCACATCCCAGCATGCCCTGCCACACTGTTGCTATTTGGCCATGCTAAAACTGTTGCAAAGCATGCTGGGATTTGTACATGCTTTTATTACACGTTTATAAAATGTGAAATGACCACAATGAGAGTCCTTCTCGTTTGTTTGGAGCTGGGCTGTGTTACAGATGTGAAGATCACAGAAAGTGGATGAACAAGTGCCTTTGAAGAGGACTTATTTGCCATCTCCGACCCCAAAGTGGTTATTTCAAATCAGACAAGAACTACTTCATTGACTATTAACTACGTAGAACATTTAGCTATTTTCCAAATAGTTGGTTTTCAAATATATTACTACAGGTATGAGCGCTTTCCTGTACTGTTGTTTTAGGTTTATTCTCTAGATCCAATTTTCTGGCAAGGATCTTACAGGAGAAGCAGCTTTTATACATTTATACTATGTTATTGTACTGTATTGATTTGATCTAGCGCAGGGATGGCCAAGATGGCGATCGCGATCGACCACGGACACGCGACCGGTCGATCACAGTGGACGTCTGGGAGCAGCCAGCAGCAGCCAATAAGAGTCAGGCAGATCCTTACTGGAAGCTGCACCCAGGGCTAGCGTAATGCACTTAGCCGGCGCCAGGATGGAGAGGCGCCGCAGCTGCCTATTCAATTTGCAGGGTACCCACTGAGATTTTGTTACCAGCGGGCGTCCGGCAGCTTCTTCCCTGCAGTGGCTACTCTAGACTGGAGCTCACTCCTGAGCTCCACCTAACGGTTCTAGCAGTGAACACTATGTCTCTCCCATATTGCCCGGCATAAGGGGCACTACTACTGGGGGCACTGCATAAGGGGCACTACTACTGGGGGCACTGCATAAGAGGCACTACTACTGGGGGCACTTTGTAATAGGCACTACTGGGGACACTACATAAGGGGCATTACTATAGTTGATATTACATAAGGGGCACTACATAAAGAGCACTACTACTGGGGCACTACTATAGTGGACATTACATAAGGGGCACTACTGGGGGCACTGCATAAGCGGCATTGCATGAGGGGCACTACTGGGGACACTGTATAACAGGGACTACTGGGGGCACTACTATAGTGGACATTAAATAAGGGGCACTTCTGTGGGCTAGACGTATAATGGGCACTACTGTGTGTCGTAACGTGAATAAGGGACACTACTATGTGGTGTAATGTGAATAAGATTGTGCTACTGTGTGACGTAATTTGAATTGAGGATACTATGTGCGATTTCAGCAGGACAGACTCCATGCCCCTTGCTGCGAGGTCACACCCCCTTTTTACAAGCCACGCCACCTTTTTCGAGCTGGTTAGATCACAAAAGGTTCTAGCTTTAAAAGTAGATCACAGAGTACAAAAGCCTGGCCACCCCTGCTCTAGCGCATTGAGGGTTTGCCATTTGTAACATATATACAAGTGTTGTGTCCTAACCACATCGCATTGCGCCAGACGCATTTTCCGCATAAATATCATGCAAAAAAGACGCACAGTGCTAGCAGAGTAGCTTGGGGCCTGGCACGTAGAGGGGGTTGTATGACATGACTGCAGCAATGATGTACGAGATATCTGTAGGATTCGTCTGAGAGCAGCAGACATGCAGGAGGTACAGGGGTGCAGGGGTGAGTGTTAGACGTCCCTTTTTTCTCTCTCTCTCTTACCAAATTATTATCCTCATCTGCCAGCAGCTTGCAATCCTCAATTTGATCTAATTTCAAAATGTACATTATGAGAGAGGAAGAACAGGTGTTTTGATGCACACATGCCGGCCAGCATACTAGAAAGATCATCTTCCTTAATTAAATGACAGAATAGATTTATTGAATAAGAACTTGATGTCTTTAGAGCCATGACATGAGGCTAAGGCATAGGGACAAAACAAATTCGTATGGATCTGTGCATGACCAAAATATTATACTTACAGCTGCAAAGTCTGCTCCACCTGCGCTGGCGGGGAATTACGGGACATGTGGGATCCACAGGGACAAATGTACAAACACATTTTGCCGTGCGTAAAATAAAGCAGAAGGTCTATGATATATATTTTATCAAACATATTAATTGCTTTACACATTAAAATGTAAAATTTAGCCTTTCTTGCTGCCTGCGGTGTGTGTTTGGGGCTGCTAGGAAAGGAATGGAGAAAAGGGGGTGTTCAATCCAAATTAATATGCTAACAGGCACTCATTAGAACAGGAGAGCGGTGTAGGAAATTAGCTCCAATTAGACAAGGCCAGTATTTGCAGGATGCTGAAGGCTGAATAAATTTGATTTAATCCCCAGGTATCATCTCACCATCACGCGAGTAATCACGAACAGCATGTCATTAGTAAGAGGCAAGACGGAAGCTTAATATTCCACTTGTCTGCTCCAGCAGAGACTTTTTAAATAATGCCTTAAGAAGCCGTTTGTTTCTGGTGGTAATTATTACTATAATGCAGTGCTGAACAAAATACTGGGCGGCTAGAATGTGATGCTATGGCGCAAGTTCAAAGCAGCTGGCGCTAATTATTATTACAGCGGGAAGCACATATGTCCTGGCGCACTAGGCTGCGCACTGCAGGGCAAGGCATGATGGCTGCTGCTGCACAAAGAGCTAAACGTCTTTTTAACACGTATAGTCCAGTAGAAGAAGAAAAAAACAAAAACCTTGTGAACACACCCATTAAGCCACACCCACTAATTTGAATGCCACGCCCTTAACAAATCTGATGACTCCTAAATATACTCTCCGGCTTCCAGCATAAGGGCTATTTCACACAAGCTGGTTTTCACCGGCCGACAAAAGAACAGGCAGTGTCGGCCGTTTTTTTTTCCCACCAATCGGTGCCTTTCACATGCAACAGCTTTGGGACGTTTTTAATGTTCTGGGTTTTTTTCTTCATGTATTGGGCATACACAGCAGCAGCACAAGCTCAAAAGAGCCGTCCGGTGTGTGAGTACGGAAACATTGTAACATATACTTGACTGACTTGCAGTGACATGGTACGGTAGCCGTCCTGGTTAGTGGATATTTCCAGCGACCATGCCGTGTCCGTGCCACCTGAAAGGATCCATCCTATTTCAGGCTTAATTAAAATTAATACATGGCAAAAAGAAAAAAAAAAAAAAAAAATCGGCAGGTTTTTTTCCCGGACGGTGAAAACCGGTGTGTGTGAAATAGCGCTAAGGCGACATATTTGTCTACAATAACAAGTTAGAAGGTGGATCATTTTGGGATGCTCGACCCCTATTCCAAAATATGGAAATCAGTTGCGTGTTTGGATTAGCTGGGTGCATCTGAATCCCTGCCACATACCACTACTATAATGTGGCTGCTGCAATCGACTTGGATTATTCATTATATTTGCAGTCAGCAGCGATCAAACAGATTTCCAGTTCACCTCTTAAAGGGGAAAGCAACGGAAGTTTGGATTTATTTGAACTTAATTAGTATTTTCATTTTCTTTTCTTCGGGTCTGGTATATTAATTGACTTTTTACATGATAATTATGATTTATTATTAACGCTCTCCAGGCCTAGATGGACTATATTGTGTATGAATTGTGTAATGTAAATTCAGCATTTACTACCACCACTGACAAGCCAAACATCCTGGCTAAACCGGGGGAAGACAGAACTGTTCTCTCCGAGTGTAAACCGGGCAGGCGGAGAAGCTACACCCATCAGCACCGTTATGCATGAGAACAACCAAGTCTCAGAGCTCCACTGAGCGGAACAAATTTTTACAACCCGTGAAATGCAATGGAACAGAGAAAGTTGATTTACTGGAGAAAATGTAATCCGACAGATCCATACATAAAACATTTATGGGTTTTATGTTTGTGTGTAATTCATACAATTGTTCGGCACTTGACGGAAGAAAAAAAATAAACCCACGCTGTTATATAAGAGACAGCTATAGGATAAACCTCCACATTAAGCACCCACGCTGTTATACAAGAGACAGCTATAGGATAAACCTCCACATTAAGCACCATTTACCTAGCACACCATTTACATAAGTGTATACTGTGAAATGCACTTTGCGTATTTAATGTCTTTTATGCATATGGGAAAAACTTGTAATAATTCAACAAAATTGCAGCGTGTGGATCCTTCGCTCATTGAAAAAGCAATAACACTCTAGCAAGACTTCGCCAACAGACGCAGAATCATTTCAGTCGCATTAGCGCCCGTAATGCCAGACAACATTAAATGAAAGGCAAGTTTCCCCACATATGCTGTCAGTTGCTCAAACTGTATTAGAGAAAACATCTTCAGATAAGATCACAACCTGGTGACTATTAATTACCCACAAGAACAGATGCATGCAGCGCGCACAGTCCAAGGTTCCTGGAACAATTACACAAATTAATAGCAATGATTCCTGCACTCAATCAAAACAACAGATTGGCACAGAACTAAAAACGACTCAAAAATAATTATAACTGAAAGACATTCAAGAACACAGTCATTCTCTATGATCGTACTGCCCTGCGCACATGGCGTTTGCATGTCTCGCATTATTTTGAAAACGCACCATGGGCTTATTCTACTGCTACCCGCAATAGGCAGCGCAACATGATCACGGTCTAAATTTGGCCACTCACATGGGTCGCCAAATTACACGCAACCAGGCGGATCATCACTATGCACAAGCAGATAGCGGACCCTGTCTGACCATATTTACCAACAGGATGATGACCCAATTGATTTGGACAGGATCACTATAGGGCAGTGGTGGCGAACCCTGGTACTCCCAGACTTGTTGGGCTGATTTTACCTCCACCACATCTGGAACTTCTCTCTCCCTAAATCGCTCCTTACATTTAGCTCTCTACATTTGGGACTGTATGTTTCAGGGTATGATCAGTGTCTGGCTAATTTATTGTGATGCTTAGCACTTCTTATAAGCAGCGGAGTAATTAGTCCTATTATTTCAATCGTTACCATTTTGACATTATTTGTATTACGAATTAATGGTTTCATTTAATAAATCAAGTGTGTAATACTTTATTCAACTCTGTGATATTAAATATTTATTACACCGGACTAGAATTGATGGGTTGAGTGACTGATACAGCTGCCGTTTCCTGTTTTGCAGTGTAAGTGGACGGCGTTTGGAGGCTGGTGGAAGAGCTCAGTCATGTTGAACAAGAGCTGGCTGGAGTTGGGAGATGTGTAGGCCAGCATCCACACTTTGTGTCATGGCTGTTATTGAAAGCCAATGGAGAGACTGATAGAAGCAGCAGGCAAAGATAGGCAGGGTGACATGATCCAACAACATTAATCTTGAGAGGAATAATCGTTGTCTAGTACAGACACAAGAACCTTCGAACTTGCCTGATTTTTCTTAGCAATGTGTGGAACGGCCGGAAGAGTTCAGACATATCTTCGGCTTTGCGATCGAGGTTTAGTGGTCCTTCAGCGTAAACAACAAGCCCACTGTTTAACAGAATAAAAACAAACAATGGTCATGTTTAGACGACGAAAAAAAAAAAAAAAAATCCAAAAACACCCCCTGACTATTACAAGAACATAAAACTAGATTATTAAATGCACCAATGTAACTTTTATTTTTATTCCCAACGGAGTGTTTCAAAAATTCTGTCAAAAATTTAAAACTTTTGCTTTTGCCCGGTCAGCAGTCCCGATGTACCCCTCAGGTTTTACACCTCTCAGGGGGGGTGGGAGTAGAACAATTGTTTAGCAATTTGCAGCGTTACGCTTCTTGCATACGTAAATGGCCGTTCGGCGTGGCCACCAAACGCCTGGAGCAGACAGCGATTTGGCCTCTTCTCTGAAGAAAAAAACAAAACAAACGGCACAGTTTACGTGCCCCATGATGTTGCCTGGCTTGGACAATACCTTCGTATGTGGGGAGAGGAGTCATCGTTTGTTTAAATCTTACACAGCACCCAACTGAATATGACCCACTGGACTACTTCTCTGCTGCTTATTACATAAACCCCAAAGTCATATACACAGACATGATCAACAAGTGTTTCCTCCCCCAGTCAGGAGCACTGATACACTGATAGGCAACAACAGGAAGAACCTCCGGGACAATGGGTTTGATTCACTACGAATAGCTATTGCGATCACGCACGCAGATGGCCGATTGCTACGCACCACTGCGAACACACTGCAATCGCAGAGACAACGCAGACCCACTGCAGTGTGATTGACAGGAAGTGAGCGTTTGGGGGTGTTGACCGGGGGGCGCAGGCGTGCCAGTCTGTACAAAGGCCATTACAGGGGCGTGCATAAATTAGCCACTGCGACGGCATACGCAGATTGCGTACTCACTGCGTGAGGCGAGGTTAGCAATTTCTGAGTAAGGTCAGACCTGTTTGTGATTGTGCTTGAGGGGCCGATGTTACTCGATGTTCCCGATGTATACGCAGGATTGGCAAGTATTACAGATGTGCGGTAGTGGGCGTCTCTATGCTGGCTTTGGGCGTCTGTATAATATTAGCTTTGCGATTGCAGTAAAAAAACAAAACAAATTAAGCCGTAAGTTACTGCAGTACCTGGTGCTGTTAGTATATATATATATATATATTTATAGTCATTACCATATTTTTGCAACAGACCTGCGTGCGTAATCGCAGCTGAGATCGCAATCGCCATCTGCAATGAATCAGGCCCAATGAGCGGGGAAAGAGGATTATTCTTTTAATAATTTAGAATATTTTCGGTACTGTGCTCCAAAATAAACAAAACTCACATTCAAAGCCCAGGCATTCCCGATAGTAAATAAGACCTGCTATAATCATTTTTTTTTTATCTTATAAAATGAATAACTATTTGAAAATAAAAAATACTTGCCATACGATGGCTAGTCTGGGGATTGTAAACATTAATGCTGGTTCATAATCATCAATCATGTCTTGTGTGAGGTATCCAAGCTTTAAGGCTCTGTGTAGAAAGGTATACGGAAAAAGAGTTATAAACAGAAGAAATATTCTACAACTTCATATAGCGTGTACATAAATGCATGACCTCGCCTGCTGGACAGATAATAGATGTGTCACACTGTAGACAGCACTGCACAGCTCTGTATAAATATCGGCTACATCATACTTTGGACAATCCTAGTGTATGTGCTGAGGAAACAAAGAGCTTTCCAGTTTGGCAATCCGTGCCGAGCAACCAGATCACTTGCAGCTTAACCTGGTCCAGTTTGTGCCATCTCCCAGCTGTCCCTATTTAGGCAGGAAAGTGCTGTATAGGGAACTATCCTGCCGTCATCCCAGTGGTCAGAGCATTTCTGTCCCGACTACTGAGATAAGACCCTCCCGTATGGCCGCCAGTAGTGAATGGCTTCTGGCAGGATAGGTGTGTTGGGGGCGGCCAAGCGCTTCTGAAATGCTAGACGCGCCCACTGGAACCTAACAATTCCCCTACTGCACCACAGCCTAAAGCCTTTTTTTTTTTTTTTGGACCTGGTGTCCAGATTTAGGAAACAAATATGCTAGTAGTCATGTGTTTGTGACGTTAGATGATGACTACAAACAGAATGCAACTACAAACAGGAGCATGTTTTTAAAACCGTTTTACCTAAATTAGTATAATGTGGATTTTAGGGTCTGTGCAAACCGCAGGTCAAACGAGTGTCCAGATTTCTAATTTAACATAAGAGGCATCCAAAACTTAGTGATCTCCCTGTGGCACAAATTGTTCCCCATGAATTGATACGCTATATATGAAACAGACCCAAAAAAAAAAAAAAAAAAGGTTGTCCGGCACAAAATGGCTGCCTTATGCCTATGTGAGGTCACTAGTGACTAGTGTATTCATAGGGTACAGCCCACAAAATGGCTGCCTACCATTTCTGATGGGTCCACTTTAAGGGAGCGTAGAGAATGCAAAGCACAGCTGAGTAATACACATCTGTAAGGAGCTAGGAAAGGGTTTTTACAGAAACATTAAAAGGAAAGCTGTGCCCTGCCCGGCTGCCACAGACTAAACACCATTCAACTTTAAAAGGATTAAGTCTCTTTGCTTTAAGCCGACTATCCACTACTTTAATGTGTAACACGGAGCGCGGCACTTTAAACTCAGCTTTTCTAGCAAGAAATAATTCAATTACAGTGTAAAACGCAGTATATACAGAGATCTGAGAAATGTGCAGGCCAGCACAGAGCTTTCACCAGCATACGCTAATACCATTGTACATAGCACAGCGCTTTCTATAATTACTTTTTCTTCTTTAGAAGAAAGATCTTTAATTAACGGCTTACGCTGAGGTTCGAGTCGGGATATACGTTCTCATTACCAGCACCAAGAGACGACAAGTTCACTTTATTTGACCCCAGATGATTGTACAGTAGATATAGCAGAATGACTGGATGCTTCTTACAAATGGCAATGTCTCACTTGGATAATGATTTGTTAATTTAACACAGTGAAAACATATAAAACAAGCTGCACAGGTAACCATATAAAGAGAGCTGGGTGTATGGGCGTAAAGAGGTGCGTCTGACACAACAATCAGCCTGCAGCTGAAGCCTCTGTCCTGCTGCAGACCCTGCTCCTTCCATTATATGACCCTCAGTCTGTACCCCTTCCTCACATCATGTCACTGCCCCATGTCACATGCTGCCCTGTCCTCACTAATACCCCTTTTCCACTGCTTTGCCGGGTCACACCCGGGGATGACGCTCACGCGCCCGTCCCCGGCACGATCCGGCTGAGACCCCTGTCAGACAGGTGGCCCGACCTGGCACTAATGCTGGGTCGATGACGCCATAGGCGTCACGTGATCAGCCGATGCTGGGAAATCATCTGGTCTCTAAGCGCCAGATCTCCCTATGCAGAGAACGGAACCCGTGTCGCATCGACCAGAGTTACCCGTTCACACTGCTTCACGAGCCGGGTTGAACCCGCGTTCAACTCTGCTCGTGACCAGGGTTGAAATGCTGGGTCACTCGTCCCGGCTTATTTCAACCCTGCCCTTTCACACAGCAAAATAACCCGGGTAGCTGCACGCTCACGTGCAATATCCCGGGTTATTGCTGGCAGTGGAAAAGGGGTATTACACATGACTCATCTCCTGATACACTCTGTGCTGCTGGGAACCTTGCTCCTCTCACTATATAACTCAGTCTGTGGCTTCCTGCTGCCTCCATTCCCCACCTCGCAGCATATTACTGCCCTAATCACATGCAGCCATGTCCTCACCAAAACATCACTCATTTCCTGATACACTCTGTGCTGTAGGGGACTAATGTTCTCTTCAACAGGCTTAATGACTACACTTACCTTTCAACAGTTTCACAGAAAAGGACAATTACTTCCTGCTGCACATAGTACTCTTTTGGGGATTTTACAGGTACCATAGCTGACACATAGCTGCAGAATGAACACAAAAAGAACAGAAAAGTAAGTGGACATTTTTCATTTAAATTAGTTTACATTATATTTTTTTGTAAATCTGTCCTCTAACTGTAATTTGCCCCAGACCCTATGAGGTGGTCCACATTGACTCATTAGGCAGGAGGGGTAGAGGGAGCAAGTTGTGCGGAGAGTGAGGAAGGAGGTCTGACTGGGTAGGAGAAGGATATAGAGGACAAAGAGAAGGTTTAAAGTTAAGAGGAGAGGCGGGCTAGGTCAGCAGGAGGAGAGCTGGCCGGTCTGGCAGGAGGACAGGGGCCGTTCGGCAGGAGGAGAGGGAGGACGGGGCGGTTCGGCAGGAAAAGAGGGAGGCCGGCGGGCCGGTTCGGCAGGAGGAGAGGGAGGCCGGCGGGCCGGTTCGGCAGGAGGAGAGGGAGGAGAGGAAGGAGAGGAAGGAGAGCAGGCCGGTTTGGCAAGAGGAGAGGAAGGAGGGCATTGGTTTGGCAAGAGGAGAGGAAGGAGGGCAGGCCGGTTTGGCAAGAGGAGAGGAAGGAGGGAGGGTAGACCGGTTTGGCAAGAGGAGAGGTAAGAGGGGGGGCAGTCCGGTTTGGCAGCAGAAGGGTGGGGAGATTTGACAGCAGGAAAGAGGTGGCTGGCTAGACAGCAAATTCAGTAGTTATTTATATATAATTCCTGGTAATTATTTGCTGGAACATCATCATCAGGGGTTACATTAGTGTACTTATGTGAATGAACTAATACACAAAAATCAGCACTATTTCATGTCAGCAACATAAAAGAATGAAAGTAGACTTATGACCAACATACATTGCTGTGATATTTATAATGTGTGCGAAAGACCTGGACTTCAAAATTTACAGTTTTGTGTGACAATTGATTTCTTCACAGCTATAACTTCTCTGTCTAAAAAAAGGATCAGAAATTTCAAAACAAAAAGTGAAGGAACGTTAGCAGATGTTCTGAGCGGTGAAGGCTACATACCGTTCCCTAAAAGCTGGAAAGTGCGAGAAGAGACTAAATTTAGTTTTTAAATACAGATAGAAAACATAAAAATCATCCTACCAATGTGTTTTACCTTAATTCAAACTCAGCAAAGAGAATATCAAAGTGTCTGAGGGAGTCTTTCATTTTGTCCGTGTACATGTTCAGGTCTCGGAGGGCCTGGTCCCGGATGATGTTCCTGACTTCCTCAAGGCTTCTGGTGAGGTCCTTCGCTAGAGGCCTCATTGCCATGCTCTCTATTTCCCGGTTCATGATGATGGAACCAGCAGCCAAACACTGTGGGGAGAGAGGAGAATTATCAGCAACGATGCAAAGTGACTGCCCAAGACCATTCCTCACATATTCTGCTATGGAAACTAAGCACTGTATAGGGAATAGCTCATCTAACAAAAACACCATTTACTTGCCAAAACTGGATTTAAGAAAAATATGATTGAACTACTGATAAGAAATACCTGGGGGAGACGTGGCCAGCTGCGGAGTCCTGCTCACTCAGGACACCTGTGTAACCATAGCCTCCGGCGTTCCCCGGAGACTTCCCTGGAGATTGCTGCTCTGTAACCCCTCCGGTGGCCCTACAAGGAACCGCCAGGAACTGAAACTGGTATGCTGCTGTGGAAGCCCGCGGAGGTGTGAGACAAGCGGCTCTACAGTACATGTGAGTAATAAAAAGCCCGGCCAATCTGCTCAAAAGCCAGGAAGCAGTACATAATGGCAATAAGATCTTTACACATTCTGTAACAAATCTTATGGGGCAAAAACAGGGTCAGATATTACTGGTCGATTTGTACGATAACGATATCGATCATATCATTATCATCAAAATCGACCAATTTTTGGCTCTTTCAAACGGCCAAAAGATGATCGATGCGCGGACACGGATGGTCTATATCGACCATCGCCCGTGCATGCAGGCCGATCTGGTTGATATCTACCAGGTTAGCCTGGTTACTGTAGGGACCTTCGATCATCGATTGCGGGTCGTTCTAGACGTTTGGGGGGTTGGTGCATGTGTTGGATGTTCAATATTGAACATTCAGCACATGCAGGATGATCAGACAATGATCATCTGATCGGAGGCATCGCTTCGTGTGTACGGAGCTTTACCTTCTCTTTGCCAGCGGCCCCCTCAGATGTGTGTCTGGCATGGAGAGAGACCCAGGAACTCTGTAGTTTGATGACTCTCTCAGGGGCAGTCTTTAGAGTGGGATACAGGGTTTATACAAACTGCTAACCTATATAACTCCCAATCTGCTAGTGCTTGTCGTCAGGAACTAAGCACCCAAACAAAAAACATCAAAATAAAGAAATAAAACCTAACTAATGCTAGGACTTAGCCAGTGCCTTACTCCAAGGCACTAAACACAAGACTGAGCTTACGGAGGAATATAGGGGGTTATATAGGGCAGTGTTGGCTAACCTTGACACTCCAGTTGTTATGGAACTACATAACCCAGCATGCACTGCTACAGTTTTGCTATTAGGGCATGCTAAAACTGTGGCAGGGCATGCTGGGATATATAGTTCCACAACAGCTGGAGTGTCAAGGTTAGCCAACACTGATATAGGGGGTGGGAGACAGTTTCAACTAGCTAGTGTCTGACTCCACCCTTCACTATGCATAACCCAGATGTAAGGCATCCCCCAGATGGATGAAAAAGGAATATTGCAATCAATTAAAATTAAGTGCTTGAATTGTACATCAACCACAAAACTGCCCCTGCCCCATTTGCAGGAAGTATATTTAATAAGCAGGATCCATGATGTAAATTTACAGGCCACTATGACCAAACCAGTAATACATAAGATCTATGTCTCATGCACAGGAATCGGTATGAACTTGTGTCCGGCGGTTCAAATCCCGACATGGGTGAATATCCCGATCGTCCCCAGGTAAGTATTTACTAACCTAACCTCCCCTCCTAACCCTCCTTAGGGGTGCCTAACCCTAACCTTCCCCCAGTGCTTAACTCTAATCCCCCCTCTAAGTGCCTAAACCTAACCCCCTCTTGCCCGCCGCCTAAACCTAAGTCCCCCGGAGGGGTGCCTAACCCTAACCCCCCCTTCCTCTAGCCTAACCCTAACCTCCTGTGGGGGGGGGGTGCCTAACCCTAAGTCCAGTCCCCCCTGGGAGCCCTAAACCTAATCCATAACCCCCCACCCCCCCGCGGCAGTTCGCAGCGGCGCCCGGCGTCAGTAAAATGACAGGCGTCTAGATTTAGACGCCTGTCATTTAACCCACGTCGGGATAAAGCAGTCGGGAAGCCGTCCGTCGGGATTATATCCGCTAGCTTCCCGACTGCATACCCTTTGGCCAACCACAAAGTTTAGGGAGACAGACTGCAGCTGTCCGATAAATGACTGTGGTCTGGTGACTAATATAAGGGAATGCTCGGCCGGCAGCACTCATGCCCCTAACAAGTAATAACCAACCACTGACCTCAATGTGGACAAGCATAATACTGGCATATGACGCGTGTCACAAAAGGAGGACAGAAACAGCTGTAGACATTATGGGGCAGATGTACTAAGCTCTGGAAAGTGATAAATTAGAGAGTGATAAACGACCAACCAATCAGCTCCTGTCATTTTCAAACACAGCCTGTAACATGACAGCTAGGAGCTGAGTGGCTGGTACTTTATCACTTTCCAAACCTTAGTACATCTCCCCCATATGAATGTTACCGATTCAGGTCAGTCATTTATATTTGATTGGAAATTTTATTTTAATTAACTGAATGAAAACCGGATTTTAATGAGAGTTTTTCTGCTGTGGTTTATTGGTATAATTATATATATATATATATATATATATATATATATATATATATATATATACACACACATATATATATATATATACACACACACACATATATATATATATACACACACATATTTATATACACACACACACACATATATATACACACACACACACATATGTATATACATACATATATATATATATATATATATATATATATATATATACATACATATATATATATATATATATATATATATATATATAAATAAAAGCATGTAGACAGGCACTCATTGAATGAACAACATGCCGTGGTGCCAGCTATAGTATAATATAAGCCATGTCTCCTGCTCTGAGTAGCAGGAATAAGCGGCACTCATCCGGACTTAGCAATGAAGTAAAGATGTTTTATTCCAGCGTGAACCGGTTCACGCTGGAATAAAACATCTTTACTTCATTGCTAAGTCCGGATGAGTGCCGCTTATTCCTGCTACTCAGAGCAGGAGACATGGCTTATATATATATATATATATATATATATATATATATATATATACACACACACACACACACACAGCGGGTAAAAAAAAAGTATTGTACATGTCAACATTTATCTCAGTAAATGTATTCCTAATCCATAATCCCAAATACACCATACCAACAGTGAAGTTTGGAGGTGGGAACATCATGGTATGGGGCTGTTTTTCCGCAAGCGGTACTGGCATACTTCTATTTTCCTTGACAACTGTGCTTCCTGGCTCCCTCGCTTTCTCTCCTCTGACCTCCCCTCCATTATCCTTGGTGACTTCAATATTCCAATTGATATACCCACAGAATCCTCTGCCTCCAAACTCCTTACCATCACATCTTCATTTGGTCACTCCCAATGGACCTCCTGACCCTCACATGTGAGTGGGCACTCACTTGATCTAGTCTTCACTCACCGTTGTAATATTCCTGATTATTCAAACTCCCCATTCCACCTCTCTGACCATCACCTTCTCTCTTTTAACCTATCTCTCTCTCCTTCCTCTCCTCTACCGCCTAAGGCCACCATCACTAAGAATAAACATTGATTCAATGCCGTTTCTTTATCTTCCCTGCTTGACTCGCTTCTCTCCCCTATGCTCGCTCTCTCCTGCCCTGAACAAGCTGCTTCCCTATACAATGCCTCCCTTACTTCTGCTCTGGACTGTTGATATGGCGATCGCTACTCACCCTTGCAGATCCACACTACAACCCTGGCATTCCAAATGCACCAGATATCTGCAAAAGTGTTCAAGAACCGCCGAACAACAGTGGAGAAGATCACGCTCTAAGGCAGATTTTCTCCACTTCAAATGTATGCTCTCATCCTACAGTGCTGCCCTTTCCCTCTCTAAACAGTCCTATTTCAAGAACCTCATCTCCTCCCAGTCCTCAAATCCCCAGCATCTCTACATCACCTTCAACTCCCTCCTCTGTCCACCCCCCTCTTGCCTCCCCTCCTCACTCACTGCCCTTGACTTTGCTACCTACTTTATATCTAAAATTTATTCCATACATCAGGACATCATATCCCACCAGTCCCCCTGCTCTACACCTCCTCCTTTCCCAGATCACCCATCTCCATCCATTTCACCGAGTCTGACATCCTTCTCCCCTGTATCTGGAGAAGAAGTAACGGCTCCCATCCGGTCCTCCCCCCCTTCCACCTCCCCCCTTGACCCTATCGTTTCACGTCTCCTTCGTCTCCTTGTGCCTGTTCCCATCTTGCCCACCTCCTCAATCTCTCCCTCTCATCTGGCACTGTTCCTTCTGCATTCAAACATGCCCTTTTCTCCCCCATTCTTAAAAAAAATCTACCCTTGATCCTAACACGCTCTCCAACTACCGTCCCATCTCTCTCCTCCATTTTGCCTCTAAGCTCCTTGAGCGTAATGTCTTCAACCGCCTTACCACCTTTCTTTCCTCCCACTCCTTCCTTGATCCTTTTCAGTCTGGCTTCCATTCTCTCCACTCCACTGAAACTGCCCTCACAAAAGTCAGCAATGACCTCCTTGCTGCCAAATCCAAGGGCCACTACTCTCTACTTATTCTCCTTGACCTCTCTGCTGCCTTTCGACACTGTTGACCACCCTCTCCGGCTGCAAATCCTTTACTCCCTTGGTCTACGTGACACTGCTCTCTCATGGCTGTCCTCCTACCTCTCAGAAAGGTCCTTCTCGGTCTCTTCTCATGACTCCTCTTCCCCACTTACAGTAGGTGTTCCCCAAGGTTCCGTTCTTGGACCTCTACTATTCTCCCTCTATACGTCCTCTCTAGGTGAACTAATCAGCTCTTTTGACCTCCATTATCATCTCTATGCTGATTATAGTCAGATCTACATTTCCTCCCCTGACCTCTCCCCCTCTCTACTGACTCATATCTCCAACTGTCTCTCTGCTATCTCTTCCTGGATGTCCCAGCAATTTCTTAAACTCAATATGTCTAAGACAGAGCGGATCATTTTCCCACCCTCCAACATAACCTCACTTCCCACTATTTCTTTAACAATTGATGGCACAACTATCTCTTCTAGCCCCAAAGTGCGTTGTCTTGGAGTTATCCTGGACTACAAACCACATAACTAGAGCCTCTCCCAGTCCTGTCGTTTCCATCTCGAAAATATTTCCAAAATTAGACACTCTCACCCAGGATGCCACCAAAACCCTCATTCACTCACTGGTCATATCCAGATTGGACTACTGTAACCTCCTCCTATCAGGCCTCCCCAACTCCCATCTCTCTCCTCTCCAGTCTTTCCTCAATGCTGCTCTCTCTCCAAACGCTCTACATCTGCCTCCCCTCTCCTACAAGCCCTCCACTGGCTCCCCTTCCCTTTTAGAACCCAATTCAAGGTTCTCACACTCGCTTACAAAGCCCTCACCAATTCCTCTCCCATTTACATCTCTGACCTCATCTCCCTCCACTCTCCTGTCCGTCCCCTTCGCTCAATTAGTGCACACCGCCTCTCATGCCAACTGATTACTTCCTCCCACTCCCGCCTCCAAGATTTTGCCCGCGCTGCTCCCTACCTTTGGAACTATATCCCTATCAGAGTCTCCTCCTCTTTACAATCCTTGAAACGGGCTCTCAAGACCCACTACTTCATCAAGCCTTCCAGCTCCCATCCTAACTTGCTGCAACAAGCTCCTTCCTCCCTGTTTACCCCATCTGTGTCACCACTGTTTGTCTGCCCCTCCCCTTTAGAATGTAAGCTCTTACGAGCAGGGCCTCTACCCTCTTGTGCTTCTCCTTACTTTCATCTACTTCTTACCCCCCACCAGAGCACCTAACACTTGGTTGCTTATGCGCTGTTGCATTTCTAGGTGTTATGGTCACTAATGTAGCAATGTATATTATCCATGTCCTTGTCCTATATTGTACTGTAAGTCACTTGTCAAATTATTTGTTTATGTACTTTGAAGTACATGTGGTCAATACTTTTTCCCTGTGTCATTTCACATTACACATATCTTAATTTATGGACATCTATGGTTTGATTTCTTTGCATGTGTGGATTACATGGGTTGTTGCTGACATTTGGTGAAAATGTCATTACACTAGGGTCCAACAGGTCAGGCACTCCTTATAATAAAGTATACTTAGCTGGTTATCTCCACAAATCACTTTCAAATAGAACCTCCAAAGTGTGGCACTCCATGCTTAAAAGATGACACACACACAACAGGAGCTGCAGAAAGACTTTGTACTGCCTGATCACTGTGGTGTTATGAATGTACCTGCACTATTTGCATGAGACCCCTAAAACTCGCTGATGGGGCTCATGCAATAGGCAGGGATCCACAGAGAATAATTTACCTGGAGTAAAGCAGCAAGTCAGGTAGGGGTTAATAGCTGATGCAGGTGTGTGCTGGAGTCTGCTGCTGGAAGTAATCAACTGGCACAGGTGGATAACCACGGAAACAGACAGGATGTAGAACTGGATAGTAGCAGGCCAGCTACTCAGGTTGCAGGTAGGAATTGTGTTGGAGCTGCAATGCTGGAAATGGATTTGATTTTTGTAGGCCAGTTACTCAGGATGCAGGTGGGTGTTTGTAACAGAACCAGTACTTGAAATGGTTGAACTGGCAGGCAGATGCAGGTTGGAGTTTGTAGCAGAACCAGTAAATTGATGTAGTTGGGCAGGATAATTCCACAGGTATATGCTGGACTAGACACAAACTGGAGGTGACACAGAAGGTAAGCTGGAGGGTCTTGGCAAGACACAGGCACAGAGTAAGGATGGACACAGGAACAGGGCAGAATCCAGCAGGACACAGTGGACTGTGACTGGGAGCAAAGGGATACAACGGCAGGATACTGGACACAGGAACAAAGGTAAGGAAGCGAGGAACTGCACAGCGTGCAGCGACCACATGAACATCCACTAGGAACGAGACTTAGTAATATCACCGGCAGGCAGGAACAGACTCGAATCCTTAATGAAGGGAGAGGTCTCCTGGGATTGGTCACTCAGGCTGAGGTCAGGTAACGAGACTGCCAACAGGTGAGTAACTGTACGTAGCAGTCCAGGTAGTTAGGATAACCACTGAGAGCCAAACAGGCAGAGAGCCGCAGCGGCACATGTAACCAGCAGTGATCGGGACACAGCAGCAGCTGCAGCTCCTCTGGAAGTTACGGGTTGCGCATGCAGCCGCGCCGGGAGGGGGGAGCCGCTGGGTTCCGATCACTGTGGCCAGCAGTGATAGGGACATCGTGGAGGGAGAGCCGCGGGTGCAGAGGGACCAGCAGGACCCTCTGATATAACGGACTGCTGAAAGATTTCATATGCGACCATGTCAGTTTAGGCCCAGTCTGGCGTGGTAGCAGGCAGGTAGTTAAATCCTCTTTAAGAAAACTAAACCTCTCCTAAAATTACCCTGCTCTGCTCTGCAGTTCCAACATCCACATACAGCACTCCAACGAGCAAAACTTCAACCAGAACAGACCAAACTGATTCATTAAATCGCTCTATATAAATGTAAAATATGCAAAAATTTAAATACAAGTACCTCACTATCAATCAATAGACAACCATTACTTGAAACGCCCCCCAAAAAATGTATTCCAACCAATATCTTTTAAATACTAACTTTGTCTTGTTTTTTTAACTAAAACACAACAAAAAGCACATTTCTTTAAAAAGAAATAAGTGATGCATCAAAATAATATCATTTTGTAGTAGTGTCTTGGAGGTCACTGGTTCCTAGGGGGAAATGTATCAAGCCTTGGGGAGAAAAAAACACCTTCTGTCATTTTACAGACTGTGCCTGAAAAATAACAGAAGCTGATTGGTACTTTGTCTCTCTCCAAGGCTTGATTAGTCAGCTAATAGTTGATTAGTCAGTTAATAGTCTGCTTTAAGGTATGTTGGTTCAGCCCACAAAATGGCTGCCTCCACTTTGTAGGTAACCAGCAAACTTCCAGCCAGACTAGGTGATATGTAAAATAATATAACATATTGGCTGGTTAAAAACTTCCACCCTGAAGAAATACAACAGGGAATACATTTCTAAACAAGGTTCTGTATCTAACACTGCAGCTAAGGAGGTTTTGCCCTTAACAACCAATAAGATTCGATCTACCATTTGCCCAGAACAGTTTAGAAAATGAAAGCAAATGTATGATTGGCTGGTAAGGGCATGGCCGCAGCACTGTCTGTTTGGGCAAGATCATCAGATTAAAAGAACACATTTCAACAAAATAAATGAAAGAAAACACATCTGGAGATTGGAGACTCCTGAGACCAGCAATATTTGATTTATTTTGTTCTTAAAAAATAACTTGTCCAGAAACACCAATAACATGCTTAAAATTAGCCTCATCTTTCTTATGTGAAACAGATCTCTACAGGCAGTAAAACATCAACGTCTTCTGTAGGAAATTACTGGGGAAAAAATATATGAGATCGGGACGGAACACATGAATAATTTATATTGTTTACTGTCAAGGTATGCGATATTTCCTGTAACTTTATTAATTTAGAAATGCCTGCTCACAATCATGTCATGGATCCATAAAACACTGCATTTTTTTGTAAATAATAGTGTTAATACCACTTATAAAAACATTCTGTTCAGCGTATGAAGAGAAAAAATCGTGACTCTGCATATATTTCATACTAATATATTAGTAAATAAAGTTTACTTTAAAAAAAAAAAAAACAAACACTTTCCTTTCTAATGGTGCATACACACGGTCAGATTTTTCCTCAGATCTGAACGATAACGATTTTAAAAATCGTTCATATCTGAAGGAAAATCGGACATATCTGACATGTCTGAACGATGAACGATGCGCGTTCCCAATGGTCAGATAACGATATCTGACATCTGATGTGTTTGCAGTCAGATTTGGACGATTTCAGTCATTTTAATGTAGTCAAAAATCGTTCATAGTTCAAATCGTTCAAATCGTTGGGTCAAATCTTTCATCAAATCGTTCATCTGACCGTGTGTATGCACCTTAAGGCGGATAAGGCATACTTTACGTACCACACTTGTATTTGGTGTCCCTATACTCAGAAGACGACTTTCCCCTGTGAATTGCACATAAGACGTCATCTTACCTCTGCCCCAAACCAGAGCTGTCCAGCGAGATTATCATGCCGAATTTCTTCGGGAAACTTCACACAGAAATCTCGGTTAGCTCGCTCGTGCTGAATGCACTCCTCCATTATCTGGTTTATGATGTTTAAGACATTATCCTAAAGACACAGGGAGACAAAAATGCACAAAATGTATGAAATAAGACTTCAATGTGCACCTTAAACTTTAACAGTCACCATTATGCAATAGAGGCAGCCAAGGGGCGGGCCGAGCCATGTGCAGCTATTAAACTACAGACTGCAGAATGATTGAAATCACAGAGGTAGGACTATTGTTTCGGCTGACAATATGGCGGCCTTTCCCGCTTGTGTTGGATACAAACACTGTAAATAATATTGATATGCAACAATTTGAAATACCAAGCACAGAAGGAAATCATTCAGAGTCACAGGCTTCTGCATATGTAGCTTATAAAAAAAGGACTCAAATAATAATAAAATACAAATGTGATTAGTAAAATCGGCCAATTACAAAAGGCACTTCACCACAAAATACCAATTTCCAACAATCTATTCTCAGACCGTGGACCAGACTGGCTCCTTACAAGGGGCCAACCAATATATATAAAAAAATATTTATATATATATTTATTACACACACACAGACATATATACTGTATATAATAAAAAACCATTACCATCAACATCACCACTGCCCCTAGCCTATATAATACAGAAAACAATGAAGTGTAATCCAATAGTACACCACCAGAGGGCAGCATGAAGTTACCTTTGCAAGAAGGTAACAATGACTGAAAGCTTATACTGCATGGCCAATATGCATTCAGTGACCACTTTATCACATACCTATTTCCACTACTGGATAGGATCCCACTTTGCCTCCAGAACAGCCTGAATTATTCAACGGATTCTGGGGCCCATTTATCAAAGTGCATTTGAGGTAAATTCCCCGAAAACATCTGTTTTCGGGGGTTTACCTCAAATACTTAGTATCCCCCGGATGTATGAAGGAGGGACCGCAGCAGCTAACTCCGATACCTGCTGCGATCCCTCAATTGCCGCCAGCAGCCGCCTCCCCCATTGGTTTCTATGGGGGATGCGATGCTGCCAAATGTATCAATAGCATTAGATAGCATTAGCCGCTGTGTCCTATGGGCACTTACCCGCATTTCAGCCGGCGGAGGGATCTTCCAGATCCCTCCGCCGGCAATGGACGCCGCTCATGTGCAGTCCGCGGGACTGCGCATGCAGCAGCAGCCCAGAATGCGCTCCGGCCACATCGCAGGGACGGGCTCTTTTCGGAGCCAGTCTCCTTGCATGTGCCGGGTCATACATTTGGCCGGTATGATCGCATTTTGCAATGCGATCATGGGCGGTACTGCATGCTCTGATCGCATTGCAAAATGCGATCCTTAATAAATGGGCCCCATTCTGGCTCATGGTGACATGACACCATCACACAACAGTAGCTGCAGATTTTTCAGCTGTTATCACATTCTAAACTGGCTTATTGTTTGCACCCAGGTTCCGGGGGCTCCGTCAGGAACCGGCCTCTGTGATGTGTAAAATTAAAGTGATCGCTACTGCACATGCATGGTCAGACAGTGCATGTGCAGGCGGCCATTGCAGAGGAGGAATACTACGGATCCCTCTTCCGGTAATTGCTGCCAAGTGTAGCTCAAACAGGCATTTTAGGGGCACGTGGGGAGGTCCAATGAAATATAGAGAGGTCTGGTGCTATGTGGGGGATCAGATGGGCAGTTTAGGGGCATGCAGGAAGAATCTGATGGAATATGGAGAGCAAAGAAAGGGTTTTTTTTTTACCCCCTATTGTTCCTCAGCACACTGATAGTGCAGTGTAAAGTATAGATGTGTGCGAGTAATCAATAAGTGTGAGTAATCAATGAGAGGTTAAAATATGTGAGAAAATACATGAATAATAAACAAACATAAAAGGTGATGTGAAAAGTTACTATGTGTATTAAGTGGTGATGTCCTGAGGGGGCCCAGCCAGAGTAGCCTCGGGGGGCCCTACGTCCAAACGCTCACCACAAATGTAATATATACCAATAATAAAGGCACATATATTTTGGCAAATGTAAGGCCTCATTACAATTCAGTGTGCTGAGGAACAATAGGGTGTTAAAACCCCCCTTTCTTTTCTACTTGGTATGACCCCTCCCTTTCATGTACCTAAAAAGTACTATCAGATTGATTGAGCAGCTGCCATTTTTTTGTTTGTGGTTATGAGATGCATGAAGGAGCCAGCATTAGCAGGGCATGCTGGTTCTAGTAGTGCTAGTTGGAGTTCCCAGGGGTGACTCCCAGGTAAGCTGGCTCTCAATTTGGATGCATTTAGGTAAGTGCCTTTATCATGAGGCCTTACATTTGCCAAAATATATGTGCCTTTATCATGAGGCCTTACATTTGCCAAAATATATGTGCCTTTATTATTGATTAGTCGCACACATCTATACTTTACACTGCACTATCACTCTTTTTCCATTTTCGTGTGATGCCCTGGGCTGGACGTTTTTTGGGGTGCACTGCGCCCCGGGTGTAAACCTCTTATTGTTCGGGACTGCTAGTGACAGAGAAGCCGTGAAGAGGCCTAGCAGCTTCCCATGTATTTGCAAATGCATGCAACTAATATCTCTGATTTCTATTACCATATAGTATTCATATGTTGTTGCTAGTACAATTCAGTGTGCTGAGGAACAATAGGGGGTTAAAACCCCCCTTTCTACTTGGAATATGGAGAGGTCTGGTGCTATGTGGGGGATCAGATAGGCATTTTCGAGGTAAATGGGGAGGTCTGAGGGGCATGTGGGGAGCTCAAAACCGTACTTTATGTTCGGACCCAGAAACAATGAAGTTGGACCCCATATTTTTTTAAATGATGGGTCCCCCAGACCCACATCATATTCATCTCGGCCAGATCACTAGTAATATTACATACATGGCAAGCACACAATAGACATAGGGCCGTATTCAATTAGCCGCGAAAACTGACGTTTTTCACCAATACAAGGCGAAATTTTCGCCAAAAAAACATGCGATAATGGCAACAGGCAAAAAAAAAAATGGAGCAAAGTTTTCGCCATCCCAGACCAGGAGAAAAACGGAAAATCCCTATTTTTGGCTAAAAAACGCTAAATTACTGGGGAAAAAAATTGTAAGTTGTGTACTTTCGCAATAAACGACCGCACAAATTATGGGCAGAAAAAAAAAAAAAACGTAGAAAATAAGATAGCAAGCTATTTTTTTTTCCAGGAAATTACTGTTCCACGTAAATGGGGGGTACATTAAAATGTGTGCAAGTATATTTTTGTGTCGTAAAAACACAATTGTAAATAACGTTAAAAAACCGCCTGCTGCGACCAAGTGTGATGTTTAAAGCACTTGTCGCATCCATACCGCCCATCGAAAAATCAGACCCAATACATTAAAACCATTTTCAACTATTTTTTTTCCCCCGCCAATGGCGAGAAAGAATGCCCATTTTCGCCAATGGCGAAAAAGCACGCTCGTTTTCGCCGCTAATTGAATACGGCCCATAATCGGAAGTAATAACAGAAGACATTAACTCCATTAACTACAGTTTTTCCCCATCTAAACAGATCAGCGTTCTCTTTATTTTAATGACATGTAACTAAGGCTGTATCGCACAGACCAGTTGGAAATTAAAGGCTGCTCATTACCACTGGGAGCTAACTATTGTCCGCTAAGCTACATTGATGGTGTCTGGGGCCATTTTAGGAAAAAACTCAGAGATAATTAGGACATGGGCACTTCTGCTGCCCAAGAACCTGGAAATAGATGTGTTTACCACAGAACCACTAGAAGCACTGACAGCCACAGCACATTGGCTGCCATTTTCTAAAATGTACAAGCATTACTGCAAGTATCACCTACCTGACACCAGTCCTTTTTACCTCCTTTCTGCTTTCCCCACTGCAATAACCTGGGCTAAATTGAAGAATTTCCACTGTCTCGATATAAATAGGTTGTCGGTTTTTGGAAGCTTATTGGTTACTATGTGAGGGGATTGCACCATACAGATCCAGGGAATGGGGAGGGCACTACCTAGCTCCTACCCCATCCTAGGACAGACTCACTCAGAAGGCACTCTTGCATGAAACCGGAGAATCCATTCTTTCACATGTGGTCATATCAAAGTTATTAAGGGATCCTCTGTAAGCTGAGCTGTAAGCAATAACACCATATACTACAGACCATCATTAGGAATTGCGGGGCTTGGGAAGGATCTCCATCCTTCCTGGCTTCTCCAAACACAGGAACATCTTTGATTGAAAGAGGCGACAGAACTTTAAAATGATGCGGCCCTTATATATAGTTATTGTTTGGTGATGACCTGTGAACACCAGACAATCATATCCTGCACTACAGAAAACAGGCATGGGGAGGGCACTAAAATGCTTGATCTCACCCATCAAGGCACCTAGAACTAGGGTGACCCCTCATGTGAGATATTTTAGTTCCTTCTTTCAAATGAAGCGGCTCTTAAACACGAACACACCTGCACTACAGTAAGTGTTAGCAGTCCAGAGATGGGAGGGTTACAGTGCCCATTTCTCCCCCCCCATCTTGACTTCAATAAACGTCAAGGAGTAATCTAACTGGATGCAGTAGGTTGTCTCACTTTCAAAATGTTGGGTTTTGTTGGGCTAGCTAGCATCTCATTCCTACACATTTTCTAAATATCACGCAAAAAAGAACAGTAAAGAATATAAAATATAAAGACATTTTGATGTGCTAATTATAATTAATTAAAAAAGAAAAAAAAATTTCAAATCTTGCTTTTGCCAGTTTTGGAAAGGAGAGTTAAAGAGATAAAGTAAGAACTAGAAAGTGTTTCTTGGCAGACTGTAATAAAAAAATAAATAAATAGTCTTATTTAATTTTCCCTTTTTTGGGAAGGTTATCTATGCTGTGTCAGGCGGTATAAGCAAACTAACGATTTTTTTTCTTAAACCTTAAATGTCTCCTGGAACTAAAAAAGAAAAAAAAAAAAAAAACACAACAAGGTATAATTTATGTGTTTGCTGCATAAACCAGTAACTGATATTGAATGTGGAGAAAATGGGCTCAGCATAGTGGTAAAGAAAGCCTCAGCGGTGAAGATGTTAACCCATAACCCCCAACCAGATTCCTGCTGTCGTTTTTCAAGTGCAGTTAAAAAAATTAAAAAAAAAGAAAAAGAAAATGAAAGAAAACCTCTTATTGGGTAACAGTATATAAGTGCTCATGTCACCAGTCATGTTTTGGGATACAACATTGCAAAAATGTTTTTTATTTTTTTAAAGGACAGAAATATGTTCGAAATATCAAATTCAGGCACCACGTGTAAATAAAAGAACAAGCAATCTGGCAAATATGCAATCATTTGTGGAGTAAGAACATAGGAGAGTGCATCAATAATGAAACAATCCATGCACTTTACAGCCCGACTTGTCTGAAAAATATATGCATTCAATAGCCGTCTGACTTTCACCGTAAATCTAGCAGTACCAGGAGTTAAGAAATTTTTAAATAACCAATTTTGTGTGTAAATTTTCACTGGGTGGAGCTCGGGCAGAATAAATCAGACAAGCTACAACCGCTGAAGACCTATTTCCTGCATTTATTGACTAATCTAAAGATTTATCATGTGTAGCTCTGAGAAATGCAAATTCTGTGTATATTTAGCGATCCGTCCCGTATCCCTTCTCTCCGATGCAGGCCAGGAGATTTATCGGCATTGCAGAGAGACTGTAGCAAAGCACAGAGCTTACGTTGCAGGGAACAGCAGAACATTCTACAGCTCATTAGGCGGGTGAAGAGCCTCGCTGCAGAGTGCATGGGTAAAGATTTTCCCACGTAATTAGCACTCATTACAAATCACAATGACAATCATTAAATTCAAAAGTTACCAAAGTATATCATGGTGGGAAAAAGAACCCAAAAACACAAAGGCAGCAAAATCAGACTGTACACTTTTGTTTTTAAGTCTAATTAATGTACAGGACAATTACAATGGCTATTCTGCTGATAATTAGGAACAGGAGAGGCTCTTGAAAAACACTACATACTTTCCATGGCTGGCAATGAAATTGAGCAGTAATCCCAGCTCATACGCTTCAATACAACAAGATTTAAAAAAATGCCCACATTTATACAATTTGTTTAAAATTAACTATATGATCCATAAGGGAGACTACCAAATGTTTTTTTTTTTTTTTATTAATTTTCAATACAATGTGTAAATTTAAAGATGCACTGCACACATTTTACGTCTCCCACTGTTGTTACACCTTGCTTCTTCCCATCACAACGGCCAAACCAACATACTAAATTTAAACAGATTATAATCAAAAACACCCACCTCACAGTTAATAGCGCATATTTGAAAATAAATTAATGCAGCACCAACAGAACTGGTAAACGGAGACTTCATTAAAATAGAGCCCGTTGCGCGACCAGGAACCAGAGAGCCCATGCAAGAAGTCCGTTGTATGACCAGGAAATAGGGAGCACGTGCACAGAGCCCGTTGTATGACCTGGAACTAGGGAGCCTGTTGTATCACCAGGAACCAGTCGACACATGCAGAGAGCCAGGCATTTTGCCAGGAACCAGAGAGCCCCTCCGCATTTCTCCAAATACCAGAGAGCCCCCAGTCTATATTTCTGCAAATAACAGAGAGTCTGTCCTCATTTCCCCCGGGAACCAGAGAGTCTGTCCTCATTTCCCCAGGAACCAGCGAGTCTGTCCTCATTTCCCCAGGAACCAGAGAGTCTGTCCTCATTTCCCCAGGAACCAGTGAGTCTGTCCTAATTTCCCCAGGAACCAGAGAGTCTGTCCTCATTTCCCCAGGAACCAGAGAGTCTGTCCTCATTTCCCCAGGAACCAGAGAGTCTGTCCTCATTTCCCCAGGAACCAGAGAGTCTGTCCTCATTTCCCCAGGAACCAGTGAGTCTGTCCTCATTTCCCCAGGAACCAGTGAGTCTGTCCTCATTTCCCCAGGAACCAGAGAGACCATCATTTTAAAACTAATCAGAGTCCATAATTTGCTCAATAAGTAGAACCTAACATTTTACCACACAGAGACCCTATCAGCTTTACTTGCCATGGTGCCGTTTACAAAGCCATTGATCAGTCAGAGTAAGCTTATTCTTGCCTAACCCAGAAACAGGGTGCTGGGATTTGTATACCTGCTGCCCCCAACTTATCTCCAACAGCCAATCAAATTAAAAGAACTCTGAATGCAAGTAAACGGATCAATAAGGAGAGACAGCCAGCCAATCACAGAGTTGACGTCTCCCCAGCCCCCGCTGCCTGCAGCACTTTACAGCGCTGCCATTAGCCGTCTGCCGCCTTCATAGTATGATTTCTAGTTATCTTCAATGGCCTTGTATATGACAGACATTGATGTAACCGAACAAGGAGCTACGCTCTCTTCTCATCTGATGTCAGCCATTAGCTGATTTACAGCGTCTTCCTCTCTAGTCATACTACAATATCCAGCAGGGGGTTAATGATGAAAGCGCATCTCACTCCGCGGGAACTAAACCGTTTTTACGGCTCAAACTACAGTTTCCTAAACATCGGTTTATCACATTATTGGCGGTAATCTTTTGGCAGCGCACATATTTAGCTAGAAAGACAACACAAGCAATACTTACATCTATAGACTCTAATTAGCTGTATAATAAAGCCACCGGGAGATCGCTGGCATCTGGCTAACTTCATTTGCATTTAGTGTTGTCTTTTGTAACCTCTAAGGGTAAATTAATTTCAATGAAACTTTCTATGATGAGATTAAAAAATTGCAGAGCCGGCAAAATTCTGTACAAGGCGCCCCCCAGCCCCCACCCCTGGCAGCTGCACTACAAACTCAGCGGCAGAAATGCTTACAGCTACTAACGGCTGATCCAGGAGTTATCCAGTGAATCCATCTAATCAGTCAGGACTTTCAGGGACACCAAGAACTAACTAAAAGGCATTTTTCAGTTGTGTGTTTAACGATGATCCTCGAAAAAACAGTCGCCGGTTCTGCAAGTAACCGATACTAATGAGCTTTACTACACGAATGATTGTCAATCGCTGCCTCGTCCTGTGATCTCCGTCCGTCACCCATTGTCCCACTCTCACAGTTTAATCCCCACGTCTGACATTCAGCCGACAGATCCCTACCGTAGAGTTTAATAGCAGTGGAAGGTAACAAGAAATGTGGAGCAGCCCAAGTATTTAATCATAATGTGTTTTTTTGTTTTTTTTTAAAGAGATATTCGTTCCACCGGATTTAGATTACACGACTGAAAATGACCCATGTAATCCTGGCCTAAAGAGAATATTCAGGGTGGTCCGAGAAAAAAAAAAAAAAGAACCAACGTGTATATTTGTGAATTTCAATCTTAAATGCAAAGTAATCTTGTCAAAATCGGCTGCAACACTTTGTCCAGTGTAATCCCGCATAGGGCGTGCTCAATAATTGACATTTGTTTTCTAGCATTTTAGAGATGTCCTGTGTTCTATAAAGAACATCCCTAAAGCATGCATGCACCAAAGCACACGACTTACCTTTATAAAGGCTGCATCCCATGTCTGCAGAATGTGTGTGTTCTGAGGGACAGATTTAACCAAAGAAAAAAAATGTACATAAACCACTCACAATTTTGAAGAGCAAGGAACCCCATTCTTCTACATTAATATAAAGAAAAGGCTGTGGTTTGGCTTATTCATACACAAGCACAGTGGCCTCCCCTCCATCTGGTCACTGGGGAGGGGGCTGCTGGGAGGAGCAAAGGCTGCTGGGAGATGTAGCTCTCCCAGCGCCCGTTACAGGGAACATACGGGGTTGGGTCACACATACCGGGGGTCACACTCACACACCTTCTGACATACTCACCGCTGCTGCGGGAGACCGGGTCCAGACACTGGTGGAAGAAGACAGCGCTGTGGAAGGCGAGTAATTAAGGACTATTTAAGCTAATTAGAAACTTCCAATTGCTTAATTATTTCCTCGGTGGGGCGCCGGGGTCCCAGAGCAAGTCCAGCTGACTTTTCCTAAAATTAACAACTGGAAGCAACAAAACTACATTGCTAGAATATAATGGACACTTTGATGGGTGACTGAGTCTGGCGATGCAGCAGCTGCGGCTTCTTCTCGCGCAGAGTTCCATTGTGCTTCATCTGTGACTTTGTACATGTGTTAAACGAATTCCTGTGCGGTGAAAGTCGCAGTCCGGCGTCTCTGGTACACTGAGCAGCTTTTCACTGCGCCTGCGAAGCGTGTAAAACTCAAAAGTTGAAGATGGCGCGCTACATCTCTCGTAGCAGCTCAGGCTTGTGCCGTATGGCGTATAGATACTAGGGCAGGTTTTTAGAAGTGTAGATGTCGCCCATAGCAACCAGATTCTAGCTATTATCTTCTAGTAAGTGATAGATAAGTGATAAGTACAATCTGATTGGTTGCTGTGGGCAACAACTCCACTTCTAAAAACTCACTTTACTAAATATACCCCATGGTGCATGAGGACACCCCTGTATGTAGCTCATATGCCAGTTAGGTTACTTATAATTAAGTGCTCTACTCTCTGCACTCCAAGTGTAATCTATGGCCATTGCAATTGCATTTTAAAATATACAGTCAGGTCCATAAATATTGGGACATTGACAGAATTTTCATATTTTGGCCTCTATTCACCACCACAATGGCTTTGAAATGAAACAAACAAGATGTGCTTTAACTGCAGACTTTCAGATTTAATTTGAGGGTAATTACATCCAAAATCAGGTGAACGGTGTAGGAATTACAACGGTTTCTATATGTGCCTCCCACTTTTTAAGGGGCCAAAAGTAATGGGATAAACTAAACAATCCTAAATCTAACTTTCACTTTTTAATACTTTGTTGCAAATCCTTTGCAGGCAATTACAGCCTGAAGTCTAGAATGCATAGACATCACCATACGCTGGGTTTCATCCCTGGTGATGCTCTGCCAGGCTTCTACTGCAAATGTCTTCAGTTCCTGCTTGTTCTTGGGGCATTTTCCCTTCAGTTTTCTCTTCATCAAGGAAATGCATGCTCAATCGGATTCAGGTCAGGGGATTGACTTGGCCATTGCATAACATTCCACTTTTTAGCCTTAAAAAACTCTTTGGTTGCTTTTGCAGTATGCTTCGGGTCATTGTCCATCTGCACTATGCAGCGCCATCCAATGAGTTCTGAAGCATTTGACTGAATATGAGCATATAATATTCAATAATAGTCTGTTAAAGTCATTAATACAGTTGTAAAAAGAAATGTTCTCAGGCAATCTACTGAAAATCGGAATCTTAATAGAACTGTGGAGTCTCCCATTTACTGTAAGCACTAGAATATCTATTTACATTCATCCAATGTATAAAATACACAAATTAGATTTGTATTATTTCCTCTTCACAAACCACTAATAATAATAGATTATAATAATAATAATAATGTCTTGGCGAAGAGTTCGGGCAGACGCTAATAATGGTTTTAATTTCTACTAGTTTAGTTCATATTGTATAAAAATGAAGCACGGCCGTGCACCAAAACCCAGATCATCGTGCCAACTAGGTTCTTAACGGCTAACGCAGAGATGAACAAATGGCTCCTGCATGTTTTCGCACTGTGCATGTCCCAAGCCGAGCGCACGCATCTATAGGCGCTGCCAAGTCATACTGAAAGAGCAGCGCGAGTGATAAGGTGTTTGTGAGGTCACTGATTCCTCAGGAGAGATTACAGGCTGTACTCTCCCGAATCTGGATTCAGGCCACGAGACAATTTCCAGTGTATATAGACAACGGGTGCAATTTTCGCCGCAGAGTCATTTTTTCTAATTAAAATAAAATAAAAAAATAAAATAATTGCCCTTTCAAAATTTCTGAACGGTCTCCATCATAACGGACGGACTAAAGATGACCAGGAGACTGTGTGAGGGATGTATTCGAGTACCGGTTATATAAACCTATAAAAAAACAGCTTATTCTATTTTTGCCAATCTTAAAGGCATGCACACCTGTAGTAATAATATCAGAGGAAATGACAGACTTATCAAATGCTACAAAGCAGCTGGGGGAATATGAAGAGTACATTATAACATATATGATACAGTTTCTGCAGCGTGAATGAGCAATAACCGGCTTTGCCGAGATAAAGACAGACCAGGATATTGTTACGAATAGTTCCAACAACATGATATTGTACAATACTATAAGCAGATCCAAAGGGCCATTTAAAAGTAAAAAAAAAAAAAAAAAACACACAATCCCCAAAACACAATGAAAACATGATTAGTGTACAAATTGCTAAAAAGGATCACACTCTGCTTCTCCAACTACTTCTCCCCTCTACGATAAAACAAACACTCCAATATAAAGGACGACAGAACCCTCTATATTTGGTGACTGGTTCACATTCGTATTTTTTTTTCTGTATAATCCTTTCTATACAAATGTAATGAATTCAATGTGCCCGATTCTGAGTGGGTCGCAGCGGCGATATCTAAAGACGCACCAAGCGGTATTTCAGCATCTGTGGACATTGGCAGTGAGCGCCTTAGTCCTTGCACATTCGGAGGCACAGATCTCCACCAGGGAAGGGCTTTGTAGCTGCAAAATACGCAGCCTCAGACCCAAAGTTTCCCACATACGGTAACTCTGGTAATAGGTAATATAGTGTTCACTCTAGCACCCGGCACCTGTTAAAACCTGCGCAGTTCGTATTTCCTGCCTGTGGGGGGGAGGGCCCTCACTTCTGTGATGCTTCTAGCACACACACTGCCTAATCTCAGCAGTTTGTTGCATCAGCTGAGTGTGCTAGAAGCACCAGAGCAGAGAGCAACACCCCAGGCAGGATAGAGGAACTGCACGGGTTGTCCCTGGTGCAGGGTGCTAGAATGAAGACTAGGCAACAGATCACTCTTCTAGAACCCACTCCGGGTACACCCACTAAATCAGTGCTATTTTGCACTCCTCCAGGTTTAGTTTTTCAGGACCAAATTGTTTAAATGGGATGGTCAGTTACAGGGGCGCTCTACACTTTTCGGGAGGGTACACAGTAATTTTATTCCCACAGAAGGACTTTAACTCTAGGGCACCCCTGAAGTGCTGGAGAACGGGCCTCATCCTGTGCTTTCAATAAGACGTACCAGACACTTTCCACTTGTACTTCAAACACATAAAAAAAAAAAAAGGCAAACAGAACTACACATTCCAGCATGCCCTTCTACAGTTTTGCTATTTGGCCATGCTAAAACTATTGCAAGGCATGCTGGGATTTGTAGTTCAACAATAGCTGGAGGGCTGCTTATAGCCCACCCCTGGTGTAATGGGTATTAAAACCTGACCCGACTCATTACTAAATTAGGCCAAAAATTAACATAGAAGAATTTTAGGAGGGATAATAGAAAAAGTTTAAATGAATCCAGCAGATGCTCCTAAAGTGCCAGTCGGCTGGAGTAGTTCCAAGCAGCGGGCGTGCACTCTGAAAGGCGCTACGCAGGAAGTGGGCGTGCATCTAGAAAGGCGCTACGCAGGAAGTGGGCGTGCATCTTGAAAGGCGCTACGCAGGAAGTGGGCGTGCATCTTGAAAGGCGCTACGCAGGAAGTGGGCGTGCATCTTGAAAGGCGCTACGCAGGAAGTGGGCGTGCATCTTGAAAGGCGCAGTACACAGGAAAAGGGCGTGGGACCTTGAAACGTGATAAACATTGCAACTGAAAGTTTACAGGTTTTGTAGTTTGTAAATGAACCTTAACATCCACATCTGGTATTTCGGGCTCATTACCAGTCCCAGAGAAATGCAAGGCTAGCGGATACGGGTCAGTAGCTGAACTGTGACCTCACCTGACAAGAGCGAAACTGGTTAACGAGCAGCGTACACCTCTGGGGATCTTTCCTTCCGTCCAGACTGTCCAGTTCAGCAGCCACTTGGTTGAGCTCTTCGTCTGCATAGTAGAATTGCGCAAGAAGCTGCGGGTCCGACCTCTAGATAAACAAAGAAAAGGACAAAATCAGAGGACAGGAACAATCTGAAGATTTAAAAACAGCAGCAATAAGGCCGGATTCACAATAATCAGACTCATTTCGGTGATTCATTTTAAATACACTTTTCCCAATACAATGTATGAGTGCTGATGCGTCCTCATACATCTAAACCTCAATATTTTGCTTGCGCCAATAGTCTTTCGCCCGAAAATTAAATGGATGTGGCAAACCGCTTCTAGAGACTGCCCAGATTCATTTGATATGCGACACAGTTATACAAGTGTCCAATCAAATGAGTCAGTGCAGTCTCATGAAGTGGTCCGCATCAGTTTGCGACCAAGATGCAAAATGGCTGCTTGGCGAGACTGCAACAATAGTGTATGAGGACATATCTGTCGCAGGTGTTATTACATGAGCAATAGGTTGCACCACATTCTAAAAATTATTATATTCCAACACAGTGTCTATAATCCTGAATTAGTAATATACAGAAGAAAAAACATCTGTATGGCGTGTATGTAATGTTCAGAGAGTAAGTGCACCAACGACAACCCTACATGTGCGATTCATAAGATAGTAATCGACTGGAGGGAGAACCACTAACCCTGGACTATTATGACCTTCCGGGACCTGCAATATATAATGATAACATTGCACGAGGTAAAACGGATTGTTTTATATTCAAGTTTTAGTTGTGGGTGACATTCATTATTTTTAAATATAAGGCAAATATACCAATTAAAACACATTTTACCAAGCAACTTCTGAAAGAAAACATTGTATGTCTGTGGAGCTGGAAATTTAAATGGTCACTGTAGAACAGACATAGGAGAGAACGGTCTTGTGAGTTACAACGTCCAGGACAACTGTAGTGCACTTTTTTTTATATATATATGATCCTTATCCTATAGCTAACTGTTCTCCAGCTGAACACATCAGACTTTTACCTCTCTCCATCTATAGAGGACCGTTTTGATGTGGTTTAGTGTAAATATAATTCAATGGTGGCCGTGCTTACACAAATAACTGCACAGATACCTCCACAGACGCCAGCGTGTATGCGAGACAACCTGCTAGACAGGCACTATATATTTGTGCTCTTCCAAACATTGGATCCACAAGTAAAAAAACACGATAACACGTCCCAATCCCCTCCCTATATCCAGGAGAACGCAGCTGGGGAAAGAACAACATTAATGAGGTATTATCATCATCATTATTACAATTATTTATATAGTGCCAGCATATTCTGTTGTGCTTTACAATTGGGTAGACAATGGCAATAAAACAAGCTGGGTAATGAAAGACATACAGGTAAGAGGTTCCTGATCGCAAGCTTACATTCTATAGTGTAAATTGGAGTTTGATATGTGAGGATAATTGATACATAATGCAAATTGGTCCAGCCAGACTGCACAGGCTCCTGGTGAGCTGTATGATCCAGTCACACAGCAGTGTTGGTCTGGGGTCAGTGGGTTGAGTGTAGATATGAGGAAGTTGGTTCAGCTCACAAAATGGCTGTCTCAACTGGGTCCAGGCAAGTGATTGTGACTGAGATGTCATAAGCCTTGGAGATAAAGTGGAGAGTGATGAAGTACAAACCAATCAGCATCCAACTGTCATGTCACAAGCGGTGTTTGATAAATGACAGTTAGGAGCTGATTGGTTGGTACTTTATGTCTAAGATTTAGTACATCTACCCCTGTGTCTCTTGCCTCAGTGAGGAAGTTGGTTCAGCACACAAAATGGCTGCCTGAACTTGGTCCAGGCATGTCGATGTGGGAGAGATGTATGATAGGGCGACTGACGGGCGGATAAATGTCTTGACCTGGTTTGCCTATTTTTCGAGGTGAAGCCGGGCCAAAACCGCCGGCATGTATAATCTCCTTGTTTGCTGAAGAGGGAGAGTGCTAAATCACTTGGCTGGTGAAATGCACTCTCCCACTTTCGGCTTCTGACCGGCGCTTGCAGTGTCTGCGCGCATGCAGCGGGCAGGGAACCGGTAACTGCAGCACAAAACGTGCGCAGCTACTGATTTTACCACTAACGCCACTTCATACATCTACCCCTCTGATCTATCCTGATCATGACAACAGTTATATACAATCATATATCTAGTACTGGGGAGGGAATAATAATAATATTAATTTATATAGCACTTTTCTCCTAGTAGGAGTCAAGGGTTGGGTATGAAATCCCAACTGTCGGGAAGCCGCTGTTCAGAATACCGACAGTGGCATCACGACAGCCAGAATATCGACACCCATAAGAACGGCCTAACCCTAACCCCCCCATTCCTAGTGCCTAAACCTAACCTCCCTCTCCCCGCACCCTAATCCTAACACTACCTACCCGGTGCCAAACACTAACCCTCCCCCTAAATACCTAATCCTAACCCAACTATTTTACGCTAACCTCCCCCTAACAGCCCAATACTTAAGTTAAATTGCTTTACATTTGGTTTTACAGCACAAAATACAGAACAAGCTTTGACAAGGGACATTAGTAAAATGCTTAGATAAACAAGAAAGGCTTGAGTCTATTTTTGAAGGACTCTAGAGTGGAGGCCTCTCAAACTGTGCAGGGAAGCGAGTTCCATAGAGTTGGAGACACAAAGCTGAAAGCTCGACCCCCAGATGATTCGTCAACACATCAAAGTAATCGAGTGGGACAGTAATAAGGGATCCAAAGCTGCTTCAGGTACCTTGGGCCCTGGTCATGTAGGGCTGTGAAAACAATTCACCATCTTACAAGCAGCCAGTGAAGAGAGTAGAGGAACGGGTGTTAAGCTGCATTTTGTACCATCTGCAAGCGGCGAGTTTTAAATTAGAATTTCATATAGTAGGGATTCCTGTAGTAATAGAGGAAAGGTTCCATTTAAATCCCTCTGAATTGGTTACAGCTGAGCTGCAAACCCGCTTTCTGCAGAATCATGTTGCAATATCTGCATATACAGGGCTGTAATTACAGCCGAGCAGCACGGCTCCCATTTCTCCAGCACGGCTCCCATTTCTCCAGCACACAGCGCGGCTCCCATTTAACCTCTATGCTATGAAGTAACCATTTCACCTGTTCACTAGTAAATATTTCCAAATGGCAATTCAGAAGTGGTCAGGGACAGACTCCTAACGCTTTATGTATGCTGTATTGTCAAATAACCAGAACTGTGATTGGTAACATTGATTGATTGAACAGTCAACCAAACTGAACTGGACTAAAAGGGACTGCCAGCCATTGGGTGTCTCACCAACCGCTACAGATGAAAGAGAGATCAGCACTGGCAGGCCCAACTTGCTCTTACTGGCGTGTGTACTAACCACTGTTCTGATTTGGCTACATCTGCTATTCATTCAGGAGTCACATTCACTCTAAATACACTGACAAACCGCTCCTCTCCATGTTGCAATACACTACTGGTGGAGCTCCGGGAAGTCATAACCCCTCCAGAGAAGTGATGGGCATCGAAGGCTGTACCATCGATGGCTTTAAACCACTGGTATTAAACAAAGCGAGTGCTGCACATGCCAGCGCCCCTGATGTTTTCTCAACATCGGGCGCCACGATCGATTGTGCAGCATCGGTACTGCGACATGGATGGAAAAACGGCTTGTCATCGTTCATAGTCCAATCGATGGCCATCCTTACATACAGAGGTATAGTTTGACAAAGGTTTTCATATTGGTCGTGTGTATCCAACAATGCACAAAAATATTCTCCAAAAACATGGAAGAACTAACTAATAATGTGGATCATTCGATTATGTTTGCATTACGGTTTTTAATTATTATTTATCGAATTGGTTCCTTCTACTATATTAACTGCTCTTTGCTGGCACTGGAGTTTTCTGTGAGCCGTTAAAGCCACAGCGGGATTAATGCTCAGTAGTAACACTCACACAGCATGCTTTCAAAGATTAATCAATGTGACCTGTGTCAATATATTCCTGACGTCCACAGATCTGGAAGCTTGTGAACCTGATCACGTTATTGTCTGCGCAGAGGAACCAGGGCAATGTATCAAGAAGCTTCGATTTTCTGTGCTCTCCCCAAAAAATAATTTTGCATCATGTGCTTTTTCTAAAGCACATGTTTATTTATTTGTAGCTCAGTCTGGCTGCCACAATGCAGTCATAAACGTGATTTACGCCCAGGGAAGCAATCCTCCTGGCTTCTGTGCCTGCTCACTCTTGCAATAAAATCAGAGCTTACTGTCCTTGTTATGTTTTCGGCTGGAGACAGAATGAAGGTTCAGTGACAGAGACTTACGTGGAGGTACCAAAGGCTCCAACTTCAGAGCTGCAGACCCATTAATCAGATGTAAGGAGACTTAAAGAGCACCTGTAACCAACCATTCAAAATCCAGAGTGCTCAAGCTTATGTTTTTATATCCATCTTATGTTAAAGGGATTGTTCACATCTAAGGATCTTTAACTGGAGACATTCTCTGTAGTCTTTTGGAGTACTATCCCCCTAGAACCGTGTTACATGTACTGGTAGAACCAAACCATCATCAGCTCCTACCTAGAATACCCTAGTCAGTTTTTTTTTTGACAAATAGAGGAGGAAGGGCCCCTACTGGGTCTTTAGCTGGGTACACACTACACGGTGGTGTAACCAAGCCGACAGGATTACACAATGTAAAGATACATTGCACCAGCCATATAGAGTACTTACCAGCCAGGATCTTCAGCGTTCAGGCTTGCGGAATCGGTATTTAGTCAGACGGCTTCCCGGCATTTCATACCCAACCCATATTAATAAAAAAATAAATAAATATGAGATATGGTAAGAACTTACCCTTGTTATCTCTATTTCTACGAAGTCCATAGGGTTCCACAGAGTACCTTGGGGTATAGGTGTGACGTCAGTCGCTGGGCACCATAGAGTTAAGCTTTTCAGCCTCCCAGGATGCACTAGGGTCCCCCTCCTATACCCCGCCCCCGAGCCAAGGCACCTCAGTTAGTTATCAAGCCATAGGCCGGAGGAGGAGAAGGAAGAGAGAGAAAAAAGATCTGGACACATACAAGAATCACATTCTCACCAGAGGGAGACGGAAAACCGGTGACCAGAGCAAAGCCCATCTGCAGCACAGGTGCGACAGGGCGGGAGTCCTGTGGAACCCTATGGACTTCGTAGAAATAGAGATAACAAGGGTAAGTTCTTACCATATCTCATATTTTCTACTTCAGGGTCCATAGGGTATCCACAGGATACCTTGGGGATGTCCCAAAGCAGTATCCTTTAAGGGTGGGGACGCTCCTGTGCAGAAAGGAGAATCCGCCACCCGAAGGAAGCATCCTGAGAGGCGAAGGTGTCAAACCTATAATACCTCACGAAGGTATGGACAGAGGACCACGTAGCAGCCTTGCAGATCTGAACTGCCGAGGCACCACGTCGAGCTGCCCACGAAGGACCCACAGACCTAGTGGAATGAGCCTTCAGAGAAGGAGGGACCGGTAGGCCTTCATGAAGATAAGCTTCAGAAATAGCCATACGGATCCAGGCTGCCAAAGTTTGCTTTGAAGCAGGCCAACCCTTTTTACGGAAGCCATAGAGGTCAAACAAAGCGTCCGACTTCCTAAACGAAGAAGTGCGGTCAACATAAGTCCTTAAGGCCCGCACAACATCCAAAGAGGCCTCACCCACTGAAAGACCCGGTGAGTTAAAGGCCGGAACAACCATTTCCTCGTTAACATGAAACTGGGAAACAACTTTGGGAAGAAACTCGGGCCGAGTGCGGAGCACTGCCCTGTTCCCATGAAAAACCAAGAAAGGGGGTCTACAAGAAAGAGCCCCTAACTCAGAAACACGTCTGGCCGAAGCAATGGCCAGAAGGAAAACAGTCTTAGCTGTTAGCCATTTAAGATCCACTGAGCCCAGTGGTTCAAACGGCGGTCCTTGGAGAGCCCTCAGGACCACAGCCAAATCCCAAGGCGCCACAGGTGGAACAAAGGGCGGCTGAATGCGGAGAACACCTTGCATAAAGGTGCGCACATCCGGGATTGTAGCAATCCTATGGTGAAACCAGACAGATAGGGCCGAAACCTGTACCTTCAAAGAAGCAAGGCGAAGCCCATGATCTAGTCCCGCTTGCAGGAAGGCGAGAATCCGAGACAGACGAAACTCCCGCGGTGCATAACCTCTCGGTCGACACCACTGGAAGAACGTATGCCACACGCGATGGTATATCCTTGCGGAAGACGGTTTCCGAGCACGTAACATGGTACGCACCACAGAGCTGGAAAACCCCCGGGACATCAGCATGGCCGTCTCAACAGCCACGCCGTCAAAGACAGCCGAGTCAGATCCGGGTGAAGGCAAGGACCCTGAGACAGAACGTCCGGTCGTAGCGGCAACCGCAGAGGACTGTCCACGGACAGACCCTGAAGGTCTGAGAACCAGTGCCGTCTGGGCCACGCGGGAGCTATCAACAGGAGCGTCCCTCCTACCTGTTTGAATTTCTGGATTACCCGTGGAAGAAGGGAGACCAGAGGGAACAGGTATGCGAGCCGGAATGTCCACCGGACAGACAGAGCATCCACCAGAGACGCCCTTTCGTCTCTTGTGCGAGACCCGTACACCGGCAACTTGTTGTTGTGCCGGGACGCCATGAGGTCGATTTCTGGAAGACCCCACCTGTCCACCAGTAGTTGAAAAACGTCCGGGTGCAGGGACCATTCCCCCGGATGAACGTCCTGGCGACTTAGAAAGTCCGCCTCCCAATTTAGCACTCCCGGGATGAAGACCGCTGATATGGCCGGAAGATTGCGCTCCGCCCAAACCAGGATCCGAGAGACCTCTACGAGAGCCGCCCGACTGCGAGTTCCTCCTTGCCTGTTTATGTAGGCCACGGTGGTAGCGTTGTCCGACTGGACCTGCACCGGGTGACCCTGGAGAAACCGCTGTGCCTGCTGGAGAGCATTGAAGACCGCACGGAGTTCCAAGATATTTATTGGAAGCTCCGCTTCTGTCGGCGTCCACCTTCCCTGGAACAAGTGTGGACCCGAAACTGCTCCCCAGCCCCGAAGACTGGCGTCCGTTGTCAACAGGACCCAATTTGGAACCCAGAATGGACGTCCCTTGTTGAGGTGGGTCGTCTGTAACCACCACGCAAGGGACAGGCGAACCTCCGGGGTGAGCACAATCGTCTGGGACTTCAGAGACTGAGGCAGCCCGTTCCACTTGGACAGGATCAGGTGCTGCAGAGGTCTGGAGTGAAACTGGGCGTATTCCACCATGTCGAACACCGACACCATGGAGCCCAGTAACCTCATCGCCGAGTGTAAGGACACCCGGCGGCTGTGCAGACAACTGCGCACCCTTGACTGTAAAGCAGAGATCTTGTCCTCCGTCACGAAGATCCTTTGCTGTCCCGAGTCCAATAAGGCTCCAAGATGCAGAATCCTCCGAGACGGGATTAGAGTGGACTTCTGCCAGTTGATTAACCAGCCGTGCCGTTGCAGCAGTGCAATGGTCAGGTCCAAGTGGCGTAACAGGAGCTCTGGAGATCCTGCCACCAATAACAGGTCGTCCAAGTACGGCAACATGCGGACTCCCTGCAGCCGCAGAGAAGCCGCCATGACCGCCATCACCTTGGTGAAAACACGTGGTGCTGTCGCCAGGCCAAAAGGTAACGCCCGAAACTGGAAGTGGTCGCTGCGGATTGCAAACCTGAGGAACTGTTGATGGCGCAAAAGAATAGGGACATGCAGGTAAGCGTCCTGTATGTCCAATGACACCATGTAGTCCCCAGGTTCCAGCGCCAGAATGATGGACCGTAGGGTCTCCATCCGAAATTTCGGGACCCGCAAAGACTTGTTGAGTGCTTTGAGGTTGAGAATCGGACGATATGACCCATTGGGTTTCTGTACCAAAAATAGATTTGAATAGAAACCCTGGCCCCACTGGGAGAATGGAACAGGCACTATAACTCCAGCCTGGAGCATAGTGTGCAATACCTTCCGCAGCTCCGTAGCCTTGTTCCGGTCTGATGGCAGACCCGTAGTGAAGAATCGAGCCGGGGGTCTGTGCCGGAAGGAGAGGGCGTATCCGTGGGAAACCACCTCCAGAACCCAAGTGTCTGTCGTAGTGGTTGACCAACACTGGGCGAACTGTAGCAGGCGGCCTCCCACCCTGGGATCCCCCAAAGGGAGGCCCGGACCGTCAGGCCGCAGGCTTGTCATCTGGCTTGGGGGCCGGACGTCTGGTACTCCATGCCTGCTTCCGGGGCTTGGCCGATTTCTTAGGACCAGCCTGTCGAGGAAACGACTGTGGTTTGGGCCTGCCCTGGGCCCTAGATGACCGAAAGGACGATGGTCCAGAACCAGAAGGAGCAGCGGCCGACGGGAGACAAGCAGATTTGGCTGCCGCCAGCGTGGCCACAATCTTATCCAGATCCGGACCGAAGAGAACTTCTCCGGTAAACGGCAACGCCTCCAGACCCTTTTTGGAATCTGCGTCCTCCTTCCAGGATCGCAGCCACAAGGTGCGACGAGCAGCTACCGCTGCTGAAGAAATCCTAGACACCAGAGTACTAATGTCTAGGGCTGCCTCGTTGATGTAGGTGGCCGAATCACGGAGATTGCCAATCAACTCCGCCTGTTCGGCCGGACAGTCGGAATCAAAAGAAGCCTCTAATGAATCCGCCCAGCGCTCCATCGCTCTGGCAACCCAGCAAATGGCCATAGCCGGCCGTGCTGCCCCCCCCGCAAGGGAATAAGCGGACTTCAGGCAGATTTCCACCTTGCGGTCCGTAGCATCCTTAAGGGAGGACATGGAGGCATCGGCAATGTGGCACTACGGACAAGACGGGTCACGTGAGAATCCACCTGTGGAGGGGATTCCCACTTTGCAAAATAATTATCCGCGAACGGATAAGCCACCGCCAGGCGTCTCTGCGGCTGGTATCTTTTGCCAGGCTGTTTCCACGCCTCCTCTAAATGGTCCACCAACTGACCCGAAAGAGGAAAGACTGTGGCATCGCCCTTCACATCCTTGAAAAAGGCATACTTAGATTTAGCCGCTGGGGGAACTTCGTCCTCAATCACCAAGGCTGTGCGGACCGCCCGAATAAGTCCAGGAATATATACTTTGGACTTAGCATCAGCGTCCTTAGTATGGAGAGGTTCCTGATCGTAAGGATCCAGAATCTCCCCATCATCAGACGTCCCCTCGTCATCCTCATAAGGAGCCGACAGAGACGCCACCGGCCGTTTATGCGGCCGCATCACAGACTCCCCTTGCAACACATCCGACAAGTGCTGTACAGAACTCGTCAGGGAGTTAACCCACGCTGGCTCCTGAGAAACCGGGAGCGGGGAAATAGGGAGACTGTGGGGCACCACCAATTGTCGTGGGAAACCCTGCATGGGTGACGACACCACTGACTGCTGGGATAAACCCATCGGTGTAAACGCGGGCTGCGGAGCTAACTGGCCCACTAAGGCTGTAAGCGCCTGAGCGAAACAAGCCCAGGGCGGCTCCTGTACCGGTGCTGTAACCGTAAGAGGCCGCGCCATGGACAAACACTGCCGGCAAAGGCCCTCCGCGCTACCCTCCCCCTCCGCTAACGGTACTTTACACGTAGTACACTGTAGCCGGAGGGGAAAATCACTTTCGGACATGATGGCACCACGTATGTGACCTCTCTCACCAATTATAACTTAAATAGGCGAGAGACCACCCTGCAGCACCGCACCGCAAGGGCTTAGCAGAAAGAACAGGGACAGTAATAAAGCTGACAGTTTAGAGAAAAGTTACAGGCAGCAGCGCTAGCACAGTCACATACAATGCAAAGAAAATCAATTCCTGCACTAACAGCGCTGATCACTCAACTACGCAGACACAGGGCCTGGTAGGACACAGCGCTGCATACACAGACCTGACCACAGCGGAGGAGAGGTATGCGGGGGGACCCAGACCACGATGATTCCGTCCAGCGCTTCCAGCAGCGTTCACCATGCGTTCTGGAGAAGATGGCCGCCGAGGAGCAGAGAGGAGGCTGGCCTGGGGGAGGAGCGCTGCCACAGGACCAGTCGGCAGCATGCAGAGAGGGCTGTGTGCAGCGGGGGAGGCGCCGGCTGTGAGACAGGGAAGGCGCGCTCCCCTGGCATGCATTTAACCCCTGGGACGCCACAGCGCTACCGCTCTGCTGCGGTCCGCTGTCCCAGGGGGTAGTGGAAAGCGCAGGTTGGTCGCCTGGCTCCACGCTGCAGCCAGTCCCCAGGGAGCCCCCTGCCTGGGGACTTAGGACCATGTGACCAGCGGGGACCCACCGCGGGACCCCGCTGCTTACCTTTGTCCCCCTTGGATCCGGCCATGGTCTGGAACATCTGGGGTCACCGCTAGCTGTGACCCCAGATGCTCACCAGCATCCCCGGATCGGTACCGGCGTTCTGGTACCGGCGGGGGTGTAGGGAAGACAGCATGGACGTCAGGACTGACTGTCCATGCTGTACATCCAGATGTGCAGCCACAGCTTCAGGGGCTCTTCTAGCCCCCACTCCGACAGGTGCACCCGACGCCGGCCGGGCACCAAACTAAACTGAGGTGCCTTGGCTCGGGGGCGGGGTATAGGAGGGGGACCCTAGTGCATCCTGGGAGGCTGAAAAGCTTAACTCTATGGTGCCCAGCGACTGACGTCACACCTATACCCCACGGTATCCTGTGGATACCCTATGGACCCTGAAGTAGAAATATAAATATATATATATATATATATATATAGTGGCAGTATCACTAGAGGTGGCACTGGTGAGCAGCAGATTCTGTGTGTGGGGCAGGGGAGATCCGCCCACGCAGACTAGAAAAGCATTGTGGGAAGATGTAGAATGGCTGCCGTATGACCAGAGCCCAGCAGGAGAGGCTGCTGGTGGACACAGCCAGACAGTCCAGGTGGTGCTGCAGTGTGAGTGAAGCAGACTAGGTGGTCAGGATCATACCTGCAAGAAGGCAGGCAGATCCATATACCTCTGACACTGTCCTTGTTAGAGGCAGCTGCCAACAAGCTGAGAAAGCTATACCAGGCCAGGAGGCCAGTGTCTAGTCCTGCATGTGGCAGGTAGGACCACAAATCTCAGAGACTGAGAGACTTTCATGCAGAATAGCTGCTTCTGTAGAAAAGGTTCAAGAAGTGAGCTAGTGCCCTAAGAGTGGGCTAGGTTGTTTATTATTTTTCGGTTTCCTGATTTCACATGCTGGATGTAAAGCAGCACTTATGTTTATTTAACTGGAATGCTACATGTGGACTCTAATTCTGCACCTACTCACTGCACCACTGACCCCCAGTCTACCGAGATAATTAACCCCAAGTATCACAATACATACTAATTATAACACACACACACATATATATATACATATATACACACACATATACTAGGGACCCGCCATGGCTTCGTACAATTTGGAATTTGTGTCGATAGCCTTTATTTAACCAGCTCTTATAAGATTGCCTTGTAGACGACATTAGTCATTTTTCCTCCTGACGTCAACGCGAAAAGATTAAGTTTGCATGTGAAACACTAAAGGGCCACGTAAAGTTGTCCATGAGAAAAACAGTCTCCACTTAGATAAACTCCAGCCACGTTGAGTGTCTGTCCCTGCGCTTTATTTATTGTCATGCCAAAGCAGACGCTTACCGGGAATTGAACTCGTTTGAATTTAAAGAATCGTTTGTCACATAAATGAAATAGGAACGATTCATTTTTCTGGAGAAACCGCATAATACGTACCAGTCTCTACATCATACCTCCCAACATGACCCTCTCCAGGAGGGACACAATGCTCTGCTCCTGGACTTCCCTGGTAATGTATGATTGGTGGAGGCTCCAGAGGTGGGGCTGCAGCACAGTCCAAAATTCAAATAGGGGAGTCACACCAACTGCCAGTGAGTCCCAGCCAGTGATGTTTGGCAGTGTGTGAAATGACAGTTGGTGTGGCTCCCCTATTTGAATTTTGAACTGCGCTGCAGCCCCACCTCTTACCAGGAAAGTCCAGGACCAGAGCATTGTGTCCCTCCTGGAGAGGGTCATGTTGGGAGGTATGTCTACATGGTATAACAAAGTCCATGGTTGTGATATATCTTTAACGGTTTAGGTAGCGTAAGCTTGGACGTCAGTTTTTTCATTGACCTACTTCACTAAAATCGTCACTGCTCTGCCCCCTTATGTCATACATTAATGTTTCATACACTTAAACCTTCCTCCACAAATGCTCTATAGATTAGTGAAACCTGCATCAAAGTCCGCCCAGTGGTTCTTGAGATTAGCCCAAACATACAGACAAACGCCTACCAGGGACTTTATTTTATACTACATATAGATACACACATACACATTTATTTTAAAATATTATAGCGGTGACCCTAATTTCCACTGGTACAAAATATACTCATGGCACAGAAATGGCTCTTACAAAATATTGTTGAATAATTGCCTTCATATTTAACTGGAAGCCTGTGTCCCAAGCACAGGAAGTTCTGCAATAGGTTTAGTTTGCTGGAAATAAGAGGACTACAGATTTATTGTGGAGGGCATACTAGAGCTGTAACAAGTCTCAGCATTTCCCATGATTTTCAGTTTTAAAACAGCGAATAAAACCCTGAAGGAGCTCTCCTCGTGCAGAACCGCAGTGGAAATTAATTCCCTTATACTGTGCGGCGGTTATAATACATAGTGGGTAAATGCATCTACAGAGACAGAGCGGCCGACTCTGCAAATGTAAACACAGTTGCCATGACAACATGGCCGCCAATCACTCACACAACGTGGCTTCACAACACAACACATAGTACACGCTACACGGGGCTGTGCCATCAACCGCTATAACAACACAGGTCTGTTACTGTCATCTGTCAGACAGCATTACACCGTAACCCCAGGACTGCAGTGATAGAGGAGTCCCGTTATAGGACCATGGAATATGAGCAGAGACAATGGGCTCACAGATACAGAAAAGAAATACAATGAATGGGATGCAGTGTAAATGCACATTAGTGTTAACTTCTTTACTGAAATCAGAATAAATCAAAGGTTTTCTTTTCATGTTTATATAAGGAAGTGTAATAACTAATTTGGCATACCATACCTATAGCCCACATGCATACTTTCCATCACATTGTTCTGTTTATATATGGTTAGTGTCATATACAGATGTGTCCCATTTTACAGTTGCTTAATTTGCGTCAAAGAGCTCCTCTCTGCGCGTCAGGACCGGTGCGACTCGGCCGCACAGAGCGTCTTTTGAGCACATAGAAGCGACAAAACTACATTGCTAGCGTACACTGTCAATTTAATGTGCGACATTTGTACATCTGTGGGCTGTATTCATTTAGAAACGAAAAGCCGAGATCCACGAAAAAGTATCGCCGATTGCGACTTTTCGCCAGGCGGAAACTTATCTCCATATTCAGCTCCATCCACTTTTCGAGTCCGCTGAAAGTCGATGCAATGTAATAGGCGAAAAAGATTCACCTCTGAACAGCAGGAGAAAATGGGATTTTGGTACTTACCAGTAAATCCTTTTCTCTGATTCCACAGGGGACACTGGAGGTGCTTATGCTGGGGTATAGGGGCGTGGATAGCTGGAGCTGGCACTAATTAATTCAAAAGTGTGAAGCTCCTCCCCCTCTATTCCCCACCAGCCCTCAGTTTAGAAAATGAAGACCGAGAGGAGATGGAGAACAATAGGAGTGAAAAGGAGAAATATCACACAACAACAACAAAACCATACAACATACGGAACTAACAGGCAGGCGAAGAGCGCTGAGGTGGGCGTCCAGTGTCCCCTGTGGAATCAGAGAAAAGGATTTACCGGTAAGTACCAAAATCCCATTTTCTCTTTCATCCACTAGGGGACACTTGAGGTGCTTACGCTGGGGACGTCCCAAAGTTTTCCCCACGGGCGGGGGTGCACTGAGGGACCTGCAGAACAAGGCGGCCAAAACTTGTGAACCAATGACCAAGTGGCCGCATGGCACCATTGTAAAGTGGAGTCACCCGCACCCACAGAATGTGTTGGACCGACGATCATTACTGACATAGCTTGACTGCGGAGAGCTCGAACCACACCCAAGTCTTCTACCAAGGAGGCACCACCAAAGGTTGTCTTATGTGGGAAGCCGACCCCACCTCAGGGAGGAAAGTGGCTACCTTCCTGAGTACCGCCCTATCAGCATGAAACACAAGGTAAGGACGCTTATGGAACAGAGCCCTCACATTCCGAAACTCTGCATGCCAAAGCCAAGAAAAGCCCCAAGGAGCCATAGGTGGTACAAAAGGTGGCTGCCCCCGCAACACCCCCTGAAGAAACGGCTGCATCTCAGGAATGAGGGGCAACTACGGTGAAAGAAAATGAGAAGAGCAGAAATCTGCACTTTATAATATCCCAATCGCAGGCCAGCAACTGATCTGGTCTAGAGAAAAAACAAAACAACGGGACAACCACAAAGTTCTAGACGGAAAGCCCCGACAGGTACCCATGTCACATAAGAGCACCAGATGCGATGATAATGCGCAGCCAAAATCGGTTTCCTGGCGCTAAACATGGTGGGAAAAAAAATAAATAAAACGAGTCTGGGATGCTTTTGCATCCTAAGATATCAGTTCAAGAGCCACCCCGTAAAATGCAGTTTTGCTAATTGGGGTGGATGAAAGGACCCTGTTGCAGAAGGTCTGGGAAAGAGGAAGATGTCACGGGACTTTTGCCAGAAGGAACGGACGGTCCGAGAACCAACTAGTCCGAGGCCAGTTCGGAGCCACGAGAAGACTGAGGTCGACTTGTGTTTTATTCTATTTTGTAAATGAGAAATTAGTGAAATCGGTGTAAACCGGTAATCCAGGTTATAGGACTGCTAGAGTGTCGACTGCCGTCGCCTGCAGATCCAGAGTACTTGACATGTATGCTGGGAGATGATTATTCAATCTGGACACCATGGAGGTCCACTTGAGGACGACCCCATCGACTCACAAGTGCGTGGGACACGTCTGGGTAAAGCCTCCATTGCTCAGGGATGAATGTCCTGGCGACTTAGGTAATCAGTTTTCCACTCTCTGAATGGATGCTGCCGACAGGGATACCGACAGACTGTCATCCTACCAGAGAATCTGAGTTACTTCTCGCATGACCATGAGACCTCGAGTTCCACCCTGGAGGTTGACATAAGCGACTGCCTTCGCGTTGTCTGAGTAAAACCTCCCCGGAAGAGACCTTAGCAACTTTGCTGCTTGTAGGAGAGCATAGTAAATTACTCTGAGTTCCAACTCACTTATGGGCCACCCGGTTTCCAGAGGGGATCAACGAACCTTAAAGTGATAGTCAAGAACCACTGCTCCCCAGCCTCATAGGCTGGCGTCTGTAGTCACTTTCCGAAATTCCTGCCCCCAAGAGATTGTTGGATTGTGTCCACCAGAGTAGGCCAGTAGCCGGGACCAAACGGATCCGTTGATGTAGATGCAGGTGAGTTCCTGACCCCTGTGATAGCAGGTCTAGCTGGAACACTCAGGAGTAGAATCGTCTGAATTGTAGTGCTCCGAAAGCAGCTACTATCTTCCCCAAGAGACGTAAACCACGAAGCATGGAAACCCTCTTTGGTCTGAGGACTAGCAAATGGATATCCCAGCTTAGTCTTCTGGAATGAAAATCTTCTGAAATACTGTTTCCAGGATCATCCCCAGAAACTGGAGTCTCTGGGTTGGACTGAGGCTGAATTTCTAGAAATTGATTATCCAACCATGTTGGATGAGAGTCTGGTATGTCAGGTAGACGTGGTCTAAGAAAAGAGATTCCTATGGAGCCTTGATTAACAGGCTCTTAGGTGAAAATACGGGGAACCGAGGATAACCCTAACGGCAGCGTCAAAAACTGTTAGTGATTTTTGAAAATTGCAAAACGCAGGAATGCCTGATGCGGTTCCCCATATGAGAACATGGAGATAGGCTTCTGCTATATCCAGGGAAATTAGGAAGTCCGCTGGTTCCAACTCGCAAGACAGACTGAAGTGACTCCATTTTGAAATGATACATTTTCAGATACAGGATTAAAGACTTCAGGTTTAAAATGGGTCTGATTGAACCATCTGGCTTGGGCATCACCCAAAGGTCTGCGTAAAGCCCCATACCATGTGGATGCACTGGAACCGGAACAAGCATAGCAGATTGTTGCAGAGACTGCGCCCAAGTCTGTTGAAAAGACCTTAAGCGAATTCTGTACCTGTCGTGCAACCTTTTGTGGATGACCACTACCTCTGCCGCCCCGTGCCTACTTGGGAGCACCTTGGGCCTTACCCTGAAAGGGCTCTGGGCGTATGAAAAGACTGAAATGAGGAACCAGAGTAAGGCCTCCTGGATCCAAAGCATATCACCAGTGAACTGTAAATTTTCAACAGCCCTTCTGGAATCTGCGGCTGCCTGCCAAGAGCACAACCAGATAGCTCTGCAGCCAGAAATGGCAGAAGCGGATATGCGAGTACTGATCTGACTGCATAGATCATGGATGTGTCCCGCTAATAGATGCAACTCTGCTCTGGATGTACCGGAGTCCAAGCTCGTATTCAACTGGTCCGCCCTGCCAACTAACGCTTTGTTAATCCAGGCGCTAACAAGTATAGATCTAAAGTTGAACCGCCCCCTGTAGTATAAATAGATCGCAGTGTTGTTCCAACTATGATAAGAAGGGGGTCCCCATGGTAGATTTAGAATCTGCCGGAGCGCCAGAATTAAAGGCTCCCCCACCGTAGAGGTGGCTGTTAAGTAACGTAGCACCCGGCCTTGGAAGCGTTGTTTTCTTAGAAAGATGAGAACAGATGCATCTACCAGAGAATGTTACCCACCTTTCCATCATAGATAATGGAAAAGGATAACTGGGGGGAAAACAACGTGGAATCCGTAACCTTTTATCCGGTTGTTTCCAAGTCACTTATCCGGTTGTTTCCAAGTCACTCACTGAGAACCATACAAGAAACTGTTGTGAAGAAGTAAAAAACAGCTGACCTTTTGGTTGGTTATCCAAAATTTCTGAGTAGCAGGAACAGATTTTAAATTCTGATTCACGGATCCTCACGAGCGTGGAGTTCCTCATCTGACTTCTCTGACTGTAGGACAGTCGTCAGAGGACGCCTTGAGTAGGTCTATTACTATTATTTATTTTATTTTTTTATTATTTATTTATTTAAATAGAAAATGGAAGGTACAGTAGCCGCAGTACCTATAACCTGTTTTTTGACAGGGGACGCAAGGGGCTTGTCTCAGACCTTCCCAGAGGGAAGAGCATTAAACCCCTTCAGTAGCTGTACCTGAAAGTGACATGAGTGAGGGCGGAAATGGAGGCTTCTGCCCACACTTTCCAGGAAAATAAGAAAGTCGTCCCCTTGCGGGCTCACATCGCTTGCGACAAAGATATACTCCCCCCTCACTTGGATGGTAGGAAATGACGCTGGACACTGGCAGATGACGTCATCATCATACATCTATGTAAAGATGTACGGAGGAAGTGACCTCACATGCATGTGACGCGCTCAGTGTCAGCACTGAGCTTCCCTTCCGTTTCCAGAGAAGTTGAGACCTACTCATTACTGCTATCCTGTGCAGAGGGTGAAGGGACTATTATTAAACAAGCATGATCTAACATGGAGCCAGAAACATGTGGCTTAGTTTGCTTGTTATTATATTAGAACAACCAAACATCTTTTGTTTTAAATATATATACATATTTTCCAAGGCAGGACTTGATCCTGGGACCTTGTGGTTCAGGGTTGGTGGAGAAGCCTACTGCCTGTAATTTATATACACACTAAGACACACAGTCTGTATCCAGACTATAGAGACAGTATACAGTATAGTAAAAAAAAAACACAGAAGGCCAAAAGGTGGGAAACAGAGGAGGAGAAACAACTTCCCAGCCCACAGATTAGCTCCCCTTCTAGTGTATATAATTTTTAAAGGGGAATTCAGCCTTCGCTTTAATCAACTGCAAAACTACCTAACAGGGAGAGATGCAGGGATACAGTAATAAAGACGGCAGACACGCTGTTAGTGACAGCTCTATGCCGCTTAGATAGAGCGTGCTGATTAGGCTCCACCCCCTTTTACATGCTAAGGTTACAGTGGCTTCTATGTAGCCATTATCTCTTGTCAGCCCCACTTTACTGCCTCCGCAAAAAACGTGTCTCTGGTAGGTACCAAGAGCATTTCATGCATTATAATGCAGAGCTGTGCCCAGGCAAAGAGGGCTAATGGCTCTAGGCAGTCACCTACTCCAGCGCGGTCTGAGTTGAAGGCAGGGAGCAGCGCGGTGCGCTATGTATGTACACATCCTGTACTACAAGCGCTGGGCAGCGGAGGTTACATTAAACCTTAAAAACGGCAGACACGCTGTTTGCTCCAGCTGTATGCCGCTATTAGAGAGAGATAGAGAGCCCGCACGGATATAGGCTCCGCCCCCTTTATAGGAAAGTCCAAAATGGCCTCTGCATTTACCCTTGTCAGCCCCGCAGTGCTGCGCTATCCAGCAGGGGCTGAGAGTATAAGAGCTATGGCAGGGAGCAGCGCTGTGCGCTAATACCCCAGGCACGCTCTAAAATACAGAATGTGTCCTGGCAGCGTGGGGGAGCCGGGGGATGCGCAGCTACATACTCACTGCGCTCCCATGGAAGTCTCTGTCAGCAGGTCAGCACTCTCCTCTTCTTGCTGTGTAGATGTGCTGTGGCGATAAGGAGCTTTTAGAATAAGCACTGTGCACTCCTTCCTGAACTTTAGAAAAGTCAGGGCGCCTGGTACCCGGAGCCCACCTTTGGTATAGGGGGCGAAGGGTACCTAATTGTGTAAAAGATGCTATAAAATAATAAAATAAAATGTATTGCTGGAGCACAGCATAGAGTGACCAGCCCCTAAGGCACATTTTCTAAACTGAGGGCTGGTGGGGAATAGAGGGGGAGGAGCTTCACACTTTTGAATTAATTAGTGCCAGCTCCAGCTAACCACGCCTCTATACCCCAGCGTAAGCACCTCCAGTGTCCCCTAGTGGATGAAAGAGGAAAGAAGTGCAACATTTTTATTTTGGGGTGCAAGGGTAGGGAAACCTCAGCACCCTTGGGACAGCCCCCCAAAAAGTAACTGCGTCAAAAAAGTGAGTAAACAACCCAAAAAAAAGTACTTAGAATTTGGGGGCGAAAAAGCACAAAGTGGGGGGACAAGTTCGCAAACTAGTGAAATAAGGTTCTGGGGGTGCTGTAAGAAGGGGCCAAGTGTTTTGGGGATTGCAGGTACTTTTATGAGGGTGCAAATTCGCCATCAAAACTGCACTTTAGAGACATTAGAGTATGCTATGACCCATTTTCAGGTACCCCAAATTTGCCAGGACTACTTATTTTCCCAAAAAAATTACTGCTTTATGCCATTCTTCAACACTTGTGCAAATATACTAATTTGTGACAATTGAGCAAACTGAAGTACCCCAAACAGTTTCATTAGGGCTAATCGGGCACTACTACATTGATCCCCAATGTTTCTGCAGCCTGATTTCCCAGATTCTGACACCATTTTTCACCTGTTCTGACTTTGCACGTCTCCGCGTCTTCTGGAATTGAATACGGCGAATCGCAAGTACGCACACGATAAGTTTCCGCGGCTTAAATACGCGATGTAAGCGAAAACTCCAGCGTGTGAAACTTTTTCGCTATGCGAAACTAATTAAATACGAGCCTGTGTCTGAATCGGTATAAAAAGGGCTCCAATGCGAGTGACGGCGGGCTTTCATCACGCCAAGTGTCATTATGCTTCATCTGCCACTTTTGTACGTGTCCTGCCATATGACGCACAGATAGTGAGGGCCCATCTATAGGCGTTTCAGTGCTTTTCCTTACACTGTACTGAAAGATCCCATGAAGACAAGGGAAGAGAGGGGAAACCCTGTGTCGGTGATATGGGAGCCGCTCCGGGGTCTTTTGTTTTCCTCTTCTGCGCGAGTTGCTATTGGACCTCCAGTACGCAGTGCGGTTTCAGCATAGTCCTATATAAATTATACGTACATAGGGGGAGCAAACAACCAGACATACGGGCAATATGGCAACACACCGGCAGAGAAATGAATCAGCCACTCAGAGGAACTGCACAGGTTACGACAGGTGCAGGGTGCTAGAATGAACAATACATAGGGAATGCTATAGTTTTATGGGTTGCACTAAAATTTAATGGGAACTAATAAAGATGCAATATTCCCAATGACATCACCCAAGTACAAACACTGTACCTTGGTCACGTCACGTGTCCCTCGCGAATCAATAGCTGGTATTCTAATGACTATTGCTGCAGCCTAGAAAATTATCGCCGCAACTCTCAGAAGAACAAAATGTAAACTTTACAATCTCGGGAGCTAGCAACAAGAGAGTGGGAAGAAACAGAAGCTTAGTATAACCATTATTTATTTGCCCTCTAGAACCTATACATTATATTCCATTCCTGCAGAGACAAAAAGACGTCTGCTAGCAAAAAGTTCTGTGGATTAGCAAATCTACACAGGACCGTTTATTTCCTCTTCCTTCCTCTCCATACATTATCAGCTGTACTGTACCCACTGCAATTTCCTTTCCTTACTGCACAATAAAATGTGAAAGAGGTAAATACTATTCTATCTGCGGAGCATCCAACCTCTGCAAACCAAGGCTATTTTTGTAGCCGTCAGCTGTTGGAATAAATAAAATGTGTAATTAGTTCAGTGGAATCTCTGGAGATACAAGGATACAGCTCAAGACCAGCCTGAGTGTGATCGCCTGGATAATGCTACTGCAGGACGAACACCAAAATCACAAACCTAAACATGAACATTAAGAGCCTACAAATAACCACACTGGAGCAGCCTACAGGAAACCACACCGGACCAGCATATACCCTACAGGAAACCACACAGGAGCAGCATATAGCCTACAGGTAACCACACAGGAGTAGCATATAGCCTACAGGAAACCACACAGGAGCAGCATATAGCCTACGGGTAACCACACAGGAGCAGCATATAGCCTACAGGTAACCACACAGGAGCAGCATTATAGCCTACAGGTAACCACACAGGAGCAGCATATAGCCTACAGGTAACCACACAGGAGCAGCATATAGCCTACAGGTAACCACACAGGAGCAGCATTATAGCCTACAGGTAACCACACAGGAGCAGCATATAGCCTACAGGTAACCACACAGGAGCAGCATATAGCCTACAGGTAACCACACAGGAGCAGCATATAGCCTACAGGTAACCACACAGGAGCAGCATTATAGCCTACAGGTAACCACACAGAAGCAGCATTATAGCCTACAGGAAACCACACCGAACCAGAATATAGCCTACAGGTAACCATACAGGAGCAGCATATAGCCTACAGGTAACTACACAGGAGCAGCATATAGCCTACAGGTAACCACACAAGACCAGCATATAGCCTACAGGTAACCACACAGGAGCAGCATATAGCCTACAGGTAACCACACAGGAGCAGCATATAGCCTACAGGTAACCACACAGGAGCAGCATATAGCCTACAGGTAACCGCACCGGAACCAGCATATAGCCTACAGGAAGCCACACCGGACCAGAATATCGCCTACAGGAAACCACACCGAACCAGAATATAGCCTACAGGTATCCATACAGGAGCAGCATATAGCCTACAGCTAACCATACAGGAGCAGCATATAGCCTACAGGTAACCATACAGGAGCAGCATATAGCCTACAGGAAACCACACCGGACCAGAATATCGCCTAAAGGAAACCACACCGAACCAGAATATAGCCTACAGGTAACCATACAGGAGCAGCATATAGCCTACCTACAGGAAACCACACCGGACCAGAATATAGCCTACAGGAAACCACACAGGAGCAGCATATAGCCTACAGGTAACCACACAGGACCAACATATAAACTACAGGTAACCACACAAGACCAGCATATAGCCTACAGGTAACCACACAGGAGCAGCATATAGCCTACAGGTAACCACACAAGACCAGCATATGACCTACAGGCATCCCCATAGGACGAGTATATAATCTACAGGTAAATCAGACAGAACCTGCATATAACTTACAAATAAGCACACAAGTTTCAGACAATGTCTCAGTGGTGTCTGCTAGTCTTCTAAGTCAGGCTTAGGACAATGGTGGCTATCCAGCTGTAGTGCAACTACAAATACCAGCAAGCCCCGCCAACTTGCCTACCTTTGCACAAATGCATATCAAACACTAGGAGCAGGTCCAACAGCTGTAAGAGCATCATGGGAGATGTAGTTCTAACACCTCTATAGTGCAGTTGGTTTTCATTTACTGCCAATCACAAACACCACAGAGCAGACAGCACTCTATAGCTGTAATTACTGAATTATTTTAGTCAGTTTGGCGCTGAATACATTTCATCTGAGGCAGAACGGTATCTGAGCTAGAAACGCTACACCAAGCCGTATAATTTTCACGGGCAGCACGAAATATGACTTGTACAACACACAGGAAACCAACAACAATCCAATTAGTTCCATTCACATTGCATCACCTCCGAGTGTTGTAAAGACCCCATTGTAGCCGGGAATAAATCATTCATACACTGACAGAAGTGCAAATCCAGAATTGGAGCAAGGGCCACGCAGGAACACAATCGCACTTCACATGATCAAGGGTAATTTATGCTGAAAATGCAATGCTGAATATTTTAAATGGCAACTAGAGCCTTAGTAAAAAAATAAAAAAAAGAGCAGAAATGCCGACTGTTTTTCTCCGAGTTCTGTCCCTCATTACGATGCTACCACAGCCATGTATGAAGGATTTACAGCATCATTTATCCTGGAGAAATTAGAAACGATTGCTATAAATGAGATAATTACAGGCAATGTGTTGCAGCAGGCAGATTCATTTCCTAGGAAGTTTTTAAAGGGGATGGGTGCCTGTATACAGTGGAGAAAGATTTTACTTACACTAAACCAATAATCACCGTGTCGGCTTCACTAGTAATCGTGACATCAGCCTTCGACGGCTGATAAAAGGATGGGCTGCGCTCAAATATTGCTTCGTCAACAAAACGGCCACATCCACAGCATGTGGGCAAAAGGTACACTCTACTACTGCCCAAACGTGCAGCATAATAGCCCAAATCAGGCATTTGGGCCGTTACCAACAGCGTGCCAAAAAGCAGAGGTGGCATGTAAAGCACATGCCTTCACAGAATAATTATAGGTCTATGAAAGTAGAGATCTCCTTTTTAATATTTATATACAGTAAATAAATGATTGAACGTTTGAATACATGATCACATATCTTAACATTTAGTGCCTGACTCAGAATATTAGCGACTTCATGCGTGAAAAGTGAAAGGCGCTGTATTGATCGATTCAGACGGTATCAGAAGTGTGGCGGAAAAGTGATGGGCGTCCCTGGGTGTGGCTAGTAATGCACGCAAAAATAGTCTCTGTTCAGTGGGCGTATTTTGGGAGTCTAACGCAAGCGGCTGCGTTTTCAGATGCAGCGCCGCAAGTATACACAGTGCAGGAACCTAGAGTGCCAACCTGAACTCACTCTACAACCAGTGCAGGAACCATCAGTGCTAACCAGCACTCACTTAGTACATAGTGCAGGAACCCCCAGTACCAACCTGCACTCACTTAGTACATAGTGCAGGAACCCCCAGTACCAACCAGCACTCACTTAGTACATAGTGCAGGAACCCCCAGTACCAACCAGAACTCACTTAGGGTCTGAATTAGATTTGGGAACAGAGGGCCTGATTCAGAGCCGCTCGTAAGCAGCCGCTCGTTCGCTCCGAGCGATGTTCGCACATCTGCGCATGGGTTGTAATGCGTATGCGCCGACCAGTCAGTGCGGTCGGAAATCGTGTGCTCGCAAAATAGCGAATGCCTGCTAATTTGAGTGACAGGATGAGGCGTTTGTGGGTGGTAACAGGGGAAGGTGCTTGAAAACGGGGAGTGGAGATCCGAACGCAGGCGTGCCTTACCGTCAAAACGGGCATTTTAAGGGTGTACATAATTAACAAAGCAGCGTCATCGACCACGTCACTTGGTTGTCTTTTAGCCTGAACTGCTCGCATGATTGCGGTAGGAGAATGCTACCACAAGAATAGCGAGCAGTTCATACGCCTTTCGATGTACTCGTTTAATCTAATAGCGGAGATGACGTATGATGCGAGCGGCCAAGGGGTGTCTTTACAAAATAGCGAGCGCATGTTTCGAACGCTCACTCAGACATAGAGGCATCAACAGATCGCAAATAGCGAGCGCTCAATAAATAGCCAGCCCCTTTTTCTGAACGACCGTCCGCAAATAGCGTCCGGCTCTGAATCAGGCCCAGAGTGAGATATAGCAAGTAACTGATCATCTTGGTGAAACCATGCTGCATTGCAGGTGGGGCAGATGTATAATGTGCAGAGAGTGCAATCTGAAAACCACAATTGAACAATTTGAAGATTTATTGCCCGATTTTAGGATATCCCAATCTAGCAATCTGCGCCCATACATTACAGATCTTTTTCAGTAATTTGCAGATCAATTGCAGCAAACACAGATCTGCCAATCTTGAAAGGCCCATTGTTTTACTAGTAACAGTGAGCAATTCTGCTGATCATGTCCATACACTAGCAATCTACAGCCCCAATCCATCTGTCAAATCCAACATGTTGGACAATCTGATTTAACAATTTCAATCACTCTTTGGTTGCAATCTGCGATCTGTGGAGCCCATACATTGCAGATTTTTATACACAATCGATTGTAAATTGCAGAATTGCCACAATCGATTGCTGATGTATGGGGGACTGGAGATTGGAGAGGTGTGCCCAAACTGACATCTAAATTGCAGTGTAAAAATTAAGCTGTGTAGTATTTGTGGGCTACATGCAAAAGTAGCCAATATTTACCCTACATGCAAAATTAAATGTATGTATTAGCACTCCTTGCATTACAACATGGTTTGTCCTGGTTCACAGTTACGTGCTCTTTCTCACTCTATTCCCAAAGCTGAATCAGACCCTTTGTACAGGAACCCCCAGTACCAACCTGTCCTGCACTCACTCAGTACACAGCAAAGGAACCCTCAGTGTCAGCCTGCACTCACTCAGTACACATCACAGGAACACTCAGTACCAACCTGCACTCACACCATACACAGCACAGGAACCCTCAGTACCAACCTACACTCACTCCATACACAGCGCAGGAACCCTTAGTGCCAATCTGCACTCACAATACACAGCGCAGGAACCCTTATACCCCTTTTCCACTGCCTACAAAACCCGGGTAATTGCCATGTCTACCTGGGACTCTGCTCAGTGGAAACGGCTCCAAGGAAAAAATCCTGGGTCTACTTACCAAAGATTTCTTCCCCGGTATCAAGTAGGGTTTTTAGCTGGTAAAACGCTGCAGTGGATACCTGTATACTTAATAGTAAATAATTATAATAGCATAGGCTATTGTTTGAAGACTATTTATTTACATATTTAGACATTGAGTAGAGGCATTACACACAGTGTATTTTATGCATCTATTCTTTTTTTTGTCACCTTCTATTTTTACCAAAATTTACATTTTTTATCCTAATCTGTACATATTAAAATGAGTTCATTAAAAGTTATATTTTAATTAACTGTGACATTCCAATCTTGTCCCCTTTTTTTCTTGCTGATGTAAATCGCCCAGAGGAAACACCTGAATAAAAAAAGGCCATTTTTAATGACAGCCACAGGTTTTGCTGGGCTTACCCGGGTTCAGTGAAAACAGAGGCCACCCGGGACAAACCCGGGAAGAGGGTGCAGTGGAAACGTGGTCTGAGCCGGGTACGACCTACAAAATGCCGGGTAAAAAATCCTGGGACAGACCCAGGATTTTGGTGGAAAAGGGGTATCAGTGACACCCTGCACTCACACAATACACAGCGCAGAAACCCTAAGTGACACCCTGCACTCACACAATACACAGCGCAGAACCCCTAAGTGACACCCTGCACTCACACAATACACAGCGCAGAACCCCTAAGTGAAACCCTGCACTCACACAATACACAGCGCAGAAACCCTAAGTGACACCCTGCACTCACACAATACACAGCGCAGAAACCCTAAGTGACACCCTGCACTCACACAATACACAGCAATCCTAAGTGACACCCTGCACTCACACAATACACAGCGCAGACACCCTAAGTGACACCCTGCACTCACACAATACACAGCGCAAGAAACCCTAAGTGACACCCTGCACTCACACAATACACAGCGCAGAAACCCTAAGTGACAACCTGCACTCACAATACACAGCGCAGAAACCCTAAGTGACAACCTGCACTCACACAATACACAGCGCAGAAACCCTAAGTGACAACCTGCACTCACACAATACACAGCACAGAAACCCTAAGTGGCACCCTGCACTCACACAATACACAGCGCAGAAACCCTAAGTGACACCCTGCACTCACACAATACACAGTGCAGAAACCCTAAGTGACACCCTGCACTCACACAATACACAGCGCAGAAACCCTAAGTGACACCCTGCACTCACACAATACACAGCGTAGAAACCCGAAGTGACATCCTGCACTCACACAATACACAGCTCAGAAACCCTAAGTGACACCCTGCACTCACACAATACACGGCGCAGAAACCCTAAGTGACACCCTGCACTCACACAATACATGGCGCAGAAACCCTAAGTGACAACCTGCACTCAATACAAAGTGAAAAAACAAGCAGTACCAGACTGCGCTCACTAAACACAGCGACGCGTAGGAAGCACTTTGATTCTAAGTGATTAAAACAACGTGCGAGTGGAATATATGTAGAACACCAGTTGTCATAAAGCAGACTGAGCACGATCAGGCTTGGGGGAATTTGCTAGACAAGCATATGTTCTTTTCTTATCCAGAGGAAACAAGTGTCCTTCAGATGTATGGTTATAGATTAGACAAAGCATCGGCAGCGCGTGATGTAGCCCTGCATTATGGCGGATGTGAGAGGAACAAACTGAGCAACAAGATAACCAGCTGCATGGTCTCTGTGATAACTCTGCCTTTTATGTGGGAGCTTTACCTGCGTCCTGAATGAATAAAATCACACACACATACATAAACAGGACACCAACTAATATAGGCGTAAACCCATATACTCACTCCGTACACAGTGCATGAACCCTCAGTGCCAACCTGCACTCACTCCACACACAGCACAGGAACCATCAGTACCAACCTACACTCACTCCATACACAGCGCAGGAACCCTCAGTAACAACCTGCACTCACGCCACACACAGTGCTGGAACCCTCAGTGCCAACCTGCACTCACTCAGTACACAGCAAAGGAACCCTCAGTGCCAACCTGCACTCACTCCACACACAGTGTTGGAACCCTCAGTGTCAACCTGCACTCACTCAGTACACAGCAAAGGAACCCTCAGTGTCAGCCTGCACTCACTCAGTACACATCACAGGAACCCTCAGTACCAACCTGCACTCACACCATACACAGCACAGGAACCCTCAGTACCAACCTACACTCACTCCATACACAGCGCAGGAACCCCGAGTGCCAACCTGCACTCACTCATTACACAGCGCAAGAACCCCCCCTTCCAACCTGCACTCACTCATTACACAGCGCAGGGACCTTCCCTTTCATCCTGCATTCACTCATTACACAGCGCAGGGACTCTCAGTACCAAACTGCACTCACTCATTACACAGCGCAGGAACCTCCCCTTCCAACCTGCACTCACTCATTACACAGCGCAGGAACCCTCCCTTCCAACCTGCACTCACATTACACAGCGCAGGGACCTTCCCTTTCATCCTGCATTCACTCATTACACAGCGCAGGGACTCTCAGTACCAACCTGCACTCACTCATTACACAGCGCAGGGACTCTCAGTACCAACCTGCACTCACTCATTACACAGCGCAGGGACTCTCAGTACCAACCTGCACTCACTCATTACACAGCGCAGGGACTCTCAGTACCAACCTGCACTCACTCATTACACAGCGCAGGGACTCTCAGTACCAACCTACACTCACTCATTACACAGCGCAGGAACCTCCCCTTCCAACCTGCACTCACTCATTACACAGCGCAGGAACCTCCCCTTCCAACCTGCACTCACTCATTACACAGCGCAGGAACCTCCCCTTCCAACCTGCACTCACTCATTACACAGCGCAGGAACCCTCAACTACCTCTTGTACACTACTTAAGTCCTAACATAACTAATAGCATCCAAGCCAACCTCAGACTACTGTCAAATTGACCTTACATCTGAACTCTGGGTCTGATTCAGAAACGCAGGCAAAGCGGCTGCAATTTCGTCACTCTCAGATATACGGGACAGTTGAAATATAGAAATAAGGAAACTTATACAAGCAGTTGATTACCCAATCAGGATTCTCAGAAAATTTGTTCCTGTTAAGGGAAACACATTACATTTTCAAAGTTTATTATAAAGGGACACTTAATAAATGGATAGCGTAGTGCCGTGGACAAACCACTCCTAACCACGTAGGCCCGAAAGTTCGTGCAACCTATTGTGCACATTAGAGTGACTTGCTCCTAAAGTCTGATTTCACAGAGAGCTAAAATAAAAGGACAAACTAAAATTTGTTATAGGTTATTTGGTGTGGCTATAGCCTGCAGTCTACCAACTGGGCATGATTCAGCAGCAGAAGCATTGCCGATATTTAAGCAGTTCCAGCTGTTATTTACCGTTGCGCATGCGTGGTGATTGCATTGCAATTACGTATCAGTTAAAGACTCCTTTGCAAAGCGAGTGACAGGTGGTTAGCGTTTGGGGGCAGTAACGGGGGGGGGGGGGTTGTTAAGTAAATGCAGGCGTGTATATCCGTTCCAACGCAGTTTCATGGGCGTGCATAAGTTAGCCATAGTGATTGCATTCACAGCATGAGTCCTCTCTCCGTGTGAGGAGAGCTGCAGTGTTTGTTACTGGTCAGTCTCCCATCATCAGTGTTACACACAACATGTATCACACAAGCATATACAGGACAATAAACACAGTATATAAAAAGGTACTACCATAGAATTAGGCAAAGCATTCCTTTCTATAGAGACTATTTTAAATATACTTCTAAGAGCATACACTACAATCATAACCTTCAATAACATACACATATAATCAGTTAGGATACAGGGAATAACGCAGACTGGGAACTGCGCCAGTTGGCGTACTGTATCACACCTGAATTTACGCTGCATATGCCTAGCGCAGATTTGCATTATACTGCCACTTATGCCGGCTTGCACCTGGACAGGGGGGTGTTCTAACAAAATGAGTAAAATAAGAGCGTGCGCACAACTGTAAACCGGGAAAGAGTATTTATTTACGCCAGGATAAGACACAATATTTACAGGTGATCAGATGCAAAATGCGAATGATGAGGATGATGATGGTGGCCAGAATTCTCAAAATGCATGCGAGTGGCAGTTTGCGAGTGCGCCGCCAATGCAGAATGGCGATTTAGTGGCTCATTTTTCTGTACGTGTTCAAGCAAACCTGTAATAAAGGCAGAAAGAATGGAGAGATGTGTCTGCTGTATTACAGAGGTCTTTCAAGTTTAATTGATGCTCAACGGCGAATGCACTTCTTGTGCATAAAACAAAGGCATGGGTCCTGTGTTACATGCGCATGGCATAAACCATGTTGCCGGCTGGCACACACTCTGAAGACAGCTGCTGTTTTGCACATGGTCGAAATTGGAGATTTTCTAGTAAATGCAATATGCAGTTGGGGAGCGATTGTGATTACTCACACGTCTGTAAGAAGTTTTACTAAGGTTTCCACCCCCTAGTCGGAGTTCCGGCGCTGTTACCGTTTTCTCCTAAATAATACAGCACCTGCAGATTTAAGGTGGAAAATAAATGGACGGGGGGGAGTGGTCATGGTCATTGGTTTGTTTTCTTATGCTACCATTACTGATTTACAAGTCTATACACTGGCCTACCCTTATCTTCCGCTATGCCCCACTCCAGTCTATTCTTCGTTGGCTGCACACCTCATTCCCATCTTGCAATGCAAGTAGGGTGGGAAGACCACCCGCAAGCTGCAATGCCCCTTTCTCCCTGGTCAGCCACAGGTTTAAGGGACCTTAGAAAAATATTTTACTTGGTGGTAAAGCAGTTTAAAAGCATGCTATAGTAAACAGGATTATTTCAGTTTTATACATTGGTAGTGAGACAAGTTGTCATGGAACTACATGTTCTAACTGGCACAACATGCTCTGGCCAGCAGAATGCTGGGACTTGTAGTTCCACAACAGATGGAGAGCCACAGGAACACCAAAACTCCTTGTGGAGCATTAAAAAGAGAAGCGCAATCAAGTGTTAATAAAAAAAATTCCAAATTCTACACAGCATTCAATTGTAAAACATGCATTTACTGACACGGATAATCCCACTCCACCACTCCAAACAATATCAGATGGGTGATTGCTACCCATTTTTTAAAATCTGCAATTACATTCTGCTAAGACGATTTGTCAGAGGCTTTGTAATATGCAGGTGATCACTGCAGAATTTCTGAAAGCAGTTTTCAAAGACATGAGGAGTCTGGGCGCCACAGGAGGACAAGTTTAAGCAGAGAAGGTTTACATTAATAAATGAGGAGCTTTACACATCACACAGAACTCTTTACAGCTCAATGTGTCACGAAACAACAGCGATTAACCAGAGGCAAGGGGCTTGAGGGCTGCAGGCTGACCTGGAAGAGGCGCACGGTGTCCTCCTGTGTCTCTAGAACCCCAACAGAGACGTCACCTGATGGAGCAACTCTATGGGAAAAACCTGCACTTTATATACTGTATATCACCCAACCTGTATTATACAACGTCTGTGAAACCAACTCTGTAATACTGCACCAAGAAAACTGGAATGCAGAATAGGACAGATGGATTAAAGTAATGCGGCCCATACACAGCACGATTCTTTACACGATGTGGATGATTTAGATCAATTGTAACGATAAATCGAGCACATCGTGTGTAGTTTTTCGCCATTTACGATTACGATGCGCCTCCCCGCCGTCGTAGATCTGCATCGTACATCCTATGGGAAAACCGTAAGATTATGACCTGTTGTGTACGATGTGACACACATCGTAGTAGTTTTTGTGTATTTACGATCCGATGTACGAGGCCCTGCAAAAACCCTGGCCACTCCACTTCTCCATTTTGAGATTGAGAGACAACAGAACGGAGAACATCAGCAGCATCGTGAGCCTTGGCAAGTGAGTATATGTACTATACAGGCTACCCTGTAACTACTGTGCTACCAATGTTTATTCCCCTGGCACACTATTGTTTATACCACTGTGCCACCAATGTTTATTCCCCTGGCAGACTATTGTTTTATTGTACCCTGGCACACCCTTGTTTATACCAGTGCCACCAATGTTTGTTCCCCTGGCACACTATTGTTTATACCACTGTGCCACCAATGTTTGATTGTACCCTGGCACACTCTTATTTATACCACTGTGCCACCAATTTTTGATTGTACCCTGGCACACCCTTATTTAGATATTAAGGAGCATTATGCTTTTTTTAAAAAAGGTTAATTTTTTTAAGAACTATTCAACTTTATAAACTGTAGAACTGAAACAGTTAAACATTTTCAAACAAACTGTGTTAAAGCAAATTTTTATACAGTTTTGAATGTCAAGGGCTACAGGTTTACGCAGTTTATGTTTTTATTTTACCAGAAATGACAAGCATTAGAGAACTGCAGTTCATCATGGGCTTCCTGGAGTTGTACAGGGTCCATGAGTGCCTATGGGAAATTAAGTCCAAGGATTATAGCAACGAGCAGAAAAAGACTGCTGCTATTGACGAGATGGGGACCTTCAGCCTCAGGTATCATGACGAGGCAACCCCCAAATGGGTCAAACTGAGGATAAAGAACTTGCGGACAGTTTACGTGATGGAGAGGAAGAAGGAAACTGACTCCCGGGCATCTGGAGCGGGAGCAGTCAATATCTATTTTAGTACGTTATGGTACTATAGGAGCCCCAGCGTGATTCCAGAAGTCTTTTAGTGGACACGGTCCCAGAGGAGGAGTCTTCTGAGAACCTAGGGACTGAACCACCTTCCTCTCTGGATCTGGTAAGTTGTTATTGTTTTTTAAAAGAACTTTATCGTATACTGTCCTCCTGCCATGGTACTGCCCCCACTCCATTAAAGCCAGACCTATTTTGCCCGTGCAGTTGATAGCGTCTCCCTCATTGTGGGTGTTGCAGCAGAGAGCATTTGGGCGACCTCGTGTGCAGTTCGTCCAAGTTCATAGCTGTTGGTTCAAGTTGGTTGGATTTTTTGGCCTGCAAAAAATTGTGTAGGACACAACAGGCCATGACCACAGAATCAATTTTGTCCACACGAAGGTTTATAGCCGTATGGAATATCCGGAACCGATTACACATAATTCCAAATGCATTTTCAAATATGCACTGGGCCCTGGATAGGCGATTGTTGAAAATGCGTTATTCTTTGGTCGGTCCCCTTTGTCCATACGGCTTCATTAAATGCTCATGAAGAGCAAATGCCTTGTCTGCCACAAACACACAGTTCAGGCCGTGCTTCGTATCCGCTGTAGTAGGCAATTTTAGACGGTTGGTGGTGAGTCGGTCATAAAATTCCGTTAGCTTGAAGGAACCACCATCGGAAGCACAGCTATTTTTCCCCACATCAACGAAAATAAATTGGTAGTTGGCATTTACCACCGCCATCACCACAATACTGTGAAAGCCCTTATAACTGAATTAAAAGGAGCCGCTGTGGGGAGGCGGGGTAATGCGTATATGTTTCCCGTCAATGGCTCCTTCACAATTTGGGAAATTACATTATTTTTCAAAATTATTGCCGATGGTCTTCCAGTCCTCCATCAATGTTGGAAACTTAAAAAAAAAACCACATCACATCTGAAAAACGTCAAACCGTAACCTGCCACTGCCAGACCCTGATCCCCTATTGCAGCAGGTAAAGCAGGCCCTAGCCAAACCTCCAGATCAATTTGATAGTCTTGGTTCACATGTGGCCAACACTCTTCGCCTTATGTGGATCAGCAACTTCATGCTGAAAGGCTGATCTTTGAGATCATAATGCAGGGGAAAAGGAAGCAACCTGAAAATTATTCCAGGTTGATAAAGGAGCCGATACTCACCTCCGCAACCAATGCGGGCCATGGGTATATGGCAGAGCCTTCATTTCCACCACCAACCTACCAGGACACTGGAAAAATGGGCCAAACACCATCCCAATCCACACCCCCCTCCTACCTACAGAATGCCTGAGGCATCCTACCCCTCAACATCCTCCTCTTCAGAGGTGCTTTATCGTGCCATGTTGTCTGGGGTTGAAGAGGCACCCCAATTTGACAATTATTAATAAATTAAACATTATGGCAGTTTTTTGTTGCCCAATACCTGCTGCAGCGTATAGGGTGTGGACGATGCGGTTTGGAGAGGGTGACCAAATGCATGGCGCAAGGGCAGATTGGGGTTTGCCAGGGGCCTCAATCTGCACTTGCGCCATGCCCTTCTTGCCCTCTTCAACCAGTCATCTGACACACCCTATGGGGCAGCTGGCTATCTATTAGGCATCCAAAAACTGCTTTATGCCCATGTTATTTTCTGTGACATTTATTTGTGTGTTCCTGTAAAGGGAAAAAAATTACATGAAGGAATATTTCCTAGCCACTGTATCAGCCAATATTTAAAGCATGATATACTAGTTTGGCTACTATAAAAGACCATGTTGGTTTTGTTTTACACCTAACAAACAGTAATGGTTACACACCGTTAAATACAGCCATGTTGGTTGTTACATGTGTTTCCAAATAATAAAAAAAACAAATAAAAAGAAAACATTATGTTTTTATTCACCTTGAAGTAGTGGAACTTCAGTACTTTCACATTTGCCTCACAGGTGTCCAGGATGATGTGCCCCAACGCCTGGGTGGAAATGAGTGTCCCAAACTTCAGGTCTTCAAACGATCTCCCTGTAGCCAGATATCGCAGGGTAGCCACCAACCTCTCCTCAGCCGGAATGGCCATCCTCATGTTGTTGTCCTGCCTCTGGATATAGGGGGTCACCAGACGCAGCAACTCCTGGAATGTGGCGTCATCCATCCGCAGATAGTAGCGATAATTGTCCGGGTTGTTCTCCATAATCTCCATCAGCAGGGGCATATGGGAGCGAGTCGCCCTCCTCGTCAGCCACTTCTTGGTCCAGCAAGACCACATCCTCCTCCTCTCCTCAGCTCCATCACCTTTGAGCTTCAAATAGCCATAGGCTGGCAGAAGCTTATAGCGATAGGAATCCATCACCACAGAATGTAGTATAGAACACACTATGTTAAAGACCAGCCCAAAGCAGAGCAGAGCACAGCACAGCAGAGCACAGCACAGCAGAGCACAGCACAATAGCTATGTACAGAGTTCAGCAGGGTATAAAACCAAGCCTCACTAGTCACAGAACATAGGGGGTCATTCAGACCCGCTCGCGAACGCAGGAAGCTCGCAAGCGGGTCGATGTTGCCCCACTGCGCATGCCCACGACGGAGGGAGCTGCGTTGTGCTCATGCGCGAGACCCGGACAGCGACGGGCTCTCCGTCGCTCCGGGTCTCGCGCCAAAGGGGGCGTGCTGTCGATGTTGATTGACAGCACGCCACCTTTGGTGGGCGTGCCGGGGGCTTGGCTGCCAGATGGAGGCGTTCTCATGGGAACGCCTACCGTCTGAAGCCGGCCCCACTGACATCACTAGTGATGTCAGTGGGAGTGACTTTGGCTCTGATAGAGCCAAAATCACTCGAGGGCTTGCGGCAGCGAGACCCTACCGCAGGGTCTCCGTCGCAAGCCCGATGGTCGCGATGGTCTTGACCATCGCGACCATTAACATGTACGCTCGCTATAGCTGTGGGTGGTCACCCACAGCTATGCGAGCGTCCAGGAGGACGCTCCATTTTCATGGAGGAGGGCCCTGATTCAGAGTGAGCGCTCTGGTCAGAGCGTTCGGCTCTGAATCAGGCCCATAGTGTGCCCAGATCTAAAATGGATGCTGCCTTTTACACCCCCTAGATAAGCCAAGCGTTCCCGCTAGGCTGTTTTAGCGGGGCGCGGCGCCCTGCCCTCTTTCTGAAAGGCAAAAAGCACCCTGCCCTAACAGCCTGCGGGAACTGTCTTCGCCCGCGGGTCGCAGTGTCCCGCGGGTGAAGAAATGTGCGGTGACCCGGCCACCGCCGGAGAATAGACGCCGGGCGCATGCGCCCGGCATCTATTCTCCCTGTCTGCAGGGCTTGGGGGCTGCCCGGCATGTCCGTAAGTGCCGGGCACGCCCCCAAGAGTGACGAAAAGGGGATGCGTCTTATAGACACTCCCCCTTTTTGATGACCACGCCCCCTTCTCGGGCGCGCGCACGAACATGCCCTCTCTAGCTCCTGCCTCACGCCGGCGCTAGAGTGAACACTATAAGCCCTCCCCTACTGAGATTCCAGCAGATGCATCGTGAGGTGGTTTGCTGCTTACAATATAATGTTAATGATTTGCAATCGTTTTACGACGCATCTAAATCGTATGCTCGTTTGTACAATCGTACCATTTGTTGGTACAAATCGTAAAGAATTTCAAGGGAAGAATTTTCAAGGGAAATCGTATACGAGATCGCATCTTATACATGGCACCGTGTATGGGCACCTTTAGACTGGAAGCGCCAATGCTGCAGGGAATGATCCAATTCCGTATGGGAAGCATTGCGTTATTATGGTTGTGCTATACAAATAAAGGCTGCTGCACTAACCTCTGCATTTCTCTCCTCTGCATGTTAACTACTAGATAAGCAGCTAAGTGCACCCCCTCCTGAAGTTGTAACAGGGCAGGACAGGAAGGGGGACTTATCAGCTTCTGTCTCATTAACATTCAAGGCCCATAAAATATCTCTGCTGCCTGAAGTGGTACTTGAAATAAAATTTAGAACTAAAATAACCTATAACCATGTTCTATAAGGAAAACTACCCCCTAGTTGCAGATATGCTTCCACTTTACTGGCTTTGTGGTATAAAATTAACCCTGATCGGATGTGGGTGGATGTCATACATACAGTCACTTCCATATTTCACAATGGGAGAGGATTCGCAGTTGCACACAAATGCACTTGCACCGCGTGCCGGAGCTTTACATGCGTATATGCGCCTCTGCGACGAGTTGTACGCATCTTGGCAGTTTGTGGAAAAAGCCATCAATGCATCATCGTTATCAGTCCTATACCTAGTGTAGGAGATCAGTAACAAACCCGACAGATCACTGCGCAAGAACAACGCTGCACAGCTCATAATACCGCCTACATGCTTCCACTCAAATGTCCCGTTACCACCCATTACACCCACTCCATTTGTACATGCAACTGGGATAAACACAACTTGGAATCAACTGTAGTTGCTCTCAGCCGCGTACCCTAGAATACGGAAATTGCGCAATGCTAAAAATCACAAGACCCATCAGCCCCCTGGAGTTTAAAATCACCAGAGAGCAAACCATTTTATATATAAAATTGGGGAACAGGATTATTATTCTTTATAAAGCATACACAAAAAATTAATAAAATAAAAAACCATCCAAAACCCAGTCAATTGCAACCTGCCCCTCAAACAGGGAGAGTCCCCGAGATGTTGTCTTAGGGGGGAAATTCAATTGCTTTTGCGCGACCAACTGCGCAAAAACAATGGGGCGATATTCATTTGTTGCAGGTTCTCACACATATCACTCTCAAATGTTAATTTGGGCATCCAAAACAGGGGACTTTTTGCCAATTTCTGCTTGCCACGTCAGGAGGGGGCAAGCAGAAACCATGCATCCGCGTCTGTTGGCAGAAACAATTGAATAGCTCAAACGGGTGCGCTAAGAACCAAGGGTGCGCAAAAACGTTGATGTGTTCAATACTTATTTACCTGCTGTATGTGCATATGTAGACATTTCAGCAAGACAATGATCCCAAACACACAAGTCAAGGACACTCTCAATTGGTTTGAGAGAGAGAAAATAAAGTTGTTAGAATGGCCCAGCCAATCATCTGACTTGAATCCAATTCACTCACTTTCTGAGTCAAACGATGAACGATTATCGTTCATGCGCGTTCACGTTTGTAGTTCAGTCAGTCAGACTTGTCAACGCAAGGATTTTCATTAAGGGAAAATGCAAAAATCGTTTGTAGTTCAAAAAGATCGATCATTACACTTTAGAAAATCTGACAGAAAATCTGACAGAAAATCATTGGTAACAAAATCATTGTGTGTGTATACAGCTTAAAGATCAGAGGGCCTGATTCAGACCCTTGAGAACGCCTGCCGTTTGGGGGCGGCCCCACTGACATCACAAGTGAGGTCAGTGGAGAGCTTCCGGATCTGTTAGAACCGAAAGCTCTCTGGGGCTTGCTTTGAACGAGACCCTACCACAAGGGTCTCGTCGCAAGCCCGATGGTTGCAATGGTCTTGACCATCGCGACTATCATCATGGCCACTCGCCAAGAGGCCGCTCCAAAAAAAAAAAAAAAGCCCGGCCCTGATTCAGAGCGAGCGGCTCTGAATCAGGCCCAGAGTTCATAGAAGAGGCCCACGGAAACCTTCAAGATTTTAACAATTTTCAAAAATCACACCTGAGCAATGCATGCGACTAGTTTCTCCACACAGGAGGAGTCTTGAAGCTGTCATTACCAACAAAGTATTACATTTCAGTAAGCGTGTTCAATACTTTTTCCCTGTGTCATTTCACATTATTACACAACTTAATTATGGACATCTATGGTTTGATTTCTTTGCATGTGTGGATTACATGGGTTGTTGCTGACATTTGGTGAACATTTCATTACATAGCCCCATTACAAATATATTTACTGATAATAATGTTGATGTGTTCAATACTTATTTTACCCGCTGTATAAATTACATAGAGTAAGAGCCGGTATCTGCAGCCTGAGGACAGAACGTTCTGCAGAGACGATGGGATTATTCAGGGACAGCACAGGCATATGGTATTGCAGTAAAAGATCCGTGGGAATTCCAGCACAATTAAATAGTCAATGTGGATGTTATTTACAGCGTTACCGTTCTGTGCTGCGTTTGCTACTATCTAGAAAACATCAGCATTTTGGAGCTTGGAAATCAATACAGCCTTACAATAAAAATATGCCATTTTAAAAACTAATTTGGAAGATATTAAACTTTTTATTCATCATTCTGAACATTTCTGCCTCATGTGCAGAAAAAAGACAGTGATGGTAATATGATTATAGGCAGCTGGCATTACCACAGTCACTATACACAGTGATTGTAATATGATTATAGGCCGCTTTATCCAGTGATAGGCAGATGGCGTTACCACAGCCACTATACACAGTGATGGTACTATGATTATAGGCAGCTGGCATTACCACAGTCACTATACAATGATGGTAATATGATTATAGGCAACTGGCATTACCACAGTCACTATACAGTGATGGTAATATGATTATAGGTAGCTGGCATTACCACAGTCACTATACACAGTGATGGGCAGCTGGCGTTACTACAGTCACTATACACAGTGATGGTAATAGGATTATAGGCAGCTGGCATTACCAGTGTCACTACACAGTGATGGTAATATGATTATAGGCGCTTTATCCAGTGATGGGCAGCTGGCATTACCAGTGTCACTACACAGTGATGGTAATAAGATTATAGGCCGCTTTATCCAGTGATGGGCAGCTGGCGTTACCACAGTCACTACACAGTGATGGTAATATGATTATAGGCGCTTTATCCAGTGATGGGCAGCTGGCATTACCACAGTCACTACACAGTGATGGTAATATGATTATAGGCGCTTTATCCAGTGATGGGCAGCTGGCGTTACCACAGTCACTACACACAGTGATGGTAATATGATTATAGGCAGCTGGCGTTACCACAGTCACTATACACAGTGATGGTAATATGATTATAGGCCGCTTTATATAGTGATGGGCAGCTGGCGTTACCACAGTCACTACACAGTGATGGTAATATGATTATAGGCCGCTTTATATAGTGATGGGCAGCTGGCGTTACCACAGTCACTACACAGTGATGGTAATATGATTATAGGCCGCTTTATGTAGTGATGGGCAGCTGGCGTTACCACAGTCACTACACAGTGATAGTAGATCTCTACTCAATGGAAGTAGCTTCCTAGGATCAATGTGAACATAAATATAAAACAGTGATACAAAAGGATTATTTAATTGAGTACAGTACTTACAGATGTATCCACATATACCTATGCTCAAATTGCACTGCGCTTGGGGCATCACAGACTTTGCACCATGAGCCTCTCTCTTAGAATATGCATCTTAATCTGCATAAATTCTTAGTACACAGAGAATTTGGACACAAAATTCAGGGAAAAAAAGTATACAGGGAAAAGTAAAAGTATTCAGGGACAATCTGGGTAAAAATGCAAATGACGGAGGTCCTATACGAGTGACTTACGCACAAGGCGCATCGTTCCGATTACTCTGCAACTTTATATCAATTCCTTTTTGATGAAAAATACTAATCCTAAATACTTCGCTAATGGTCAGCGAATAAGGATGCAAAATTCGGGCAAAAGTACTCAAGCATCGGATTCACAACCCGCGGTGGGGCACCTAACTCGTGCCAGGTGGCACAAAAAGTTGAATCAGGACACATCTATAAAGCAACATAAATGACTGCAAGGTGAATGCTGGTATTTATCATTTTCCCTTTTACTCTCCAGACTGCTATTAATACCTTACAATGCTGGAAAACTATGACAACCACAGTCACATGGACTGATCTCTGTCTGCACTGTGACCACCTCCTTTTCCCTCCTACCCTGACATGACAGCTAGGGTTGTTATTGGATGCCCGGCATCAAATGGTTGGCAAGCGTCCGATATCAAAACACGCAATTGCATAATTACCATATGATGGTATATCTTTGATGGCTATACTGTATGCATGCATAGAAGCAGCCAGAGCTTCACACATAAGTTTCAGGTATCCATAGCTGAATTTAAGAAATTGATTTCCTGGGCTAATTCAATTAGCCCAGAAAACTCTAATCTTATCGGGCAGGGGTGGCATAATTGCGGGAGGCGTGGCCACACCCCCTTAGAAAACATAAAACCGTCCATGCTGAAGAGGGGGTCTCAGAGTCCCTCAGCCAGGGTTAGATCCATGGAGGCCGCGATCAGTGTGATGGCACCACCCCACACACACACACCCCCACACACACACACCCCCACAGAGAGCTCAGCGGCAGCAGTCTACCTCATCCCACTGCAGCCCAGCACACAGCAACGTGTGCTGGGCTGCTGACAGGAACCTGGCACCATCGGTATTTTTTTTCACCTTTCCAGAAGCAGGTAAATCAAAACCCCCGATAAGTGCATTTTTTTTCGTGGCTGTGATCACAGAAACACATGGATCCGCAAACTTATCCCGGATCCTATGTGCTTTCGCCTGAAAAAGGGCAAATTTTCGTGCGGTAAAAACAGAGGGTTTGAAATACATGTAAAAAAATAAATAAATAAATTCCTGTAAAGTGCCATTTTTACCACATGAAAAAATATTGTGGGCAATTGAATTCCCCCCATTATGCGCATAGGTGTATTCCGTGTATTGACACAATAGGGGTTGCCTACATTGCTATTTAGCCGACCTCTATCAGATTTGACTAACCCCCTTTCTAGCTATTTAAGCAGCTAGAACAGAGGTTCCCAAACTCGGCCCTCAAGGCATCCTAACAGTCCAGGTTTAAAAGGACATCTATGGTTGAGCACAGATGGTTAAATCAAATTGACTGAAGTACTAATTAAGTCACCTGTGCTCAAGCATGGCATCCTTAAAACCTGGACCATTAGGGTGTCTTGATGACAGAGTTTGGGAACCTCTGAGCTGGAATGTTGGGTGCATTATACGAGTAGACTGACTGATCATAAGTATTTGCTAATCTATCACACTATAGATCCAGGAGTATAAATCGCTCATTAAACTTGTTTAGCAGGGTCTGGTAGCACAGCTGAACAGGAGTACAGGTAACAGGAGGTCACAAAGCCCATTCTGGGCTTGTAATTGTCGGGAAGGGCAGAGAGATAGAGATAGATATATATGTATGTATATATTCATTCTCACATAAAAACTATTTCTTGGAGTAATGTTCTGTTGTGAGAGCTGCAAATATATGGTAATAATAACTTACCCACGTCAATTCACGCTTTTAAATTTTACATTTTTTTGCAAACTGAGCATAAAATGAAGAGAACACTAATCTGCTTTATTTTTGCCTTTGTAACCGTAGCAGTCTGAGGGAAAGTGGAAAACATGCACTGTTCCACGTACAGGTTTGCAAAACATTGTTACACAAGACAACTGGTAAGACAGTTGCAGGTGTCCGTTTACAAAAGCAAAAATGGATCACAGACTGAAGTGGAGCATTCATACGCATGCTAGAACACCACAGGTCTAGTTACTTACAGTAAAAACGCATTGGATGCTTTATTTAGTACAAAGTGAAGCCCTGTGGGTCACAAATAGGTATAAAGTAATTGTATAAATGGTCATTTCAATGTGTCCTTATACAACTTTGATGCAGTCACGCTAAAAGCCACTCTGGGTGCGCCAGATCCCGTGAGACTCTGCTAGCGCCAGGCGTCTACTTTTGCTGAAAATGTTTCTAAGTCACAATGTCATGCGACTAGGACGCACCAGGAGACTGTGCCGATTTGATATGTGACACTTGTGTATCTGTGGGCGACTGAGTCTCTGAATCTGTATACGACGTGCTACGATGCAGCAGTCGACGCTTTTTTCCACGCCATGTTCCATATATGCAAATTTTCCGCAAAGGCTTGACGTGGGGCGTAGTAAGTATTACCGACGGGCGCATGGCCGGCGGTTCAAATCCCGACAGCGGAAGCCCAGCAAAGTGAAGATCCTGATAGCTAATTAAGTAAGTATAACTAACCCTATCTTCCCCCCTAACCCTCCCTTAGGGGTGCCTAACCCAACCTTCCCCTAGCCTAAACCTAATCCTCCAGGGGGGGTGCCTGACCCCAAGTCCACCTGGAAGCCCTAAAACCTAAAACCCACCCCCACCCCCGGCTTACCTTCGTTCGGTATGCCAGGCGTCGGGCTCCCGGCGTAGGTCTAATGACAGGAAAACGGGATTTCGACGCCTGTCAGTAACTTGCTGGGATTTGACGGGAAGCCGGCGGTCGGTATTTAGGCTGTCGGCTTCCTGACTACATCCCGACATGCTATATCCATTTCCCAGAATCCTGTTCTCCTGACAGTGGCATATCTTTAATGGGTGCAGTGTGCGCGGAGCACACGGGCCCTCGGGTCCAGGGGGGCCACGCACCGTACACCCTGCACCCATATTAATTTAAACACCTGTCCGATGTCCCGCGTCAGGTGTCTGCGCTGCTCAGAACACCGGAAAATGGCAGCCGCCGCCATTTTACCGATGTTCTGCGCATGCGCAGTAGACTGCCCGGATTCTACTAATGATTCGGTGGCTGGCCAACTGCGTCAATCGGCTGCCGGCCGCTGGGGAGAGAGGATGGGGTCCCGCACAGGGAGTGCACACGGGCCCCTCACTGCTTCAGTGTGAGCCTTGTAAATGTGTCATTGCAGCTATGAAAGGGCAAAGAAGAGCAAAGTGATACAAGATACGAGGATTGATACAAAGAATTTCTGCATATCAGTCAGTCAGTGACCAATGACTTGGGACTGAGCAAGTGAACTTTCAGGTCTGTGAGCTGTAGCTTTGAGTGGCTCATGCATTTAATTGCATTAGTATCTTCAGAAGAGGAAAAAAGAAAAAAGGAAAGGTTGGAGAACAGGCTGAACAAGCAGCTGGAAAATGAGCTGTGCTTATACCGGCCATTGGATTACATGTAATTAAACGGATTCCTCTTAGATTGCTGCATTGGCTCCTAAGCATGCAGCCCTGGGCTTCTGGCAGAGGCTTGTAGCTGCATAACGCACAGCTGCTAATTACTTCCAACCTTAATGTGAATCACACACTCACTCCAGGTCCATGCCGGCAGTACAGGAAATATCACATTAAACCTGACATCAAAGGCAAGAGAACTCCATACAGGAATCTCTTCATACACATGCACAATATTTACTTTACATGTCATTATGCAACTTTAAATACACTGTCTTCATCTTCAGGGATTTCTGAGCTTTGCCAGCATTTAGATTGGTACCTTTATTATTTTATTCTTCTTCTTTATTTATATGGCGCCACAAAGGTTCCTGCAGCGCCTAACAAAATACATTAACAGAAAGAGCAAAACAAGACAACAAACAGTGACTTACACTAAAAAACATTGCAGTACAAAGACAGGGTTTCTAAACATGTCTGCATTAGTGGTCATAGGGCCCGATTCAGGTCGGATCGCAACTGCAACAGCGTAGGCAGACGGCCGATTGTTACGTTCCGCGCATGCATCTCTGCGTAAACCAGTCGTTGCGATCAGGACTGTGCTCGCAGCGACTATGCAGACCCATCGCAGAGTGACTGCCGGGAAGTACCATTTGTCGGCGGTGATGGGGGTGCGGTCAGTGAAAGGCGGGCGTGCCTGTGCGTTTGAACGCCGTTACAGGGGCGTGCATAAATTATCCACTGCAATGGCATACGCAGCTTGTGTACTCACTTCCTACGATGTTAGCAATTTCTGAGTAAGGTCTGACCTTGTGTAACGTTGCCCACACACATACCGATGTCCTCGCGATACGATTTTATGGCCAATTTCCTCATGAACTTTCACGGGAGCTCCCTTGCCGTCGTGATCACGATTTGGAGTTAAAAATGTCCAATCTGACTAAAGATCCATCTTACAGCCAATGCATTGTATCCCAGATTGGCTAATCTGCCCTACAGCACGGCAGATCAGAAGATGCGATGTACGACGAGCGGGGACGCGCATCGGCATCGTGCTCGTGAGTATAAACTCACGATTTGTACTTTATTTACCCGATTCCTCGTCACGATTCGTCGAAATCGGCCAGATCGTGTAAAATGTCGCAATATGTGTGAGCACCTTAAGTGTGTGCGTGTGTGAGGCCCCGATTGTACTCGATGTTTTAGCAGTCTTGCAAAGTATTACGGATGTGTGTAAGGTAAGGTGGGCGTCCTTATGTTGTGCTGCGACTGCATAGCGATCGCAGTGGATTAGCATACCTTCGCAGTGAGACTGCGTGTGCAATCGCAGCCGCCATCCAACCTGAATCAGGCCCATAATACTCAAACAAGCAGCTGGGTGGGAGAAACCAAGGTGCCGTGGTAGGGAGTATGATAGTATAAGTAAGGGAAGGAGAAGCACATGAGGGTAGAGGGCCCTGCTGGTGAGAGCTTACATTCTAAAGGGGAGGGACAGGCAGACAGGGGTGACACAGGTGGGGTAGGCAGTGAGTAAGGAACATGGAGGATGGCTTTGATAAAGAACTGGGTCTTGAGAGCCTGTTTGACGTTTTGTAGAGAGGGGGAGAGTCCGATGACTTTCCCCACCACCTGACAAATGGAAGTTACTGATAGGGGAGCGTCTCTATCAGCACTTCATGCACTTTGAGTGGACACAATAATGTAGACCTAAGGAAGCAATTAGTCAGACATAGGAGCCAGCAGGGACATTTAAAAGAACCTGAAAAGAGGTGGATCCTTTGGCATCAATGTTAGGTGCCAGTAAGAATTTAGGACACATTGGCTAACTGGCTCCTGGGGTTTATTCACCTCTGCCCTGATAACATATTGTGCAATTTCGACACCTGGTGCTGCTTTGGCAGCTACACAGCAAAGACTACAGGCTGGATCAGGAGGAGACAGCAGCAGACACCCCTATTAGTGGGCATCACTATTTAAACTAGCTTAATTTAGGCATAGCAATGACTGCTGGCATTTTACTGCCCATTACTGCTACCGGTGTCTTATTACTACTGTTACTACTGGCATATTAATGGGTATTAGTACACATACTGTAATTTTTTTTTAAGGGATTATTGGTACTGGTATTAAGACTGACTGCGAAAGCTGGCGCATTACTGGTACAACTCCCACTACTGGCATTTTAATGGACATTACTATTGATGGCTCACTTCTGCATTTTCTTAAAAGGAGATGTGATTGGATGTGTGTCACATGGCCACATCGCATCTAATCATGTGACTCTCTTTGGCTAGGACCACTAGCGGTTTCAGAAACTGGCGGTCAGTGGTGATAAATGGCGCCATCAGCTGGAGGTAGAGCCACTAAGCAGCATAAAAAAGAAATGTCGGCCATCCGATTGCACCATGTGTGGGGACCACCCGATATGTCGGACGTCGGATCCCCCGTCGCGTCGCGCGGTGCCTATCGCACTGTGTATGGCCGGCTTAAGTTGAAGTTACTGCCTTGCAGAATATTGAAAAAAGTCTAATACTTTCATCACAGAGGTTTTGCCACTAGGGGGCAGTGTTGTATTGGTATATTTATAAAGAATGACGTAATCTGAAGACAGCAAACAAAATGACATCTCCTATTACTAAATGCAAATAACGATCACTGTGCACAACAGCTTATATCAATATATAGTGCTGAACATTTCAGTCAAATAAAAAGGGAAAATGACACAGCCGAGCAAATTAATTTGTGCTGCGAATGCATTCCTATCTGCACCCATATAACTGTACAGTAGAGTATTGCAGCTTATTACATTGATTTGCAACAATCTACATTTCTGTAAGAACCATAAGAATTTTAACCCCAAAAAGTCCCAGCTGGTTCTCCCCATGAATTCCTCCAAAAAAAGGTTTCTGCTCTTTTCACATTATTGATTTTATAAAGGTCTGAAAATAATCCCTTTTGTTTTCATATTAATGAGCCAGAGAGTATGAACCACCAGAGGCGACGTGGAATGAACGCTATAAACATGGGCTTTGCTGCCTTTCACCTGGAATGAGAACACAACAAAAAGATCTATTCATTCTGAGAATATTCCAGCTGAGAATACAAAATAAGCCACTTTCTAGGAACCTCAACCTGTTCGGGCTTGTAATGGTTGGTGGGCAGCCTTGTATTTCTCTCCATAGGAACTAAGAGCGAGGACAGAACCACCGTGCTCGTGAAAGTAAGTGGTACAAAGGAAAATTACTTCCCCTGCCATTCAGAAAACAGCATCATTCTAAATAGCTTCTATAAAGCATTCAATGTCATTTTCTTGAACATTACATCCAAATAATATCTGCCCATGCAGGGGCGTAATAAGAGAGGAGGGGGAGCCCATGAGCAGTCTCCATCCGGAGCCCCCTCCTTTCTTATTACGCCCCTGCACGGGCAGGGTGTGCGGTGTGGGTCCCCCTGGACCCATTATAGACACGCCACTGTGCCTATGATTCTTCTAGAGAAAGTGCTCAGTGCTAATGTTTGTCAGGTGTAAATTTACTATGCAGTTGGCTATTAAATATGTATCCCAGCGGCCTTTAAGTGCACTTTGAAGCAACCATTTTGCGGGTTGAATTGACACTCGTCAGAAAGCAAGCCAATTATCATATACCAGTGATGTCGCTGAAGTATGCAGACAAATAGGACAGACAAGAGGCAAAACACAGGTGGACAATTAAATAGATCATATGGTATAAATCAGTTAGGATTGAGAACGCTGGGCACACAATATGTAATAGAGACATTCAGCATGAAGGCCTAATATGCAGATCAGGAGGCCCAATTGCAATTGATGGCTCATTAGAGCTGTCTATACCTGGTAAAATCCAACTCTTGAAGGCCCCCATAACTGCAGCAATCGTGCAATTTGCAATCGATTGTGTATAAAAATCATTCCCTTTTTCAATCGATTGCAGAATGGCCACAATCGATTGAAAAAGGGAAAGATTTTTATACACAATCAATTGCAAATTGCACGATCGTTGCAATCAATTGCTGATGTAGGGGAGCTTTGAGCTCTGAACCAAAGGCCCAGACTTCAATTTGGCCACACAGCTACCTGCTTAATGGGACCTTTTCCTGTATCACCCAGTTATAAGGAAAGTTCAGGAAAGTTAAAAACATAACGAATGTAGACAGAGTAGTAGTCCTATAATCACTATGTAGCAGATGATACTTCCCCTCCAAATATAAAAGTATATTCCTTACCCACGTGAGGAATTGTCCTTTATGCACTCATAAAAGATAAATGCAAATGTGTGTTCACAGAATAAATATACGACTCAGGAACTGCTCCTGAGAACTAATGAAGTCCTATGATGTTTATTGACTTGCTTATTATGTTGTATTAGCAGTGGGAAAAAGATAGGTTAGCGTGACTAATATGAAGTTATTAATCAACACAAACAGGGGACCCAGTGGTGTGCAGCAATCTCTACCTATCCAGCAGTCAGTAGATGTCTTATGTTACAGGGAGAACGGTGCTCCATTAGTCTACCAGGTGTATTCAATATGAAACGAAAACTTCGCCGCCTATGCGGGTCGAAGTTTTCGCCGCACATCGGAGCTTTTGCCGGCGAAAGAGTATCGTGCGCGCCCCCGATTATACCCGTATTCAATATGAAATCGTCAAAAACGGCACCCGGCGAATGTGAAATCAGCAAAAACGTCGCTGATTTTTGGGGAAATGATCCTAACACCCCCAAAAAGATGGTCTGACATGGGGGATCACTCTGGATACCCCCGGTTAGCCCTGCTGAAGGGTTTTTGGTTTTTTAAACGAGCTCAATAGCTGCTATTTTGGGGATTTGGGAAGGTGGTGAAGAATAGTAGTTAGAAGTTTTGTTTGCAGAAAATAAGTAGTCCCAGCAAATTTGGGGTACTTGAAAATGGGGGTGAGCGTATTTAAAAGTTGCTAAAGTGAAGTTTTCAAAAACATGAAAAATCCACCTGCCGCAAATACCTGCAATGAAAAAAAACACCTGGGGGCATACTTGGGGACCCCCCTAGATTGTAGTTCGCTAGTTTTTAACTTTGTACCCCCCAATTATTTTTTTTTCGCCCTCAAAATGAAAGTGCTTTTTTAGGGGTGTTCTGAGGTAATTTTTTTAAAAAATTTGACACAGTTTACCTTTGGGGGACTGTCTGAAGGTTGCAGGGTTGTTTCCGAAATTATGCCCCCAAAACCCCAATTCTGCACTTTTTTTCGCCACCCATTCCTTGGTGATACCTTTTCGCAGGGTCGAATGCAATATACTTTTCGCACCGGCGAAAAGTTTTCAAAATGAATACGGTGTAAAAGTAAAAGCGGTGAAAATTACGTCATCCGAGCGAAAAGCTCGCAGAAACTGCGTTTTCGCTCCATATTGAATACTCCTGTATATCACAAAGCGCAATTGCTTAGATAAAGAAAGGGCCGTCAGGTGTAAAAGTGCACTTAGGGAGAGAGATACAGTACCAACCAATCATTTTACAGGCTGTGTTTGATAAATGACTGCAGCTGATTGGTTGGTACTTCGGGGGTCTTTTTTACTAAGCCTTGGATAGAGATAAAGTGAACAGAGAAAGTACCAGCCAATCAGCGCAACGGAATATGCTGCGCTATATAAGAAACTGTTAATAAATAAAATACATAAATAAAATAACTGCCATGTCACAGGCTGTGTTTGAAAATGACATCTAGGAGCTGTTTGGTTGGTTGGTACTTTCTCTCTATCCAAGGCTTAGTAAATACACCCCTAAATTTCTCTACAAGCTTTGATACATCTCCCTCTTAGAACACTCAATCTTGGAAAGTTACATCAATTGAGACTCAAAGGGCAAGTAGCGTAGATGACCAAAGCATCCAATCAGCTTTTACCTTTCATTTTATGGAATTTACTAGCCAAATGGTAGCTAAAAGCTGATTGGTTGGAATGGGTAAGTTCAGGGTAGATGTATGAAGCAGTGAGAAAAGACTGTGTGCCAGTGGAGAAGTTACCCATGGCAATCAATCAGCTTTGAGGTTGCATTTATCAAGTACATTCTATAAAATAATAGTAGGTAGGAGCTGATTGGTTGCTTCATACATCTACCCCTTCTTCACTTATCCTTTGTTAGACGGTCTGATACATCTCCTTCATATTAACCTCAAGATAAAAAAAACCCTAGACCAGATAGTACAATGACACAGATATTCATAAGTACGCAGCTAATCCATTCAATAGGAATTATCGCCATCAATAGGGCCATTAGTTCCTAGTGCATTGATTGGCTGCACTCTGATCCATATATCTCTGTGTATTTCATACTACTCAATTGCAAGCTGTGTGGGCAAGATTAGCTCACTTTCCAGCAAGAGTCCCTAATACCCCTTTTCCACCAAAATTCCGGGTCTGACCCGGAGTTGGAACAGAGTTCCTATCCGGATCAGACCTGGAATTTAGCCGGCGCCGACTCGGGATATTCCCGAGTTGGCGCCACTCACACCGGAGTCGGGTCTGTATAGACCCAGATTTCCCGGCGTGAAAGTGGTCGCTTGGAGATGACGTCATCTCCAACCGCCACTGAAGCCAGACCAATTGGCCGGCTAGCAGCGCACTCCAGGTCATCGTGACCCGGAGTGCGCTGTTCTCACAGCAGGGTTTCATGGGCTACGCCAGTGTTAAACCCTGCTATTTACCTGGGTTGGATTGCCGGGTCACTGGACCGGGTGATCCAACTCTCTCCCCTTTTACAACAGGGAGCTGCCTGTGTTAACCCTGCAATAACCCGGGTTTTAGCTCCGGTGTAAAAGGGGTATAAGAATGTTCCATCATGTCTGAGTTTAGCTGATTAACCTATAATTAACGGAGCTGGCACAGTGGAGCAATAATACGGATCATCTTTTACAGAAAGCACCGACTGATCAGTACTCGCTATTAATAAGAACTAGGAAAAAAGGAGTCGCTTTTAAAAAAAAGAAACAAACCAATTACAGCCAGGGTTTTAAATGATTACCCATGCTTGAGCACAGGTGACTTAATTAGTATGCCAGTCAAATTGATTTAATCATCTGGACTCAAGCATGGACATCCTTAAAACCTGGACTGTAATGGCGGAGTTTGGGAACCTATGCGTTCTAGGAAAGCTGGCCCATACACTGCACGATAATCGTGCAAACCGGCCGTCCAAGACTGGTCTAAACGACGATTGTTCAGTGCATGGTACTTAATGTTGATCGTTCACAGCCTGAAAATGGTCTGGATCATTCAAGTCCACTTGACCGTCATTCATCTAACTTCAGGCTGTGAATGGAGATCACATCCATAAATCATGTAGTGTATGGATGCTCTCCGGTTATCGGTCAGTCGCTCCTGCTCTCTTCCCTATTGTTCAGTGTATGACCATCTTAAAAGCAAGATGCTTGGTCCAATTCAGAAAGAAAGCGAAATGCTTGGATTACTCCAACAAAGAAGATGAAGAAGCGAGATGCTTGGATTACGCCAATTGAGGACGGAGCAGCAGCAACTGGGATTACATAAACAGAACAAAAGCAAGATGCTTGGATTAAGCCAATTGAAGAGAACAAGGCAATTTGAGAACCGTGAATTAAGCCAATAGAGGAGAAGGAGAAACTTTAATTACTTCAATGGAGAAGCAAAATGCTTGGATTACACCAATGAGGCGTGATATTTGAGAGACCTTAGTTATGCCAATTGATGAGAAGTAGTGAAATGCTTTGACTACACCAGCGGTTCCCAAAGTGTGCGCCGCAGTGCCGTGGGTGGATGGTCCGACAGCAAGTCAGCAGGCCAGGCCGCGTGCTGCCTATTTAAGCAGCCCGCCCCATGCCGACTCTCACTAATTGTCAGAGCCGCACAGCCCCGAGTCATCCTACTCTTCCCGCCTTTTCTTCTCCTCCTGCAGACTGTACCTCACAGTGCGACTCTTGGACTCTCCTCTGTCTCTTCTCTAGGTTAGAGACAGTCTGACAGTGTCTGAAGTTTTGGAGGTAGTGTAATTGGTATTAATTAAAATTGAATATATATAATTCTATATTTATTTTACCCCTATTTTTTTATCATTATAATTTTGATTGTTAAATAAGCTGTATATTTAACACTGGTGTGGGATGGAAGAGTGTATTGCATTCCATGGTAAAGTTATTATTACATGGTTATAGACATTTTAAATAGATATGCAGTACATAAGATTTAAACACTTTTCCTATGCACTTTGGGCCTGATTCACTACGAATTGCAATATAGCATACGCACGCAGTTCAACTGCGATAGTATGCTAATCCATAGCGATCGCAATGCCACCGCAGCACTACATAAGGACGCCCACTTCACCTACACCCACATCTGTAATGGTTAGCAAGACTGTGAAAACATTGGTACAATCGAGTGCCACCGGAGTTCAGGCAGGTCAGACCTCACTCAGGAATTGCTTACTTCAGCACACGCTATGAGGTCTTAGGCTGCATAGGGTATCGCAGTGGATAATTTATGTATGCCCCTGCAACGGTGTTGAAACGCACTGGCACGCCTGCATTCGGCCGACCACCACCCACAAACGGCACTTCCTGTCAAGCACTGCGATGGGTCTGCATAGTCACTGCTATCGCAGTCACGGTCGCAGTGGCCGGCCCGCGCACACGCACTGCATGCGCAGTATGCAACAATTTAGCCCGATAGCGTGCATATTAGCAACTGCGATCCTTGCTAAATCAGGCCCTTTATCTTTATCTATATAATAAGCGAGAAAGCATGTCTGTCTGTCGCGGCCAGACTTTTGGACCTAGCTCCACCAAATTTGGCATGGTGGTGTAGCTTGACCAGGATTAGGTTTTTGCCTAGGTTTGAACTTTGTCAGTTACACACACAGTCACACAATCCCTGAAAATGGGGAGACATATTACACGGGCTCTGTGGCTGGCTCCAGTGGGAATTAGGCTGACAAAAACCTGTGTGAATGCTATAAATGTATCCTTTTGATCTCCCAGGCTGGGCAAACTTTATGACTCATGGAAGTTCATATGAAATCCAAAGTTAGTCCTTTTTAAAGTGACCATGTATATTATACCCCTTTCACATGGCAAAAATAGCCTGGGATATTGCAGAGTTGACCCGGGTCGAGGTGCAGTGTGCACGCGCCATCAAGGAGAGACCCGGCATTTCAACCCTGCAATCGAGCAGGGTTGAACAAGGGAAAAAGCCGGGTTGAAGTGCAATGTGAACGGGCCCTACTCAGGATATCCAACCTGGGACTCAGCAAACACCACTGATTGAATGTTCCTGGGTCTCACTTGATGATGTCGGCAGCCAGACACACAGGTAGCACACTGCAGACAACAGCATTTTCGGCAGTCTGAAAGGGGTTAATACCACTACTGTCATTACAGTGATGACTATTTGGAGTAATGAAGAAGTGAACTGTACACTAAGCTGCATCATGCTTTCATCAAGTAGCAGTAAAGCAAAAACACTCATGAACTCTGAGCAACACAGTGGTAATCCATCAGCCAGTCATTCCTGCAATGCTGAGAGCAGTCCACACCCCTCTCTTTTGTGACCTTATCTTTATGAGCATGAAAAAGTTAATTTTAATTACATCCAAGGGGTTTTTACAGGGCTGACCCAGGTTCAGTGTGAACGGGGCCAACTCGAGAATAACTAGGTTCGAAGGTGCAGTGTGAAAGGGGTCCAACACTGGTCGCAGCCAAGTTGGGCCAGTGTTCAAAATACCAGGTCAGAGCTGGGTTTGCGATGTTAAAGGGGTACTAGCAGCCCTCTGTGTTTGCATGCAAGGGCGTAACTAAAACTTCGGGGGCCAAATAGCAAAAATCTTAAAAGGGCCCCCCCAGAGTTAAAAAACAAACAAAAAAACATACATTTGCCCCCACACAGAGCCCATTAATTTTATGCCACACAAAGCCCATTCAAGTTATGCCACACAGTAGTACCCCCTATACACATTATCCCAAGCAGTAGTAGTGCCCCTTACACACTATTCCACACAGTAATGCCCCTTATAACATTACAGCACACAGTAATGCCCCTTACACATTATGCCCCTGTGTTCTTCCAGCAGCCTCCCCCTGTGTGTAATCAGCAGCCAGCAAGTGTGGATTTGGTGCCGGGCCACCAGCTAATTACAACTGGTGTACCGGCAGGCAGTGGCAGATATGGACAGACAGCGGCGGCATAATTTGAATCTGGTGCCGGTTGCGAGCCAATTGGAGTTTTCGGACCGGCAGCAGATCAGGAGTCGCCACTGCCGATTGGCTGCTGAGCCGCGAGCTCCGATTCCGTGTCTCTCCATGTCTGCCTGCTGGTGCACAAGCTGTAATCAACTGGCTGGCCGGCACCAAATCAACACCGCTGACACCCGAGCCTCCTTCGGCGGCCCTGACTGGACTGGTCCACCTTGTATGTATGACTGGGTGCAGGGGGAGAGGCGGGCCACAGAGGCAACTCGGGCACCATAGCAGCTGCACCCCTTGCCCCCACGGTAGTTAAGCCACTGTTTGCATGCATGTTAGCAAACAGCGGGGTTCTTTTCAGGGTCAATGGAATGGGGTTATAGGCTAGGACAATGTAAGCAAAATAAAGGCTGCAGGTGTATTTCAGTGTCCAGTCTTCAACCCGGGCAACTCCAGGTATCCCAGCTAATTTAAATATAATGTGATACCATTACCATGGTCCTCAATACAGCTTTTCACCCCACACCAGTGCTAAATATGGTCAGTAACAGTGGGGGAGATGGAAGAGGTGGTAAGTGCCAAATGCACTATAACCAGCGCTATCTGACACATCAGTATGTAGGACAGCAGTTAATGTGGAGAAAAATCACTTTTCTCCACGTTATCTGAAAACATCTAATTATTTTGACAGAAAACCATTCAGATGTTATTAAAAAAAAAATAAAAACCGATAAATGAACTTTTGTGGCTTTTCGTTTTTTTTACGTAATAGGATTACCTTTTGCTTTTGGAGTTTGCAGGCACTTGTTCATTTCTGTGGCACACATAGGAACTAAATGCACGCCTATTTTTTCATTGCCAAGATTGTGACGCTCATTGGTTGCCGATTGCCGTCTCTGGGCCTGATGCAGACGATTTCGCTGCCTCTTTCTATGCAGCGGCTGTGCTAAAATTTCCAAAAGTCGCAGGAGTCTTGTGTATATAGACGCCCACTGCCGGCTTCTATGATCCCACGCTGCGTCAGAGATGGACGGGTCAACTGTGTGGCCATCGGTCATCTAAGTAACCCTCAGGGAGAAGGGGGAGGGGGGCGTGTTAGGTTTAGGGTTAGCAAAAAACTGATGACAGACTAAGGGGTAAATTTACTAAAGTGAGTTTTTAGAAGTGGAGATGTTGCCCATAGCCAATCAGATTCTAGCTATTACCTTCTATGAGGTGCTAGTTAAATGTTAAGTAGAATCTGATTGGTTGCTATGGGCAACATCTCCACTTCTAAAAACTCTCACTTTAGTAGATATACCCTTAAGGGTGAGTAGCGGAGTATAAAAGAAAAAAAAAAAAAAACACATTTGGGAGCCACTGGACTACACCAGTGGTAAAGGAGCTGGGGAAAAAATTGTATTACCGCCTACCAGGAGAAGAAGCAAGAAGTGAGGTTTGGGCCAATGCAGCAGGAGAAGAGGTGAGGTTTGGGCCAATGCAGCAGGAGAAGAGGTGAGGATTGGGCCAATGCAGCAGGAGAAGTAAGAAGTGAGGATTGGGCCAATGCAGCAGGAGAAGTAAGAAGTGAGGATTGGGCCAATGCAGCAGGAGAAGTAAGAAGTGAGGTTTGGGTCAATTCAGCAGGAGAAGTAAGAAGTGAGGTTTGGGTCAATTCAGCAGGAGAAGGGGTGAGGATTGGGCCAATGCAGCAGGAGAAGAGGTGAGGATTGGGCCAATGCAGCAGGAGAAGAGGTGAGGATTGGGCCAATGCAGCAGGAGAAGAGGTGAGGATTGGGCCAATGCAGCAGGATAAGAGGTGAGGATTGGGCCAATGCAGCAGGAGAAGCAGAATTAGTGTCCAAGTTTAGGTGATGATCACTAAGAGTTATACAGGGATATAGTTTGCAGGATAGTAGACATATTAATGTCACTCATGTTATAACAGGGAAAATGATTTTACTGGCTTATAAAGAGGTATCAATCATAAGAGAGATTCATCAGTTCCGGAGACTGACAGTTACCTACTCAATGAGAATAAATTGGAACTTTTCATATTGATTCCGCACTTCCTGGCTGTGCAGCCCCTTCCCGGTGTGCTCTGTGATTCATATTGATCTGCGCAGACCTTACCAAGCACTGAGAATGAGAAAACTGGGATTGCCATTAAGGCAGATAAGGAGCCCTGTGTAGTCAATGGCCATTTAAAAGCTACACTGCTACCTATATAAACCACAAGCTGATGTACCAGGCTTCACCCGGGTGGACCTTAGATATTTACTGTTTCCATTTCCATCTCACCCCTCCAGTAACACATTCATCCTTCACCTCTATAGTAATGCATGCCCTCCCTTACATAACCCCGCTCACCCCTGTAGTAACAGTCCACTCCCTCGCCCGTGTTGTAATATATTAGACATTCCCCTCCTTTTCACCTGTGTAGAAATACAATCCCTCCCTCACACCTGTAGTAACACATTAGCCTCACTAAAGCAGGGAATCCACTATACAATTATCTGTCAGATGTCTGTCCAATCTGGCTGGTTGGAAAGATAACCTGGTAATGTATGGAAGCAAATGACAATCGTCCATTTGCTCAGAAACACTGGAAAATAGTCCAAAATGGTTGTTCAGACAAATTGGTTATAACACACCAATTTAGCCAATATGAACATTTTTTTTTTTACTTTTTTTCAGTGTTTAAAACCATATGATCGACTGTCATTTGCTCCCATACATTACCAGGTTTTCATTCCAACCAGCCAGATTGGACAGATATCTGACAGAAAATTGTATAGTGGATAGCCAGCTTTACACCTGTAGTACCTTATTCCCTTACCTCTGTAACAACACATTCCCCTTCTTCACATGTTCTAAAACATATTCCCCTCCCTCACCTGTGTAGTAAAACATTCCCCTCCCTCATCTGTGTAGTAACATATTCCCCTCCCTCGCCTCTATAGTAACTCATTCCCCTCCCTCACCTCTATAGTAACACATTCCCCTCTCACTGCTGTTATAACATATTTCCTCTCTCACCTCTGTAGTAACACATTCCCTTCCCTCATTATTCAAATAAAGGAACCACACCAACTGCCAGTGATGTTTGGCGGCACTTGGGATGACAGTTGGTGTTGGAATATGAACAGTGCTACAGCCACAATGAGTCAGTCAGTAAAGGTGCTCATCCAGTTCCTCCGCACCCCTGGGCCGTGCCGCTGTTATAACTACTGCTCTGCCAGTTACTAAAATCGGCAAATCAAGTTAGTTCTCAAACTTCAAAGGGCTGCGGAGGAGGTTGTGATTGGGAGGTCCAAGTTCAAAAAGTGCAAGCTTGGACCTTCCAATTCAAGGCCATGTTCTTGATGTGAAGTACACAACTGTTGTACCAGAAACTCTGCATTTGATCTTAAGCCATCATGCCGTTCTGATCCTCACGTAAAGCTGCTCTGAAAAGTCCATGATAATAAATCAAGTAAAAGGACTAGAGAGAGGTTACACAGGGCAGAAACTCATTCACTCTTGAATAAGACAGACCAATGAATAAAAAAAAAATAAAAAAAAAAAGACAGATCAGATCCTTAAAACATTGCTACTTGTAGCGACAGGGAAAGGGGAGAACGCCAAGATAGGCAATAAAGTAATTATTCCCCTTTAATATTTACTGTACACCATACTGCATCCAATCAATACTGAAATCAGGCATGAGAGCTGCACTGCAGAAATACAGGCTCATCGCCCTAATCAAGATCTAATATTAGGCAAATTGTTCTTTCAATGTTTCAAGACAAAAGTTCAGAAATATTGTATCTACTTCTCTACACATTGAATATTTTGGTTAACAGCATAAGATGGATGGATGGATGCAAAGAGGTGCATTGCATATCACCATCTTCCTCCATAAGTGTCAGGATCCTCTAATACCCCTTTTACACCAACCGAATAACCCGGGTTATTGCCGGGTCGACCCGGGTCAATGCTCTGTGTGAACGGCTCCCAGAAAAATTTCCCGGGTTGATTTACCCGGGAATCTTACTCGGGTTGAGAGCAGGGTTGAACACGGGTTGTTCCCGTGTCATGAAGCAGTGTAAACGGGTGCTACCCTGATTATTTGACCCGGCTAGCTCCAAAAGATGCTGATTGGAGCTTCTGGGGCACCGGCAGATGATGTAATTTGTCAGTGCCTTGCAGAGAGAGACTCACATGAAGCCATCGCTTGCCTGCCTAACCTCCTGCACCACAGCAGCCACAAACGCAGGCTGATACACAGCCTGCCACAGCCAGAACTGCAGCCTGCACCACAGCCTGACCAGCAGCCACAAACGCAGGCAGGCACACAGCCTGCCACAGCCAGAACTGCAGCCTGCACCACAGCCTGACCAGCAGCCACAAACGCAGGGAGGCACACAGCCTGCCACAGCCAGAACTGCAGCCTGCACCACAGCCTGACCAGAACCCACATAACGCAGGCAGATACATAGCCTGCCACAGCCAGAACAGCAACCTGCACCATAGCCTGACCAGCAGCCACAGAAGCAGGCTGATACACAGCCTGCCACAGCCAGAACTGCAGCCTGCACCACAGGCTGACCAGCAGACACAAACGCAGGCAGGCACACAGCCTGCCACAGCCAGAACTGCAGCCTGCACCACAGCCTGACCAGCAGCCACAAACGCAGGCTGATACACAGCCTGCCACAGCCAGAACTGCAGCCTGCACCACAGCCTGACCAGCAGCCACAAACGCAGGCTGATACATAGCATGCCACAGCCAGAACAGCAACCTGTAGCAATGCTGTAATCAGTCCCCACCCCTCTCTTTTGTTGCCTTTTGTGACCACCTTTGTCAGACCTTAAAACAGACCATTTTTAATGACTTCTATAGAGAAAAGCAGGGACTACCCGGGTTCAGTGTGAACGGGGCAAACCCGGGTCAAGTTGCAGTGTAAACGGGGTCTGAAGCCGAGTTCGACCCGGGATTGACCAGTGTTCAAATTCCAGGGTCGGACCCGGGATTTTGGTGTAAAAGGGGTATTACATAATTACTGTGTGCAGTTCAGTCTTCCCTCCATTGCCCTCCTCGCATCATGGCACCCACTAACATAAATCACATAGGTGGGCAGGTTATTTTACCTCCCATAAGATCAGCATATTCATTGCTTAAATGACTGTGCTGCTGTGAGCATTCACTGGACATTCTATCCCCATTCATTAATGAACTAAACCACCCAGAAGTGAAGAACGTGACACTTCATTTCAGAAAACCTCTATCAGTCGGTAGTCAAAAAACATCTTACAACGCGCCAGGTTTACAAGCGTTTCTGATTTTAGCAAGAGAATAATTGATGGCGCTGTTGCATACAAATAGGAAATAAAATATGAGTTTTTGCAGAACAGACATGGGTGAAAATGGAGCCCACGTGCCAAGCCAGTATCTCTCTCTCGCTATCTCCACATGGGTCATGTTGTAGTCGCCTCTCGCGTTGATATTTACAGCTGAGACGCTCGTACGACTCAGCTGAACATAGATTAAAGGGTTCAGCACATTCCTGGTGGTGTAATGATTTCACATCCAAGATCATCCGACTAAGCAGCCCTTATTAGACAGCTTCACAGAGGTGGTGTGTAAACTCTGCGCCATGTAGGGAAAGACATTATTCCATGTATAGATTGTAAGCTCACCGGGGAAGAGTGTTCCACTGGTTTGCCCTTTCTCTGCATCACTGTTCTACACAAGATTATATAAATGTATCATCACATAAAAGAATACAATACATACACTCAAGTGTGAATACATATTGCTGCAGGCTGAAAAACACTTTCTGTGTAACAATTATCCAGTTGCCCTTAGAGCAGTGATTCCCAACCTTGGCCCTCAAGGCACACTAACAGTCCTGGTTTTAGTGATATCCATGCTTACGCACAGATGGTTAAATCAAAACAACTGAGGTACTAATTAAGTCACATGTGCTTAAGTATGGCTATACTTAAAACCTGGACTGTTAGTGTGCCTTGAGGACCGTGGTTGGGAAACCCTGTCTTAGAGGAATTCCTACTGTACAATGTCGGTTCTCCTTTGTTAATATAGGAAAAAAAAAACTGGTAGGTAGAAAAAAAATAAAAAATAAAAATTAAATATAGTTATCCGTTCTGCACCAATTTCCTACATTCTATTTAAAAGAAAACTAACTGTAAAAATATGAATAAAGGACTAAGCTTAATCTGCCCCTTAGACCTCTGCTTACTGCTCCTCCTTTACTGGGAGGAACTGTAAGACAGGAAGCAAAAGGGGAAAATGGAACAAATACAGCTATACACAGTCTTCATTCTAGCACTCTGTATCTGTCACAACTGCAGTTCCTCTATCCTACCTGGGGTGTCGCTCTCTGGTGCTTTTAGCACACCCAGCTGATGCAACAAACTGCTGAGAGTAAGCAGTTTGGCCCTCATTCGGAGGCGGTGGCAAGAAGCGATCGCTCTCTCTGAATGAGGGCGGCCGCTAAATTTTTGAAATGCGGCCTCCTGGTCGTTAGTTAAGCTGTGGGTTACCACCCACAGCTTAACGACCAACCAGGTTGAAGGTCGCGATGGTGATCACCATCGTGACCATCGGGGCTTGCAACAAGACCCTAATGGTGCGTACACACTGGGCGATAAAGAGGACGACTGAACGATAACGATATCGTTATCGTTCAGTCGTCCACTTTATCGTCCATTTTCAACATCAAAACGATGAACGATGACGACGACGCGCGTTCCCGCGGGTCGATCGTCATAATCGTTCATCGGGCTGACATGCAGGCCAACCTGACGATCTCGTCAGGTTGCTGCATGTCAGGGAATGGGGGAGAGAGCCCGGCACTGAACGATATCGTTAATGATATCGTTCAGCGGCTGTGCTCAATGTCATGAACGACATTGAGCACAGCCTGCCGGGGACAACACTACACGATATCGCTCAGGGAGCATATCGTGTAGTGTGTACCCACCATAAGATTGGGTCTCGGCAACCGCAAGCCCCAGGGAGCTTTCTGCTCTGATGGAGCAGGAAGCTCCCCCACTGACATCACTGATTATGTCAGTGCGGCCGCCCACAAAATGGTAGCCTGTTTTGGAAACCACCCCCTGAGCCGCCTACAAAACGAGGCGAGCTGTCTATCAACATCGACAGCCGCCCCTTTTGTAGCGAGCTCCAGAGCTAGAGAGTTTCTCTCTCGCTCCAGGGCTTGCGCACGAGCAGTGCGGCCGCTGTGCCTACGCACGGCTACCCATCGACCCGGTTGCGAGCACATCGGTGCTTGCGACTGGGTCTGAATGAGACCCTTTGTGTGCTAGAAGCACCAAAGCAGAGAGCGACACCGCAGGCAGGATAGAGGAACTGCACCAGTTGTGATAGGTGCAGAGTGCTAGAATGAAGACTAATATAGAAGGCAGGAAGGGTAAGGCTATCTGGCTATGTGGTTTTATAGGTCAGTATCAGTAAACTTTAAGGCATGAGATGTTGGAATAAGAAGGGAACGGTCGCTCTTTAGCTGCAGCGCTGGTTCACGTCAGCGTTTAAGCACACGTGGGTTCTGTAGGCAAGACAGGTTTATACGTCGCAGTGATTTAGAACGAGCTTTACAGGTGGATCAATAAAACTTTTTATATAGCATATCCACAAGGAAATCACTGCAGTGGTGAGAATATATAACTACGCCCTTGTAAATAACCGTCGTCTTTTATAAACTTTGATCTTTTTTTTTTTCTGCGTTCTTGAGGAATTTGTTTTCAGGCAACTCAGATCTGTCCTGCAGACAGCAAAGACATGTCAAGCCATGAAGGAACTATAGAGCTGCAAATATATACTCTCTTTCTTAAAGCTGTATTATTATTATCACCCAAGGAACATTTTTCCCCCACCCCCCCTGCAATGACAAGGCGAAACACCTTTATCCACATGTAATTGCTCACCCCCTCCTGGTATTTGGTAGAGAGGTCAAGGAAATGGAGGAGAACCAGCGCTGGACAGGGAAGGGGCCTCTTATATTTTTTAGGTGGCAATGTAGCTTTAACTATACTCCAATGACTTCAGTAACTATTCATCTTGTAAATATATTACCATTTATTTTTGTTGTCTTCTCTGACCAAATTGAGTTTATGGGGTATATTAACTACAGGTTGGTTTTTCAAAGCCGCCGATTCTCGGCTAGATTTAAAAGTGCATCAGGAATACAAGCAAAGCATCAACTCCATGAGAACATAATGCATACAATAATAAGAACCCAGCCCCATCGATGGCCACTGATAAATCAGAGAGCTATCTTACAAATGACTCAACTGCTTTAAGAGTATGAGGCAGAGAGAGAGGAACCTTCAGTACAGCGTTACCCCAATCCAGTTGGGCTATAGAGACCTACATTAAGATGTATCAAATCTTCTAAAGACAGGACAAGTGAAGTTGCCCATAGCAACCAATCAGCTGCTACCTACCATTTTATACAATGTAATTTATAAATGAAAGCTAGAAGGTGATTGGATGGAATGGGAAACTTCCCTACTTGCCTCTTAAAAGAATTGATACATCTCCCCCCTAGTGTCTGTTTGATTCAAGGAGGGCTTCATAGCAGAGAGATAGGCACAGGGCAGGAGATTAAGCCTCTGATGAAGCTGTAGATTACAGAGAAACGCGTTAGTGGAACCAACTTCACAGAAGACCACTGGTTTACCCAGCCCTTTACCAAGGGACTTTCGTTGCATGGTTCTAATTTCACCTCACCTTCTAAAGATACAGTAATATAGGAACTTCCACTGCGGGACTGCACAAGGCTGCAGGCAAAATTTGGACACCCCGGAAATCCACTTGTGGAAGGGTACGAATGCATACATTCCCAACTGTCCCGAATTTAGCGGGACAGTCCCGTTTTTATGGGACTGTCCTGCTCACGGGCCGCAGTGTCCCGCGGTGGGGGGGGGGGGCAGTTGGGGAAAGCATACACCGCTGCTCTGCACAGCAGAGCAGCGTGTATGCAGAGCGAGAATAGATGCTGTGCATATGCACACAGCATCTATTCACAGTACTGGGAGGAAGCCCAGGGGCAGCCCAGCATCTCGGAGATGCTGGGCACGCCCCTTAGTGATGTTAACGGGGAGTGCCGCTAGGCCCCGCCTCTTAACATGTAGGCCACACCCCCTTTTCGGGAGCGCGTGCCTCCGGCGCGCAGATGTCCCGACTGCTTGTAGTCAAATGTTGGGAGGTATGTGAATGGTTGTATTTGGACGAATTCTTTGAACCTTTAGTTTAACCAAATAACAATCCCTGCCTGCAGGTTAGGCCAAAAGGGAAGCAATCGGGAAGCCGACTGCCTAAATACCGGCAGCCGGCTTCCCGACTGTAGATGTAGACGCCCGCATTTCCCCGACGCCGGGAGACCGGCGCCCGGCATCACGATCGTAGTGATGCTGGGCGCCGCAAGCGGACAGCCGCGGGGGGGAGGGTTAGGTTTAGGGCTCCAGGGGGGGACTTAGGATTAGGCTAGGGGGAGGGAGGGTTAGGCACCCCCGGGGGGGGACTTAGGGTTAGGCACCCCCCCCGGGGGACTTAGGTTTAGGCAGCGGGGAAGGGGGTGGTTAGGGTTAGGCTCCCCTAAGGAGGGTTAGGGGGTTAGGTTAGGTTAGTACATACTTACCTATCCACGATCGGGATTTCCAGCGCTGTCGGGCTTCCGCTGCTTCGCACTCTGCTCCTGTCGGGCTGCCGCTGACGGGAATCGAACCGCCGGCCATGCGGCCGGCGGTATATCATACCCATTCCGGCCAAAAGACTGCTCACCATTGTTTCTGACTTTATTTTTGATATACATTACTGGATCTTCACATTTAACAAGTATTGGATTATTGGCCATTTTTAATTTATTGATTATGTTCTACATTCATTGTCTAATTTTATTGTGATTAAATGTGTTTTTTTTACTTTCGTGCAGTATTTTCTGGATATATACACAATACACTGCGCAGTGTTTTCTTCACATACCGTTAGCCGATTAATCAAGTGACCTCTGATTCTTTTTTAAACAGCAGCATTTGTACTGTGTGTATGATTTTGTAAATAATTTTTTACTGGGCTCAATTTTTATCTAAATACATCACTGAAGAAGACATAGATATAAGCCCCTCCTGAAATTGAGAAGGAAGAGCAGACCCCTATTGTCGTTTCATTTACAGGGCAGGACTGTCACAGCCACAGGGAGGCCTTGCCAGATTCAGTTAATACTGGATGGAAGGGAACTTTGTTTTTGGTAGGGGCCATTTTTATTATACTATTCTATTTTAAAATATTTTATCAAATCTAATGGTGCATACGCACGGCCAGATATTGTTTCAAATATGAACGATAACGATTGTAAAAATCACTCAATCGTACATATCTTTGACATGTAGGGCATGCATAGACGAAGGATGCACGTTCCCGCATGTCAGGTAACGATCTCTGACATCTGATGTGTTTGCAGTCAGATTTTGATGATTTCATTCATTTTAATACTGTCAGAAATCGTTCAATCGATCATCATTGATGAAATCGTTCAAATCATTGTAAAAATCGTTCAACGATCATCAAATCTGACCGTGTGTATGCACCATAACTGACCTCCACCGAAAATTAAAAGAGGAATTAACACTTATTGTGAGGAAATAAAAACAACTAAATGTCAATGATTTTAGAGAAATTAAAAAAAAAAAATTATTAATAAAGAAAAAGCTAAAACTTCAGTAATATTTAATAATAATAAAAAAAAAAGGTGAATTGCTCCTTATTTCAACCCACGATTGTTCTGGTGCCCCGTCGGGAGGTGTCGAAAGCATAGGCATCATCACGGGCATCATCATTGTTGTTGAGTAATCACTGTTAATAATTGTCGACTCTGATTTCACGCTTCATTGAGTCCTTTAATGCTCATCTGTACATAATAATATCACCGAGCAAGGCGAAAACTACAGCTCTATTCTGTAACAAGGTTCCTACACAGCATCTCTGATTAACAAAGAAAAAATAAATCCCTCATAGTACAGTTATTAGATGGGCAATAAGACAATAAGCCTGCCCCATACCTTTACCTAGCTACACACACACACATACACATTATATATAAGGGTAAGTAGAGGATTACGAGCGCCACCTGAGTCTAGTTATATCTCTGTTTTACAATAATAACGTTGTAGCTAAAAGAGTTTTATAAGTGCACTACCGCAGGGGTTATGGGTGCCAGCTGAATCGAGAGACTTAAAGCAGAGGTGCAATTTGCATAAGAATAGTGATCAGTGGACTAGATAACCAGCGCCAAACAGTGCATAAAATCAATATAAGAATAACCTTATGTTCAATAATGTATCATGTGCAAGATATTAAAGTGTCAGTGCTAGAAAGGAGTCTACAATCGGAAAATGCTGATGAAGATATAAATGCCTTCACGTAAAGGCCCCCATACATCAGCAATCTGAAAACCACAATTTAACAATTTGAAGATTTATTGCCCGATGTTAGGATATCCCAATCTAGCAATCTGTGCCCATACACTACAGATCTTTTTCAGTGATTTGCAGATAGATTGCAGCAAACACAGATCTGCCAATCTTGAAAGGCCCATCATTTTACTAGTAACGGTCTGCAAATCTGCCGATAATCTCCACATCCTAGCAATCTACAGCCCCAATCCATCTGTGAAGTCCAACATGTTGGACAATTTAGCAACTCTAATCACTTTTTGGTTGCAATCTGTGAAGCCCATACATTGCAGATTTTTATACACAATCGATTGCAAATTGCAGAATTGCCACAATCGATTGCGTGTTTCTTAAGGCCCCCATACATCATCAAAGTATGTAGAGTGCTTCAAGTGCCTGTGCAAAAAAGTGTGTTCAAAATTAGGTAACTAGTGCCAAAGAATCAGCTGATGTGGTATATATATATATATATATATATATATATATATGTATATATACACACACACACACACACACACACATATATACACGCACATGCATACATACTACTGTTCAAAAGTTTGGGGTCACCCAGACAATTTTGTGTTTTACATGAAAACTGACTTATCTATCAAATGAGTTGTAAAATGAAGAGAACATATAGTGCCTGATTCAGAGCCGGACGCTCTGACCAGAGCGCTCGCTCTGAATCAGGGCCCTCCTCCATTAAAATGGAGCGTCCTCCTGGACGCTCGTATAGCTGTGGGTGACCACCCACAGCATATACGAGCGTCCAAAAAGATGGTCGCGATGGTCTTGACCATCGCGACCATCGGACTTGCGAAGGAAACCCTGCGGTAGGGTTTCCCAGCCACAAGCCCTGGAGTGATTTTGGCTCTATCAGAGCCAAAATCACTCCCACTGACATCACTAGTGATGTCAGTGGGGCCGGCTTCAGACGGTAGGCGTTCCCATGGGAACGCCTCCGTCTGGCAGGCACGCCCACCAAAGGGGGCGTGCTGTCAGTCACCATCGACAGCACGCCCCCTTTGGTGCGAGACCTGGAGCGACAGCTTGGCTGTCGCAGTCCGGGTCTCGCGCATGCGCACGACGGAGCTCCCTCTGTCGTGCGCATGCGCAGTGGGGCACATCGACCCACTTGCGAGCGTACTGCCGCTTGCGAGTGGGTCTGAATGACCCCCATAGTCCATACATTGGCAAGGTTAGAAATAATGCAGCAATTACAGCATTGCAGACCGTTGGCATTCTAGCTGTAATGGAGCGTACACACGGTCAGATTTGTCAGACTTGTCAGATGAACGATTAAACGATCTGAACGATTTGAACGATTTTACCAACGTTTTGAACGATTTGAACGATTGAACGATTTTTGACTGCATTAAAATGAATGGAATCGTCCAAGTCTGACTGCAAACCCATCAGATGTCAGATATCGTTATCTGACAAACGGGAACGCGCATCGTTGATCGTCCATCGTTCAGGCATGTCAGATATGAACGATTTTCCTTCAGATGAACGATTTTTAAATCGTTATCGTTCATATCTGAAGGAAAAATCTGATCGTGTGTATGCACCATTACTTTGTTGAGGTAATCTGAAGAAATTTCACCCCACGCTTCCTGAAGCACCTCCCGCAAGTTGGATTGGCTTGATGGGCACTTCTTGCGTACCATACAGTCAAGCTGCTCCCACAACAGCTCAATGGGGTTGAGATCTGGTGACTGCGCTGGCCACTCCATTACAGAGACAATACCAGCTGCCTGCTTCTTCCCTAAATAGTTCTTGCATAATTTGGAAGTGTGCTTTGGGTCATTGTCCTGTTGGAGGAGGAAACTGGCTCCAATCAAGCGTTATCCACAGGGTATGGTATGGCGTTGCAAAATGGAGTGATCGTCTTCCTTATTCAAAATCCCTTTTACCTTGTACAAATCTCCCCCTTTACCAGCACCAAAGCAGCCCCAGACCATCACATTACCTCCACCATAACTTGTTCTGCATTTCACAAATGTTCTTCTGGGTGATCCAAACACCTCAAACTTCGATTCGTCTGTCCATAACACTTTTTTCCAATTTTCCTCTGTCCAATGTCTGTGTTCTTTTGCCCATATTAATATTTTCCTTTTATTGGCCAGTCTCAGATATGGCTTTTTCTTTGCCACTCTGCCTAGAAGGCCAGCATCCCAAAGTCGTCTCTTCACTGTAAATGTTGACACTGGCGTTTTGCGAGTACCATTTAATGAAGCTGCCAGTTGAGGGCTTGTGAGGCATCTATTTCTCAAACTAGAGACTCTAATGTACTTGTCTTCTTGCACAGTTGTGCACCGGGGTCTCCCACTTTTCTTTCTACTCTGGTTAGAGCCTGTTTGGCTGTTCTCTGAAGGGAGTAGTACACACTGTTGCAGGAAATGTTCAGTTTCTTGGCAATTTCTCACATGGAATAGCCTTCATTTCTAAGAATAAGAATAGACTGTCGAGTTTCACATGAAAGTTCTTTTTCTGGCCATTTGGGGAGTATAATCGAACCCACAAATGTGATGCTCCAGAAACTCACTAGCTCAAAGGAAGGCCAGTTTTATAGCTTCTCTAACGAGAAAACTCATTTTCAGCTGTGCTAACATAATTGCTCAAGGGTTTTCTAATCATCCATTAGTCTTCTAACGCGCTTAGCAAACACAATGTACCATTAGAACACTGGAGTGATGGTTGCTGGAAATGGGCCTCTATACACCTATGTAGATATTCCTTTAAAAAACAGACATCTGCAGCTAGTATAGTCAGTTACCACATTAACAATGTATAGAGTGTATTTCTGATTAATTTAATGTTATCTTCATTTAACTGGAATGCTACGTGTGGACTCTAATTCTGCACCTACTCACTGCACCACTGACCCCAGTCTACCGAGCTAATTAACCCCAAGTATCACAATACATACTAAATATATATATATATATATATATACACACACACACACACACACACACTCATACACTATGCATACATTATATGCAAATACATATGTATAATATATATATATATATATATATATATATATTCCATAGACAAAAAACCTTACGGTTTTACATGTCCGATTGAGGCTTCTTAGACATGATCTGAAATTTCACAAAACCTACTGATTTTTGTGCCACTCAAACTAAGAAAAGCAATGAAATTACAATCAGCCTTAATGGACGTGTTCCTTGCGCAATACAGATATGGTATGCCATCACACCCTGTGGTTAACTGCAGATTCAGCACTCTCAACAGAATGAGATTGCTGTCACTAACAAAATGGTGGAGCTGCTAATTCACAGAATTGTGTGCTCATTGGAATACACACATGCAGTCTATGCAACTGAGGTCTAAGCAGAAAATAGAGATGTGCAGATGGGATAAAAGTGGTGTGGATGGGAAGGAAGAGACAGAGCAGCGTGGATAGGAGAGACAAAAAGGCATGTAGAGGAAGTAAGGTTAAGTAGTACAGAGGGGGTGGGGTAGCCAAAGTGATGCAGATGGGTGAAAAACAGTGGTGCGGTTAGGGTGGAGGAACAAAGTAATGCAGATGGGTGGAAAACCGTGGTGCGGATGGGGGGGGGGGCAGCGACGTGGGTGGCGGTAGAGAGTAGCATGAACATGGGAAGACAGAGCAGTGCAGATGGGTAAAGACAGCTTGGTGCAAATAATGGAATACAGACTAGCACAAACAGGAGAACACACAACAGTAAGGATTGGGGAAGAAAGATTAGTGTGGATGGGGAGGAAGACAGTAGTGCAGGTGGGGGGAGGAGACAGAGTTGCACGGTTTGGGGGACCAGAGTAGTGCAGATGGAGGAAGAAAGTGCCATAGATGAGAGAAAGACAGCAGCGTGGCTGTGGAGAAGGCATGGATGCAGGGTTGGTGCGGCTGGGGAAAATCATTTGTGCAGATGAGGGAACACAGAATATCACAGTTGGGAGGCCACACAGCAGTAAGAATTGGAGAATATATAGCAGCATGGAGGCATATAAGGAAACACAGTATGTTAATTTTAAAAATAAGGGAGCTGAACGTGTATTCTAAATAAGATAAATGTATGCAGTGAGAAGGATGTTGGAAGCCAGTGAGATTGTTTTGGTGATCAAATGGGAAGATTGTGGGCACTGAGTGGGATGTGGGAGCCACATAACTGCTCAAACCTCAGTTGCGTAGACTGCATGTGTGTATTCCAATGAGCACACAATTCTGTGAATTAGCAGCTCCACCATTTTGTGAGTGACAGCAATCTCATTCTGTGAGTGCTGAATCTGCAGTTCACCACAGGGTGTGATGACGTACCATATCTGTATTGCGTAAGGAACAGGTCCATTAAGGAGTCAGCCTTAATGATTGTAATTTCATTGCTTTTTTTATTTTTAGTGGCATAAAAATCAGTAGGTTTTGTGAAATTTCAGATTATGTCTAAGAAGCCTTAATGGGACATGTAAAGTTGTAAGGTTTTTTTGTCTATGGAATTTCATAGCTTTTATAAAATGTATTAACTATCAGGGTTTGGATGAGCAAACCGGGTCACCTGCAGGGGAGAAGGGCAACAAAATGGTACACTAACGTAGGTGGAAGAGGGTACAGCACACAGGAGGTGGTTTGGAAGGTGCAGAGTGCGAGACGGCTATAGGTGTGCGGAGTAGCGGCAGAGCAGAGCAGTGGCAGCGGTACAGTGCAAAGGGGGCATCAGTGGGCAACAAAGGACTCACTGGTAACGCGCATGCACCTGAGAAAATCAAATCGATAAGTCACAGATGCACGAACGCAGCAGTGAGATCCATCTATGCATCTGTGTTAAAAATTGAATGTGTAAAATAAAAAATGGTGCCCCCCCCCCCTCAAAACACAACAGCACGGGGCTTTTAACAGCTAGTCCTGGTTGTGTATAGATACAGGGGAATAATTGCGTAGGGGTCCCCAGTACTTAAACACAACCAGCACCGGGCTAGTCAGAACCAGTCCTGGGTGAAAAAATACAGGGGACAAATAACGTAGGGGTCCCCCATATTTGGTGCGACCAGCACAGGGCTCTGAGCCGGTCCTGGTTCTGAAGATACAGGGGAAAAAAATGCATAGGGGGGGGGGGATGATGCCACAGCCAGGGGGCCACTTTCACCGGCCCCCCAGCCAAAGCATCACCCCTGACCGCTAGTCCGCACAGGCCAGGGATCCCTGGGGACACCCCACCCCAATAAAGGGGTCCCCCTCTCCAGGGCACCCCAGGCCCCAGTCATCTTGGGCGGTGGCTGCCAGGTTGATTATGTAAAGTGTGGTGCATATGAAAGAAATCAAATATTGACTTTTACTGTGGAACTACAGTTCCCAGCAAGCCTCCTCCGCATGTTGGTACTTGGAGAACCACAAGTAACGCCTGCCCCACCGCCATCTGCACTGCCGCCCGCACAACCGCTAAAGCCCGCTACTGTCCCCGGGTTCTGCCCGCAGCTAACGCCAGCTACCCCCCCGCGCGCACCTTTCCGCCGGCTCCAGCTGCAGCCAACGCCAGCTTCTTTCCCCAAAGCACACCACCGCTAAAGCCCGCAAACGACGGCCATCTTTGTGCACCCAAGTGAAGCCACAGTGATTACACCTGCTGGAGGCTCCTACTGCGGCTGCGCAACAAGTTGAGAAGTCCTATCTATTCAATGGTGCATTCTTGGAGGTAATAGTTTAAAATCTGTAACTTTCTAATTTACCTGAACCCCAAAAGCATGTACCCTGGCACAATAGCTAACTAATAAAACAAACCCCAAGTCTAGATTCCACCCCTACCCTGAGTTATGCCTTCCCAAAAAAAAAAAAGCCATAGACTACAGCAGAAAAGTGTTCCTAATTGATAATGTCTCAAAAATGTGACAGTTGTAACTTTAGATTACTCCCAAATCCTCATTTTTTATCCTGAAATTTGGCATGCAGCGCCGAGCGACAGTTCTACCCGCCCGTGCCAAATTTCAGCTCGGTACCTCCAATAGATTTTGAGGTGAAGCCCCTTAAACACCCTGCCCCCCCCCCTTCGGAATGCTCTACGGAGATGCAGCTTCTATATAAAGGGCACGACTGTGCCCGTAAAATACATATATACACACACATAGTTCCTACATGAGACACCTCAGGGGTTAATTAATTGCTCGACTGAAGGTTACATATCCCAATATAAAAGGTGGCTGTATTAGAAGGCTTCATTAATCAAGAAAAGTATCTCCCAGGTATTTATCTCTTTAACATTTTCAGGTCACCTGTCTTACTTCTAAAACTTCAATTACTGCTACAGTGGTGTTAGCTCAAAAGTTGGAAGCTTGCCAAGGACTTGTTTTAGCACCAAAAATAATTTTAACACTGTCTGTAACCTCCAGGAGGGCTGTGAAAATTAAAGATCTATAAAGATGATAAAAGGCGAAGGGTGGTCAAAGTCACCAGTGATACACACACAATATAATATAGATATATATAAAAAAAACTGGGTGCACAGGAGATCACTACATACTATAGTTTGCGACCTCATGGCTTCTTTCGACACTGTCGACCACCCCCTCCTCTTGCAAATACTCCACTCCATCGGCCTCTGTGTTACTGTGCGCTCTTTGTTCATCTCTTATCCATTTGTTTCTATTGGGGATATATACTAAAAGGTCGATTTTAATGGATTTAAAAAAAATCAATGAAATCTGAGCAAAAAAAATCACACAATTACTAAAAACCTGACCTCTCACAATACATCCTCTTCCATATCACGGCCTGTTGGGCATCTCAACTTGGATGGCCCACCTCTTCCCAAAACGTAACTATTCAAACTCAACTTATGGCCTTTTCCCACTACGTTGACAATACATCCCTCTCCTCCATCTCCCAGGTCCACCCTCTGAGTATTCTTCTTGACACCTCATTTTCCCCCACATTAAGCCACTCTACTTTGGTTAACGCCATACTATTTCCAGGATCCGGACCGCTTTCACCCTGGAAGCCAATAAAGCTATCAATGCCCTTATCACTTGCCTTGATTATTGTAACCGCTCTTTAATCCATCATTAAGTCCACAGCCAGCCTCATTTTCCTCTTTCATCCCCTCTTTTAGCTGCTCCTCTGGCTCCCTAGGTCATAAAGATTCATATTCAAACTCCTGTTACCTATAAAGCCCTCTACCACCCTTCACTATCTACATCTCTAACCTCAGATTCACACATACTCACTCACTCACTCCCACCCACACCACTCAGCCAATAATCACCTCCACTCCTCCTCCCTGATCACTTCCTCCCACTTCCCACCTTCAGGAGGTCTAAGCGATGCTCCCAACATCTGGAATGCCCTCCCACACTCAAACTAGCAGCCATCCTCCCAAACTTTAAAAGTCCGCTTAAAATAAAAATTAGTGGTTGTCTAAGCTATAAAGAGGAGAGGTATGCAAGGAGGGTGGAGACACTGTTAAAATAGGTAGCAACACATTTTTGCAGATATACCATTTGTGGCCGAAAACATACACCAGCATTCAGTTAATCAGGTGACTTGTGCTATAACAGTTAAGGCGCGTATCCACTACACGAGAAAATTGAGCGATTGACCGATAACGATGTCGTAATCGTTCATCAATCGCGCAGTGAATATGCCGGCAACAACCAGCGATGCGCGCTCCCGCTGGTCGTTGTTGGGATCTGTCATTGCCTGAACATGCCGGCCAACCTGACTATATCAACAGGTTGTGCATTTTTCGGGGATGAGGGAAGGTGCCTGCACTGAACGACATATCGTTCAATGTGGGCACATTATCCGCTGCACAGGAGGATGAACGATTGAACGATTAGAATGTTGTAATCGTATAGTCGTTACTCTCGTGTAGTGGATACGCAACTTTAAACCTGTGATATAAACTAATTTTGTCACAAAAGCAACATTATGGCCATTAACTTATTGACATTTACTTATATATTTTGTTTTACTTCTTCTACTTTAACCAGAGTGGTGTGTTTTATGCCTTGTCCAATTGTTTGTTTCACAGTTTTATACACAATTGTCTCAGCTTTGTATAGTAGTTTACATTTTCTATACTCTGCATCGTGTACTACAAAAGGGTTTTTTACCAATAAAAGGTTGTTACATTTTAAAATGGTTTTGTAATATTGTTTAAGTGAGGTGTGTCTGCCTAATGATCCAGTGTTATATGGGAGAGATGCACCGTAATCGTCTACCTAGGAAAAAACAACCCTTTACATTTTTTAGATTTTATCCCCCACACCCTGTTGTAGCTGAACCGTGTCGGTGTGTAATATCACGCTCACTACTTTAATAAACCGCTCTCTTTTCAGCACCACAGTGAACAACCACCCTGGCTCCCAATCGTTGGCTCCTGGAGTTTGGAAAGCCTGACGATGTTGGCCTAATTCAGTGGAAAGCTTTATCTATTATGTACGATCACCTTGAGCTCTCTGCCAGGAATGAAGATTAATAAATGAAAATGATCCTATAGGCTAATTCTTGCCTGTTGTATATTATATAAATGACTTCGATAGACAAATTAACCCAAAGTATGAACAACTCCAGGTCACATGTAGAAATATCGGGGGCACAATTAGGACATGTTATTTACATGTCACATTACATGCATCTCATTTTCTCTCCTTAAAGCATTTTCACGGTCAAAGAACCAGAAACAGGGAGAGCAATTAAGCATGTAAAAAGGAATAAGCTGAGTTAGGAGCAATTGTAGCACAGACAGTTCAGGGACCAGACATACGGCATTAGTATGCTGACCTGTGCCCGCTTTATAATCACACCGACTCCAGAGCCAAGGCGCTGTCTGGCAGCACACCGGGTTACACAGTGAGCAACATAAAGCAAGTTGGACGCTGCAAAATGTTTAGTGCAGTCTGCCTATAGACATATTAAAGTGGTGCGGTTCCACCTCCAAAACTCTGTCGTTCCTGCTTTGCAATACGTTTTCCGTGTGCTTTTACCTGCTGTATTTGGTAGCATGATAAATAGGTCCCAACCTTTTAATGACCGCATTAACATTTTATTAATTTTATTTAGTTATTTATATAGCGCAGCACTAAGTTATTCACATTAGTCCCTGCCCCCAATGGAACTTACAATCAATGGGGCTGATTCAATTCAGTGGGCTGCTGATGGCGCCGGGAATTTGGACCCGTAGCTATTCACTTAGGGCGACTAAATGATCTCTTCTCGCACCCTCCAGAGAGTGCGAGGAGAAAGCCGACTAAAGTGTCAGCTGCGAGGCTGTTTTCCCGCCTAGCGCGGCGCTAAGAGCCTCGCGGTCGCCACTTTAGTCGGAGAACGCCGGTTCTAGCAACTAAGCAGCCAGGTTAAGTCGCGAGAACCAGCATTCTCAGTCTTAAGTGATTGTAGTCAGACTAAACTGCGAAGTGAATTGAATAGCTCTGGGACTAACTTCCCGGCGCTATTCACCTCGCTCCGAATTGAATCAGGCCCCTATATACCTTATCACATATACACACACACACACACTAGGGTTCATGTTCATTGTCAGAATATTATTAACCCACCAGTATGTTTTTGGATTGTGGGAGGAAACCGGAGCACACGGACAAGGAGGAGGATACACAAACCATTGATGGGAATTAAACCCAAGACCTCAGTGCTGTGAGGCAGTAATGCTAACCACTACGTTAAACGTGATGCCCACTATTCAAAGCAAGAATGGGAACGGTCTCAGTGAAACAATTCATTCTAATTTTAATCTGGTTTTCCGGGATTGGTTGGTGCCTGAAGACGGCATAGCCAGCGGTCAGGTGTGAATGAGCCCTAAATTTACCTAGATTTTACTGGACAGGATGATGCTGAAAATAACTTGCATTTTAGTTACAAAAACAAGTCAGCTCAAAGATGAAGCACTTATAAAAGTGAGGTACATTTTAAGTCATAATGTTTGAGTCTGTATATTTACAACGTTTCAGGTGTAGGCACAGCAGCCTGAACGAAGCATGACACAGGCCTCTGTGTATGTCGGACCTAAAGATACAGTTACCTATTCTAACCCAGACATCCTGCTCCGGTGACAAATGGATACGGCATGTCTTACCACAAGGTGTACATACCCTAATGACTGAGAAATCCCCTGTGTATGTAGATATTCTTAATAATGCAATATATACGACACGCATGATATCGCTGCCTGCTGCAGAATAACAGATCAACGATAAACGGAGGCTGCTTTGTCACCAATGGAGTACATTCTATAGGGCAGAAGAGTGTCGGGACTGCTATTGGTACAGCTAAATAAAATCATGCACTTTGGGTATGAGCAACAATCCCAGAACACATCCACTCTCCGGGTCAGTACAGCACTCAGCTACTAAGCTCACCATAAACTGCTGTGTGGTTCAGCCCTTCCCTGTGCAAATGCAGACAGATATCCTGTCTCCTTGGAAGACCTACAATATCACAATCAATGATTCATGAAGAGTCATTTTTATCCCAAGGCTCCTGAGCACAAAGGCTTTGGCTGCTGTCATTTTCTCCACGGCCATTACATTATTTTTTGCAGCCAATAAGTAAACACCATACAGCTTTCCGGATTGGAACTCAGGAATGCAGGGAACCACGGACCAACCATAACCTACCGTATCGCCGCGTAATACTAACATCCTGCCATTAATCAATCTATGTACAGCACCAATATATTCTGCAGTACTGTACACTCTAGGAAGTCTGCTTTTTACTGTGTATTAAAATTATTAAAGATATAGGTAACGCATTTGATATTATAATCTAAATCCACTCAACGCAAATGTAACGAAATGTATACTATAGGAGCCTGAAAGACAATAAGGGGTATGTTTACTAAAGTGCAGGTTTTTATTTAATTTCTTTTATTCATCAGAGCAATAATATAAAAAAAATACAACGAAAAATAATGGTAAATAATAAATAGAACAAAAGCCCATTAAGGGCAATAATATAAATACAAATAGTACAGAATAAATACATAAAAGTATTTTCTTCACAAAACAGAACCAGAATACAACATATATTCACTATAGTAATCTAGACACGGCAGGTACACCACTCAAAAAAAAATATCCAATAAAAGTAAAACAGGAAATGAGAGATCCAAATAGAAATAGGTTCCCTCTTAACCTGTAACAGGGAGCTAAATAGACGGATCGTCCAGTAAAAGTCTTGTTTCATACCAAGAAGTATTTCTGAAGCATAAATAGATTTGGCAAGTGCAGGTTTTTAGAAGTGGAGTTGTTGCTCATAGCAACCAATCCAATTCTACTGATAATTTATCTAGCACCTTCTAGAAGTGAATAGCTAGAATCTGGCTGGTTGCTATGGGCAACATCTACACTTCTAAAAACCTGCACTTTAGTAAATATAAGGCTCAATTAGTAAAATGTTGTTTTTAGGACATCTTGCACCATCTTTCTAACAAAAACACTCCATTATACAAATAACCACACCGATCAGGTGGTGATGGCAATATGTTGCACCATCTGCTGGGGGGTAATGGGTGAATCCGTGGCATTTTTTGCCACGTGTGAATCTAGTGCACAAATGGGTACAGTGCTCAAAAGCACTTTTACGTTTTGAAAGGCGTATCGCCCCAAAGCCATTTCTCTAGAGAGACAGACTAAAATTGCTAGCCCAATTTCAGGATGGCCTTATCTGGGTGTCCCCACAGGAACAAAATGCTTTATTATTACGATAAAGCATTTTGTCAGATATTTAAAAGAATAAAAAAAGAAGTGACCATAGACCTGCAGAGGTGCGTGCGGAGACCCTATAGATGTAGATATCAGAGACGACATGACATGGCTCCTAAGATCACTCTAACACTTAGTTTTGACAGGTAATAAACCAACTGGAGAAAGCTGCAAAATGAGATTACAACAGAACATGGGGATGACTGTGAAGGGTGCTCCTTAGTTACGTACGGGCTTTAAGCCTCCGACTTAGGAAATCTCAGCATCTGTCATCGCTCTCCTCCACTATAATGAGGAGCGCTGGCAGGGAGCAGGGGTTGGCAGCGGCTAGAGAATGTCGCTTTCAGCTTTTACTGAGTTCAAGAGCATGCCACATCACTTATATCTTCTGGAAATCAAGTGTCATCTGCAATATGTACATTTCGTACATGGGTACTTACCAGTATCTATAAAAGCTACATTACACCCCACGTTCTCAAAGACTGCATAGACACAGCCTGGAAGTGTAGGACCCATCTAGGTGTGACCAAAAACAATGATCCAAAAGGTTAGATAGCACAAGAAAGTAACTTATCCATTGACACGTACTCACACACAAACTTTAAAACCACCTGTCTAATATTGTGTAAGTTCCGCTCGTGCCGCCAAAACAGCTCTGACCAGTCGAGACATGGACTTCACCTATCGGTAGGCACACACGACTAACATGAATAATGCAGAATGAAGTAATCCCATCATGAAAGACACGACTAACAATGTGACACACACACGTGATCGATGTCGTAGTTGGACCAAGGCAAATAAGCACTGCAATAACTGGACGTAGCCTTAGAAAATTATATTAAATAAAAATATTAATAAACAAGGTTTAAAAAAAACACCACAAGTAAAATATAAAAGTCAATCACATTAGTAAGGAACATTAACCAATGCAATTAATTGACAATATCTACCATAGATTACTAAATATAGGCTAAATAATAATCTGCAAAGTTTGCAAAAAAAATTAAAATGACACAGTATAAAGAGCAATCTTATAACGTAATTGCTTATTTAACTAAAAATCATACAACCTTTAAACCAAATTTACAATACAGAATATAAAATTACCCAAGGAAAGCAAACCCCACGTGATGTCATTTTACTCATGGGTTACAGGAGAATATGAATTCAGCGGCAAATATATTTTTCCTGCAACAGGAAAATCAGGATCAACACATGTGACATAGAACAAATATTACAGGCAGAAAACAAAACGTAATTAGGAACTAGATTGCAGCATCCCAGCACATTCTAAAACATTCCAAATTCAAAAACATTTGCTTAACGCAAATATTTTTTTATTTTTAAGATTTATGAATTGCTCTGGTTATGGCCTAGTCATATTATAATTACTTGGATGCATAATTTTTTAAAACTGTGTTCATTGATATAATTGGCTAATTGCGTATACCATGATTACAAGGTTTTATTTACTATTTAGTCCCATTGTGGTGCCCATAGCATCCCTTGGGTCTGCATTAAATGTTCTTTCAATATGTATACATGTGAACGGCCCTGTATTTGGAAATAAATCTTGATGAAGATATTTTCAATCGTTCAGTTTTTCTTATACTTGTTGGAAACTGCACCTCGTAATTAAGAGTTTAATAAGTTTATTCCACAATGGATTCAGTTTCTGAGTAAGGACATGCCTCTATTGTGCGGCTTTTTGCTTTGGCTAAATCCCACTGATAAAATGCCCAAAGAAATGTTGGCGTTGTCGGCTAGTAGGCATTTCTGTTATCAGTATATTCCACCTGGTCTTTGTGCACTTGTAACCCTTTGATCGTCTTTATAGATTATGGCAAAGATGGAACCAAGAAGCATTACATTTAGAAGGGATATTAGTTGATATTTAGGTGTACGGGACCCTTTCCCTGTTTGGGGGAATAACAAATACTATTTGAATGAATTTCAAGGTTGTTCTTTTTTAAGTGGAATATAATGGGATGTTCAACTGTTTACATCTATCCTCTGTCTGACTGAACTTCTCAGATAGAGGAAGGGAAAATCAGTTATGTTATAGGCTTTAAATAGCCTGTAATTTACAAAAAAAAAAAAAAAAAGATCCTATATAATGGGTACCTAAGAGAACTGCAAGGTTCCCTGTTCTGGAGACATGCTATTCCAAAAACACTAAGAAACTGTCTCTGTTGGTTAAAGGTCACTGCCCAGTGAATGACACGCTTTAAAACGTCGAACGAATAGAGATCTCGGTACAATTCAATTAATAATGGAACGAATAAGCTGCTGCAGCCTTTCAGTCTCCCAAGTTCTCCACTGTGTCGGACCACAGAAAGTGACCACTAGCAGCGGAGGCTGGATAAACTGTTCTTCCAGATGTGGGGAATGGGGGGGGGGGGGTGATTGATAAGAGGTATTGATTTCCGACTGTCACACTCCACTACAGCTGTTACATATGCTAAGAAATATATGGTCACAATTAAAAACGACTATCTGGTAATGCCAAACAAGCACTCAGGCCCTTATTGCACTAGAACACCGGGCGGCTGGCTTGGTAGTACCTCCATTGTTTTAGAGCATGTCAATATTTGCACCCACATGTGACAACAGACTTCAGGAGAATGATTATAAGCAATATGTGAGGATCCCACTCCGACCTGCCACCAAGTAAGAAGATAACCCATCTGTGACGTCCTAAGGTTCCCATACACGGTGCGATTAATGCAGCCGATCTGACGGATTGGTACGATATCGCTGCTATATATCGTACCGTGTGGGGGCATGATATCGGCCAGTGCGCGCTCCTGTGGGGTCGTACATCTCACCTCCAGATCTTGCTGCATGTTCACTTGATCTGGGGATGCGATGTACGATCTCATGCAGCGATAGGCGGGTGGGGGAGGGGGGTGCCGGCATATCGGGCGATCGGCCACCCGATCGCTGTGTGTGTGGGGACCGCCCGATTTGTCAGCCGTCGGATCACAGGTCGCTTCACAAGGTGCATACCGCAGCGTGTATGGGCGGCATAACAGTGCGAGCTGGAAACTGACTCCTACCATCCCAAAAATGGGTATAAACATTTGCCCAGTACCCCTTTATGTTTTTAAATATTTAACAGAAAATCCCAGGAACTTTATTTTGCTTACAAGTTCTTTACTTCTACATTAAAAATGTAAATTTGACTTTAACTAGTGAAATCTGTATATGATGTACCCCTGTTTCGGCATAGTGGATTTCTGCTATTAAGTAATAGTCTAAAAAACGCTTTATTGGTTTAATACAAGGTCAGGGCTTTTTAAACAGCGAAAACTATGGGAATTATGTACATACAGAACCGGCTATTGCCCACAGTCTACCTTTAACCATTTTAGTCTTATAAGATTAACATTTAGAAAGGTCTATTTTGGTTCAACCTGACAGATTCTGACACTCACTACAAATAAATCACACATGTAAAAGGACTATTTAAAGCAGTGAGCATCTTATATTTAGCATCATAAAGAGGATTAAATACAGTCTAAGCATGCTGATATATTGAGATTATATATGTATACACACACACACACACACACACACACACAATGGTGCTTGAAAGTTTGTGAACCCTTCAAAATTTTCTATATTTCTGCTAAAATTTTGCCTAAAACTACCTCAGATTTTCACACAAGTCCTAAAAGTAGATACAGAGAACCAAATTAAACAAATAAGACAAAGAAAAAATTAGACGCGCCAATTTTTTTATTGAGGAAAATGATCCAATATCACATATCTGCGAGTGTCAAAAGTATGTGAACCTTTGCTTTCAGTATCTGGTATGACCCCATTGTGCACGAATAACGGCTTCTAACTGTTTCCGGTAATTGATTAGTCCTGAACATCGGCTTGGAGGATTTTTACCCCATTTCTCCGCACGAAACAGCTTCAACTCTGTTATGTTGGTGGGTTTCCTCCCAGGAACTGCTCACTTCAGGTCCTTCCATAACATTTAGATTGGATTAAAGTCAGGACTTTGACTTGACCATTCCAAAACTTTACATTTATTCTTCTTTAACCATTCTTTGGTCGAATTACTTGTGTGCTTTGGGTCGTTGTCTTGCTGCATGACCCATGTTCTCTTGAGATGCAGATCATGGACAGATGTCCTGACATTTTCCTTTAGAATATTCTGGCATAATTCCGATGTCATTGTCCCATCAGTGATGTCAAGTCGTCCTGCGCCAGATGCAGCAAAACAGGTCCAAACCATGATACCACCACCATGGTGTTTCACAGATGGTATGAGGTTTTTATGCTGGAATGCAGTGTTCTCCTTTCTCCAAACATAACACTTCTCAATTAAACCCAAAAATTATATTTTGGACTCATCTATCCACAAAACATTGTTCCAATAATCTTTTGGCTTGTCCAGGTGATCTTTAGCAAACTGCAGACGGGCAGCAATGTTCTTTTTGGAGAGCAGCAGCTTCCCCCTTGCAATCCTGCCATGCACACCAATGTTGTTCAGTGTCTTCTTCTGGAGGTCCTCAGAAATCTCCTTTGTTCATGGCATGATATACAGTACCTTCACAAACGTGTTGTGAACAACAGACTTTGATAGATCCCTGTTCTTTTAAAAAGACAGGTTGTCATCCCACAGAGCAGTGATTCCCAACCTCGGCCCTAAGGCACTCTAACAGTCCTGGTTTTGGTGATATCCATGATTGTGCACAGATGGTTAAATCATAATAACTGAGGTACTAATTAAGTCACCTGTGCTCCAGTATGGCTATCCTCAAAACCTGGACTGTTATACCCCTTTTACACCGGAGCTAAAACCCGGGTTTTTGAAGGGTTAACCCAGGCAGCTCCCTGGTGTAAAAGGGGAGAGAGTTGGATCGCCGGGTCGAGTGACCCTGCAATCCAACCCAGGTAACTAGCAGGGTTCAACACGGGCATAGCCCGTGAAACCCTGCTGTGAGAACAGCGCACTCCGGGTCACGATGACCAGGAGTGCGCTGCTAGCCGGCCGATTGGTCCGGCTTCAGTGGGGCTTGGAGATGACGTCATCTCCAAGCGACCACTTTCACTCCGCAAAAGCCGGGTCTATGCAGACCCGACTGCGGTGTGAGCGGCGCTGACTCGTGAATATCCCGAGCTGGCGACGGCAAAATTCCGGGTCTGATCCGGATAAGAACTTTGTTCCAACTCCGGGCCAGACCCGGAATTTAGGTGGAAAAGGGGTATTAGTGTGCCTTGAGGACCGTGGCTGGGAACCCCTGCCATAGATTGAAAATACCCGACTCTAATTTCACATTCAAAATATCTGCTAAACCTTAAGGTTCACATACTTTTGCCACTCACAGATATGTGATACTGTATAGGAAAATTTTCCTCAAAAAAAAAAGTAATAATGAGCAGGTCTAATTCTTTTTTTTTTTTTATCTAATTTGCTTGATTTGGTTCTCATCATCTACTTTTAGGACGTGTGTGAAAATCTGCTGTAGTTTTAGGCCAAAGTTCAGCAGAAATATAGAAAATTCTGAAGGGTTCACAAACTTACTTTCAAGCACCACTAACAAATAAATAAAAACACACACACACACACAAACACACATACACACGTAGATGATGTCGTGCTTTCAAACTGGAAAGCGTTAACCACAGTGACATTTGACAACAATTTTTGTATTAAACTTTTTGGAACAAGTTACGCCCTGCAACAGCTGAGAGGTTGCCACATTAAAAGGTCACTGCTGGATAATGCAAAATACTTGACAACATGGCACCATCCTAGGGATATTTTAAATCAGCCTGGCAGACAAATCTACAAATGTAAATATGATAACGCACTTTATGGTACAATATGGAAAAAAGTTAAGCTATATTTAAGGTTTCTTAGCCAGAAGTAAATAGGTTACATTGGGCGCACAATTTAGTTAATATACAACAAATACAAACCCGGTGACCGACATCGCCTGGCATTGAGCTGCTGAAATGCCCACTACAAAAGGCACAGTAGAACAGGAGTCACCGGAATGACTTGCTGCCAGACCTTTGATTGCATTAGTCAAGTGAAGCTTGACACCCGAAGAATAAATCACGTGTGTAGGTTTGGTAGGCCAGGAACGCCTTAATATTGTACAGATAAATCACATGTCAAACTCAGAAACCGCATGCCACGGAGAAAATATTCTTATATAACATGTGAACTGCAATCTGACTTGTTCAATGACATAGCCGGAGGGTGGCAGGCTGCCAGGTGGCTATCCATGCTAAAGGGTAATAGTGGGTACACACTATACAGATATATCTGCAGATGATGGTTGTTCATACACACTGAACGGCCATCATCTGTCTAGCCACGGATCCCGGCGTCCGGGGGGCGTGCCCCGCCCCTTCCCCGCGGCTGCGTGTGTATGGGCAGTCTGCAGACATATCTGTCCATCGGCTGTGCAGCACAGCCAATGCGATATGTCGGTGGACGACATTCACCAACATATCGCGGGTACACTGGCCGACGGGCATCAATTGATCAGCCAATATATCGGTCAGTGTGTACCCAGCTTAACACCGCTACACAGAATTAAATACATTAACTTTAGTAATACAAATATTACACATGCAATATTTAATAAGGGAGCAGGAGGACTGACATGCGCTGAGGTCTTTGTTGCATATAATCACCCTTTTAACCACTGTGTAAATAAATCTGGACATAGAACTTCCGCTGTGTGTGATGGAGAGAATTCTGCACACAGTACTTTTTAGAAGTTGTAGCAGAAATGAAGCATGTACAGTATATTACTATCATGCTTTATGTATAAAGATGTCATTATTGGAGGTTTAGTTGTGCTGTAACCTGTCGGGTACACACATATTGCGGGGCTGAAATGATACCCATGACAGTGCGGCCTGTCTATTCATTAGTTACCAGTAATACCCCCGAGACTACAGCTCATATGATTCCTAATGATCTGAAAGGCTGTATCTCAAGAGGCCACCGCTGGTCTCCTTCACTTGCACCTGGAACTACTTACGCTTGTTGGTAGTGAACGGATAGGATATTTTAGTTCTGCCCACAACATACCTGCCTCCCGTGTATAGGCGACAGATCCAATTTACAGGGACTACTGGTGCAACACAACTCTTACTGCAACACTAAGGGCTATTTCACATTTGCCGGTTTTTAGCCGGGCTTGAAAAATGGATAAAAGGGAAGCAGGTGGGTCCTCTCGCACGGCACGGTCACGGCACGGTCGCAGTGTTACAGCCGGGAATATCTACTGTGCAGGACGGCTGCCGTGCCGTGTCCGTGCCATCCCTGCACGTCAGTGATGTAAAGGAAACAATGTTTCCTTTCACACACACTGGCTTCTGCCCGTCGGGCTTGTGCTGCTGCCGGGCGTGCCCAATTGGGTTAAAAAAATAAATAAACAAACATAAAAAGAGTCTCAAAGCCGCTGCCTGTGAAAGGCACACAGTGCCTGAATAAACCCGGCCGGCTACCGCCAGGTTCTTCCCCGCCTGGCCAAAACCGGCAAATGAGAAATAGCCCTAACTCTTATTACAACGCTAAGACTCATACACACTAGACGATGTGCTGTATGAACGATATTGTAGAAGGATTTCCCTTGAACTTTCTGTAGTGCAGGACAAACGATATGGGGTGTACACACTGATAGATATCTTTCAGTGACGCCATCCTGCCACATCGCTGAACAGGCAATTCTTGGCGATATCGTCAGATTGGCCTGCATGCACGGACGACACATCGTTAACGAACAGCAGGTGCGCGCATAGTTGGTCGTTCACTGCATACACACTGAACAATATATCGTTGAACAACATCATTATCGTCCATATCGTTCATTCAAATCGTCTAGTGCAGGCCTGGCCAACGTGTGGCTCTCCAGCTGTTGTGAAACTACACATCCCAGCATGCCCTGCAGCAATGTTAGCATTCCCTAATAGCAAAACTGTGGCAAGGCATGCTGGGATGTGTAGTTTCACAACAGCTGGAGAGCCACAGGTTGGCCAGTCCTGGTCTAGTGTGTATGCGGCTTAACTATTAATAAAATAGTTAAGTAAAAACAGCCGTTGTCCATAGTATGAACTCTAAAATACCTTGTTTTCCTCTATCAAGTTTGTGTTTACTGAATATCAGTGTAACAGCTCTCATTAGCGCTGTAGACCAATAACACATCTTTACGGCCAAGATCCTGCTTGGTTATTGTGACTAAACAAGAGATACCTTCAAATCTGTCCCTTGCTGTTCTGCATTGAGTGTATACCCAACAGTCCAGGTCCTACAGTATATAGGCATTCAGGAACAGTCAGTCAGCAAAGATGTGCTGCAGCAGCTGTACACACTAGCCAGAAAAATAAGCAGTTCCAGGTACCACTGAAGGGATACAGGTGGAGGCAGCCTGTGCAGCAGGTTGGCAAGCGACACCGGCAAGTAGAGTCGGGGTGATTTAGCCCCGCCCCCCCCTTCCCAAATGGGCATCTACCCGATTATGAGCCCGACGGAGCAATTCAACTGTTGCTCTGTTCAGATGCCTAAAGCTGCGGTGGGTCATATTCAGGGCGATTCAGTCGTTTTAGACGCCCCCTGCTGGGCGTCTATACGAATTGGCACCCAACGTATCAATTCAATTGTTGCTCTGTTTGGACGCCTAAAGCTGCAGGGGGGGGGGGTGTTTCGGGGGGATCACACATTTCTCATGGCCTCCTGAGGTGCGAGAAGAAATGTGTGCAAAGTCCATTTTTTTAGGCGCCCTAATGGTGGTTTGGGGGTGCGAAGAACACTTCAGTTGCTACCAGTCATATGTTCCTAGCTGATAGAGAAAGCCCACAAAACTGGTAAACCAACAGGATGGCATAGCGAGTCCATATTGTCACAGGTTTCCATCTGCACTATTGCCAGCAAGATTTGTGGGTCTCCTACAGCTATACGCTTAGAGATTGCACCAACCACAGCTGTAATCTGGCTCTTTCTGTCCCCATCAGGTACATGGCAGAGTGTGGCATTTTACATACAAATGGGTAATAAACGATAGCTCCATCATACACTGAAGATCATATCATAGCATGCAGGTGGGCACAAGCCTTTCACACACAGTGGACATATACCAGATCGTTCCCTCTTCTTGGCTATCACATGAAATGTCTGTTATCGTCCTACTTTAGGATTTAGTCAAAGAAATAAAATATATAACTTAAACATTAAACTAAATCTCTCCAGAGGCAAACAGCATTAATCTAGGTCATAACTTAAAAGGAAAATCCAATGGGGGTGATGCATAGCTAGCAATGATGTTGTGGGTGTCTGGTTATAAAAGGATTAAGATTGTGATGGGTTCATGCATTGCTGTATTAAAGGATGAACCCAGGTGTGGACAAGCCTCTCTCTTTAAATATTACCCACCAGACCATCAGTATTTCAATGAGGGTTTTCAATTTCTACCATCTCCCACATACAGCCGCAGCGGCCCTATACACATTTGCATTTTCCTTAACATGCAGCGTGTAACTGATTGGCGCAACTTTAATGGGCAGGAGGAATTGGCTAATCCTCCCATACATAGCACAGAACGCATCCCAGGCTGCAAAATAAAGAATGCACAGCTATAGGGGTATGGGGGTGAGTGGTAAGCAGGCAGACACCACTGATTTACTAATGGAGAGAATTACTGACAAAGAAGAGGTTGTCCAAAAAAGAAAAAAAAAAGAAAAAAACAACCTTATAATTACAAGGGGGTCATGGATGACTTGACAGTAATTATACAATCGACGAGATCAGTGGTGAGCAACAGGCGGCCTCCAGGCCACAGCTGCCCAGTAAGACTGTCTGCTTGTGGGGGCATTTGGGGAGGAATTCAATTCTTTTCACCACCAGAAGCAGTATTGCGCGCCTGACGGCAGCTATTTCATTGTTCCTGCCGACGGGCGTGATAGCATGATTTCTGTTCACGCCCTCCTGAGGTGGCGAGCAGAAATTGTCGAAAAGTCCTGGTTTTGGGAACCTAAACTGCTGTTTGGGCGCACTAACCAGGACTATAGATAAGTGGGCGCAATGCGGCTAAAGGGATGTAGTTAATAGACCGGCGGACGCAATGCCGCCGGTCTAAATCCCGACTGGACCTGCCTGACAAGGTATTTAAGATAGGCGTTGGAGTGCCGACACCTACCTTAATCCCGATGCCGGAAGACTGACCCCGCCATCCAGATCGTCCGCTGATGGGTAGGGTTAGGCACCCCCCCCCCCCCGGGGAAGGTTAGGGTTAGGCTAGGGCATGGGGGGGCTAGAGTTAGGCACTAGGGGGGGGTTAGGGTGTGGGGAAGGGGTTTTAGGTTTATTCACCCCTGGGGAGGTTAGGGTTAGGCACCCCTAGAGGAGCGTTGGGGTACTTGCCAACGCCGGTCGGGATCTCTCGCTGTTGGACTCTGTCGGGATTTGAACCAGTGGCTGTTGAGACGCCGGTATTTCTATCCCATTCCGTGGCTAAACCTATGCTAAAAAAGTGGCTCAGCCTTGCACCAAAGATGTGCGCAGGGAAAACTAGCGATGTTGAGCCTAACGTACTAGGCAGACATGCATGGTCAAACAATGCTGTCTGATAACAAACCATCACTAACAATCAGATTTTATTGGACAAAATGGAACACCGGGTTAGCCAATAAAAGCCCTGTGGGATCAGTAGCCTCCTCGTAGGTATTTGATCAGACAATCAACCCACAGGGTGGTGCATTTTGTCTATTGCAGGGGTAGCCAACCCTGGTCCTCGAGAGTTACCAATAGTGCATGTTTTCCAGGTCTCCTCACAGAATCACAAGTGAAATAATTAGATCCTCCTGTGGCACTTTTCAAATGTGTTAGTAAGTAATGAATACACCTGTGCACCAGCTAGGTGGCCTGGAAAACGTGAACTGTTAGTAGCTCTCGAAGGACCGAGGTTGGCTACCCCTGGTCTATTGTGTGCCCAAATTGCTCACAGATTGAGTTGTCTAAGCATCATCAGGAAGAGCCCCCTCCGATTACACACATACTGTACTTGTGTACACTATAGAGCCTTTCATTCTGGGCGAGAAGACTTTTAAGCCTCTTTGCTGCAGATTAGTTTCCTGGATCTGAGCAGACTTCGATAATAGAGTAGCCTTAGCTGCCAGAGATATTTATGGCACCGCAGTGACACTGAGATTTTATCAAACGCATTCAACAGCTACAGCCAAAGCAGCGGAATATTGATTAAAGTACAGGCTGAAAAGAGGCGAGGCAGGGAAAGCAGGCAAGAGGCAGAGCGAGCTCCTGCCTTGTTGTCTTTTATACACTGAGAAGGGGCTGGTTGTGCAACCAAACACTTTATTATTCATCAACCAGAAAACGTCACAGCAATAGATCATTTATAACTCATGGGTGAGACCATGTTAATTTGTAATCTCAAGTCACTGAAGGGGGAAAAATAAAAATAAACATGACCAACTCGTGCTGTTTAAGTAAAACATGATATCAAGTACACCCACTAATTTACAGGCACAGCTGATGCCAGGCACCGGCCTGGCAGCAAAAGGCATTCTCCAGAAGCAGGGTGGTCAGTGCTTTCTAACAGCCTCCCAAGATGACCTTCCTGTGGTGGCAGCCATTTTATGGGTTGAACCATTTATATACAGTTACCAGAAAGTGCCTGAGCGATTTCATTGGACCCTCATTCATCAATGAGGTAAATATGGCCTCAGCCAACGACAGGGATCATTCTTCCTGTGTACACCATTAGTATAATCTCTTTACGTCTTGCACAAGTAAAGACATTTTCCAACGGACAGTGAGGCCAAAAGGTGAGCAAAGAGCGCATTTTCAATCAAATACTGAATATCAGGTGGATCAGAAGAGTATAAGAATGGCAAATCCACACACAGACAATAACATTGTTCTCTTTTAATTATCTACACCAGCATATTCCATAATGCTATATATGTGATTAATAGCCAACATCATGTGATTGAATCCATATTGAATAAACATTGGCACATACTCCTCTAAATCCATACATTCCGGATAAACCCCGAATCATCTACAAGAAAGCTCACAATTTAAAATATCAATTGGTGAAAAGTCATAACCATTCAAATAATCTACAAAAGAATCGTATGACAAAAAAGAAAGGGAATTTTTATTGTTTGAACTGTTTACCTTGCAAAACTTTAAAAAAAGAAATCTATACTACCAGCAATAGAATTGAAGTCTAATGTATCAAACAAAAGCTTCAAAATGATGGATACTATTACATGCGACACAGAGGGAGTAGTTTATCTACTCGAGTGCCCCTGTGGATTCCAATACATTGGACAGACAAAAAGGAAATTAAAAAACAAGAATTGCTGAGCACATTTTTAATATTAAAAAAGGTTTGCAGACCCACAGTGTGTCCAAACATTTTTTGGACTGCCATGAAAAGAATCCCATCGGACTTTTATTTATGGGCATCCAGAAAGTCTGTCCTAACTGGAGAGGAGGGGATATCTCCCAAGAATTAAGAAGAAAAAAAGAAACAAAATGGATTTTCTTGATGCAAACCCTGCAATCTGCAGGTTTAAATGTAGATGTGGAAATCAATTCTTTCCTCTAACACCTGTCAAAGAGTCCAACTTAGCTTTTTTAGGAAAGATTCTTTTATCTACATTATTTTATTACTTTCTTCCATTATACATTTTAATTACGAACACATTTACATGTAATAAAAATGCAATACTATAGAATTTAATAAAAAAATAAAAAAAATATATGCTTAATTCATTAATTTGTTTTAAATTGAACCAATTAAGCATCTCAATAAAGTGGAGATCACAAGCAAGGAGCACTATCCTTGACAAAGGGCCAGGAGCTAGAAACGCTTTGGTTTAGCGCACACCATACTGACAGCGACGTCATAGCACTGCGCCGTTGGACACAGACGAAGACGACGGACACGTTTACAGGGAACCAGTAGGACGAAGCAGGAGCCACCAAGGTAGGAAGTATCAGGGAGAGACAGTTCGAGCACCCGAACTGACTCTACCAATACACCGCACTGCATGGCAATTATTGGAACCCTTTTCTCATCTGTACGGACTTTTAACATTCAAGAAAGCTATAAACATTGTTTTGTACTAACCATAATTTTATTCCCATGGGTATTGCGTTTCCACATTTACAACTTATTATACAAGCGCTCTATATATTTATTACATATATGTGAGGTGCCGTACAGATTCATACATCAAGTCACAGCCAGCCAGCAACACTGTGGCCAGAGTAGCACGAATGCTGCCCGTTCAAGCAATTTGAAATCAAAATTAATTGGGCAGAGCTGATCGTTTGGTTCTGTCTTGGCTACAGAGACATCATGGCAAACTCCAGCCAATGAATGAAGGCGATAGTGTTGTCATACAAGAGAGGAAATAAGGGGAGATTTGTTAAACAGGGTTGCATAACATTGGATTTAAACGAAAAAAAAAAAACACAGATTTGATTTAAATCAGATTTATTTTTTTTCTTTAAATATTTTTTTTTTATAATGAAAAAAAAAAATTTAAGTAAAAGTTTTACATTTTTAAACATTTAAAAAAATAATAATATAAAAACCTATTTAAATCAAATAAATCAGTTATTATTTATTTATTTTTAATCCAATTTTATGCAACCCTGTTTGTTAATAACCTAATGCAAGCACTCCTAACAAAGTTGTCTCTTCACTGTGACAGAAAAAAAAACAGCTGAGCTCTTCTCAAATTCAAGACCTCTAGTGCGGCATCTTTTATTTTAATGCATTAAATTCATTTAGCTCAGTTCTCCATTGTCACACAAACCAAACAACGGCTCCATTTAATGTAAAGATCATGGTCCAAAAGCAGGTCAGATAATGCGCCTACCACTGGCTTCTTAGAGTAACTTTTTTTTAGGTCAATGCACTACGCAGTATGCCAGCATTGTATAAATAAATGCCAACAATTATGTCAAGAGCTATATATTTTGCCTGGCACCTTAAAATACCCCACAGGTTCCTAGGTTACCCTGGTTGACGGCGTTCTGGTGCTTCTAGCACACTCAACTAACGCAAAACAGACTGCTGAGATACAGACCAGAGTGTGCTTAGAAGCACCAGAGCAGACAGCGACAGCCCAGGAATCAAAGATCAGCTACAGATCATGTGGGGAAGGAGTTGGCACCTGGCGACATGACAGAGGGCGGAATTCAATTGTTTCCAGCCCCCATCGCGCCCGACGGAACTATTGAATTGTTGCTCCCGTCAGGCGCGATCAGCTGCCAGCGCTCCATTTCAGCTTGTCGAAAAGTGACCTGTTTTAGCGCCCAAACGGCACTTTTCGCGATCGCGCCCAGCACTTTGGTCGGGGTTAGCCGATTTACGTGGCTAAACCCTACCACTTTGGGCACGATCAGCGCGAAAAGCTGGAACAATTGAATATCGGCCCGCGATCTCCCGTCACTTTAGACGGGAGATCCGGGACGCGAAAACAATTGAATTCCGCCCAGATAGTCAATAAGTTACACAGATAATAAGAGCAGACATGAACTGTGTACAATATGGTTTAGAGAATAGATAGCCGCATGACTTAAGGAAAACAGAAAGCTGTATTAATGGTCTATGTATAGTACCTGCCAGCAGCAACATTACCAGTCTCCCATAGACTTATGACCTGTCAGTGTCACCAAGCTGCCTGTAAACGTCATAATATTTGCTTATTAAGAACTTCCAGCCCTGCCCAGCAAACATCGCACATAGTTCATCAGCTTATATATCTTGAAAAACATGTCTCACAGAATAAAATACCAAGCACTTGACTGACAGCCAGAAGGTTTATGTATCAAAGTGGATCTGCGGAAGAAGACATTTTGTGGGAGGGGCCAAAATGAACTTCTCATGCAGATATAAAGCCAGAGCCACCTTCGCTCGTTTCATTTGAATAGTCTTGAAAACAGCACACAACGCTCCTCAACCTTCTGTTGTGATTTATTAAGCAAGCCTTATTTAAAATAATTGTGTCGATGTAAATTAAAAAAATTCTAATAAAATATATATTCATTCATTTTGCTGGAGTCTCTAGTGCTGCTTGGTACGGTTAAAACATTTTTCTGATCCAATAAATGACATCACTTCTCCGGGACATAATTACATAATAACGCAATGCCAATATGCTTTTTGGAAGCAATAAAATTAATTGAATTTTCTGATCCAGGAAGACCTACCCAAGGCACACAGGCAGGAACATAACTACCTTAATCATGAGGCCATACCAGGCGTACAAAAAGCCATAACAGTGACCGGTCATTACAAAGTGCACACAACTTTTTTAGTCGAATCAAAATGTTAATTATTTGTCCTATTGAATTACATTATCCTTCTCTCAATGGATTAAATCTATTCTAGTAGACAATGGATTTCATCTTATTTTAGTACACTAGTATATACACATGCCCTGCAGCAACATAGACATACACATGTATATTTACTAATTTTTTTGTTGTTGCTGCCCTTGGACGTATCGCAGGACTGCTCTGTGATCGACACCTGTTTCTGTTATGAGTTTTTTTTTATGTCTTGACTGATGCTTTGTATAAGCACAAAACAAAAAACAAAACAAACAATCACAGCTGATCAGTGTCATATCTAAGGGTAAAGTAAATAAACCACACTACGTAGACTAAGGGCAATAGTGAAAAGCATGCAAGGCAAAAAGATAAAATCATTTAAATCGTGTAAATTTAAGTCACCTAGAAGTGGATGACATCATGATGAATGTACAGCCTTGAAGACTTATTTATTGTTACTCGTTGGCCTTGTAAAACCCTGAAGTAACCAGCAGGATATGGGGTGGAATCTTAGCCTCACCTATTGCATCGTAGTATAGAATATTGCTTTAGTAATAGGTGCTTCTTTACACATTGAGGTGTGATATCCTTTGGCTGACAGTTATTCTGTCCATTATAGAAAAATAGTGACACCATTACTTGCCAATTATAAAACACTAATGCTCACAAAACATATATATAATTTTTTTTCTCCTTCATCCACTAGGGGACACTGGAGGACTTCAAGACAGTGGGGTATAGACGGTGCTGAGTGGAGCTGGCACTTTAAATTTAAATGAAGTGTGACTAGCTCCTCCCCTCTATACCCCCCTATAGGCCAGTATTAGTTTGTGCCCGAGTGGGAGCAGGTCACTATAAAGATCTCTCCTGCTCTTAGGGCTAGGATAGTTTTAAATAATACAAACTGAGGACAGACAGGCAGTAGTTGCAACTGCCTGTCTGCTACGCGGGACGCTGCCGGAGGGGACCCACTCGCAAGTGCATGCACCTCGCCTGGGGTGCCCGACACCTGAGACCTCAGTCTTCAGGGGGGGGCCACATGCCGCTGTGTGCAGCGCGCATCGCGGACCCCCCGCGGTCAGAGCCAGCACCGGCAGCAGCAGCAGGAAGCCTCCTCAGCACGTCTCCCTGTGAGTACAGCTGGCTCCCTGATTAGCAGGGCAGCCAGCTTATTACTACATTAGGCAGCCCCACAGTCAGATCCGCGCCGGCGGCACAGCCACCAGCGCGTTATTTATAAGTACAGCGGGCTCCCTGATTAGCAGGGCAGCCAGCTTAGTGCTGACAGAGGCGGCCTCACAGACCACCAGAAAGCGCGCCAACGGCAGTACAGCCAGCGCGTCTCTCTCTCTCTATGTACAGCTGGCTCCCTGATTAGCAGGGAAGCCAGCTTAGCGGTCAGAGGCGGCTTCTCAGACCCCCCCACAGAGCGCGCCGGCGGCAGCTCAGCTGCCAGCGCGTCTCTCTCTATATGTACAGCTGGCTCCCTGATTAGCAGGGAAGCCATCTTATGGCTAACAGAGGCGGCTTCCTGTGCGCTCCGGCTCCCTGACAAGCAGGGTAGCCAGCATTGTCTTAGGCGGCTCTCACAGAATACTGCACAGAGGCTATATATATATATATACATATATATATATATATATACACATACATACACAGTCAGGTCCATAAATATTGGGACATTGACAGACTTTTCAGATTTTGGCCTCTATTCACCGCCACAATGATTTTGAAATGAAACAAACAAGAGGTGCTTTAACTGCAGACTTTCAGATTTAATTTGAGGGTAATTACATCCAAATCAGGTGAACGGTGTAGGAATTACAACAGCTTCTATATGTGCCTCTCACTTTTTAAGGGGCCAAAAGTAATGGGACTATCAACTCAAAAGCTATTTCATGGACAGGTGTGGGCTATTCCCTTGTTATTTCATTATCAATTAAGCAGGTAAAAGGTCTGGAGTTGATTCTAGGTGTGACATTTCCATTTGGAATCAGTTGCTGTCAACTCTCAATATGAGATCCAAAGAGCTGTCACTATCAGTGAAGCAAGCCATCATTAGGCTGAAAAATCAAAACAAACCCATCAGAAAGATAGCAAAAACATTAGGTGTAGCCAAATCAACTGTTTGGAACATTCTTAAAAAGAAAGAACGCACCGGAGAGCTCAGCAACATCAAAAGACCCGGAAGACCACGGAAAACAACTGTGGTGGATGACAAAAGAATTATTTCCCTGGTGAAGAAAAACCCCTTCACAACAGTTGGCCAAATCAAGAACACTCTCCAGGAGGTAGATGTATATGTGTCAAAGTCAACAATCAAGAGAAGACTTCACAAGAGTGAATATAGAGGGTTCACCACAAGATGCAAACCATTGGTGAGCCACAAAAACAGGAAGACCAGATTAGAGTTTGCCAAACAACATCTAAAAAAGCCATTACAGTTCTGGAACAACATCCTATTGACAGATGAGACAAAGATCAACTTGTACCAGAGTGATGGGAAGAGAAGAGAAGGATAGGAACTGCTCATGATCCAAAACATACCACCTCATCAGTGAAGCATGGTGGTGGTAGCGTCATGGCGTGGGCATGTATGGCTGCCAATGGAACTGGTTCCCTTGTATTTATTGATGATATGACTGCTGACAAATGCAGTAGAATGCATTCTGAAGTGTTTCGGGCAATATTATATGCTCATATTCAGTCAAATGCTTCAGAACTCATTGGACGGTGCTTCACAGTGCAGATGGACAATGACCCGAAGCATACTGCAAAAGCAACCAAAGAGTTTTTTAAGGATAAAAAGTGGAATGTTATGCAATGGCCAAGTCAATCCCCTGACCTGAATCCGATTGAGCATGCATTTCACTTGATGAAGACAAAACTGAAGGGAAAATGCCCCAAGAACAAGCAGGAACTGAAGACATTTGCAGTAGAGGCCTGGCAGAGCATCACCAGGGATGAAACCCAGCGTCTGGTGAGGTCTATGCGTTCCAGACTTCAGGCTGTAATTGCCTGCAAAGAATTTGCAACAAAGTATTAAAAAGTGAAAGTTAGATTTAGGATTGTTTAGTTTGTCCCATTCATTTTGGCCCCTTAAAAAGTGGGAGGCACATATAGAAACCTTTGTAATTCCTACACCGTTCACCTGATTTGGATGTAATTACCCTCAAATTAAATCTGAAAGTCTGCAGTTAAAGCACATCTTGTTTGTTTAATTTCAAAGCCATTGTGGTGGTTAATAGAGGACAAAATATGAAAATTCTGTCAATATCCCAATATTTATGGACCTGACTGTGTATCTGTGTATATTAGCGTTCCCGCTAGGCTGTTTTAGCGGGGCGCGGCGCCCTGCCCTCCTTCTGGAGGGCAAAAAGCACCCTGACCTCCAGGAGGAGGGCAAAAAGCGCCCTGCCCTAACAGCCTGCGGGAGCCGTTCTCACCAGCGGGACAGTGTCCCGCAGGTGGACAAACATGCGGTGACCCGGTCACCGCCGGAGAATAGACGCCGGGTGCATGCGCCCGGCATCTATTCTCCCTTTCTGCAGCGCTTGGGGGCTGCCCGGCATGTCCGTAAGCGCCGGGCACACCCCCAAGTATGACGAAAAGGGGACGCGTCTTATAGACACGCCCCCTTTTCATAACCGCGGGCGCGCGCACAAGATATATATATATATATATATATATATATATATATGAGAATGTAATGGGTAAAGCGCCCGTTTACAGAACGGCGCTAGAATGCAGGGGGCGGAGCTTAGCTCAGACTTCCCTCTCCTGCCTCCCATCAGCCCCAGCGTTTCTCTGCAGACTGCTGGCGGCCATTACAGGGTGAGGCAGCGCTGGACAGCCTACGGACCTGTATGTATCACAGCAGGGGTTTAGGCTGATGTAAAGTGAGCGTTTTGGAGCATAATAATAATTAAGCCTTTGCCTGGCATTCCTGCTCTGCTGGGAGCGCTGTTGTGGGCAAGGGTGACTGTCTCCAAACTCTCTGTACCCCAGTATATTCTGTTTTTCTTACCCTGTCACTTAACCTCTTGTGGTTTGTGTGGAGTCTGTATGTAGCATGACTGGCAGGTCTAAGGCTTCGCAAAAGTTATTTACCTGCAAAAAGTGTGGAGTAAAATTTACACAGGGACAGTCATCTACCTGCAGATTGTGTGACGGTTGTTATACGGATCAGCAATCTGCAGAGATGTCAGAACCACCGTCTTGGACGCAGATTACATCTGTTATGTCCTCTCTCTCGGCTGAACTGGAGGCTTCTCGCAGAGAAAGAGAGGCTTATAGATCAGCTGCTACAGAGGAACCAGCATGGGCGAGATCCCTAGCTGTTTCTATGGAGGGGATTTCTAAAGCCATGACAATGGCGTCGGCTCCGCAGGTCTCTAAAAAGAGACTGCTACCCTCAGTCCTCCATTGGGATGACCCAGAGGAGGAGGAGGATATGCCCGAATTAGAAGTGGGTGAATATGCCCCAGATTCGCCTAAAGAGCCTCTGGAGTCTGATCCTGAACAGGTATCAGAGGGAATAGAAGCCTTGATTGCTGCAATATGACAGGTATTGCACATACAGGAAGAGGACTCAGGTCCTGCTTAAGAAGCAAAGACAAGCTACGGCTTTCCCTATATCGGAAGAGCTGGATTCCCTTCTAACGACAGCCTGGGAACATCCAGATAAAAAATTTCAGATGTCCCGGTGTTTATTATCTTTTTACCCTTTTCCAGCAGATAATAGAAAGGCTTGTGAAACTCCCCCTACGGTAGATTCATCTGTATCGCGACTGTCAAAAAAGACTACGCTCCCTGTTCCTGGAGTCACGTCTTTAAAGGACAAGTCCGATCGGAGACTGGAGAGCACTCTTAAGTCCATTTACACCGCTGCAGGGGTGACTCTTCGTCCAGCGATAGTTAGCTGCTGTACTAACAAGGCTATCGAAATTTGGGCTAAGCAATTGGCGGACGGAATGAAAGATCAACTACCTATGGAGGAACTCATTCTATTAGCAGAACATATAGGTGAAGCGGCAGCTTACCTTGGAGAAGCGTCTAAGGATGTTTGTTCTATTGCCTCCAGAACATCAGCTCTGGCAATTTCAGCACGGTGGGCGCTGTGGCTCAAAACTTGGCAGGCTGATGCGGAATCCAAAAAGGCAGTGGAAGCACTTCCTTTCACTGGACATGTAGTATTCGGGGCAGAACTAGATAAATGGATATCTCAGACTACTGGAGGTAAATCCACTTTTCTACCATCCGCAGCTCCTCCACCTAGACGATCTTACTCAGGACCTCCGTTTCGGTCCTTTCGGGCCCCGGGTCATTCACGTGGTCGTTTCAGAGGATCATCAACGTCCCGTGGTACCAGAGGTCGGGGTAGAACCGCAGCCACCAGAGGCTTGAGTCTACAGGAAATTAAGTCCACTTCTAAACCCAGTGCATGACGGGCTTCCCTCTCACCTGGGGGACCCCAGAGTGGGAGCGCATCTTCGGGACTTCAGCGAGGTCTGGAACGAAAACCTGTGCGGAAGCTTGGGTCCAAGATATAATAATTTGGGGCTACAAGCTAAATTTCCAGCTGCAACCCCCGAATCGTTTTTTTACCACAGGTTTGCCAGTTTCCAACGACAGAAGTGTGGTCTTACAGAAAGCAATAGACAGGCTTCTGTCCATTAAAGTGGTAATCCAAGTCCCCAGTCATCAGAAGGGAAAAGGATTTTACTCCAGTCTTTTTGTCGTTCCGAAGCTGGCCGGCTCGGTCAGACCCATTCTAAACTTAAAGGATCTCAATCCATACTTACGGATCTTCAGGTTCAAGATGGAGTCTCTTCAGTCGGTAATTGCAGGCTTGGAGGAGGGCGAGTTCATGGTATCGCTAGATATCAAGGACGCCTACCTGCACATTCACATTTGGCCACCTTACCAGGCTTTCCTGAGATTCACAGTTCGGGATTCACATCTCCAGTTTCAGGCCTTGCCCTTCGGCTTATCTTTGGCCCCACGGGTATTCACAAAGGTTATGGCTGTGATGATGAGTCTCCTTCGGAAACAAGGAATCACTATTATTCCGTACCTGGACGACCTACTCCTGAAGGCGAATTCCAAGGATCAACTATTACAGGACATCACTGTGACGCACAACTTCCTCATTCGTCATGGATGGATCCTGAATTTTCCCAAATCGCATCTGCAACCGACACAGAGATTGCAGTTTCTAGGAATGATCATGGACATAGTGTCTCAACGGGTGTTCCTTCCCCAGGACAAAATAACTTCCATTCAGGAGATGGTGAGGTTGGTCCTTCGACGTCGACATGTTTCGGTTCATGCATGTATCCAACTTCTGGGGAAGATGGTGGCAGCCTTCGAGGCTATCCAGTACGGTCATTTTCACTCCAGACCTTTTCAGCTAGATCTCCTATCACAATGGTCGGGATCCCACCTGTTTCTTCACAAAAGAGTCAGGTTACAACCCAAGACTCGGATTTCCCTACTGTGGTGGCTAAACTCAGTTCACCTTGCGGAGGGAAAGAGATTCGGAGAGTGGGATTGGACGCTTCTTACCACGGATGCAAGTCTAAGAGGCTGGAGGGCAGTAATTCTGGAGCATCACTTCCAGGGACGCTGGACAGCACAGGAATCGAGTCTTCCAATCAACATATTGGAGTTAAGAGCAGTTTTCTATGCATTACAGACAGCAGCTCACTTTCTGAGGGGCCGAGCAGTCAGGGACCAGTCCGACAATGCCACAGCAGTGGCATACATAAACAAACAAGGAGGTACCAGAAGTCGTGCGGCCATGAAGGAAGTAAGTAGGATTCTGATCTGGACGGAAAGCTACGCAAGGTCGATTTCGGCAATCTTCATTCCGGGTCTAGAAAATTGGGAGGCAGATTACCTCAGTCGTCAGGATGCACATCCAGGAGAATGGGCTCTACATCCACAGGTGTTTCAGCAGCTGGTCCAACGGTGGGGTCTTCCGCAGGTCGACCTCATGGCATCCAGGCAGAACCATCAACTGCCCCTTTACTGCTCTCGAACAAGGGATCCACAAGCGGTGGCTGCACTGTCAACACCATGGCGGTTCAAATTCATTTATCTGTTTCCTCCATTTCCCCTTCTCCCTCGAATCCTTCAACGCATCAAGAGGGAACAGGCCAAGGTCCTGCTGATAGCTCCGGACTGGCCTCGCAGAGCTTGGTACTCCAACATTCAGCTCCTGTTGGTAGACAATCCGTGGCCCTTACCACTCAGAGAGGATCTGCTCCTTCAGGGTCCTTTACTCTATCCAAACTTAAAGCAGCTACGTTTAACGGCCTGGTTGTTGAAAGGGCCATCTTAAGACGTAAAGGGATACCTTCCAAGATGATTCCTATGATGCTTAGAGCCAGGAAGGAAGTTACTTCCAAGCATTACCATCGTATTTGGAAGGCATATGTAACCTGGTGCGAACGTAGAGTTCTGCCTTCTACGGAGTTCAGTCTTCCCAGATTTCTGCTTTTTCTGCAAGCAGGTTTCTCAGCAGGCCTTCGGTTGGGATCTCTAAAGGTACAAATTTCAGCACTCTCGGTTTTCTTCCAAAAGAAATTGGCCTTATTACCGGACGTGCAAACTTTTCTGCAGGGTGTGGTTAGATTACAACCGCCCTTTGTTCCTCCTACTGCCCATGGGACTTGGATTTCGTCCTGTCTTTCTTGCAGTCTTCGCTGTTCGAGCCTTTGGAGTCGGTGAAATTGAAGTATCTTTCACGGAAGGTGATATTTCTGCTGGCTCTAGCTTCCGCCAGGAGGGTGTCGGAGCTGGGAGCTTTATCATGTCGTCCACCATATTTGGTATTTCATGAGGATAGAGCTGAGCTACGCACCAGAATGGATTTTCTGCCTAAGGTGGTTTCGGCCCTCCACATCAATCAACCTATTGTGGTTCCGGTTCTTCCACAGGATTTTCCTTCTTCTAGATCCTTGGATGTGGTTAGAGCTCTTCACATTTATGTAGACAGGACGGCAGCTGTTCGCAAGACAGATACTCTCTTTGTTTTGTATGATGCTGCTCGTCCGGGTTGGCCAGCTTCCAAACAGACACTGGCTTGATGGATTCGTCTGACCATACGACAGGCATATTTGGCCTTGTCTAGAGAACCTCCATCTTCCATTACCGCACATTCCACTCGCTCAGTGGGTGCCTCGTGGGCGTCTGCTCGAGGCATTTCTATGGAATCTCTATGCCGGGCAGCTACTTGGTGAGGACGGCATACTTTTGTTCGGTTTTACAGATTTGACACCTTTGCAACTTCTGCAGCGCAATATGGTCGGTCGGTTTTGCAGGGTTCTCAGCGCTTTCCCACCCGTGATGGGAGCTCTGGGACGTCCCCACTGTCTTGAAGTCCTCCAGTGTCCCCTAGTGGATGAAGGAGAAAACAGGATTTTGGTACTTACCGATAAATCCCTTTCTCCGATTACACAGGGGACACTGGACGCCCACACTGCGCTGTTCTTCCTGCCACACCTGTTATGCCTGTTGGCTACATGTTTGTTATCTAGGGTGATGTTATGAATGTTAGAGACATGTTTGTCGTCTCGTTTCATTCTATTTTGCTTTGTTTTCACCTTTCAGTTGTTATGTGTACTTTCGCCTCCTCCTCTTCTGTCAATCTTTTTTCTCTGCTCCCCTCGGGCTCGGTTCTAATACTGGCCTATAGGGGGGTATAGAGGGGAGGAGCTAGTCACACTTCATTTAAATTTAAAGTGCCAGCTCCACTCAGCACAGTCTATACCCCACTGTCTTGAAGTCCTCCAGTGTCCCCTGTGGAATCGGAGAAAGGGATTTATCGGTAAGTACCAAAATCCTGTTTTTTTTTTAAAGGATATATTTTACAAGATAACTGTGCATACAATTACTGTATGTCAATTGTTACTTTCTCTAGTCTGGAAAGGAAGAGACAGGACTTACTAGGAAAAGCTGTCTCGCTGGAATCTATTTTCATCTAGACATACTTATTGAGCTGATATTTACATTTCATGCAACGCGCTATGCAAATCCCCTAAATTGAACAGTAAACACAATTCTCATCTAAATCTGTCACGTTGGGTTTCATCTGATGGACGGGCGGTTCACGGGGCTCAGCTGCAGGGGTTTATTCTGATTAAGTACCAGGAGAGCAGGACGGTGCCTGGGAAGCACTGCGCTCGCTCCCCCTGACTACAGGAGTGATGTCTCTTCATTTTCCCGTCAGAGAGCTAAAATACTAGAGGCTGCCGCTGTCTCTCAGGTGGAGCCGTGTGGGAGCTGCTACAGTTGCCAGGCAGAGTCCTGAATAACCCAAGCCAGGAGTCACACTGCAGGAATAATAAGCACTACTGCCGGAAAAAAGGTCAATTTGAAATCATAAAAAAATAATGGTGATAATAAAAAAAGATCTGAAAGCAATTTAACAGAAGGAAGATGTAATGTATAGATAAGATTTTGTTTTGATTTTTTTTTAAAGCCTATTTTCACGTTTATCAGGCGAGCGTTGGCGGCGCCTTTTGCCCAAGCCCAGTACTGACACTTTAGTTCGGTTCAATTACCTACTACAGAACCTCACAGATTGTTTCTTCGCAGGCCTGGGTTCGGTTCATGATCCTTTACTCCCTTTCTATTGTGCAGCAATACAACGCGCAAGACTACTATAAAAACTGGCAGCTAATTAAATCGATTCCCCATCCCCCCGGTATTCGTTGGGAACCTCATTTCCAGTCACGTGTTTTACGAAATGAAAACGCTACCTTGTGACAGCTGACCGGCGGCTCCCAGCGTTGTTGGTAATGTTGAACCCAGTATTTTCCTAAGTGGAAATAAAAATGTTTAACTTCTAACGATTAAATCCTAGAATGCAAAACGGACTGTACGCCTGGATTAACGGGATGAGCAGAACTAGATTGCAGTGTTCCGTTTATTGAACTTGGCATCCAAAACAAAGGATGGTTTGGACTTTAAGCATCTCAGAGCACATACAGCGGACTCAGTCAGCAAACATGAGACATTCATGGCACAAGTACCTGATAACTAATGAAAAGAAAAATCAGTCCCCTCCATCACTTCCCTGTATGTATCTGGTTCAAGCTCTGTTAGCTAAAGGATTAGATCTGTTTACTTAATTCCCAGCGAGAGAGGAGCTAGACCACACACTCTGTAACAGGGGGAAGGCAAACTGTGGCACTCCCGCAGCTGTGCAACTACACCTCCCAGCATGCCCTGCCACAGCTTTCTTATTAGAGCATGCTGAAACTGTGGAGGGGCATGCAGGATGTGTATTTCTACAGCAGTTGGAGCGCCACAGGTCGCCTACCCCTGCTCTATAACATACAGGAGTGAGGAGGGTTACCTTACTGAGTATATATCCTATAGATTGTAAGCTTGCAAGCAGGGCCCTCTTACCTATTTGTCTGTTATTACCCAGCCTTGTTTTATTACTGTTTGCTCCCAATTGTAAAGCGCAATGGAATATGCCGAAACGGTTAATGAAAAAAACAAATATGAACTGACTAGGGGCCGAATTCAATTAGCCCCGTTAATTTAACGGGGGTGAAAACGGTTGGTGGCCTCAAGGTTTTAACGCCTAGGGCTATTCAATTCCAGACCCCATTTCACCCGAGCCCCTTTTTAACGCCCGGACCTATGCGTTAACAGGGTTGCGGCACCCGTTAACACGCTGTTTAACAAAGATTTCTATTCGGGTCCGAAAAAAAAGTCCCTGGTAAGTGCAGCCTTCAGGGATACTTGAACAGCCTCAGGGAATGATTTAGCCAGCGGTGATTGCTATGCCACATAAAACTGGTTACGCAATTACTACCAATCCAGTAGCGCAGTAACCACAGCTCCACAAAACTGGGATACACAATGTACACAATGTATCCAGATGTACACAAGGCGTGCCGATTATTCTGCGAGACACTCAGATATACGCAAGGAACGTGCAAGATACACAACAGGGCTACAGGATATCATCATTCACTTATTAGATTATAGGCTAGATAGAAGTCCACAGAGAGAGAAGCGAAAAATGGCTAAAAAGTTCCACTGACTATTTGCTTAGCTCCACATTTTGGAAAGTAATCCTGCGCGATTTAACCGGCGGTAATGGGCCTTAAGTGCACCGTGTGGGATACCTTGTATCCTTTTCCTAGCTAGTGTGAAACAGCAAATTAAAAGCAAGAATTCCAAGAGTATACTGCCAGGTATATATTCCACTGTGAAAAAAAGTTTGTGCCACCAGAGCTGGATTCAGGTTTGCAGGGTCCTTAAGCGACTAACTTGTGGGGGACCCCACCCACATAATTGTCAATATGATATGCTGGAGATGTTATTAAAAAGTATCATTGTTTTTTACACTATAGTGCCCCCAGTCACATTAAGCCACACAGAAGCCCCAATTCAAATTATGCAACAGTGCCCCACACGCTGGTGATGTAGCTATGTGTGGGGGGTCTCTTGGTGACCTCCCTGTTTATACAGCACTGCGTGCCACTGTGAAATCCAACACTTTACCCATCTATAAGTGCAATCTATGACATACCGAGTAAATAAAAGTACACAGCTGTCTAGCTTTCCTTGTGCATGTATTATTTCAGCCTCCTGCAGTGCAATCTGAGGATGAACAGCTATTGTAGAACCACAAACCCCAGCATGAAGCCGTGGTGGAATGCCAAGTCCATACAGGTCAAGGCAGGGTGTATGCTGGGACTTGCAGTGTCGCAACAGCAGAAGAGAGCTGCAGGCTGCCGACCTATATTTTATATACACGCAGGTATATAAAAACATAAAGCAACAGGGGACACGTAATGGGCTGACCATGTCGTGACTGCAGGAGATCACAAAAGATAACAAACATACTGGTCGACTGTGTTAACAGCAGAAAATTACCCATTAGGTACATAAATCTCTGCTACACAATAACACCAGTATAGGACAAAGAGCTTTACTCTCAAACCACACTACAAATACAATTATAGGGGCAGAACAAACAGAAGAGGTAGTTCACTTCCAAATCCTCAGGAACCAGGAGACGGGACCCCTGACGTCCAGCGGGGTCAGTACAGTAATGAGAATTAAATGAGGAAGTGCACAGGCCAGCATAAGATAATGCGTATTCTTTTACTGGAATGCGCTGACCTGCCACAAATAACACTTCATTCCAGTATTGTAATATCACACAGCGCAACATAAACTCTGAAAATCACACAAGAAATAACGTGGATGAGCCCTGCACCTCTACATAGGTGATGGTTCAAAGCCTAATATAACGGTTGTCACTCAGCCTTCCAGAACAGATGAGCCACACTGAGCGTACGCTGGAAGAGTTACACCATTGCTGTATGATCTATCACTATAATAGATCACAGTGTCATAACAAAGGATAACGCTCAGGTCGGAGCAGTGGCCTTGGACGAGCCGTGCGTACCCCACAAGAATAATGCACCCTTATATATAGCCTTATATAGATGACATTAACACACCGGCAGCTGACAAACAGGACACAAAGCATGACACTCCATCCCATGCAGTATAACGGTGTTATTACTGTAGCTAGAGTTAGCATTATCTGTAACACAACTAAGTAGAATCTCCCTATTTACCACACACAGAGTGTTTATACAATACACTAACTTATATCGCACAGTAATGTCATGTAAAGTCGCAAGGCTAAAACAATGATCTCACTGCAGGCAGAACGAGGTGCGCTTACGCCAGAGGGCAATAATAATGACAGAAGATCAGACTACCCCCAAAACAAACCTTAGGTGCAGAGCTACAGGTGACGTAATAGGAGTTTTATTACATTTAGTGCAAGGATTCTGCCCAGTGTGAGAGGACACAGGAAAAGCTATAACAGCCACAATACAGGAATAACCAGCGCTCATATACACTACTCCTCACTTCTGGCCTTATACCAGCCATACCACCAGCAGGTCTGGGTACAGGGGGCAGGAGAGGACCAGATAGTAGTGTACCAGCTGTGTCATATCATGTGATGACTAAGAGGCTAGTCATCATATAGCCAAGAAATAATGTATCCATTAGATATATGGACAGACGTCAGGGGAAGCCCGGATGTGAGGTGCACAACAAAAGACAATTTTAATACAATGTTAAGTAGCAGATAATTATAGTCTTGTTCCACATTCCAGATCATGGACATTTATATGGCATGTAGTGGCACATGGAACAGGGCAGAGAACACTTGGCCACGGAGTAACGTTCAAACTGTATGTGGAGACTGAAATATACATATACACACACACACACACACACACACACATATACACATTACATACATATACAGTTGCTCTGTGAAAGCACAATTGGGAACATTGTGAGTAAATAATCGGGATATGGCAATGACAGAAGCATGTACAAAGAATTAAAAGGAGCACAATATTGAAGTTATAGTACATACTGAAATGGTTGTATGATATGTATTATACACACACATATATATACACATACATATACACACACACAACATGTAATATTATACAGCTATGGGGATCTGGTCATTAATGGAATGAGTGTGTATATGTATGTAATAGCATATATATATATTATATATGTATATATAGTGTGTGTTATAATACAGATCTGGAAATCAGGAGATGAATGGACTGTGTGCACCACCAGCATGCGACAGATGACCACAGCAAAAGAGGAAGCCGCATGGCAGCCAGTGACAGGGGCCCCCAGGGGCCAGCAGCGCCAGTATGCAGCACCACACTTACCTTGGGTTTATAGAGCCACTTTCTGAACCTGTTCATCATTCCCTCCGGGGCTGAGCGGCTGCTTTATGTCACTGATCCCCAGGGGACTCTCCCCTCCGGTGGCTGCTAATCACCCCGTTGTCAATCACAGCCCTGGGACACCCCAGTCCGGCTCCCCCCCTTGTTGGCAGCAGCGAGGGGTCCAGTGACAGCACCAGAGCAGTCACCATCCCCAGCCAGCAGCAGCGCCACACTGACCAAGCCGCGCCTGCGCAACAGCAGCTTCCCGAGGGCTGAGCAGCCGGCACGGCCCCGCCCCACGCCGCTCCACAGCAACCAATAGCAAACAAGAGGGCGGAGACGTTGCGTCTTGCCCAAAACCATCAAGGAGGAGGAGCTACTGGCTATCGGACACCATTTTTTAAACGGGCAAGACTGGATAATATTTACCTAAACTGTCTCATGCCATCAAACTGTAAGAATATAATATTAATTGGGTATGAAGCATACAATTTAAAAATGTACACAGCAGAAGATACGTGTTGTAGTTATTGTTATTCTTATTTTTTTTAATCGAGCATTTATGTCTTTACCACTACTATTTATTTTTGTGGTGCACGCGATACGCAGGGCTGGCAATCTGGTGGTGATGTTTGTGATTCCCTGAAACAATGGGCCGTCAGTTGCCAGCATCAAATATGGCCGCCACGGATCGGAGGAGCAGTGACGTGTGCACTCCTCCTCCCTCACTAGTATATTATATGTATATAGGCTATACTGCTCCAGAAATATATTGACAATACATAGGGGTTTATTTACTAAGCAGTGTTAGGAGACAGAGTGAAAAGTGATAAGGTGCCAGCCAATCAGCTCCTAACTGCCATCTCACAGGCTGTGTTTGAAAAATTACGGGAGCTGATTGGCTGGCACCTTATCACTTTCTTATCACTTTTCATTAAGGGGCCCATTTATTAAGGATCGCATTTTGCAATGCGATCAGGGCATGCAGTACCGCCCATGATCGCATTGCAAAATGCGATCATACCGGCCGAATGTATGACCGGGCACATGCAGGGAGACGGGCTCCGAAAAGAGCCCGTCCCTGCGATGTGGCCGGAGCGCATTCCGGGCTGCTGCGCATGCACAGTCCCGTGGACTGCACATGAGCGGCGCCCATTGCCGGCGGAGGGATCTTCCAGATCCCTCCGCCGGCTGAAGTGCGGGTAAGTCCCCATAGGACACGGCAGCTAACGCTATCTTCAGGGTCAATATCGGGAATGCGAGATATTGATGCATTTGGCAGCATCGCATCCCCATAGAAACCTATGGGGGAGGCGGCTGCCGGCGGCAATGGAGGGATCGCAGCAGGTATCGGAGATACCTATTGCGGTCCCTCCGTCATACATTCGGGGGATACTTAGTATTTGAGGTAAACCCCCGAAAACAGGTGTTTTCGTGGAATTTACCTCAAATGCAGTTTGATAAATGGGCCCCTATGTCTCCTAACACTGCTTAGTAACTAGACCCCTGTGTCTCATACTTTCTGTACATTATATACATAGGGACATTTCCCATAATGGTGACATATAATCTAGCATGAAATGGGATACATCCTTTCCAACAAAGGCTCTGAACTTAATAGCAGTGATATCATCCTTCCATGTATAAATAAGCATGTGTCATTGATATTGTCATAATTTTAATTTTCTCTCACACACACATGAATAAAATCCTGCCTTGGAAAAAGAAAACAGTAATAGTAAAGTTACAAGTGTCAGCTGCTAGTGCTACAGAGCCCCATACATGGAACGATATAGGTGTTGATCCGACGGATTGGAACGATATAGCAGCTATATCGTTCCGTGTGTAGACACAATATCCTCCATTGCGCGCTCCCATGGGGTCGTCCGTCACTCCTCCAGATCTTTCTGCATGCACAGGAGATTTGGAGAAGCGACGATCACATGCAGGTCTATGCGGGGGGGAGCGGCATGTCAGGCACCGGATCGCCCCGTCTGTGTGGAGCGCCCGATATGTCGGTCGTTGGATCGGTGGATACACATCGTACTGTGTATTAGTCAGCAGAAACATAAAGACATTTTCAAACGTCAGTAAGGAAAAATGGCTGACAAACACTATATAAGAAAGTAGTCAGCAGCAGTCCTCCATTAGCCTGTGGTGAGATTCTTACTGCTGAGTAGCTGTGTGTAATACCATCATGGGGCAGAGATCAGGTAAAAATCAGTGTACACACCTGTCCTCAGGAGATAAGGAGTGTTTAACTATGCACCTTGTCATAAGCACATACCATCTGACAGGTGGAATTACATAACTGTAATAAAGTTGTTTCTTGAAAGAAACAAATGGTGTAAATAATAGCATGAGCAAAGTTCACATATACTGTAATTGTTTTAAAGGAATACCATACCCACACTCTTATGTCTTGTATAGGTGTATATATATATATATATATATATATATATAATCTCTATATCATAATATATAGGTGCCCAATGTCATAGTAGAGGGCACATACAATCCCAAATGACAAAGTTCAGGAAAATGACCTTAAAAAAAAACATTTAAATCATCTGAAGAGAAACGTAAACTTGCCAATATGCCATTTATGACACGGAGTGGCAAGGAACGGCTAAGGTCTTTCCCTATGTTCATGACTAGTGGTTCAGCTTCACATGACGATGGAAGCCCTCCTCCCGCTAAAAAAAATCAAACGAGTTAAGCTGGCAAAAGCACAGCGAAGAACTGTGCGTTCTAAGAAGATATCACAAATCCCCAAGGAGAGTCCAAGTATGGTGGCGGTTGCGATGCCTGACCTTCCCTGCACTGGACGGGAAGAGGTGGCTCTTTCCACCATTTGCATGCCCCCTGCAAGTGCTGAAAGGAGCACCCACAGTCCACTTGCTGATATGCAAATTGAAGATGTCACTGTTGAAGTACAACAGGATGAGGATACTGGTGTAGCTGGCGCTGAGGAGGAAGTTGGCGAGGAGGATTCTGATGGTGATGTGGTTTGTTTAAATCAGGCTCCGGGGGAGACAGTTGTTGTCCATGGGATGAAAAAGCCCATCATGGTCATGCCTGGGCAGAAACCAAACATTCCACCTCTTTGGTCTGGCAATATTTCTATCCAAATCCGGACAACAACTGTCTTGCCATATGTACCATATGTAAAGGTGAAATAAGTAGGGGTAGGGACGTTAACCACCTAGGAACATCCTCCCTTATACGGCACCTGCAGCGCGTTCATAAAAAGTTACTGTCGAGTTCAGAAACTTTGGCTAAGACCGTAAGCAGTCCAGGGACACCTAAATCCCTTTTTCCTGTTTTATCCAAGGAATCGGTGGATGAGGAGGATGAGGACGACATCTTGCCTCCGTAGAGCCAGTTTGTGCAGGGACACATTAACTGCCAGCTTGTTTTGTGGGGGCCCAAACGAACCAATCATTTCATCCACAGTCATGTGGCAGACCCTGGCGCTGAAATGATTGCTTTGTTAAAGTGTGCATGTCCTGTTTATACAACCATAAGGGTGGGTGGGAGGGCCCAAGGAATGGGTGGGTAGGAGGGCCCAAGGACAATTCCATCTTGCACCTCTTTTTTTTCTTTGCAGTATGTACTGTTTGGGGCCTAGTTTTTCAATCTGCCATTCTGTCTGCCAGTGCAGTGTCACTCCTAGATGGGCCATGTGTTTGTGCCGCCCACTCGTGTCGCTTAGCATAGTCATCCAGCTACCTCGGTGCAACCTTTTGGACATAAAAACAATATTGTGAGGTGTGAGAAGTTCAGAATAGACTGGAAACAAGTGGAAATTAAGGTTATTGAGGTTAATAATTGAATAGGAGCATAAAAACCAACAAATTCTGTGATTTTAGCTGTTTTTATGCTTTTTAAAAAAAAAATACAGATCCAAAACAAAAAACCCAGAACCCAAAACACGGAAGGGTGGTTTTGGCAAAACCAATCCAGATCCAAAACACGAAGAAAGATCCAGATCCAAAACCAAAACACAAAACATGAAAAGTGCCCGGTGCACACCCCTAGTGTGTACACACTGGACGATAATATGCACAATTTGGCTGATTCCAACCCAACGGAAGGACAGCCTGGCCAACGGAAGGACAGCCTGGCCTGCATGCGAGTCCATAAAACTGCGTACGTCCACGCAGTCCCTGGGCTGGCCACTCCTGGAAAACGGGGCAGACACACCCTGTTTCCGGGAATGGCAGTAGACCCCGCCCTCTCACCGCCCCTTAAATGTCTTTGCCTGTCAATCAGGCAGAGGCATACAAGGGTCTGCTTGTGATTAAGCAGGACTCATTCTGCACACTCGCAGGATGGGTCCTGCACCTGCGCAGATCCCCAAACATCTGGAATCTGCGTGCACTGCTGAATCAGGTCCTCTGAGTGCTGCCTTTACTCCTACTTTACACACACATATACACACACATATACACATACATATATACACACATACATATACACACACATATACACGAGAATAGGCAGCATTCACTTTAGTTTGAAACGTTTATAGTTCACACTTTTTTTGCAATAATAAATATAAGGGATGGGGGACCTGCAACAACCAGTGAAACGGGGCACTGCCACTGACCTTCCTCACTGTTTGTAGCAGGTCCCCATCCCTTATATTCAATATTGTACCCAACAGTGACAGCCACTATAAATTATAAAGTACACACTGTAGGTAGCCAGCCAGCCTGTAAACAAAGTCCAGCCAGAACACACTTTTTTTTCCCGTCAGTGCGGCACCTATCTCCAGACTCTCGGGCCTGTCTAATCTCCGCCCCCGTCTGATGTCATATGCACATGCGTGTGATGTCACAAGCATGACTCGGGAGTGCAGAGTGTGGAAGCCTACGCGGCTAAGGCTGTCACTGACCGCTGCGTGCCGCAGGGTGGCCGAGTGGTAGGTGCCACGCCAGAGTCAGGCCGCGGCGCATCCTCTAAACTTTTAGGCGCTTGGAGCTCGCGCTCCGCCGGAGCCGCCCTCCCTACTCCACTGAATGTACACTAACGATAATGCTGCGCGTACCCAAGGGTCGTCCGTCGTATCCTCAGATCTTACCCACACCATGTAAGATCTGGTGATCTCGTACACGATTCGCGGCATATCGTTCAGTGTTTAAGCACTAACGATATGTCGTTCCGATCCGTTCAATGCCGACGTCACTTGACAGAGATACATGCACGGATCAGTTAGATCTGTGGGCTGATTCAGAGCCGCTCGTAAGCGGCCGCTCGTTCGTTCCGAGCGATGTTCACACATCTGCGCATGCGTACGGATTGTAATACGCATTCGCAAACCAGTCAGTGCGGCCGAAAATCGTGTGCTCGCTAAATAGCGAATGCCTGCTAATTTGAGTGACAGGAGGAGGTGTATGTGGGTGGTAACAGGGGAAGGTGCTTGAAAACGGGGAGTGGAGATCAGAACGCAGGCGTGCCTAAAGGTCAAAACGGGCGTTTTAAGGGTGTGCATAATTAATACAGCAGCGTCATCGACCACGTCATTTGGTTGTTTTATAGTCAGAACTGCTCGCATGATTGCGGTAGGAAAAACCAACCACAAGAATAGCGAGCAATTCATACACCATCCGATGTACTCGATTAATCTAATAAATAGCGGATATGACGTATGATGCGTGCGGCCAGGGGGCGTTTTTTTCAAAATTACGTCCGCATATTTTGTTCGCTCGTTCAGACATAGAGGCGTGAACAGACTGCAAAGAGCGAACGGTTAATTTAAATAGCCACCCCTTTTTTCTGAACGAGCGAACGCAAATAGCGTCCGGCTCTGAATCAGGCCCTGTGCATGCATCTGTGTTAAAAAAAAAATTCAAAGCACATCCAGCCCCGGACTTTTCAGAGCCAATCCTGGTTGTCAAAATTCAGGGGACATAAGACATAGGGGTCTCCTATATTTAGCACAAGGGTCCCCTGTATTTTCCATAAAACAGCCGGTGAAACGGTTTCCCTGGCTGTGGCAATACCCCCCCCCCCCTGCTAGAAAGAGCACGGTGCTGGTTATAGAAAATACAGGGGCCCCCGTACTCTTTTTGTCCCCCGTATTTCCAAAACTAGGACTTGCTCACATGTATTTAGCTCAACCAGAGCTGGTTGAGCTAAATACAGGGGACTCCTACATGTTTTGTCCACTGTATTTTGACAACCAAGACTGGCTCTGAAAATTCCAGGGCTAGTTGTGCTTTAGGAGTGGGGGTGGCCACGTAGATTTTTTTTTTTAAAACACTTTTTAATCTTTTTTTTTTTTATGCATGCACGTATCACTGATCTGTGCAAATTCCTGAATCGTGCGCGATATATCGTTGGTCAGATTATACAGTTTATGCACCATATCGTGTCCTGCAGTGCCGGGGAGGGTTCAAGGGAAATCACTGATGACATTGCATAGTTTGCAGGTCGTCTAGTGTGTAGGCACCTTATGGGGCACCTTCCCAAGGGTGGCATCACGGCGTGGACTAATGGTTCATGTGGTTACTAACTTCCCAACTGTTAGTGACTTATATCAGGGAGCAAAGGACAATGGACTGCATCTTGGTCATGTAAATGTGTACATTTTGTGGATATCATTCATGGCTCACTTTCTGAATGACGTTTGGGGCATTTCACTTTTCCAGCAATCTAGTCATTCCCTCACCCATAGAGTCCTGTAAGTTACCCCTGCTAAAGGTAACAAACCCACAGCATGAAGATTGTATGAAATCAACTAGCTAGCAGCCTGTCAAAATGATGGGACATTGTTCTGCCCGCGAAAAGTCCCGTTTGAGCGCTCAAATGGTTCACATTTCTGTTTGGCAGCTCTGGGCTGCGAGTAGAAATGTCAGCGTCGGCAACACACTTGAATTCCCCATAGAGGTGAGGAGCAGCGTTAGCCTTTTATATATATAGATTATGTAGGCATCACACGTGACAATATAATTGGTAATGTGGGCAAATTGTCCTGATATCGCAACATCTGCAACCACCAAGGCAAGCGCAATACTTGTATATTATCCATTCATAGACAGTGATATCGTTATCAGACATACCTGTATAGGTGGTCAGCAGTTGACTGCTGCCAGCCTGTGTGCAATCATCGCCAATTCACACTAAATGGTTAGGTGATCTGGCCACTTCACCTGAGAGATGAACCCTAGAGACCAGAGCCGGATCCATTAGGCAACCTTGGCTCATGCCTAAGGCCCCACGAGCTTGGAGGAGCCTTGATTACTGTAACCTGTAGCGTTATACTTTGACAAATAGAGAGGATGAGGAGACCAAACCAGTATATTGCTTAGGGACCCATGGGGTCTTAATCAATATCTCACTGGTCAGTCTCAATTGACAGCCCAGATGTGAGGCCCAATCAAAAATTGATTTAGATGCTTGGGACTATTTGCAAAACCATAATAGGAAGTTCCTAGACACCTTCAGGAGTAAATACTGTGTCTTTGAATTATACAGTGTAAGGGGCCTATTCAAGATGTTAATTATCGAGACGGACCCCGATAATTAACACACTGACTCGCCGCGGACGCCGAAGCAATTCATCATTGCTCTGGCAATGAGGCAGCTGATCCGAAAATCAGCTTTCCCGGTGAGCGGATTCACTGCTCTTTTCGGAGCAGTGAATCTTTTCACTGCTTGCGAGAGCAGTGCGCATGCGTGAACTGCAGGTTACGAATGCACACAAGAGCCCCGATGTCCGGTGGAAGTAGGGATCCGAAGATGGCGAATGCTGCCGCAATCAAGCTCTGAAAAAAATAATATTTTTGGTGCTTGATGAATTCTATCCCCATACTAGTGTATGGGGACAGAGGGCCTGATTCAGAGCCGGATGCTATTTGCGCTCGCTCGTTCAGAAAAAGGGGGTGGCTATTCAAATTAACCGTTCGCTCTTTGCGGTCTGTTGACGCCTCCATGTCTGAACGAGCGAACAAAACTTGCGGTCGTAATTTTGGAAAAAACGCCCCCTGGCCGCTCGCATCATACGTCATAACGCCCATTTTGACCTTTAGGCACGCCTGCGTTCTGATCTCCACTCCCCGTTTTCAAGCACCTTCCCCTGTTACCACCCACATACGCCTCCTCCTGTCACTCAAATTAGCAGGCATTCGCTATTTAGCGAGCACACGATTTTCGGCCGCACTGACTGGTTCGCGCATGCGTATTACAATCCGTACGCATGCGCAGATGTGCGAACATCGCTCGGAACGAACAAGCGGCCGCTTACGAGCGGCTCTGAATGAAGCCCAGAGGGCCATTCCGCAAGAGGAAGGCAAGCAGGAGATATCTGTGACATCTTCTGCTTTACCTTCATGATGAATGGACCAAACACTTAATTTTTTATTTTTGTATAAATGAAGTGATTTTGAATAGGCCCCTATGTCTTCACCAATTAAAGTATTGTAGAGAATGGTCCAATTAGGATCCTAAGTAGGCCAAAGTCTTAGGATGAGTGATTAAAGGCAATCATATTCTAAAAATTAAAAAATGTGAGTATTATGCAGTTTACTAGAATTCCAGCCCATATAATATGACCCATTTCAACAGATAATGCTCAGCCCCTTTTTATTCATCTTATCTTCCAGATGCAGTAACCTGGAAAAAAATAATCAATTGTTATTGAATGTCTGTCTGTGTTTTTTTTACAAATGAACTCATTCAGACTAAAGCTGCGTATCCACTAGACGATATAATGAACGATTGAACGATAACGATATAGTTATTGTTCATTATATCATTTTCTAGTGGATATGCCGTCAACGACCAGAGATGCACGCTCCCGCTGGTCGTTGACAACATCGCTCAACTCCCGAACCTGCTGTCCAACCTGACGATATTGTCAGGATGTGCAGGTTCGGGGATGAGGGAGGGTGCCGGCACTGAACGATGATATCGTTCAGTGTGTGTGCCCAATGTCATTAAGGATAATGGGCCTCATTCAGACCCGGTCGCAAGCGCTGAGCGCTCGCAACCGGGTCGATGTTTGCCCACTGGGCATGCGCACGTCGGAGCCGGCTCCGACGTGCGCATGCGCGAGACCCGGCTAGCGACGGGCGCTCCGCCGCTCCGGGTCTCGCACCAAAGGGGGCGAGCTATCGATGTTGATTGACAGCTCGCCCCGTTTGGAAGGCGGGCCGGGGGGGTGGCCGGCCAAACGAAGGCGTTCCCGACTAAACGCTTGCCGTTTGGGGGTGGCCCCACTGACATCACCGGTGATGTCAGTGGGGAGCTTCCTGCTCGATGAGAGCAGGAAGTTCCCTAGGGCTTGCGAGTGCCAAGACCCAACCTTAGGGCCTCGTCGCAAGCTCCGATGGTCGCGATGGTCCTGACCATTGCGACCATCACCCTGGTCGGTCGCTAAGCTGTGGATGGTAACCCACAGCTTAGCTAGTGACCAGGAGCCGCACTTCAAGATGCAAGCATCCGCCCTCATTCAGAGCGACCGCTTGCATCTAACGACCGGGTCTGAATGAGACCCAATGAGCACACCACTGCCGGGGACACACTACATGATATCACTCATGGATATCCAGGAATGATGATGTTCGTCCATGTAAGATGATGTTTAGCCTCTTTCTTAGTTCCGTTTGTTTGGAGGGAAAAATCCGAACTCAACGTGCAAACTCGAACCTATCCGAGCCTGCACATCCCTAGTATATTGAGGATCGTTTTGTAAAAAATATAATTTTCAAAAGGTTGGGTACGGGATGGCGGTGCTCGGGATCCCAGTAGTCAGAATCCCGACGCCGGCATCCCGACAGGGTTAGGATACCGACACATGTTGGTCGGTATCCTATCCCTCCCCCTACCCCTAACCCTCCCTCCCCGATGCTTAAACCTAACCTCCCTCCCTTGTGCCTAAACTTAACCTCTCCCTCCCGGCACCCTAAACCGAACCCTCCCCCCTTAGTGCCTAACCCTAACTCTCCCCCTAGTGCCTAAACCTAACCCCTAACCCTCCCCCTAAGGGCGCTACTTACCTCCGGGATGTCGGCCGTCGGGATGCCGGTGCCGGGATTCTGACAGGTGTCGGGATTCTGACAGGTGTCGGGATTCCGACGCCAGCATTCTGACCGGCGGAATCCCCGCTGTCTGTATTATGACCGCATCCCTTTTTAAACACTGGTAACACTCCACAGCCATCCCAACTCCCTACAAGCAGTATGTTATGAGCCTAGTTCAGATAACATGTGTGATATGAGAGTTGTATATTCTCTGTTCCTCGATCATGACTGTCTGCGGGAAAATCTGGGTGACCTATTTCCAGAGTCTGCCAGTGCGTACGTTCATTTGAACGACCAAACTAAGGTGCCTATTTCTTCAGGTTTTCTTCTTGATCTTCATATTCTCCACATGGATAACTCCCAATTAGGTACAGGGATATTTAACACAGGAGATATCGCAGAAAAGCCACTTCCCTATAGTCCTGTATGCTAACTGCAGTCTGGTCTAATTTAACAATCTCCGAAAAGCCTTTCTGTCCTGTAAGTGTTCTGCAGGGACAGAAATGTGCCCATGGTATATTCATCCTGAGCTGTCGTCACCACATGATAAACTGCAGACGCAATAGGCTTTGCTGATTCCCAGGATGAATACACCCACAGTTTTCCCAAACATTCAAATGAACTACACTGCATGGATAGAAGACAAATGGGGCATGCTGGACCCATGATATGTTTAGCATTTGCTATTGTGTGTTTGCTTTTTATATGAATAAGATGAATAAGCAATCCCGATTTTCAGTGTCAGTTATGTAATGAGCTACTGTATCTTATCTCAGACTGAACATTTAACAAAGGCATCAATACATTGCAAAAACTGCCGAAGTGACCAGCCCGGTAGCCGGTCATTAGGTCTACAGTAAATAGGTAGACAATGTTTGGGTAGACAATGGAAGTTAGACTGCCTCTGAAGGTCGACAGGGTCCGAATGTCGACACACTAAAAGTCGACTGGTAAGAAGGTCGATAGGTACTGAAGGTCGACAGTGTAATTAGGTCAACACACATATGGTCGACATAGAATTGGTCGACACTTTTTTTATTATTATTCTTTGTGGGGTTAGGCACTTACCCCGACAGTTAGGATAAGGCACAAGGAGGGACAGTTAGAGTTAGGCACTTACCATAGGGTTAGGGTTAGGCACGAAAAGGTACGGTTAGGGTCAGGCACCTATCCTGACGGTTTGGGTTAGGCAGCAGGAGGGAAGGTTAGGGTTAGGCACCAAGGGGAGGGTTAGGGGGAAGATTAGGGCTAGAAAAAAATATGTGTCAACCATTTCCGTGTCGACCACATATGTGTCGACATTCAGTACCTGTCAACCTTCTTACCAGTCAACATTTAGTGTGTCGACCTTCAGACCCTGTCGAACTTTAGACCCTGTCGACCTATTGCCTGTCTAACTTCCATTGTCTACCCAAACATTGTCTACCTATTTACTGTAGACCTAATGATCCACACCCGACAAGCCCAATCACTGCAAAACAGGGCAATGGGCAGTAATGGAAAATAAAACTATATACACTAATCAAAGATACACAGTAACAAATGCATAAAAAAAAAAAAATCTATGCTTTGTCTTTGACTATCCATGTTCCAGTACATCTAAAATGTCAGTTCTGTATATAAAATAAATAGAAGTACACAGTGACTACTACTCGCTTATGCCACATGAGGCAGCACTTGTAATGATGGCATTAGGAAGCACAGGTGGTTGTTGTTCCACCCTGAGCTTCAATGCTGCAATCAATGATTGCAGATTTGGGTCCCTGGTTGTACTGGGGGACAAGAAGAGGCAAATTAGGCAGGTGAGGGGAGATCCTAGTCTTATACCCCTTTTACACCGAAGCTAAATCCCGGGTTATTGCAGGGTTAACCCGGGTAGCTCCTTAGTGTAAAAGGGGTGAGGGTTGGATCGCTGGGTCGAGTCACCCTGCAATCCAACCCAGGTAAATAGCAGGGTTTAAGACGGGCGTAGCCCGTGAAACCCTGCCGTGAGAACAGCGTACTCCGAGTCACGATGACCTGGAGTGCGCTGCTAGCCGGCCGATTGATCCGGCTTCAGTGGCGCTTGGAGATGACGTCATCTCCAAGCGTCCACTTGAAAGCCGGGTCTATGAAGACCCGACTCCGGTGTGAGCAGCGCCGACTCGGGAAAATCCCGAGTCGGCGCCGGCTAAATTCTGGGTCTGATCCAGATAGGAACTCTGGGCCTGATTCAGAGCTGGACGCTCTGACAGAGCACTCGCTCTGAATCAGGACCAGGCATTTTTTTTTTTCAGAACAGCCTCCTGGCCGCTCGCATAGCTGTGGGTGACCACCCACAGCTATAGTGAGCGGCCATGATGATGGTCGCGATGGTCAAGACCATCGCGACCATCGGGCTTGTGACGAGATCCTTGTGGTAGGGTCTCGTTGCCGCAAGCCCCTGAGAGCTTTCGGCTCTAACAGAGCCAAAAGCTCTCCCACTGTCATCACTTGTGATGTCAGTGGGGCCGGCCCCAGACGGTAGGCGTGGGAACCGTCTGGGGCCGCCCACCGCCCCGGCCCGCCCACCAAAGGGGGCGTGCTGTCACTCAACATTGACAGCACGCCCCCTTTGGTACGAGACCCGGAGCGACGGAGTGCCCGTCGCTATCCAGGTCTCGCGCATGCGCATGAAGGAGCCGGCTCCGTCGTGCGCATGCGCACTGGCCTACCATCGACCCGGTTGCGAGCGCACAGCGCTTGCGACCGGGTCTGAATCAGACCCTCTGTTCCAACTCCGGGTCAGACCCGGAATTTTGGTGGAAAAGGGGTATTTGCTAGCAGCTAAATCCCAGGTTATTGCACGTGAACGTGCAGCAAACTGGGATTTTGCTTAGTCTGAAAGGGTCCTTAATAAAAAACCTGGGTAGACCCTGCATTTCAACCCGGGTAATTACGAGGCCTGAACCCTGTGTCTACTAAGGTCGCGGTGCAGCGTAAACAGGTGACCTGGATCATCAGACCCGGGACCCATTTACAGCATAGGAAGAACCAGCGATCTCTAAGTGGCGGCACTGCACCCTTGAGTAATGACGTGGCCGAACCGAGAATAAGCCTCCTGTCTGAAAGGGGTCTGTGCTGGGTCGCATCCGGGTTGGACCCGCGTTCAAAATCCCGGGTGTGTCCTGGCATTTTGATCTGAAAGGGGTTTAAGAGTGTTCACACGCACCCCTCCTAGGGCACTATTTAGAAAGTGAAAATAACCTTTTTTTTTTCACAATGTGATAATTCTAATTATCACATGAATGTATCAAAATCCACATCCTGGGTAAAAAAGTACGGTGAGCTATCTCTGCACATGTACCCGCTGGCTAGCGCAAAATTTTTTATTTTTGTCATGATTTCCAAATCCCACAGCGCTACAGTATGTGTACTATGACAGCTCTTTGTAAATAAAAGATAACCATATAATTGGTTATTATTACACCACATTTTACACTAAATGACATTTTAAGAAACATATTAACTTACGTTTTGTTTTTCACCTATCTCTAGTTTTACTGTTATCCCAATTACAGAAGACCTCACTCCAACACTCAAATTCTGTTCTAAAGCACCAACCATAAGCCTATCGTTTTTTTTTTTCTGGTCGCCACGGCGACGACCAAACACAGACAGCGGCGCCTACCGAACTGCACTCTGGGAAACGTAGTTTCCCTTTGCTTAGGATTCGTTTTAGGAATCAAATCTCGGCGTTGCTTAGAACTACAACTACCATACTCCACCGCGCGGCTTTCGGAACGGCTGCTCAAGTGTCCAGGTCCCAATATAATAATAACGACGGCAGCGAATCCGATCATCATTACCCAAGAAAACTCAAGGTATGGTTCTGGGGAGCCCCGTAAAAGACGATTTGGGCCTGTATAATTTTACATGCACTGACCATTGCCGGCTCTGAAATAAGCTTGTTGATATGGCACGTGCAGTAATGTATTTCTTATAGCAGAACACTGACCACAACCATATTTATTTAGGTCTTTTTGTTAATATATATATATATATATATATATATATATAATATATATTATCCCAATACTGCCCTGGAACTCCAGGCTTATTATCAAATATAGTATAGCAGAAAGCAGCTTGCTCTGGTGTCCTTCTCTGGGGTCTGCAACCCCATAATATACATAATATACTTCAGTAACACATGAGGCGGCCACTTTGAAGTCTCTGAGTGCCGCCTCGTGTGTTACTGAAGTATATGGATATTGGTAACCATTTTATTTGATGTGAGCAAATTTTATAAATTGAAAAAAACTTTTTATCAAGGATAAACAAACTGGTGTTTTACTAACGAGAGGCCATTCGGCCATGTTTCGGGTGATTTTTTGGTGAGAGGGTCTAATTCCAGGAAGCCACAGCTAACTCACGTACGGGGCATCTTCCGAACTACACAAGAAGAAACCACTCTTAAAGGTCCTAGGAACCAGAATATATCAAAGATATTTTGACCTCATTAAGAGACCTTTCTGTGTCAAAGATACAGTTTTTTATTCTGTACCTGTCTAGCGCCCTCAAATCTTTTTAATTGTAAGTTGTTTTTTGGGGGCCCACTTACAGGGGTTCCGATTCGAGGTGCTGCTTAATTTTCAGCGCAAGATGTATTGTGTTTTCACTGCATTGCCATATACAAGCCTATTAAATATTAGATCATTAGATATAAAAATAATTTTCTCTTGCAAATAATTGTTAAATGGACAAAAAATAAGTCAGCTTATTTGTCAGAGATTCTATGCATGGTTGAGCCCAGTTCCCCTTCAGCTGAAGGAGCCTGACGTGATGTGGAGAGGGGGGGGCGAAAGTAAGTTTCCATGCCCTGACAGCGCTATTTTGTCTCAACTAGTATTCGGCCACCAATGGTAGGAATTTGTACTCTCATGGGCTCTCTTCACTCGCCACGCTTCAGGCACAGTGGCTCGCTTAGCTTGCCACAGGTTACTATTCCCACTCTATATCCATGTGGATAGTAACGGATGACATCAGGGTCCTGTGGCTGAAGGAGATCTAACTGCAAGCCTGCAACCTTCAGGGGCTATTCCACACAGTGGTCTGCATGTATTGTCATACACCTTCAGCAATATTACTGTGCATGTATGTTACCTCTCATGTCCTGTCATACCCCTTTTACACCAGAGCAAAAACCTGGGTTTTTGCTGGATCTACCCGGGTCGCAGCTCAGTGTAAAAGGGTCCCTGAAAAATAACCTGGGTCAAGTGACCCTGCAATCCAACCCAGGTAGCTACCAGGGTTGGACCCAGGATGGACCCAGGTAATGGTGCAGTGTAAACGGTGCAACCCGGGTTATCTGACCTTGGTCATGCCTAAAATGAGCTGATTGGTGGTTGTGGAGCATTCACCTCCCACTTTTTATGACCTCACAGGTTTAGCAGGGCAGACCTGAGTTCAGTGTGAACAGGGCTGACCTGGGAGTAACCCAGATCAAAGGTGCAGTGTAAATGGGTCTGACCAGGGTTGGAACCATGTCCAAAAACCCAGGTCGGACCTGGGTTTTTGGTGGAAAAGAGGTATCAGTGTGAGAAACTCATTTTGCAGGTACATTTAAAGTCCCCTTTGTTCTAGGGTTATGGGAACCCTCAGGATGACAATGCTTCAGGATTTTATGCTGGAAATTGAACTTAATAAGAAGCTTCTCTTTTGCAGTTTATCAGAGACTTTTTAATATATAGTACAGTTACAATGATGTGGATGCTCTTCTCATCAGCTGTAAAATGCACCAGTAATTTACTGTGGAGACAGACACTTTGTGAGCTGAACCAATATTCGTGGGAATGCAGCCCAATAATTTAATGGGAACTACTGACATCACAAAGTACCTCAGAAAGGTCCAGACATGTATTAAGGGAGGAGGGGGCCCCCGGACAGGGATTGCACACGGGCCCCCTCCTCTCCCTCCGCGGCGGCCGGCCGCGTCACCGCAGCAGTAGTCCGTGCCCAGAGTCTGCTGCGCATGCGCAGGTAACGATCTCCCTACTGCGCATACGCAAAACGTTGGAAAACTAGCTGCGGCGGCCATTTTCCAAGTGTTTTGTGCAGTGTTACAACCAATGTGGGACTTCGGAGGGGTAAGTATTCAAAATATGGGGCCTGTGTGCACCACACACCCTGCACCCACTATAAATACACCCCTGGAAAGGGCCTGGTTAAGAGTTGCACACAATACACTGAATTAAGCAATTTTCTGCTGCTGCGTGTGCATGAAAATCCGTAAAAGCTGATCCAGTGCAGGCATTACAGTGTGTGCACACAGAGTGGCAGTTAGCCGCTGTGTCCTCTGCTGAATAAGGCCTTAAAATGCTGATTGATATTGCACACAGAGGGATGTCATTTTCATGGGCATTTCAGGGAAGTAATCTTCAATGTGGCGACCGATGGCGCATCTTAGTACGTGCAACAACGGAATACTGCCGCTGCCAGTGGGCGTCTCAATAGGCTGAGAATCGGACGCGGGCCTTTGCATACAGACACAACGCTGTTGTGTAAAAGAGGCAGTCGGCTGAAACTGCGTCCACCTCTGATTCAGACCAAAAGTCTTATTTTCCTTATGACAAAATGCTGCCGCTGTTCAATTGGACAACCAATATATCGTGTGCACGTCAGCCAGTGTGTACAGATGATATATCTGCACATCATGCTGTGTGTTCGGGCGCTCAGACGTCCGCCTGTACACTTGCTGCACAGGCCGCCGGGGAGGGGTACACGATGCAGCCCCCGGCCAGCGGGACCTCGGCCAGACGGCAGTGATGGTTGTTCAGTGCATATAAGCAACCATCATTACAGATATATCTCCAGATCAGTCAGTTGTATAAGTGTGTACCCAGCTTTAGTCTGAGGGCCCACCAGGGGAGCCCCTGGTGACTTTAATGGCAGTACCAGCCCTGGTACACGATATGAAGAGATGTCTGTAGCGTATTCATTAGAAGCTCTGAAAACGATATCCCGGCTGCTGTCAGATTAGAGCGGAGACAGACAGCGTGTGGGCTTCGTGTGGGAAGACCACAAGAGTGGGGAGATCAGATGTCACGCTAGTTGTCTAATGCAGTAGAAACACACAAAACCAAACATGAGAAAAATAAGAGTATTTGTGCTAATAGGATAAAATAATTCAGTGGCTATAAAGCACATTCATTTTCCTGGCGGCAAGTAAATATTTACAGGAACAAGAAGAATTACCAGTTTATTATTACAGATCCTTGTTGTTGATGAACAGATTTTTTTTTTATAGGCTAGGAATATTCTGCGACCATTTTGATGTAGCCTTTGTTTTTTTTTGTTTTCTTTGTTAATTTTCATGGTCATGCTTTATATTTGCTATGATGCTATGATGACGAATGAACAGTCTGTCCTCTTATACTTTTCATGAGGATGATACCTTCATCTTTATCACAACTGTATGCAATGAACTGGGCTGGTATTAGCTCTAGGACCACCTAGCTGGTGACGTGTGTCCTGAGGAGCCCATTTTTTATCAGGTTTTATATCCAATAACTGTAATTTCTTATTGCCACATAATTGCGGCATGAATGAATTATGGATCAAAATGATGTAGCAAAATGCACATGAAGGAACAGGGGCTCCAATAGATGCCCGTCCCTACCAGGTGTAGAAGGGATTGATAATGTGATCACTTTACTTTCAGTTTCCAGGGTTCGGCTGAGCTATTGCGCATTCGCGTCTGCTGACCATGCAATGGGCCTGATTCAGAGCGCTCACTCTGAATCGGCGTTTTTTTTTTTTTGAGCGGCCTCCCGGCCACTCGCATGGCTGTGGGTTATCACCCACAGCTATTGCGAGTGGCCAAGGATGATCGTTGCGATGTTCAAGACCATCGCGACCATCGGGCTTGCGACGAGACCCTTGTGGTAGGGTCTCGTGGCCGCAAGCCCCATAGAGCTTCTGGCTCTAATAGAGCCGGAAGTTCTCCCACTGACATCACTGGTGATGTCAGTGGGGCTGCCCACAAACGGCAGGCATTCGCATGGGAACACCTCCGTTTGTGAAGCCACCCCCACGCCACGCCTCCAAAACGGTGCGAGCTGTCGATCAAAATCGACAACCGCCCCCTTTTGGTGCGAGACCCGGAGCGACGGAGCGCTCGCCGCTAGCTGGGTCTCGCGCATGCGCACGTCAGAGCCGGCTCCGGCATGTGCGCATGTGCAGAGGCCTAACATCGACCCGCTCACGAGCGCATAGCGGCCGCGAGCGGGTCTGAATCAGGCCCAATGTGCGAGCTGGGATCTCTCTCCTGGTAACTTATGCAGAATGTAACTCATAGGCTATAATGGCTGACACCATCCAGTGTTAGTTACTGAGGCCAAGCTCTGAAATTTGCATTCCAGGACCTATGTAAATTTGTCAGTAAAGCAGATGCTTTCGCTGGGATCGCAGCAGAAAGCTCCAATACCTGCTGCATTCCCATGTAGACACATTCAGTGAATACGAGCGTTTTTTGGGGATATCCCATAAATAGGTTTTTATAAATAGGTGGAATGAACCAGTGAAAATAATGTCACTCACTCTGCATCTTGATTGTCACCGTGGTGCCCCACACTGAGGACTGGCTACTGGCATGGGGGAGCAGCAGACGGGCACTTTTTACTTATGAAGCGACCAGCTTCTGCTCCTCCATGTTTGTAGTGGGCTTAGGATGTAGTGCCAGACTGTGTGACATCACTGCATAGCGCCATGATCCCAAGAATAGAAGATACTGCCCCACTCTCCCTCAAAAATTTGTAGTAAACAGCAAAAGTTGCACTGAGAAGGGGTGATTGGTGCTGGCATGGTGGGTAGGTGTGCGGCATGCAAGTATTGTGATTTGTTAAAAATAAAGACTGCCACGCATGCTGGGATAATGCATCTGGTGTTTGCCAGCCGTTTTGTTATTGTAGCGCTTGTAACACCAAAACGACTGTGAGGCCAAATGATAGTCTAAATAAGTAGAATTGCTACTGGGTATGGTGAAAGTTGGTCGCTATCAGCCTGTGTGTACAGTAATTTCCCAACCATACTAGCTGTAAAGCTGGAAGTTGTTACGGATTCCTAGGCTGTTCCGTGTAAACCCCTAGAACCCAGGCTAGCGAGGTCTTCTGCCACTAACAACCACCCGCTGTTCCCTTAGAACTGGAAGACGTTCACCGGTACTTAAGTGGCCACCTGGACTTAATACTTGCGGTAGTAGAGGTTTACATTGATTACCTATGGAAACCAGAGAATAGCAGGAGATACAGGATATTGGAAGGAAAGTCAGTAGTACGGCTAAGAAGCTGATGGTGCGGCTATGAAGAAGAATTGATGAAGTGGTTTGTAAATCAGTGATGCGGCTTTGAGAGCCAATGGTGTGGCGTTGTGCGCTGATGGTGCAGCTAAAGCCAGTGGTACAATTTGAAGAGTTGATGCAATTGCTTGGAAGCCAGTGATGCTGCTTTGAGAGTCAATGGTGCGGCGTTGTACGCCGATGGTGCGGCTAAAGCCGGTATCACAATTTAAAGAGTTGATGTAGTGGCTTAGAGGCCAGTGATGTGGCTTTGAGAACCAATGGTCCGGCGTTGTACGCCAATGGTGTGGCTTTGTACGCCGATGGTGCGGCTAAAGCCAGTATTACAATTTAAAGAGTTGATGTAGTGGCTTGGAAGCCAGTGATGCGGCTTTGCGAGCCGATGGTGCGGCTTTGTACGCCGATAGTGCGGCTAAAGCCGGTAGTACAATTTGAAGAGTTGATGTAATGGCTTGGAAGTCAGTGATGCGGCTTTGAGAGCCGATGGTGCGGTTTATGCCAGTGGTGCTGCTAAAGCCAGTAGAACAATTTAAAGAGTTGATGTAGTGGCATGGATACCAGTGATGTAGCTTTGAGAGTCAATGGTGCGGCGTTGTACACCGATGGTGCGGCTAAAGCCGGTATCACAATTTAAAGAGTTGATGTAGTGGCTTAGAGGCCAGTGATGTGGCTTTAAGAACCAATGGTCCGGCGTTGTACGCCAATAGTGCGGCTTTGTACGCCGATGGTGCGGCTAAAGCCAGTATTACAATTTAAAGAGTTGATGTAGTGGCTTGGAAGCTAGTGATGCGGCTTTGTACGCCGATAGTGCGGCTAAAGCCGGTAGTACAATTTGAAGAGTTGATGTAATGGCTTGGAAGTCAGTGATGCGGCTTTGAGAGCCGATGGTGTGGCGTTGTACGCCGATGGTGCGGTTTATGCCAGTGGTGCTGCTAAAGCCGGTAGAACAATTTAAAGAGTTGATGTTGTGGCATGGATACCAGTGATGTGGCTTTGAGAGCCGATGTACACGAATTGTGCGGCTTTGTATGCCGATGGTGTGGCTAAGCTGGTAGTTCAATTTAAAGAGTTGATGTAGTGGTTTGGAAGCCAGTAGCAGCCAGGAGGCTGACGGAGCGTCTGGAAGCTGGAGAAACAGCATAAACTACAACCAGGAAAGATGAGAACGCTGACCATGCAGCAGAGCCGAGAAGTCCACAAGGAACGCTATAGTCGGCGAGGTGGCAAAAGTCCACCGTGTACAAAAAGGGGAAGGAACCAATCATGCCATGTTGTGGACAACACGTGACATCTTGCAGCGTCTAGATCGCCTAGCAACTGATGGAACTGGAACCAGACTGCCAAAAGGAGGTAAATTGCTAGAGGGAAGCAAGTCATGACCGTGACTTGTAACAGTCCCCCCCCCCCCCTTGATGCGGAGTTGAAGAACGCCAAGAACCTGGTTTGCCAGGAAAATCTCAGAAGAAAAGTCTCTTCAGCCTAGGAGCATGTAGGGCACTCTTAGGGACCCAGGAGCGTTCTTCCGGGCCATAGCCCTTCCAATGGACCAATAACTGCAAACGACCCCTGGAAATCCTAGAGTCCAAGATCAATGACAAATTCATGTTGACCCTGGACCACAATCGAAGCAGGTCTGGATGGAAACTTGGGCTTGAATTTGACGGAGCTGAAGACTGGTTTTAAATAAGGAACAGTGAAAAGTGTTGTTGATGCAGAGAGACATGGGTAATTGAAGGTTGATAGCTGCTGGATTCACCTGAGCAATGATGCGAAATGGGCCAATAAACCTAGGACCTAATTTCTGAGTAGGTTGACGAAGCTTGATGTTTTTCGTAGAAAACCAAACCAAATCGCCCTTCTTAAACACACATGACCTCCGATGCCTATCAGCAGACTCCTTGGGCTGGTGAGAGACCTTCCGAAGGCTTTGATGAACCTTGCTTCAAATGCGACGGAGCTGAGAAACTAAAGGCGAAACAGTCAAACTGGAGTCAAAAGAATTTGCTCTGGGATGTTGACCAGTGACACAAATGAAAGGAGAAACTGAGGACGCTGAGTGACACGAGCTGTTAAAAGCAAAGTCTGCAAGCGGCAGATGAGAAACCCAGTCATTATTAAATTTGGAAACATAACAGCGTAAATATTGCTCCAGAGACTGGTTAACGCGCTCAGTTTGTACATTGGATTGAGGATGGTACCCCGACAAGAGGCTGAGGCAGATGCCCAAGGAAGAATAGAAGGCTCTCCGAAACTGTGCCACAAATTATGTTCCTCGATCCGACACAATATTCACAGGTAATCCATGCAGGCGAATGATATGTTGAAAGAACAAGCCGGAGTGTTCATTGGCAGAGGGTTACTCAGTCAAAGGAACTAAATGTGCCATCTTGCTAAATCGGTCCACCACAGTACAGATAACAGAGCATCTAGCAGAAACTGGGATAGCGACAATAAAGTCCATGGCTATGTGTATCCAGGGTCTCTTAGGTATGGAGAGAGGAAACAACAGACCGGAAGGAGCTGTTCGAGGTGTTTTATTTCGGGGACAGACCTCACATGTCAGGACAAATTCACAAACATATTTGGACAGAGATGGCCACCAGACCGAGCGGGAGAGTAACTCTAGAGTCTTACTAATGCCCGGATGACAGAAAGCTCGTCGAGAGTGGAAATCCAGTAGAACTCACTTCCTGAGTTTTTTTGGGACAAACAGAATACCGGGGTGTTTCCGTCTGACAGGCCTGACTGAGTTTAGCCAAATTCCGGGTGATAGCACAGTGAATGCGAGAATCCAGAATAATAGGTTAATCTGAGATAATGGCCTGTTGCACTGGTACAAAGCTCCTGGAGAGGGCATCAGCTTTAACGTTTCTTGACCCAGGACGAAAAGAAATGAGGAAATTAAACCGGGTAAAAAACAACGCCCAACGTGTTTGTCTGGAATTCAGTCTTTTGGCAGACTGAATGCACGATAAGTTCTTATGGTCAGTAAGAACCGTGACTTGATGTTTGGCCCCCTCTAGCCAATGCCTCCAGTCCTCGAAGGCCCACTTAATGGCGAGCAGCTCCCGATTACCAACATCACAGTTGCATTCTGCCATGGTGAAAAAAGCACAGGGGTGCAGTTTGTTGTTCACAGAATCCCTCCAGCTCCTATCTTGGAGGCGTCAACTTAAAGGACAAACTGGAGATCAGGATTAGGATAGCGAAGCATTGGAGCCTGTGTGAATGCGGTCTTAAGAGCCTCGAAAGTTTGAACAGCTTTGGATGTCCAATTAAAGGTGTCAGCTACTTTTTTGGTCAGTTCTACAATGGGTGCCACAATAGCAGAGAATGACTTGATAAACCTTCAATAGTAATTAGCAAAACCGAGGAAACACTGAATAGCTTTAAGGGTAGTTGGTTGGACCCACTTCAGTATGGTTTCGACTTTACTTGGATCTATAGAAAATCCATGGGAAGATACTATGTAGCCTAGGAAACGTTACTTGAGTGTCATCGAAGTAACACTTCTCCAGCTTGGCATAAAGACGGTTCTCCCGCAACTTCTGCAGAACTTGGCAGACATGCTGATGATGTTGATTCACTGACTGTGAGTGGATGAGAATGTCATCAAAGGTACATGACCACAAAAACTCCCAGGAATTCACAAAGGACATTGGGCCTGATTCAGAGCCGCTCGTAAGCGGCCGCTCGTTCGCTCCGAGTGATGTTTGCCCAACTGCGCATGCGTACGGATCGTTATACGCATGCGCGAACCAGTCAGTGCGGCCGAAATTCATGTGCTCGCAAAATAGCGAATGCCTGATAATTTGAGTGACAGGAGTAGGTGTATGTGGGTGGTAACGGGGGAAGGTGCTTGAAAACGGGAGTGGAGATCCGAACGCAGGCGTGCTTAAAGGTCAAAACGGGCGTTTTATGGGTGTGCATAATTAAAACAGCAGCATCATTGACCACGTCACTGGGTTATTTTATAGCCAGAACTGCTCGCAAAATTGTGGTAGCAAAAACCAACCCCAAGAATAGCGAGCAGTTCATACCCTGGTCGATGTACTCGATTAATCTAATAGCGGACATGACGTAGGATGCAAGCGGCCAGGGGGCGTATTGTTTCAAAAAACGACCGCAAGTTTTATTCTCTCGTTCAGACCTAGAGGTGTGAACAGACCGCAAAGAGCGAACGGTTGATTTGAATAGCCACCCCTATTTTCTGGACGAGCGAGCGCTAATTGCGTCCGGCTCTGAATCAGGCCCATAGTTTATAAGATCTTGGAAGACTGCCGATGCGTTTGCTAGGCCGAACGGCATGACCAGGTACTCATAGTGTCCTGAGTGAGTACTAAAATCCGTCTTCCACTCGTCGCCACTCCTAATTCAGAGCAGGTTGTAAGCTCCCTGGAGGTCAATCTTAGAAAAGATAGTGGCTTGACGCAATTGATCAAAAAGGACCGAAATGAGAGGCAGCAGGTTGTTGAGACACTTGTTGATGCACGGACGGAGGGAACCGTCCTTCTTCTCAACAAAGAAGAAACCGGCCCCGACCGATACTGGACAGGAATGGTAGGAGGAGTTTCAGCAACAGCAGGCTGAACCGCCCGAACAGGTACAGCAAGACAATGACACTGGCAGGCATGTCTCCATTTCATGATTTCCCCGGAGGACCAGTCAATAATGGGATTATGATCCCTGAGCCAAGGGAGACCAAGAACGATGGGTGCTAACGGACACTGGAGAAGGAAAAACAAGTTGATCTCAGAATGTAGAACTCCAACGGACAACCGAAAAGGAGATGTTTTGATCTTGCTAAAACCATTTGAGACCAGTCCTCCATCCAGTCCACAGGGACAGCGGATATACCCAGAGACTCAAACAAGAAGAAATCCATAAAATTGCCGGCTGCACCGCTATCCAAAAATGCAGAAGTGGCTAGAGTGGAATTGGAGAGTTGGATAGCTGCTGGAACTAGTACAGAGTTTTCGGAGGAACTGGGAGCCAGGCCTACATGCAATTCCTCCCGAACACCTAGGCCTTGCCTTTTACTGGCTTGAGTGGACAATTACTCAAGGAATGTCGCTTGTCCCCGAAATACATACAGTGACCCTGGGAACGTCTCCTACATCTCTCTTCAGAACCGACAGGCACTAATTTTCATAGGGTCTTCCTGATCCGAGGATGGAACCCAGATGGGAGACCAAGGCGATTCTTGTAGGAAGATTCCGCTCCCATCTACGTTCACGGAGATGACGGTAAATTCTGATTGCCTTATGCATGAGATCATCCAAAGATTCAGATGGGGGATGCTGGACGAGGATATGTTTGATGGCCTCAGAGAGTCCAAGGCGAAATTGGCTGCGCAAGGCTGGGTCATTCCAACCAGAATCCACCGCCAATCTACAGAACTCTGAATAATAATCTTCCGCTGCCTTCTGTCCCTGCCTGAGGGAGCGTAATTTCGACTCAGCCAAATCAGTTCTGTCAGGGTCGTCATACAATAATCCCATAGCAGAAAAGAAGGCATTGACAGACTGTAGAGCTATGTTGAGGGTAACCCAAAGGCCCAAGTCTGAGGATCTCCCTGGAGAAGAGAAATGACCAGACCTACTCGTTGAGACTCTGAACCAGAGGAGACGGGACGTAACCTGAAGTATAGTTTACAACTTTCTCAGAAGTTGAGGAATTGTTTGTGATCCCCGGCAAAACGATCTGGCAAGTTCATCTTAGCAACTGGAGCTGCTGGAGACCGAACCTCCTCAACACGAAGGGAAAGCTCTTGAACCTTTAGTGTGAGAACTTTGTGCAGCAAGCACCTGAGCAGGATTCTGTGCCTGTTCCATATTATCTTTTATGCCCGACTATAATGTTACGGATTCCTAGGCTGTTTTGTGTAAACCCCTAGAACCCAGGAGAGGTCTTCTGCTAACAGCCACCCGCTGTTCCCTTAGAACAGGAAGAAGTTCACCGTTACTTAAGTGGCCGCCTGCACCTAATACTCGGGTAGTAGAGGATTACACTGATTACCTTTGGAAACCAGAGAATAGCAGGAGATAAAGGATACTGGGAGGAAAGCCAGTAGTACTGCTAAGAAGCTGATGGTGCAGCTATGAGAGCCGATGATGCGGCTGAAGCCGGCAGTACAATTTGAAGAATATATGAAGTGGTTTGGAAATCAGTGATGCGGCTTTGAGAGCCGATGGTGAAGCTGATGGTGTGGCTATGAGAGCCGATGTTGCGGCTGAAGCTGGCAGTACAATTTGAAGAATTGATGAAGTGGTTTGGAAATCGGTGATGCGGCGTCGTACGCCGATGGTGCGGCGTTGTGCCGGTGGTAAAATTTGAAGAGTCGATGCAATTGCTTGGAAGCCAGTGATGCGGCTTTGAGAGCCGATGGTGCGGCGTTCTACGCCGATGGTGTGGCTTTGTATGCCGATGGTGCGGCTAAAGCCAGTATTACAATTTAAAAAGTTGATGTAGTGGTTTGGAAGCCAGTGATGCGGCTTTGAGAGCCGATGGTGCGGAGTTGTATTGCCGATGGTGCAGCGATGTACGCCGATGGGGCGGCTTATGCTGATGGTGCGGCTAAAGACAGTAGAACAATTTAAAGAGTTGATGTAGTGGCTTGGAAGCCAGTGATGCGGCTTTGAGAGCCGATGGTGCTTCGTTCTACGCCGATGGTGCAGCTTTGTATGCCGATGGTGTGGCTAAGCCGGTAGTTCAATTTAAAGAGTTGATGTAGTGGTTTGGAAGCCAGTAGCAGCCAGGAGGCTGATTGAGCATCCGGAAGCTGGGGAAACAGCATAAGCTACAACCAGGAAAAATGAGAACACTGACCATGCAGCAGAACCAAGAAATCCACAAGGGACGCTATAGTCGGCGAGGTGGCAAAAGGCCAGTGTATACATAAAGGGGAAGGAACCAATCATGCTGTGCTGTGGACAGCACGTGACATCCTGCGGCGTCCATATCGCCTAGCAACCGACGGAATTGGAACCAGACTGCCAGAAGGAGGTAAATTGCTAGAGGGAAGCAAGTCGTGACCGCGACTTGTAACAGAAGTCTAGGGAATGGTATACGCAGATCTTGTCCAATCAGCCACCAACAAGAGTGGTCATTTTGATGATGATTGTGCAGCTCAACTCTCTGGCTAGTGAGCCACCTTTAAATATTACAAAGTCTATCATACTTCCAGTTTAAGATCCCACCACTCATGTACCATAGACCATCCGACAGGGAGATGGGAGGAGGACTGCCTGATAGTTGGAGCTCCTCCATACTAATGTATGGAGCCGATTTCCATTCACAGCCTAAATATGGCAAAATGCTGGTCAGGTGGATCAGACAGGTTTGAAAAGCAAACTGACCCATCCAGACTTTTTTTTTCAGCCACTTTCAGGATGTGAATCACCATTATTCAGTATCATACATTGAATGTTGTCTGGTTTGCGTGATTATCGCGCAGTGTACAGCCAGTTTAAAGGGACATTAGTACTAAGGATCATTTACAAAAGTGCAAAACAAGCGTATCCTGCCATTTGTGCGTGTTTTGTACCTGTCATGTTCAGTTTTAAGCAATGTGCATAGATTTTGCATATGAAAATGGTGGCCTCTGTTGGAGTGCAATATGCTGCATTTTCTGATGGGCTATATAACAAATACAGGGCCTGATTCAGAGTCGGACGCTCTTTGAAAGCGCTTGCTCTGAATCAGGGCTTCCCTGTTTTTTTTTTAAAGACGGCTTCCTGGACGCTCGCTAAGCTGTGGGTGACCACCCACAGCTTTAGCGAGCGTCCAGGTGATGATCGCGATGGTCACGACCATCGTGACCATCAGGGCTTGTGACGAGACCCTTGTGGTAGGGTCTCGTTCCCGCAAGCCCCAGTGAGATTTCGGCACTAATAGAGCCGGAAGCTCACCCACTGACATCACTCGTGATGTCAGTGGGGCCGCCCCCAAATGGCAGGCGTTCCTTCGGGAATGCCTCCGGTTGGTCAGCCACCCCCTACCCGCCTCCAAAACGGGGCAAGCTGTCAATCACAATCGACAGCTGCCCCGCTTTGGTGCGAGACCCATAGCGACGGAGTGCTCGTGGCGTCTTGATGCTTTTGACCCTGCTATCTTTTTTTTCTCACACATCAGCTAACTCCAATCTCTTGTCCCTTCTTGTATGCCCAAGTCTCTCCCTCAGTCTCCTCCTGGATGTGCCAAAACGACCTCAGGCTCAGCATGTCAGACACTGAATTTATCATCTTCCCTCCTTTTAGAGTCTCCAAACGTTTCCATGTGTCTCTCATGGTGTGCAGCACTGCCCTCTCCTCTGTTCCTCATGTCTCCTGCCTGCGTTTAACATTTCAACATTCACAGTATCAACACTGACATAACACTGACAGATTTCCATCTCCACCAATTCAGCACAGTTCTCAGTTATTTTGTACTATAAAACACTTGACACCTCTGGGCACAGGAGTTGGCATTCTCAGATGATGGGTCTGCCATCCTGTCTCTCACCTCTACCTCTAAATTCAGCCGCTCTCTTACTCTGGGCACCAATAGCACTCCTTCTCTGTCTATGGTCACTGTCTCGCTAATCACAGGTGTCTCTCAGAGCAAACACCCACATACACACTTGTAGACTCTCTCACAGACTCACCTGCCAGCCTGACCTGAGTCCCCGACTATCCTCAGCCTCTCCTCTTACACTGAGCACCAAACTCCCCTCCCCAAGCTCAGACACCATCAGTCACATAGCAGCTGGTGTCCTCGGTCACAGTCACAATCGGAGTGGCACTCAAACTGGACTGGGCACTCAATGAGTTTGCAAAAAACTTAACACCAAGCTTTATAAGCTCTCCTGCCACTCCATAATTACCTATTCTAAACGGTCAGGTTCCTCCATCCAGTCTAGCCCCACCCCCGAGGAGTCCATCTTACTCAGACATCGCAGAGACCTGGGTGCTAAATGGGATATTCCATAGCACAAGATGTATAGGAAGGTATTAGAATGGCACAGATACATTATATGCATCAGGTATCATAAACGGCACAACTCTAGGTCTCTCTCTGTGGAATACTTTGCTTTTGGAAATTCTGCATTAGGGTTGCTAATCGTTTCTGAGACAAGCACACAGAACTTAGGAGCTTGGGGCATTTCACAAGGCCAAAACGTCAATTAAATCTTCATTCACTTAATGCGGTCATTTACATGAATTTAGTTATTCGGTCGTCATCAGAACATAAAGCCATTTTGTGCAACTAAATGCCAGAAAGCAGTAGAGAAGAGCAGTATGGCAGGTCACATGGGGCCAGTTATTACAGGTCCTGCGCCATCACTCACTCGGCAGGCTCCGTGCTCTGATCAGTCTGCTGCCTCATTAACTACAATCCTGTATTTGCAAGCAACAGACACGTCTAAAAATACATCAGAACTGGAAATTGAATCAGTGACCGTGACTGTCATCTTAGGTTAAAATGGCAATATTTACTGTAGGAAAAGATGGATGTTGTTTAATTACCCAGTTGAGAACATTGTATTAGGTGCTGTCTTTATATCCACTTAAAGTGGCCCTGTCATCATCCAACTGAGATCATTTAAGCAAAAGAAACACAAATTCTGCATTTCTTATCCTATCCGGCATGTTATATAAAAAATAATTTAAAACAAAATAATAATAATAATATTGGTCATTCCCTTCCACAGCACTCGGCCTTACGACTACAAGCCTGCCCCATATAAACATATCCGACTATCCTGACTGATTCTTTCACACAGATGTGTCCTTACACCTCTCTGCTGCAGTCGCGCTAAAAAGCCCCTCTCAGTGCGCCAGGTTCAGTAAGACTCTGCTAGCGCCGGGCGATGTTATTGTCCGAAAATGTGTCTTTAGTCACAATGCGATGTGACTAGGACTCACCAGCAGACTGTGCTGATTAATTTGATATCAGACATTTGTATATCTGTGTGCGACTGAGGGCCTTATTTAGAGTTGGGAATAGAGTAAAGAATACTTACCGACTTTGGGCCTGATTCAGACCCGCTCGCAAGCGCATTGCGCTCGCAAGCGGGCCGCTGGTGACCCAGTGCGCACGCACGGTGTGCGCAACGCGTGTGCGTGCCCCGTAGCGAGTGAGACTTTCACTCGCTCCGGAGCTCGCAGCAAAACGGGGCGGCTGTTGATGTTGATCGACAGCTCGCCCCGTTTTGTAGGCGGGTAGGGGGGGTGGCTGAACAAACGGAGGCGTTCCCGAAAGAACGCCTGCCGTTTATGGGAGTCCCTACGGATAGCACATGCGTTGCGCACGCCGTGATGTCAGTAGTGGACTTCCGGCTCTATTAGAGCTGGAAGTCCACTCGGCATTGCGAGTGCTGAGACCCTACCTTTGGGTCTCCTCGCAATGCCGTTGGTCACGATAATCATGACCATCTCCTGCCCGCTCTCACTAGCTGTGGGTGGGCACCCACAACTTAGCGAGCGGACAGGAAAAAAAAAAAAACTCCCCGCCCTGATGCAGAGCGTGCGCTCGTTCGCAAATGGCGAGCGGCTCTGAATCAGGCCCTTTGTTTTCATCCTTTCCGGGAGCAGCCCGGAGAGCTGCTTCTGCAGGCCAGTTCGGGGCCAAATTGGTGGTGCAATTAGGCCCACGCCTTTCTGGTAAAAGTCCCCTACACACGGACCCACAAATTCCCCATTAAATCTCCCCACCCTGCCCGCTTCACTACTAAGTGGGCAGGATGCAGGAGATCTGCCTACACTTCCGAGGGTGCGGGGGCTACTTGAAAAATAGGGAGTGTAGGCAAGTATGGAGTAACGCTAGCTACACACTGTCAGATATTTTTTGATCAGGACAAGGAATGGGGCTATTTTTCTGCAAATTGAAAGCCCCAATATCTGTGATACACATTATGCATTTTTTTTTTCTTAGAAGCTATTGATTTTCCAGCCCATTACATTCAATTTGCATATGTCCACCTACCCACCTACAAGGAGGATGACATAGTGACAGGAGGATATTGGAATATGGGCAGGTTATGGAGAATGCGCACACACTGGTTGATATGGGGAAAGGCCGAGATTTTCATTCTTGACTGTCAGATCGGATAATGGAAGGAATATGTTTCTGGATATTTTCTAACCGTTTCTTCGATGAAACGCTGAATACACACTATGCAATAAATGAGGCTGATCACCTGCATTTTGGCAAATCGCCCAATAATTGTATCGTGTGTAGGTAGCAATGCAGGGGAGCAAATACATTTTAAAAAATTTGAACGTGGGGTAAATACTGCCTACTTTTGCATGTAGTCCACAAATGCTGAACAGATTTACTTTTATACTGCAATTTAATGTTAGTTAGGACTCCCCCTCCCAAATCTACATCTCTCTGAACATTTTATAATTGCCCCACCTGCAGTGCAGCATGGTTTTACCAAGATGCACAGTTACTTGCTCTTTCTAAAGCTGGTGTGTCAGTATCACCAGAGGTGGCACTGGTGAGCAGCAGAGTCTGTGTGGGGCAGGGGAGATCCGCCCACACAGACTATAAAAGCACTGTGGGAAGATGCCTAATTGCTGCCTTGTGGAGAGCGCTCAGGTGTGGGTTGATGAGGCAGACCAGTCAGGCTGCTGTGGGAGACAGTCGATGTGAGGCTGTCACAGCCAGAGAGCCCAGTGAAGCTGAGCGAGCCATGGGGGCCAGGAGACCTGGGTCTGTACCTGCAGGAGGCAAGGGCGGACCACAAACTCTCAGACTGTGTGACAAGAAAGCAGTGAAGCTGCAGGCTGAGGAAGCCAGGGCCTAAATCTTTAGGATAGAGGGAAGGCCACCCAGACTGTATTTGTGTAGCTGTGGCAGTCAAGCCAAGCCAGGCTGGAGCAGCGATAGACCTGCCAGAAGCAGGCAGAGACTTTGTTGGCAGACTAGCTGCACCACGATAGAGAGAGCTCAAGAACTGAGTTAGACGCCCTAAACAGGGGCTAGGTTGTTTATTATTTTCTGTTCCTTTGTGTTGTACCTGTTTTTCCCGGCTGGAAGTAAAGCATCATCTCATTTATTTTACTTGAAAGCTGTGTGTGGACCTTCATTAAGCACCTAAACACTGCACCAACCCACCCTCTGCCGAGCTAATTACCCCCAAGACATCACACTGGGTACACACTTATACAATCAAGCTTTAGAAGCGATGGTTCGACCCTACTCCCGAACGAACGTCCCCAAAATACAGCCGATACGCACGTACACACCTATACAATTGTACTTCGATCCCCCCATTGAAAGAAAATGATTGTACAACAATTCACACTCTTTCAATTCAGTCTACAGTCACGGCAGATGCTACAGTCACGAAGACAGCGGTATTTATCGAGAAAAGGGCGAATATTTAACAATCTGGTATTGTGTACATGTAGTGCTGAATATCAGACTATGTAGCAAGGAAGCGCCCACAGAGGCAGCGCTGCTGGAGGAATATAATTGATTGCAAGAACGGGCAGAATATCGATCATACGTGCGTACACACTGCATTTTTGTTCCGATATGCTCCCGTCCAGTCGGATGAATAATAGCACATGAGATGCGAGCGAACGAAGATGAACGTAGCAGGGCGTTTTATAGCAGTTTGTCGGTACAGCGTACACACCTATACAATCCAACGGCCGTTGCCTCGATATCAAAAGAATGGGCCGACAATTGTATAGGTGTGTACCCAGCTTTACTCTGTTCCGAATCTGAATCAGGCCCTAAATCTGTATACAAAGTGCTACAATGTAGCGGCCGCAGCTTTTTCCATTCCAAGTTCCGTTTTGCTTCATATACAGACTCAGGTTCATACAGAGATACAAGTGTCTCTTATCACATTAATCAGCACAGTCTGCTGGTGCATTTTAGTCATAGGATGCAGTCAGGAAGCCGACGGTCGAAATACCGACCGCCGCCTTCCCGACTGTCAAATCCCGGCAAGATACTAATGACGCCTGTCATTAGACCTACGCCGGTAGCCCAACGCCCGGCATACCGAACGGAGGTCCGCGTGGGGGTGGGTTCGGTTTTAGGACTCCTGGGGGGACTTAGGGTTAGGCACCCCCCCGGGAGAGTTAGGTTTAGGCTAGGGGAAGGGGGGGGGGGTAATGGTTAGACACTGCCAGTTGGTGGTAAGGCTTAGGCAACCCCCTGGGAGACTTAGGTTTAGGCTGCATTGAAGGGGGGGTTAGGTTTAGGCACTTAGAGGGGGGTTAGGGGAATGCACTAGGGGGGAGGTTAAGGTTAGGCACCCCTAAGGGAGGGTTAGGGGACGGGGTAGGGTTAGGGGTACTTACCAAAATCAGCTGTCGTGATCTTCACCCCTGCCAGGCTTCCGCTGTCGGGATTTGCGGCCGGCGGTATTATATACTGATCCCCTAGTCATATCGCGATTTAGATGCATTTTCGGCATCAAAACATGCCCAACACTAGCAGAGTAGCACGGGAGCTGGGTCTCACTCATGGCAGGCAAGTCGCTCTTCGTGGCGTATTGACGCTAGATGTATGACACATCTATATAGGGGACCTGGGTCTCACTCATGGCAGGCAAGTCGCTCTTCGTGGCGTATTGACGCTAGATGTATGACACATCTATATAGGGGACCTGGGTCTCACTCATGGCAGGCAAGTCGCTCTTCGTGGCGTATTGACGCTAGATGTATGACACATCTATATAGGGGACCTGGGTCTCACTCATGGCAGGCAAGTCGCTCTTCGTGGCGTATTGAGGCTAGATATATGACACATCTATATAGTTTGCGGGTAATGGATGTTTAAATATAATTTAAAATAAACAAATTTAATTTGCCCGTACAGCCGTCCAACTTCTTTTAGTCATTATTGATAAAATAATGCAATTGGTGCATGTAATCTGTAGTTTTAGAAACAAGCTGTTATATGTGTTCCAAGCGAGAGGGGAGAACTGTGCAATAGGATCTATTATCTCATGTATTTATTAGAGCTTACCCTACTTGAACTTCACACCTGTCATCAGGGCCTATTCATCAACATGAATGAGACCGTTACACATGATGGAAATGTAGTTTCTGCATGTTTTTTTATTTAGATATATTGAAGTTACAGATCTATTATTTACAGCTGCAATGCAGGAGATATCAAGCATGTGCTTAGTGTATGTATGGGGACGACTCTCCTATAGGAAGGAGATCCGGTTTGCAAAGAGGGATCCTCCAGAATCTGTTGGCACTCGTAGTGCGCAAGCATGAACTAAGGCCCTCATTCAGAGCCGGACGCTCTGAGCAGAGTGCACGCTCTGAATGAGGGCCGTCCCCCATAAAAATGGAGCGTCCTCCTGGACGCTCGTATAGCTGTGGGTCACCACCCACAGCTCATACGAGCGTGCAGGATGATGGTCGTGATGGTCTTGACCATCGCGACCATCGCCAGTGCGACCAGAAGCCTGTGGTCGGGGTTTTCGACCACAAGCCCTGGAGTGATTTTGGCTCTATCAGAGCCAAAATCACTCCCACTGACATCACTAGTGATGTCAGTGGGGCCGGCTTCAGACGGTAGGTGTTCCCTTGGGAACGCCTCCGTCTGGGAGGCACACCCCCAGCACGCCCACCAAAGGGGGCGTGCTGTCAATCAACATCGACAGCACGCCCCCTTTGATCAGACACAACGAGCGAAGGAAAGTCCTTCGCTCGTCGCATCTGGCACATGCGCACGACGGAGCTCCCTCCGTTCTTGCGCATGCGCAGTGCACACCATCGACCCACTTGCAAGCGGACAGCCGCTTGCGAGTGGGTCTGAATGAGGCCCTAAAGTCTCACATGTGCAATAACAGCTGGGACCAGACCGGGCAATGTTAACTTTTGCTGCTACTATTAGTGGCAAAAGTGAGAATGCTATGGTCCTCAGATACAGCGGCTTTTCTTTCGGGAAAAGTAATGCTGCACACCGTAGTCCTCATTACCAAGGCCATAACAAGGGGTGTGTGACTGGTGCGGACGCACAGAGCTAATGTGGTCGCAGCTGTGATTTCGTATGGAACGCAGCTGTGAAAATTTGCTAATAGTTCCAAAGCCTACCCGAGCATAAGGATGCTCACCGCTGCCTTCTCATAAGTGTACGATGTTGCTTACCTACATAAATATCGGTACCATCGACGCACATCGATCGGCCATCTTGTTCTTGTGGCAGGTATGACCACCCACAGACTCGGCAGCTCTCCTGACAACGCAGAGGACACGTGCTGCGTAGGAGATCGCAATTATGCACCGACCATGTAACAACATATAAACACCAAGACACGCCTGCGTTTCATTAACCACCCTCCGTTACCTCCCTCAAACGCTGACTATCTGTCACTCACTTTGTGAATAGATCCACTGTGCGTGCCGAATCACGAGACAATCGCAGCGCGTGGGCAGTTCGGCCTATACGCATGCGCGATGGCAAACATTCGCTCGATCTTTGTAAAAATCACATTAGCGTCCATCTCTGAATCATCCCCAAGGTTTCTTTTCCAAAGTGGAGGTGTTGTCCCCGTTTTCTGGGAGTGTCGAGGCCAGGGACTTCCGATGCAGTCTTTCGATGCAGACTTGCGATGCTGACTTTCTAGCCTTGGCTACGGAGCTGCGGGAGGCAGTCTGGGTAACCTCAGGATTACTCAGATTGCTGATTGTCTCGCAGAAGATCCGATGCTGTGTGTTAGGACGATGCAGTCAGGAGGCGTGTATTTACACCAGACACCTCTTGCTGTATATACATATCAGATGTGCGGTATTGTACAGCCACTTCCCTGCGCTTCCATGCGGCTGTGCAATACCATACAACTCTGTACTAACACTAGTAATAACTATCATTACACCAAATATTTTTGCACTAAATATTACACAAAAATGGTCGGCACAAAAAAAATAAAAAATTACCTGAGGGTTAGGCACCTACCAAAGGGTTAGGCACTTACCAGAGGGTTAGGGTTAGGCACTCACCGGAGGGTTAGGGTTAGGCACTAGGAGGGACGGTTAGGGTTAGGCACTAGAAGGAATGGTTAGGCGCTAGAAGGGACGGTTAGGGTTGGGCACTTACCCCGATGGTTAGGGTTAGGCATCAGAACAGAGGGTTAGGCACTTACTGGAGGGTTAGGGTTAGACACTGTAAGGGCCGGTTAGGGTCAGACATCTACCCCGACTGTTAGGCACCAGAAGGGAGGGTTAGGGTTAGGCACTAGAAGGGACGGTTAGGGTTAGGCGCTAGGAGGGACGGTTAGGGTTGGGCACTTACCCCGATGGTTAGGGTTATGCATCAGAACAGAGGGTTAGGCACTTACTGGAGGGTTAGGCTCTGTAAGGGCCGGTTAGGGTCAGACATCTACCCCGACTGTTAGGCACCAGAAGGGAGGGTTAGTGTTAGGCACTAGAAGGGACGATTAGGGTTAGGCGCTAGGAGGGATGGTTAGGGTTGGGCACTTACCCCGATGGTTACGGTTCGGCATCAGAACAGAGGGTTAGGGTTAGGCACTTGCTGGAGGGTTAGGGTTAGGCACTGTAAGGGACGGTTAGGGTCAGACACCTACCCCGACTGTTAGGCATCAGGAGGGAGGGATAGGTTGAAGATTTTTTGTGTGTGTGTCGACCTTTTGACTTTTGTGATAATTTATACCTGTCAACCTTCTTACATGTCGCCCTTTAGTGTTTCAACATTTTGTCCCTGTCGACCTATTGACTGTCTGACATTTGGTGTCTATCTAGACCAGTGCTGTCAAACTCCGGCCCTTCAGCTGCAGTGGAACTACACATCCCAGCATGCACTGCCACAATTCTGCTATTAGTGGATGCTAAAACTGTGGCAGGGCATGCTGCGATATGTAGGCCCACGGCAGCTGAAGGGCCCGAGTTTGACACCACTGATCTAGACACTGTTGACCTTTTTTACTGTCTATCTCTTACACCACACCTGCGCTCTCCAGAGTCTCTCATGATGCCTCAGCAGATTTATCCCTAAGGCCCCTCTTTGTATATCCTCGCCAACTCTTTCCAGTTTGGGGGGATTTTCCTTTGAATGTATACGAGTCCTTTCAAATGAGAATATGACTTTCAATCATAGGGGTCAACTCTCCTATATCGGCATGGTGCAAGCTGTTAGATTTACTCCACAACATCTTTACCTCACAGTAGTATGTAGACTTTCCACGTTGAAAAAAGGCTGCCAGCATCGTACAAGGACACTTATCTGTAAAAGTTGAGTTTATGTTTTAATATCAGTTTTGTCGATTTGCAGGAAGCTGCCAGTGAAGATGACTAAATATGGGAGATGCATTAACCTGGCAGCCCATCTTGTCAGCAAGTATGTGCCAGAAAACCAAAGTCTTGAGCATTTTGTTGAAGAATCCACAGACGATTTCGAGGTAAGTCTTTCTCCTCTTGTACTTACTACTAGCAGCTTATTTATTTATTACCAGTTATTTATATAGCGCACACATATTCCGCAGCGCTTTACAGAAAATATTTGGCCACTCACATGTCCCTGCCCCAGTGGAGCTTACAATCTATGGCCCTCATTCAGAGCCGTACGCTCTGAGCAGAGCGCACGCTCTGAATGAGGGCCGGCCTCCATGAAAATGGAGCGTCCTTCTGGACGCTCGTATAGCTGTGGGTCACCACCCACAGGCTATACGAGCGTGCATTTTGATGGCCGCGATGGTCGAGACCATCGCGACCATCGAAATTGCGAGCCGGAGCCTGCGGTTGAGGTTTTCAACCGCAAGCTCCGGAGTGATTTTGGCTCTATCAGAGCCAAAATCACTCCCACTGACATCACTAGTGATGTCAGTGGGCCGGCTTTTGACGGGAGGCGTTCCCGTGGGAACGCCCCCGTCAGGGAGGCACGCACCCGGCACGCCTACCAAAGGGGGCGTGCTGTCAATCAACATTGACAGCACGCCCCCTTTGATCGGACACAACGAGCGAAGGACTTTCCTTCGCTCGTCGCGTCTGGCGCATGCGCACAACGGAGCTCCCTCCGTCGTGCGCATGCTCAGTCCAGAACATCGACCCACTTGCGAGCGGACAGCCGCTCGCGAGTGGGTCTGAATCAGGCCCTATATTCCCTACCACATGCTCACTCACAAACATACACACTATGGTCAATTTTTGTGGGGAGATAATTAACCTAACAGTATATTTTTGTAGTGTGAGAGGAAACCGGAGTACCCAGAGGAAACCCACGCAGGCACAGGGAGAATATACAAACTCCACACAGTTAGGGCCATAGTGGGAATCGAACCCATGACCTCAGTGCTGTGAGGCAGTAACGCTAACCATTACACCATCTGTGCTGCCCAATCGCTGTACCAGTGCGGCTTTGGCACATGAGTAAACTGCGTCCAACACCGACATTGTATCACTGGTCAGTAGCCGGTCCGCGTGTTTTGTCATCCTAAGCAAAATTGACTAAATGTGTCACCGTGCTTCCCAGCTGTCCCGATTTAGATGGGACTGTCCAACATAAAAGGACTTTTGTACCGATTTGAGAGGCAAGTCCGACTTGCTGATGTCCCTTCCATACAACGCATACCAGTGGAAGTTGTGCGGCACTTAAGCAGTGTTTATTGTTAAGAGGAAGAGGAAGGAGGCTGCAAGTGGCTCATTGATTCAGATCACTGGATACGCCCCTGAGGGATGTGACTACGCCCCGTGCAGCAAGACAGTGGCAACGTGCGCTGGCATTTGGAAGTTATGGTTTACCCTATATACTAGAGGTTCTCAAACTCTGCCATTACAGTCCACGTTTTAAGGATATCCATGCTTGAGCACAGGTGAATTAATTAGTACTTCAGTCAATTTGATTTAACCTTCTGGACTGAAGCATGGATATCCTTGAAACCTGGTTTGGGGAACGAACCCCTGTTATATACTACTTCCACTATGACTAGTCACACATTATGCCAAACAGTGACTCCACAGTCATTATACCAAGATAAAGCTCCACATATTGTACCATTACAGTGTCCTCCTCTGCAGCAACCTGGCTTTCCATCTCACAGTGTGTTATAACTAACTGCTCCTGTCCCATTGACTATATCAGTCTACAATTCCACATTGAATGTAGCAGCGCTTTGCCTGGGACCTCTAATGCTCTAACCAGCCCCTTATCCCCCTCCCCTAAACCCTTTCATTGCCATATTTACCTGTAGAGCACCGAGAGCAGCAGTGAACACTGACCCACTTTGTCATCCTACCGATCCACAAGACAAAGTTGTCCTGATCAGTACATTGGGACAGAGCTCTAATATTGGGCTGTCATGCCTAAATCTGGACAGCCGAGAGGTATGCCACTGGCACATGACGCCCTGTCTTACAGAGAAGGGGGATAGAGCAAGCAGTCAATCAGCTTGTAGCTATCACTTGTCAATTACATTCTATAAGATGATAGCTAGGAGCTGATTGGATGCTATGGGCAACTTCTCAACCCGCCCTCTGTAGAAGGTTTGCTACATCTCCCGCTAAAAGAGATGATCAATAATTCAAACTATTTTGGCTGGTTCAGGGTCTTCAAACATATCTGTGGCACAGACTTAAGCTGTGTACACACTATACGATGTGTAACCCAGCGATGATGCGATATAACGATACATCACGCCGGCCGCACACACTGCATGATCCGGCGTACAATGCTGCAATGTGTCTTTATATGCTGCATATGACTGCACCGAGTCATTCATGGCATCGTCCTGTCTGCTGTGCAGAACATCAAACGGAACAATGCGGTGAACGACGGCCCGGGAACGACGGATCAGGCGTACACACTATACAAGGTGTGCGATATGTCGTTCCGATCCACCATGGAATGATATATCGGATACTGGGCCTGATTCTGATCGGGACGCAATTGCAATGTCATTTGTGATTTCACTCGCTCCACAATTGCAAATATATGCTAATGACTCTGTAGTTTACCTAAGCATAGGGACGCCCACTGCTGCCTTCTCATCCGTCCGACGACATCTAATAATGATTCAGAAAGGATCGCTATTGTGATCGCAATAGCGATTACGCACGCAGTCTCACTGCGAAGATATGCTAATGACTGCAATCACAATGCCATACGCAGACTAACATAAGGACGCCCACTTTATCTTACGCACGTCCAACCATCGGTAACATCGAGTACCATCGCAGCCTCACGCACACTTACACAAGGTCTGACCTTACTCAGGAATTGCTAACCTCAGAGAGCCCAAGCTGCGTATTCCATCACAATCGGGCGGTCAGGCAGCGGATCGCTCTGTGTGTGGGGCCCGCCCAATATGTCGACCGTCGGATCGGCCGTCGCATCGCTAGGTGCATATCGTGTATGGGGGCCTTTAGACTGATGGAGCTTGTGATCTGTAACCCAGGTTCTGTAATATTAACTTAATATTAATCTACGCAATAACATGCAGAAAACTTGCCCTACTTCAATTACATAATCATATCAGATCAAATATATATTTGAGCTAAATTCTGCAATTATTACCATCTGCACTCAACTAGTAACAAGATTATTGATATAATAAATATACTTTATTTATCAAGAACTGATATATTTCAGTGTTGTTCTTTGAACATATAATACCTAAATTTACATTGACACTTAAGGTGAGAGAACCCTACACAAGAGCTTGCACTCTAAATTTTTATTACTACTAATATTTTTGTTGTTGTTATTATTGCTATTATTATTTTCAAACATGTCATAAAATAAGTGACTGCAGAAAGTACCTGGTACTAAACCACAAAATGCAATATTTTATATTTGGAGCGTGGAGGTCTTACCCTGATATTTCACTGCAGCTCTGGGCTTGATTCAGAGCCGGACGCTCTGACAGAGCTCTGAATCAGCTCTGAATCAGGGCCGGCCTTCTGTTTTTTTAGAGCGGCCTCCTGGCCGCTCGCATAGCTGTGGGTAACCACCCACAGCAATAGCGAGCGGCCAGGAAGAATGTCGCGATGGTCAAGACCTTGTGGTAGGGTCTCATTGCCACAAGCCCCAGAGAGATTTTGGCTCAAACAGAGCCGAAATCTCTCCCACTGACATCATTCGTGATGTCAGTGGGGCCGGCCCCAGACGGAGGCGTTCACATAGGAACGCCTCCGTCTGGGCAGCCACTCCCCCGGCCCGCCCTCCAAAAGGGGCGAGCTGTCACTCAACATCGACAGCACGCCCCCTTTGGTACGAGACCCGGAGCATCGGAGTGCCCGTCGATATCCGGGTCTCGCGCATGCGCACGACAGAGCCGGCTCCGTCATGCGCACTGGGCTATGCGCTCGCAAGCGGGTCTGAATCAAGCCCTCTGTTCCTCAGTATTGCTCCACTATAGATCTATGAAGCTACAACGTTCGGCTCTGTACAATTATCTGTCAAACATCTGTCCAATCTGGCTGGTCGGAATGAAAATCTGGTAATGTATGGAAGCAAATGACATTCAACCATATGGTCCCAAACACTGGAAAGCGGATAAAAAACGATTGTTCAAACTGGTTAAATACGTTTACTTTAACCTATTTGTCTGAACGACCATTTTTGTTGGTTTTCCAGTGATTGTGAGTCGATTGTCATTTGCTCCCATACCTTATCAGAGGGTTAGGTTTAGGCGTCAAGTGTGTACCCAGCATTAGAGTTGGGGTGTACCCTAGCTTAACTGTAAATTTCAGTGTACAAACTTAGGGCCTTACACGTCACAGTCTCCCACACATGCAGGGGGGGTTTCCGAGTACCTAGAAACCAGCCCTGGCCGCCGATCTATTGCAGCTGACCAGTGCTCAAAGGTCACTTCACTTCGGCATCTGGCAATATAACTGTCCTTTAAATCTGGCTGGTTGCGTGAGCCAATCACGGCTCGCGGACCGGCAGCCAATCAGGGGCGGCCACGTGGCCGCCCCTAATTGGCTGTCAGTCCGCGCGACCAGCATTGTTCACCGGGAACCCAGATGGAGAGGGAGCACGGCTCAGCGCTGCAGGCGATCAGGCGAATGTTCACAACGAGGAGGTAAGGGGGCTGTGTGGAGGAGGGAAGGGGACTGTGTGGAGGAGGAAAGGGGGCTGTGTGGAGGAGGAAAGGGGGCTGTGTGGTGGAGGAAAGGGGGCTGTGTGGAGGAGGGAAGGGGACTGTGTGGAGGAGGAAAGGGGTCTGTGTGGAGGAGGAAAGGGGTCTGTGTGGAGGAGGAAAGGTGACTGTGTGGAGGACTAAAGGGGGCTGTGTGGAGGAGGAAAGGGGTTTGTGTGGAGGAGGAAAGGGGACTGTGTGGAGGAGGAAAGGGGGCTGTGTGGAGGAGGAAAGGGGGCTGTGTGGTGGAGGAAAGGGGGCTGTGTGGAGGAGGGAAGGGGACTGTGTGGAGGAGGGAAGATGGCTGTGTGGAGGAGGAAAGGGGGCTGTGTGGAGGAGGAAAGGGGGCTGTGTGGTGGAGGAAAGGGGGCTGTGTGGAGGAGGAAAGGGGGCTGTGTGGAGGAAGAAAGGGGGCTGTGTGGTGGAGGGAAGGAGAATGTGCACAGATAGAGGAGGGAAGGGTAGTGTGTGGAGGAGGGGAGGGGCTGTGTGGTGGAGGGAAGGGGGCTGTGTGGAGGAGTGGAGGGGGCTGTATGTGCACAGATGGAGGAGGGAAGGGGACTGGTGTTTGAACAGATGGAGGAGGAAAGGGGGCTGTGTGTACAGATGGAGCAGGGAAGGGGGCTGTGTGTGTACAGATGGAGCAGGGAAGGGGGCTGTGTGTGTACAGATGGAGCAGGGAAGGGGGCTATATGTGTACAGGCTTATTCTGGTTAGACATTTGTCATTGGTTCTGTAACCAATTATTTGGAAACCCCCCATTCAAAATCCTGCGTTTGCCACTGGTCACTTACCTATTTTTTTACACTGATTTCTTCGCAATGCTTGCGGTAGGGTAAAGCTACCTCAAGCCCTGCGTTCACATCCGATGGTGCTCGATGTACCAATGTTTTAATACACTTCCTGGAGATGACGTGTGCTGGTGGGTGGCTCTGCCTGTGCGATTGGGCGTACGCACACACAAAGTGGCCGCTCGTTAAGACATGGTGGGCGTGCATATGCCTTGGCGAGCAATCGCTTCCCGTGGCGTCACTTTGACAAATTTGCATACCCATCCAGCGAGCGTACGCAGATAGCGAACGTGTCTGAATCAGGCCCTTAGTTGCCCAGTACTTGTTCGCTACATGCAGAAATATCCAGTATTTTTCCTGCATTAATTTGCGACCCTCGCAGGAGCAAATTTCTTCTCGTTTGTGTTTTCTTACTTTTGGGGGGCTCTATGAATTATCTTTTGCCAATTGCATACCCCCATTTGTTTTGCCTTGCCCCACACTCATGCCTGTCTCCTAAATAATAAAAAGTGCAAAAAAAGTGTTAAAAAGCAGGACACAGTTTTGTTACTTAGTTAACATTTAACTTTTATTGCACTATATAATAATGGCATTAAATTGCTTATGTAGTGTGTCCTCTCTCCTTTTGGGAATACATGCAAATTGTGGGCCTGATTCAGAGCCGCTCGTAAGCGGCCGCTCGTTCGCTCCGAGCGATGGTCGCACAACTGCGCATGCGTATGGGTCGTAATGCGCATGCACCAACCAGTCAGTGGGGTCAGAATTCGAGCGCTCGCAAAATAGCGAGTGCCTGCTATTTTGAGTGACAGGATGAGGCGTTTGTGGGTGGTAACAGGGGAAGGTGCTTGAAAACGGGGAGTGGAGATCAGAACGCAGGCGTGCCAAACGGTCAAAACGGGCGTTTTAAGGGTGTGCATAATTAACAAAGCAGCGTCATCGGCCACGTCACTTGATTGTCTCTTAGCCTGAACTGTTCACATGATTCCGGTAGGAAAATCCTACCACAAGCACTGCGAGCAGTTCAGACGCCTTTCGATGTACTCGCTTAATCAAATAAATAGCGGAGATGATGTAGGATGCGAGTGGCCAGGGGGCGTCTTTACAAAATAGCGAGCAAGCGAGCGCATGTTTCGTTCGCTCGCTCAGACATAGAGGCGTCAACAGACCGCAAAGAGTGAGCGCTCAATTTAAATAGCCGGCCCCTTTTTCTGAACGAGCAAGCACAAATAGCGTCTGGCTCTGAATCAGGCCCAGTGTCCATAAAGTTGGCCTCTAATCAGTGTAGGATTTTGTTCCCCTTACAAGTAAATTGTCTCCGCATGGCCAGCTAAATACATCAGCTTTAGTACTCTCCAAACATAAAACTAGCATCTATTAGTTCGGGTAGTCAGCGACTCTATCACATGATCGCCCCACTAATATGTAGGGTGAACCAGAATTCTGACAATGACTGCGATAATATGCTAAAGCCCAGTTGATAGAGGACACTGTATCACTCGTTCATAAAAGTGCTTCAAAATATAATGCATGCAAGATGATTATTTTACTCTTATGTCCAATAAGTGTGGGTGATTATCCCTCATGTGGATATTCAATTAATGTACAGTATGTTATTTATAAGTATGCAACATTAGCACCTCCACTGGTTTTAATTTTGGGGATGGGTTTCTCCTATCTTATTATTTAGTTTTGTTCTAGGAGTGTATTTGACATCCTGACATTCTTACAATTACTAAAGGCCGGTACAAACTAGACTAGACGATGTCTACTGTGTACCAACCTCGTTAGCGCCGGGAGCCGGCGGGGTGCCGGCATCGGCAAGTGCGTACACACTTGCCTATGCCGGGGAGCAATGGTGCGACAGAGGGGGCCATGCTGCATTTAGGAGCATGGCTCCCGCTGGCGATATCGCCCATCGGACCTGCATACAGGTCAAACGGACGATGCCACTGACGACACGTGAGAGCCAGCACCTGCCTGAAAAGTCTTCTTTCCTCTTGCCAGTCCCCCTAAAGCTTATCCTCACCTTCCCGTTCCTTGGGGCTCTCTTTACTAAGCACTCAGTAACTGAGATTTTCTCTCACCGCTTATTGCAGAAATGTTGTTGTGCCCCAATATAGCAATAAATGACCATAGCTGTCATCACTATGGTGATACTGGCTGGCAGCGGTAAGAGTACCATTATCACTTCGTTTGGCAGTGGCATTTCCACATATGTGACCTGGCTTTTCCTGAGGACTGGGGGCCTAATTCATCAAGGATCGCTATTGCGATCACAGCTAAGTAATCACACGCAGGTCTGCTGCGAAAATATGCTAATGATTACAAACGCAATGCCGTCGCACTGTCAGTATAGAGATGCCCTCTGCCTCCCACTACCACCACCTCCAAATGCTCGCTGCCTGTCAATCACTCTGTGATGGTTCTGCGTGGTCTCCATGATCACAGTGTGATCACAGTGGTGCCTTCGCGTACGCGTACTGTGATGCATACGCTTGTGCAGTACGCAACAATCTGCCATCTGCGTACGCTTTAGCAATAGCGATCCGTAATAAATCAGGCCCTGGAAGCGATAGTGATAAGAGGAATACGTTGGAACATGTACCACCACAATCCTTATTAAATAGGCTTCCCTACAGAAACCCGGTTATACCTATCTTCGTCTAGGTCACGGGTTCTCAATCTCGGTCCTCTGGACCCCAAACAGTGCATGTCTTCCAAGTCTCCTCACAGAATCACAAGTGAAATAATTAGCTGCACCTGTGGATCTTTTAAAATGTGTCAGCTTGTAATGAATACTCCTGTGCACCTGCTGGGTGACCTGAAAAATGTGAACTGTATGGGGTCCTGAGCAACGAGTTTGAGATCCACTGGTCTAGGTGATAGGGAGAAGCGAAAGAGGCTGTTTTCTCAGGAGAAATGGGCTTCCTCCCTTCAGCAAGTAGCCCTGCTGGTCTCTGTCCATCCTGTTTGTCCCCATCACTGTCTATCTCCTTTCTCTTCCATGTCTGTCTTCTAGTTCTCCTTGGTCTTTCCTGGTGACAGCGGGAGCCCTAGCCTAGCCTGTGTTACTCTATTTAGAAAGCTTTCTAGTACTGATGCCTTGCTGTAACGTTATCAGATAGTACTCCTGATTTACAAAGCTTCATGGTGACTCCCGAACAGGCCTGAGCATCTGCGATCACAGGGAGGGGGAATAGGACAACAGTCCTGACCCCACATATCTTATAGAAGACCCAAAGCTGCTGGGCTCAGTTTCAGGACTTGCAAAAACTGCTCCTTATTTTTAAGGCACCTTTTTCCTTGTTTGTGTGTGGTTAACATTATACTGTAATGTAGTGATAGGATGAGTGTATGTGGAACTGAAGGCTTTTGATGTAGGGATGACACCCTGAGTGCATCAGGTTGCTTTGTTGGTATGTGCAGAATTGTAAGAATGTTCTTGCTGAATTGACCAATTAGTGTCCATGCCTGGACACACGTGTACATCAGAGCATTTAACGCCAATCTAGCCGGCTTGTATTTACAGACAAGTACCTGTTTCTCTTCCTTCTGAGAGCATTCTGGTCTATGAGCACAATGCATCCTACTTTTCAGCAGGAGAACACCACCAGAGCAGGCTGAATAGTCTAATTGCTCCTGAGAGAGATATAAATCATTTTATGGCAGCTTTTGCATGTCTGCCAGCGCTAGAGTGACATTCGTAATGACTCATTTAATTGTGCACTTGAAGCCTGCGCGCTAGTCTGACTTACAGAGAGTCTCAGAGATGGAGATCTGGTATTATAATGTCAAATAGATATAATTTGGAATCATAATTCTGTCACCTGCAAATCCAGAATTATAATTGAAACCCTGACTAACATCTGAATCATCCACTGTCTCAGGAGCACCAAATATTTCTTTGTATAATAGCAGATGTTTAATCCATGTTATCAGCCCTTTTGTCAGGTACTGTGACGGATCTGATGTGTGTAGGTGATTACAGTGCGCTGCCGGTTCTCAATCACTCTATGTTTATGTGGAATGTCAGGCACGCAGTAAGAGGGTACACTCCTGCACTATGGACACGCTTTTTTAAAGGTCAGGTGTAAGTAATGTTAGATTCAAACATGAGGCATACCTTATAACTGTCTGAACACTCAGTATATAATTTACCAGCTCTAGAGTGGCATGGGATGCCATTACAATCCTGACAGCAGGAATTCCAGCGTTCAAAATGCTGACGCCGGAATCCAGACACTTATCCGACACCGGAATGCAGAAACTTATCAGAATAGCGGAATCTGCATCCTGACCGCCAGACTCCTAAAGGCAAGTACTGGAGTTAGGGGGAGGGTTAGGGGTTAGGGTTACGCAATAGTGGGAGGTTAGGGTTAGGCACTAGTGGGAGGTTAGGTTTAGGCTGTGGGGGCGGAGGTTAAATTTAGGCTGCAGGGAGGGAGGGTTATGTTTAGGCACTAGGGGGGAAGTTAGGTTTAGGCTGTGGGAGGGAGGGTTAGGGGTAGGGTGTTAGGTTAGGGTTACTTACCTGGAGGCGTCGGTATTGTAACCTGGGTGGGATCCAGAGCACCAGCATCCCGTGCCCATCCCAGTGGCATATAAACCCTTCTGACAGTAAAGAAGCACCTTAGGAGAGAGAATAACTAACCAACACCAGCTCCCATAGGATAAAAGGTTTGAGGAATTGCAGAGTGTAATGATGAATGGGCAAGTATTGGTGCTCCCTCAACTACCGCCAGGCCCCATGGCAGCCGCCTATGGATGAATATATATATATATGTACATATGTGGCTTAAGAATGAAGAAGTGGTCAAGAAAAAAATGATGTAATATTCAAACATACATATTTATACTTACCTCTCTGATGGCGCTGCGAAAATGACCAGGAAATTACTATGTTCCCGGAGATCTCCGCAGTACCAGACTCTACATGCAGCAGCCAATCAGTATCACACCAGTCCTGGCCTTGGTACATCTATCCGCAGCTATAGTTTTATTTGTGCACCAAAATAAACAAAATCATAAAAATAAATCCTAGCCTTTCCAGCTATAGCTAAACAGAAATCTCCCTCTCCAAGAGTAGGAAGACCTAATGTCCAACTCACACAAAACAGCATTAAATATAGCACTTACATAAAGCCGTAGTAATTCCCTAGTTCATTTTATGCACCATAGTAGTGCCCTAGTTCATTTTATGCTCCATAATAGTTCCCTAGTTCATTTTATGCTCCATAGTAGTGCCGTAATTCATTTTATGCTCCATAGTAGTTCCCTAGTTAATTTTATGGCTCATAGTAGTGCCCTAGTTCATATTAAGCCTCATGGTAGTGCCCTAATTAATTTTATGAGTAGTGTCCAAGTTAATGTTATGTCCCATAGTAGTACCTTAGTTTACTTTATGTACCACAGTAGCGCTTAGTTAGTTTTGTTACCAATAGTAGTGCCCTAGTTTATTTTATGTCCCATAGTAGCGCTTAGTTAGTTTTGTTACCAATAGTAGGGCCCTAGTTTATTTTATGTCCCATAGTAGCGCTTAGTTAGCTTTGTTACCAATAGTAGTGCCCTAGTTAATTTTATGCCCCATAGGGGCATATCCAATTGTGGCCGTGAAAATGAAAATACCCCACGGCGCTGCGTTTCTCCCACAGCCGCAGTAATTCAATAAGGTGACTTCTATAGAAGGTGTACAGACTGGCTGAGGGTATGACAGAGTGAGGGAGTGAGTTCTAGAGCAGAGGGGCAGCACAAGAGAAATATTCTCTTCTCGTGAGACGATATGATCTGAGTGGAGGAAACCAGACATTCCAATGAGTGTGTCTATAAAGTGAACAATCTGCCACCAAGCTACTACAGTCATCCCATGAGCTCTATGACCAATTTACACTCACACTCCATGGTGATCGTGAGTGGGTACCGGTGCCAGCAGGGGTATGCTTCTCCAGTACTGTAGACTCAACAAAAACAACGATAAAAAGAATTCAATCTATGCTATTTGTTCATACACATTTTTTATGAGTTTTTTTCTTTAAACCTATGTTCTAATTTTTATTTTCTTTTAGACACTTAATGATGCAGAAGAACAATTCGTTCTTGACGTCCTTTCTGGATGTGTTGAATATAAGGATGTTTTGAACATCGTTGTCCGCGCTTTCTATGCCCGGGACGGGAAACATTCTTTGTTGTCAGAGCACTATTTGTATGTTGGTAGGTATCATGGTTTTCAAATGTTACAGTGAAGGAAGGCAAACATCCTTGGACAATTACATTAAAAAGACTTCTCAGCACCAAGGCTTTTATAAAGTTTAAAAACACAGGCCCTCATTCAGAGCCGTATGCTCTGAGCAGAGCGCACGCTCTGAATGAGGGCCGTCCTCCATAACTATGGAGCGTCCTCCTGGACGCTCGTATAGCTGTGGGTCACCACCCACAGCCTATACGAGCGTGCAGTTTGATGGCCGCGATGGTCTTGACCATCGCCACTGCGAGCCGGAGCCTGCGGTTGAGGTTTTCAACCGCAAGGCCCGGAGTGATTTTGGCTCTATCAGAGCCAAAATCACTCCCACTGACATCACTAGTGATGTCAGTGGGCCGGCTTCTGACGGTAGGCGTTCCCTTAGGAATGCCCCCGTCAGGGAGGCACGCCCCCGGCACGCCCACCAAAGGGGGCGTGCTGTCAATCAACATCGACAGCACGACCCCTTTGATCAGACACAACGAGCGAAGGAAAGTCCTTCGCTCGTCGCGTCTGGCGCATGCGCACGACGGAGCTCCCTCCGTCGTGCGCATGCTCAGTGCAGAACATCGACCCACTTGCGAGCGGACAGCCGCTCGCGAGTGGGTCTGAATCAGGCCCACAGGTTTATATTTTTAGCACAGCAGAATATGTATATAAGTAACAGAGGAAGTAATTGCAAAATGTCAGACATACAAAGAGAACATGCACAACAAGTTTAGATTCTAGGTAAACATTGAGAGCCATCTATTTCTATGTTGGTAAAATAGAACAAGTATATGTGAAGTAAGCAAGAAAAAATTTATTTTGTTGTTGTGTTTATGTAAAATTTATTTGTGAATGGATATTAGTTGTACGAGTTATTAGCCAATCATTGTGATGGGTTATCCAAGGGGTCCATTCAGAAATCTTGTGGGTGGGGCATCAGGAGATTGATAGTCTGTCTGCCTATCACAACAGAGCATCACAGACAACTGAAGTACATTTATCGATAAACATTTGCGGAATTTCGTTACATCTTTACCCTCCTATACCAGAGGCACATTGGATGCATTAGCCAAAATCCAACAGATAACTCCAGGCCCAATTACATTCTTGAGTCACTGAAGGATTTGACACAAGTAGCAACCACAACTCCGGTATCCAAGTTGAAAATTTCCTTGACATGAAGGCTATAAGGAATTCAATGACTTTTGACTTAAATCATAGAAATTTATACTCTGTGTATTTTATGTGAACGTGGCTATTTCAATGTCTTCTACATTGCTTTGGCTTTTTCTTTCACTTCAACAGTGAAAAATCGGGAAGTTTATGTAAATTGTCTATTTTCAATGTGCTGGGCTTGCCGCCAGCATGACTAAAAACGGGGGGGGGGACACAAGGTCATGCTCCTGAGAATATCATACCAAAGGCGTGCGCACAAAAATGGGGTGTGGCCTTATGACAGCTAGGCCATGCCCCATTTTTGCACGTGCGCCAAAGGCGCTCGCACGCGATCGGCTCTTCATCTTGACCACAGATAGTTTTTGTCTCTTGGCTCTTTGCCTTTGACTGGTTGCCCACCCCTGCTATAGATTGTCAGCGGTAGCGCCCCCCTGAGCTAGAAATCGAGATATTCAAATAAAAATATCACAATAAAAGTTTGATCAGCTATTTTGAGTTTAATTGAGCACAAAGGGATTTCTGAGGTTGGTGTTGCAACATTGTCTTTTTTGTTTTTGCAATAATTGGTCTTACTCAGGAGGAAGGTACATTCATGACTAAATAAGGTTAAGTTGCACCTGGGCAAGATAGTATCCACCCATGTGTGCTGAAGGAGCTATGTTCAGTGACGGATAAACCATTATATGAAGGGACTCCTACAATTAGCAGACATCAGAGGCGGGTAAAGTATTTGTAAACATTCTAAGAGATAACGTAGGGAGTGTTGATGAGCTGTTTTGACAAATGGTTTAATTTTCCTCTTTCAAGACATTCAGTGGGCTGCGACAGGGTTGCCCATTGTCCTCACTAATTTTTGTGCTTATGACAGAGCTTTTCACTTCCAAAAACATTTGACAACCTGAATATTTCCACAATAAGGATCGGCCCTTTTGAACATAAAGTTGTATTATACACAGATGACATTTTCCTCGCCATGAGTCTGACTAATCCTCTTATATCATTACCTAATCCTGAACATGAAGTCACCTCCCATGGCCGGGATTCCAATGGATGTAAACCGTCCACCTACTGTTATTTCAGCTATCATTGAATTTCAAGTTCAGGTGACAAGAGCGCTGTCTCAAGTGGGAACATATCACCAATTGTACTCTGATACCTATCCGGCATTGTTCTAGAGCATAATATTTGGGTTACAAAAAATGTGACTGTATTTTTTATGGTGAACACAGTTATGGTGAATGGTCTGCTGTGGAAGCTGTATATGTTTCTGGAGCTTCCATCAAAAGCTCTTCTTCCCCTCCAGCTCAAGTTCTCTCAATTCATCTGGTTAATCCAATGTTACAAGTCGCCAACTCGACTTGCTACCTTTCAGCACTTCGGTGGTTACTCCTTCTACTTCCGCCTGCTGTACGAGTACTGCACCATTTGTTGCTAGGCGATCTAGATACCCTGACGACATCACGTGTTACTGGAACACTGAAGGATCTTCCATTACTTTGATTGGTTCTTCATCTGTTAAATATCCAGCGGCATCTTCACGGCCTCACCGGCTAGAGCGTCTCTGTACGTGCCGTTCCGGTTCCTGCTTCTGAACTCTGGGCCTGATTCAGACCCACTCGCTAGATACGTACGCTCGCTCCCAGCGTGTACAAATCTGGCACACACCCAGCAAGGCAGGCGATCACACAGCAAGGCATAAGCACACCCACTATGTCTTGGCATGCGATCACTTTGTGCATGCAGACGCTCACTTGCGCACTCCATCTCCAGGAAGTGTATGTAACCATCGGTACATCGGGTACCATCGGAAGCGAACGCAGCGCTTGTGGTTGACTATACACTACCGCGAGCACTTCAGAGTGATATCCCACCACGGCTAACCACGCTGCACCCCGGTCCTTAGGCAGCACCATATCCTCCGGCTCTCGTAGCCGCACCTCGGTCATCAGGCCGCACCATTTCCTCCGGCTCTCAGAGTCGCACCACGACTAATCAAGCAGCTCCACGGCATTCAATCACATCAATTCAACAGGCTATTCCGGCCACATCAATTCTACCAGCTATTTGCTGCATCAGTTCCTCAGGCTATTCCAGCCACATCAATTCTACCAGCTATTTGCTGCATCAATTCCTCAGGCTATACCAGCCACGTCAATTCTAGCAGCTACTTGCAGCATCAATTCAACCGGCTATACCAGCCACATCAATTCAACCAGCTCCTTGCTGCATCAATTCAACAGACTATACCAGCCATATCAATTCTACCAGCTACTTACGGAATCAATTAAACAGTCTATACCAGCCACATCAAATCTACAAGCTCCCTGCTGCATCAGTTCAACAGGCCATACCAGCCACATTAATTCTACCAACTACTTGCTGCTTCAATTCAACAGGTTATACCAGCCACTTCAATTCTATCAGCAACTTGCTGCATCAATTCAATAGGCCATACCTGCCATCTCAATTTCTCCAGCTATTAAGCTGCATCAATTCCACAGACTGTACCAGCAACATTATTTCACCAGCGGCAATTGCTGCATCTGTACCACCAGTGCCATATTAGGCACATCTGTACCACCGGTGACACATTAGCCGCATCTATACCACCAGTGCTGCATAACCCGCTATATACCACCAGTGCTTTATTAGCCGCATCTTTACCACCAGTTGTGCACTAGCCGCATCTCAGCTACCGGCTTTCGTAGGTGTCATATATTCTGGCACTCCTGGGTGGTCTGTGTAAAGCCCTACTATTCCGAGTTTAAGTCCAGACGGGCGCCTAAGTACCGGTGAACGTTCCTAGTTCTAAGGGAACAACGGGTGGCAGAAGATCTCGTCCTTTGAGTTTTGGGGTTTTGCACAAGGTATCCTGGGAATACCGTAATATCCAAGGGCTGTGGATGAGGCTTCTTATGCCTACAGAGTAGCGAGGCACCAGAGTGCCCGTAACTTTACTTCTTAGACATCAACCTTGCGTGGTTCCAAAAACTGGATCTCAAATATATCTTGCTTAACTAACACCCTTTTGGTCACCTCTTCACATTGAATTTCCCTCCAAAACACAGGCCTGGGATTCAGGATGGTTCCAAACTGTTGCTGTCTCAAATAAAATCTGTCACATGTAAATACAGAAATTTCATCTTCTCTACAAGCATACTGTCCTTGTGCCAATATGGTTGAATATACTTCCAATATACTTCCACCTGCATTTTATCATAATCAATTCTCCCCATGGCTTAAACGGGGCCTTTTTTTCTCTCTATGGATATTTTCCCTCTCTGGGCCTTTCCCTCTTTTTTGCAGAAATTCAGATCAGGTACCAGATCCTGCAGATTTTTGCCAATATCTTCAGATACACCACTTATTCAACTATCTTCACAGGTATCTCTATGTTGGCTCAGTTCCTCCTGGCAGTGGGACATGGTGGGACCCTCATATTTTGACTAGTATTTGGTCAAATGTTGTATCTTCCTTCTTGTCACTCATCAGGGTTCCAGACCCCGTTACCTGACATGGCGGTGCTGCCTCACGGCCATGGGTGCTCCTACTGGCCGCCATAGACATTCCTGAGTTCTATGCTTGCCAACCAGCAAGGTGGTTGGCGTTCTTCCAGAGTCATCTCCCACGCCGGTTTAACATGGGTGCCGCCATCTTGGCCACTATCACCTGACTGTGTATCTGTTCACCTGGTCCACTCAGGAACAAGGATACCCTCTTTAAACCAGTTCTGGTGCCCATTGACAGTACAACTAGCTCAGTATGCCTGCATATGTTCCAGTCGATTCCAAGCTGTACGCTATACAAGTCAAGTTCCAGCATCCATGCGCTATATACAGCAAGTTCCATCCATCTCAGGCCTGCATGCTATACACACCAAGTTCCAGCACCCATCTCAGGCTGTATGTTATATACAGCAAGTTTCAGCATCCATTCCAAGCTGTACGCTGTACACAGCAAGTTCCAAGAGTCATTCCAGGCTGTGCGGTGCATAGAGCAAGTTTCAACATCAATTATCTGTGAGACGGTCCTGGTTTTGGAAACACGAGGGACAAAATGAGTAGGAGTCCCCCGTATTATCCACAACCTGCACCGGGCTCTAACTAGTGGGAGTTTAATTCCGCAGCCGGTGGGAACGAACTTGGATAACCCCGCAGTTCCCACCATTGAAATCTATGGGGGAAGCGTTTATTGGCTGAGAACTTTATTGGGGGGGTTCCACCTCCCCAGGGTTCCCCGGCTTGGGCTAACTAGTGTGGAGTGATCAATGCTTTAATCAGGGGACCTCGTGAAGCGTGTCCCCCGGCTATTTATACCCCCACTAGTTAGAGCCCAGTGCTGCTTGCGGATAATACTGGTGACCCCTACTCATTTTGTCCCCTGTATTTCCACAACCAGGACCGGCTAAAAGAGCTGGGATGGCAGATGCAGCAAGGAGTTGTCTGTTTCCTACTCACTTCTCTTGCTGCATTTGCATTTTAGATGGACGGAATTACACAGCCGCTTGCGTGCCGCTCTGTAATTCCAACCATCTCTGAAACAGGCCCACTATTACATATCCCCCATGGAGTATTTCTTATAACACACCAAACTAGACCTCTGCAACACGAACATGGTTAGACCACTGTGAGGCTTCTTCCACATCCTCTCATGGTATCTGAATGCACATGACCAGACATCTGGAGTCCAGACACCCCGTTCCTCAAATTAAAATTAATTTGCTCTATTGCTATATATTGGCTAGAACTGTAATCTTCTGTGGAATGATTACTCCAAACCAGTCTTTTGAATAATTACAATAAAAAATAGTTTAAAACAAATGTAGAAAAATAAATGTAGAAAATAATAATATTAATTATAATAATGTATTTCAATGTATGAAAAAATGCTTTATTTCAATAAAAAATTATATAATTTTTTCCAGTAACGATCCCTTGAGATGTTAAATGGGTCCACAATGGTTGCAAGGGGAAGCCTTCTCCAGAGAGCCCAGGAAAATCTACCGCTGGCAATACCCAATAGAGGGCTTGGTGAAAAGGGAGAAAACCCAAATCAGTGGTCGCAAACCTTAATTGGAGTGTGAGCTACCCGAGATAATTGAAACGTTCTGAAGAGCTACTAAAATTCTAGAAAAAAAATCTAGTTTGTCTGTCTGCGTTAAGTGGACTAGCAGCTTACTTTGTAATACTGCAGGCTCTTATTCTGGAGAAATACCTTGCCTTGCCTTGCCTTATCAAGTTAATTGAATCCAGGCAGCGCTGGACGGGAGTCACTCGCGGTGTCAGTCATGTATTTTGCCGCTCCACCGGCGTCAATGATATGGGCGGAGCCACAGGGGAGAGTGTCAGGTGATTGCCGTAGCAGCTATGGCAATCACCTGACGTGCTTCCCTATGGCTTCACTAACGGCGTCGATGCCAGAGGGGAGCGCGCATCAGAGGCCTCATCACTTCCTCATAGTTGACTCCTAGCTACCGAAATTATGAACGCAAGCTACTGGTATTGTAGCTCGTGAGCGACGGGTTGGAGACCACTGACCTAAATACTGTGAAAACACCCATTTTCACCAGAGAACTGGCTTATCTCTCTCTAATAAATAGAGGTCTTAAGGGGAGGAGTATCAAGCTTCCTAAAGAGTGGTGAAGTGGACAAGTGGACATATTGCCCATAACAACCAATCAACTTCTTCCTATCATTTTATAGAATGTAAATTAAACTTATACACTTCTCCACTTAATAGATTTAGAGGGAGATGTATCAAACTTGGAGAGAGATAAAGTAGAGTGTAAAAGGGGTAGATGTACTACCAATCAGCTCCTAACTGTCATTTTTCAAACACAACCTGTTAAAGTGTCAGGAGCTGATTGGTTGGTACTTTATCTCTCCCCACTTTATCTCTCTCCAAGGCTTAGTACATCTACCCCAAAGTACCAACCAATCAGCTCCTAAATGTCAATTTACAGGCTCCATGTCTCTCAATAGTTTTGATATCTTGGCTTTACTGTATTTCATGATTATGGTTACAGATGAAATAACATTGCTACTTTCTTTTCTTTTTCAGTGATATGTTACATAGCCATATTTAAGATGGAAGAACTTGGTCTTCAAACCTTTAGTAGAATTATTAAACGCCAAGATGTCTCCAAGATTTGCAAGGTAAAAAAAAAAAAGGTTTCTTAAAAAAAAGATCTTGTATAATTTTGGCAATTGACCATATGAAGGATGTGGTGCAGCAAATCTACATATCTATATATACTGTACATGTTTCTCTGTGCATCCGATGTGCACAGTCATTGCGATAGGAGGTGAAACACCGCTGGGCATATCTTGCAGAATTGGAAATGTCACCAGTCCGTACTGGCACAGGGCTTGAGTCAGAGATGTACGCCAATGCCGCCGCAACTGCGAGTTTCTATGCAGCGGCTGCGGGAAAACATGCAAATGCCAAAGACACTTAGATTTGAATTGAGACGCCCACTGGTGCCTTCGCAAATCCAATCGTCTCCCCATCAGTTGCAGATCCTTCGATAATCAGCCTCTGAGTAACCTTATGTTTGAGCAGAACTACCGTGCGCACTGAGGCACTGGAGCCATTTTTATGGTGTAAAGGAACGCAGACGCAGGTCGCGGCACACCCCGAAAGCAGTATCAACACACCTGCATTTTTGCCACCACTCCCTCATTACCTCCCATAAAGGTACTTGACCGTTAATCACACTGCGGATAAATAGTCGCTGCGAGCATCTGATGGTAATGTACTTTGACGCATGCACAGTTACCGATAATTGCACAGCTGTGTAAATATGGAAATTGCGTCCGTCTCTGAATCTGGTCCCCTTTTCGGTTGCGCGCGGCACCACCGCGCAGGAGGCATATGAGATGCGCGCCAAGAGTCACCAGACACGGTAACGCCTCTGGCCGGCACTTCTTAAATCACCAACTCAAGTTGTTATGCTGGTGATTTACCATATCAGCAGATGACTTGCAATTGAGGACTATATTAAGTTTTCTTCCAACTGAGGAGAGGATTACATACAGGTACAGTTAGACCAATGTTGTCCAAACAATTACTAAAATGTGCATTGAAAAATAGTGTATTACTTTCACCCATATACTTAGTCAGAGTCTTCTGAAGGGGTTGGGTATGAAATCCCGGCAACTGAGTATCCGCCGGGTGAAATGCCGACAAGTACCCTGTCCCTACCCCTCTCCCCCCCTAACCCTCCCTTAGGGATGCCTAATCCTAAAACTCCCAGGGTGGTGCCTAACCCTAAGTCTCCCCAGGGTGCCTAAACCTAACCCCCCCTTCCCGCACCCTAAACCTAACCCTCCCGGGGGGTGCCTGACCCTAACCACCCCCCGATGGCTCCTAACCCCCCCTTCCCCTAGCCTAACCCTCCCGGGTGGTTCCTAGCTTTTAAGTCCCCTCGGGGGTGCCTAAAACTAACCCTCCCCCATGGCTAACGCTAACCCTGTCCCTGCTTACCTTACTTCGGGAAGCCGTCTGTCGGAATTCCGTCGTCGGGCTAAAGGTAGACGCATATCTTAAGTCCTAGGTCGGGATTTCAATGCCGGGATTCCGTCAGACGGCTTCCCAGGCGTCGGTATTCTGACTACATCCCATCTGAAGATGTACACAGTACTGTACCAGTAGTGTTTGCACCAGGGTTATGTCAGGCGCATATCAAATACACTTACACCCACGCAAGGACCCTCAACATCAGGGGTTTGGTTGTTTTTTTTCTCCTTCATATTGTTAGGCAAAATGTGTCTCTCTCTAGCATGTCATAGCGGGTACAGATGTGTTCTCATACATTCTGGCTTCAGTCACACCAAACAGCCCCTCTAGTTACGCCAGGTCCTGGTCGACTGAAAATGTGCATCAGAACTGCTCTGCTACATTACACCGATCAATTTGATGTGCGCCATTTGTTCTGCGAATGAGTCTGAATCTGTGCACACAGTGCTACGATACAACGTCCGCGGCTTTTTCTCACGGCAAGTTCCGTTGTCGCATCATCTGCGACATGTCTAAAACTAATTCCTGCGCGGTTCTAGGCGCATCCCAGCATCACCAGTACGCCGTGAGTGTCGTTTCACTGCATCTGCGATGCGAATAAGATGCAGAGTTTAAAGAAAAAAAAACTGTACGCGAGGCCTCTCGGAGCAGCTCAGCCGCGCCAGGTGTCTCGCGCCGTAGGCCATATTGACGCTAGGTGTAAGAGGACACATCTGTAACTGTTTCTACATTCCCGTACCGCCATTGAGCATGTGAATTATATCTTCAACTATTGAATTCCACCAAGTGACACTTAAGTTGTAAGAGCGATCCGGCATTGTATTACTGCTCCTACTGCACAAGTAGTTCTTGTGCGATTTAATCCTCTTAGCATAGGCTGGGGTGGCAGGGGTCTGTATTACATTCACAGACCCTGAGCATCTGCAGCAATTATACCTTTGTGCGCTACATCCTCACACATACTCCTCAGTCTGCCATCATTCCATTGTCAATATAGAAGGCAATTTCCTTGTAATGGAATTGTTAATGTGCCGGCTTGTCAGCTTAGGTGTGGATTGTTTTTATTGCACTTTGCTGGGATGTGGAAACAAAACGAGCGCCCGCAGATGTTGCAGCAGTTCCAGGAGTGAGGATGAGTGCGGCAGGTGGGCTGTGTACCCACTCGCTGGTGACATCACACCCCACACTGCACTAATGAACATATGCGTTCTGCAAATTAGCCGCCTATAATTAGATTTCTTTGCTACTCTGAAATCATCATCTGTTACTGAAATAGCTGTATCCAGCCAGCAGCACAGGCCTCTTACGTCAGCCCCGTGAGATCCACATTCTTACTCATACATACATGTGCCTGGCATGTACACGTGTGAGATGCAGAATCAGAGTGACAATATGATAAGGCTGAGGAGGAGCTCGGGGGTACACATAGGGTCACGTCTCTGAGTCGTGCGCAGGTCCGAATGCGGCTGCAACTTGTGAGATTTAGCAAAGTGCGCATGCGCCATAGTGAACATCTTTGCGTATCTCTGGATAATTCCGAGTCGGTCGGATCTTCATTGTTTCTTTCGGCCTGTGAAATAGGCATTTTTGGGTGCACATGGGCGTACGTATGGAAGGTAACCATGCGGTGGGATTGCTGTGGGCGTGTAGCCAGATTTATACCATAGTCATACATATGCTCCTTCATTCATCTATGTTGCACTTAGCATTAAGATGTACAGTAGGTATTGTCACATTACCATTCTGTGTGTATTAATACCTGCGTGCAATCAGCCCCAGGGTCACTAAACCTTGAAGGCAAGTTAGTCCAATATGAATTGTGACGTTCAGAATGTTGACATCAGAATGTCGTCATGGACAGGAGGGCAACATGTCTAATGTCGACATTGACATAATGTCGCCATTATGGATGGCTTCTTGGCAGGGGTGCCTAAAAGGGGGGGGGTGGCGGTTACTAATTACCAGTGCCCGTGCTTGTTGGAGAAGCCCGGTGGGGGTTCTGGTCTGAAGCCGCACCTCCCCCCACTCCCTCTTACCTGCCAGCAGCCCAGCACACGCTGCAGTGGAAGACTGTTCATTGTTGTTGAGCATCTGCAGTCTCCTCTGCCTGGGGGGGGATTGGTCATACTTGTTCGTGTCTCAAAATGGATTTGCGTTACTCAAAAATATTTTTTTTCTCCCCTCCCCAGCGTGCTGCAAAAAGTCTTTGTTTTCCTAAGGGGACGAGACCATGCCTCCCGCGATTAGTCCACACTCCCGGGCCGGCTCTCTACAGCCCTGCTTGTCGGCCATGCTCGCAACCCCAAGGGTGGCCACCAGAGACGATATGTTGACATTCTAGCATTGTCGATATAATCTGTGATGTCATTCTCATGTCGACATTATGACTTTCGACATATGATACCCAACCCAAGGGGTGGGATATACTGTATTAGGCTTCAAGTCAACCCTCAGTTGATCTGGTGGAAGCAGGAAATATGGGCCAACGTTAGGATCTGAGCGACTATGACAAGGGCCAAATACAGACAGCTAGACGGCTGGGTCACTGCATCTCCACGGCAGGTCCTGTGGGGTGTTCCCAATATGCAGTGGTTAATATCTACCAAAAGTGGTCCAAGAGAGGACAACCAGCGACAGGGCTCATTGATGTGAGTGGGAAGAGAAGGTTAGCCTGCCTGGTTCTAGACCACAGAAGAGCTACTGTAGCACAAATTGTTGAACAAGTTCATGCTGTCTCTGATAGAGAGGTGTCAGAACACACAGAGCATCGCAGCTTACTGCATATGGGATTGCGTAGCAGCATACTGTTCAGAATGACTATGCAGACCCCTGTCCACCACCGAAAGCGCCTACAATGGGCACGTGAGCGTCAGAACGGGACCATGTAGCAATGGAACAAGGCGGCCCGGTCTGATGAATCATGTATTTATTACATCATGCGGATGGCCCGGGAGCCATTTACCTGGGGAAGAGATGGCGCCAGGATGCACTACGGGAAGAAGGCAAGCTGGCCAAGGCAGTGTGATTCTCTGGGCAATGCTCTGCTGGGAATTCTTAGGTCCTAGCATGAGAGAGACTTGCACAATGCTAGGCAGGTGGCTAATGAGTGTATATATCCATTGTGGCAAGATCAGGGGTAAGGGTGCCGTCTCCTGGGGTAAATGGTTGCACTGTCAATTGTCATGCAGCAGCCAAGTAGTAGTACCCCAGTCCGGGGCCTAGGTACAAGTATATGCAGCTAATTTTATTAGCAGCACAAAACAAAAACATAAAAGGTAATTGTGGCCTGTCCGGACCTAACGTCACGCTCACAAAGCAGAAGTGTTTAGCGCAGCACTTACATCCAGCAACCAAAAACGTTGGTGCACAGACCACAGGACCACATGGTGGTGTCTTCATTGTGCTGTGGAGTACTGGGACTCGCTCTATACGTAATCATGGTATATAAATGACTGAATGCTGTTTTCCTCTGTTATTAAGGGTTGCGGTCAGCATTTTGACGGTAACTATGTCGACAGTTATGATGTCAACATTGTGGAAATGTGGACAGGTAACATATCGATATCTACAAAATGTCGACATATTCACATCGACAAGCGAAATGCTGACATTAGGTTTTGGGTTATGGATAGGGACATACTTACTGCTGCAACCGCAGTTTTGCGATATTAGCCGCAACTGGCAGAACATTAGCCACAGCCGCCGGGTGACGGTTAGGATTATGTTTAGGGTACTTACCTCCGCAGCCACCAGAACAGCCAATTGTCAACGTGTTACGTGTCGACCATGTCATCGTTCTTATGTTGAGATGATGGGGTCAATTTACTAAGATGGGAGTTCTATTTAAGAAGTGATGTTGCCCATAGCAACCAATCAGATTCTACTTCTCATTTATCTAGCACCTTCTAGAAGATAATACCAGGAATCTGATTGGTTGCTATGGGCAACATCACTTCTTAATAGAACTCCCATCTTAGTAAATTTACCCCGATGAATGTCCACAAGCTAACCGTTGAGAAAACATAATGAACCTGTTATGAGACAGTGGGACAAAGGGGACACCTGTCAGGCAGTCCATATTGGGCCTGATTCACTACCGATTGCAATAGCGATTACGCACGTAGTTTCACTGCGATAGTATGCTAATTCATTGCGATCGCTAGGCCGCCGCAGCACTATATAAGGACGCCCACTTTAACTTACACACATCCGTAATGTTTAGCAAGACTGCAAAACCATCGGTACAATCGATACCATCGCAGCCTCACGCACACTTGCACAAGCTCTGACCTTACTCAGGAATTGCTAACTTCAGCGCACTCTATTAGGCCTCAGGCTGCGTAGGCCATCGCAGTGGATAATTTATGCACCACCCACAAGGCACTTCCTGTCAATCACTCTGCGATGGGTCTGCATAGTCACTACGATCGCAATCCCAATCGCAGTGGCCGGCTCACGCACGCAGACTGCGATGCATACTCATGCACAGAAAGCATCAATCGGACGATTGCATGCGTAATCGCAGTTGCGGTCGGTAATGAATCAGGCCCATTGTCCGTGTGGCCCGTGACATTGTCCCGCTGCTGTAGATGTAGACTGGGCCTTGAAGAAGTTAAACACAATAGCACTTGCCTCCTTTTAGGGACCTTACTAGGGAGATTCTGTAGGGGAGGTCCAGTGAGCAAGTGTATGTCACTGAATCATCTACACACTACAGATGATATTCTGACTCGTAGTCTAACCCCCACCGGTTGGATATACAGTACAGTAATAGTTACAGTATCACCCACAGTGTGCAGATGATATGACTGGCAGGAACTGGGAATACCCAGCTCAACCTACACTACGTTCAGCTCCCTGGGCACTCACTGCTAAAGGGGGTACCTACACTGGGGCTAGCACACTGGGCACTCACTGATGAGGGGGTACCTACACTGGGGTCAGCCCCCTTGTCACTCACTGCTAAAGGGGGTACCTACACTGAAGCCAGTCCCTTGCACACTGACTGCTGAAGGGGTACCTACACTGGGGCCAGCACACTGGGCACTCACTGATGACGGGGTACCTACACTGGGGTCAGCCCCCTTGTCACTCATTGCTAAAGGGGGTACCTACACTGGGGCCAGCATACTGGACACTAACTGCTGAGGGGCTACCTACACTGCGGTTAGCACCCTGGGCACTCACTGCTGAGGGAGTAACCACTGGGGTTAGGCCCTTGTACACTCACTGCCGAGGGCATGGCTTCACTATTAACTCCCAGTGTACTGCTTTGTGTTTTTATTTTGTATTTACTGTAAATAATACTTTTACGCTGCCCAGTGGCGTAACTCCCCTGTGTGCAGCCATTCAAATAGGCTGCATAGCACAGTCTGCACTTACTGTGTAAATATCGCAACCCCCTCCGGGCTCCCCAGCTGAAGTTCCACCACTTGCCCAGTCCCCTTTGCAGTATAAGCTGCCGAAACAGCCTTGCTTCTCCTAACCATGGCTGACAGGCAGAGCTGCATTAAGGGCTACATGGGCCTGGGGCTGTAAACGTTCAATGGCCTATATTGAGAAGGGGAGAATCTGTGACCAGTGTTGTGTGGGTGTGGCCAGTGCTGTGTGGGTGTGGCCAGTGCTGTGGGTGTGGCCACCTCCTACACTCTCAGCCCACTGTCTCCCTAAATACATAAAAACAGAAAAATATCAGAATTTTGGTAGAAAAATAGAAATACCATTTTAATATTTAAGATTTATGGCCGACTATTTGATGCAGCTGGTCATCACCATGCTACAATGATGATAGGCTTATTTTTATGTGGGGGCCTGGAGCTGTAGCTCCATCCACCCCATTGTTAATTTGGCCCTCCTGACAGGTGGAGAACAAACGCCAAAAGTCCAGCAGCTGGGAAACTCCCTCACAGAGAGGAAAGCCCTGTCTACTCGGTTACCAACCAGTTAGAAGATTCACCTCTGGGGATTAGCAGAGTGGGTCCCAGCCAACAAGGCCTCCCCTCCTCAACATTTAATTGACTCCTCTCTCATAAATGTGGTGAGGGAAATATTACATAATCGTCCAAACATACAGTGCACATATGAAGATCCCTTTATCTAAGTAACAGAAACACACATCGTTTAGATTGCCAGCAATCAAAATGCAATTGTGATTAAACCAACTCAGGGACACCTAATTTGACATTCTCGTACTCTAGTCTGCAGAATACTTATGAGAAAACATGCTTCCATATAATAACTGAAACCAAAATACTGGCTAATTTTACTAAACTACAGGAGACCATTACTTAAAATACTGATGTAGACTAGAATAACTATGCGCACCTAAACAGCAGGATTGGTCACAGGCTTCACTGGTAGATGTATGTCATTTGTTTTGTCCATCATGTAACAGGAATTGGGCAATATAACACTCAAGCATGGCGGTGTCCCTTGTTGGTCTCCACACAGTCTGTTGGACACAGGCTATGGCTAGAGTGCTGTTCCATGAGCTTGTCATCCAGAAGTGATCAAGATACAAGTCTAGGGGGGGGTATGTAGTTATAATCCCGACAGACGGGATGCCGGTGCTTAGAATGCTGGCGCCGGAATCCCGACCAGGGTTAGGCACTAGGGGGAGGGTTAGGGTTAGGCACTATGGGGGGGGAGGTTAGGTTTAGGCACTAATGGGTAAATTTACTAAGAATCGAGATGGTACCGATTTTCAAGAAGATTAATCTCGCTGGAATTCGACAAAATTCGGGTGATTTAATCCCTTTTTTTTACCAAATTTACCAACAGGTGATTTGAGGCTAAACGAGTTTGCCGATGGTGAAACAGAACGAGATATCTCTCCTGAGTAACTCGTTTTGAAGGAGATTACTCACCCGAGATTGCAGTGTTTTCTCTCAGCAAATCTCTCCCGAGCTAGCAGCCTGCACATATCAGTGAGATATGTGTTGGCTGCTTGTGTGTTAAAACTTGTAAAAAAGGGTTGTGTTATTAAAAAAATTACTTGAGGTCCCCCCCCCCCAAAAAGACTAACCAGCCCCAGACTTGCCAGCCTGTCCTGGTTCTGCCAGCCAATCAGCGGTGGCTTAACATTAAGCGGCCACTCATTGGCTGGGACCCACGCGGAGGAGCCGCTCATTGGCTCGGTCCACGTGGGTCCCAGCCAATGAGCAGCCGCTAATGGAAGCTGCCGCCGATTGGCTGGCGGCCGGGACACTGAAGTCATTCGCGATACTGTAACACTATGCGGATACATGTTGTTACAGAGTGTCCGGCCACCTAAAAGGATTACTGCGGAGAACATCGAGGTGAGGGTGAGTATTGACTTTTTTTTTTCAGGTGTTTCGAACAGATACTTCACATTGAGAAGGGGACCTGAACATCTGGCAACAGGTAAGTATGTGTGTGTATGTATGTATGTAATAAAACTTTATGCTCACGGTGTGTGTTGTGTTTATTTAAACATTTCTTCACAGGTGAACTACACATACTAGTGGGCCCTAAATGCCCCACATGCTGGTACTTGTGGTTCTCCAAGCACCAGCATGCGGAGGAGGCTTGCTGGGACCTGTAGTTCCACTGTAAAGACAATGTGAAATATTCAAATTTTTACACAATACGCTAACACAATCAACCCGCCACCCACCACCCAGGGGTGGCGGGGATAGCCCTGGGCTATCAGCCTAGGCCAGGGGTGCCCAGGAGAGGGGTACCCCTTTTTTGGAGTGGTACTCAACTCCCTAGGGATCCCTGGCCTGGGCTGACTAGCGTTCAGGACTGATGCTGCGGCTGGGGGGCCCGGTGAAAGGGTACCACTGGCTGTGGCATCAGCCCCCCACTAGAAAGGGTCCAGGGCTGGTTTTAAATATACATGGAACCTCACGTCATTTTTTTTCTACGTATATTTAAAACCAGCTCTGTCCCTGCTGCCTGGTGCTGGTTCGTAATTTACAGTGGAACCCTACACATATTTTTCCCTGTAAATTAAGAACCAGGACAGGCTGGCAAATCCGGGGCTGGTTAGTCTTTTGGGGGGGGGCACGTCATTTTTTTTAGAAAATTAACCCGATTTTAACCATTTACAGAAATAAACATACACAAATCACAATGATTTGTGTATGTTTCTGACCATCTCGCAGCTCAGGGGATTGAGAGTTTGAAAAGTGATTTTGGCAGAGAGTTTGCTCCTATCTCACCCGAGCTTGTCATCCCAATTCTTGGTAAATTTGAGAGATGTATGTTTTAGGTGAAAGTACTTCCGATTTGGCCCGATGGTGATTTGATTCGAGATTGCTATCTCACCGAGTTTTACGAGTGAGATGAGAGAAATCTTTCTGTAACTCACCTGACTTTGCCTTTAGTAAATTTGCAAGCAGGAAAAAAATGAATAAATCACCCAAGATGGTCATCTTGACCTATCTCGATTCTTAGCAAATTTACCCCTAAGGCTGTAGGATTAGGTGTAGGCAGCGGGGAGGGAGGGTTAGGGTAGGGAGGGGGTTAGGATCCTAACCCTGTCAGGATGCTGGCATCGGGATTCTGACCGCCGGGATCCCAAGTGCCGGTATACCATACCCAACCCTTCTGGGGTGCTATGTACATTATGATGTATGGCATCACTTTGATGCTCAATGTACTGCATGGCATTCAATGGAATGCTGTCTGTACATTATGGCAGTCACTGGGATGCCGTCTGTACATTATGGCAGTCACTGGGATGCCGTCTGTACATTATGGCAGTCACTGGGATGCCGTCTGTACATTATGGCAGTCACTGGGATGCTGTCTGTACATTATGGCATTCAATGGAATGCTGTCTGTACATTATGGCAGTCACTGGGATGCTGTCTGTACATTATGGCAGTCACTGGGATGCTGTCTGTACATTATGGCAGTCACTGGGATGCTGTCTGTACATTATGGCAGTCACTGGGATGCTGTCTGTACATTATGGCAGTCACTGGGATGCCGTCAGTACATTATGGCAGTCACTGGGATGCTGTCAGTACATTATGGCATTCAATGGAATGCTGTCTGTACATTATGGCAGTCACTTGGATGCTGTCTGTACATTATGGCAGTCACTGGGATGCTGTCTGTACATTATGGTAGTCACTGGGATGCTGTCTGTACATTATGACAGTCACTGGGATGCTGTCTGTACATTATGGCAGTCACTGGGATGCTGTCTGCACATTATGGCAGTCACTGGGATGCTGTCTGTACATTATGGCAGTCACTGGGATGCTGTCTGTACATTATGGCAGTCACTGGGATGCTATCTGTACATTATGGCAGTCACTGGGATGCTGTCTGTACATTATGGCAGTCACTGGAATGCTGTCTGTACATTATTGCAGTCACTGGGATGCTGTCTGTATATTATGGCAGTCACTGGGATGCTGTCTGTACATTATGGCAGTCACTGGGATGCTGTCTGTACATTATGGCAGTCACTGGGATGCTATCTGTACATTATGGCAGTCACTGGGATGCTGTCTGTACATTATGGCAGTCACTGGGATGCTATCTGTACATTATGGCAGTCACTGGGATGCTGTCAGTGCTGTATGGTGATCATATGGTGATTACAGTCTTTGATGTATGGTGATAACTATGATGCTGCTTGTGCTGTATTGTCACTAGGATGCTCAATTTAATGTGTGGCAGTCCCTGAAATTCTCTCTGTACTTTATGCTGGTAATCAAGCTGGTCTCTATACTTGTGGCAGTGACTAAGATGCTCTCTGTACTGTATGATGATCACTGGGATTAGGGGCGTAGCAAGTCCTATGGGATCCCCATAGCAACATTTCCCAAGGGCCCACCCTGTGCAAATTATTTAGCAATCCATTTTGATTGTAAATGATCTAATATTTGCGCTATCTGCCTACTTAGCTGACATGCAGGATTAAATGAATGGTGATTAGCATATAGTAAGCATTATAAACTAAAAAATATATTTTTAAAAACATTATATAATCTCCCTAATCCTAAATGTTTATGATATAACATGGTATATAAGAAGGCTATGATTCGCTAATAAATCAGTTATTGAGGAGAGATGGGCCTTTACAGCAGATGCACTGCAGCGACACTCCGAGGTGGCCTGGGCCCCATAGCAGCCCCATTCTCTGCACCTACTGTCTGAGATTTGCTACAAAATTGGAAAACTGTGTAAGCATATACTGGGTGTTTAGTCTGCGTCCAGGTCTCCAGTAGGATTGTTTCTACAGTCTGGCCTGGAGTTGAATCCTCAGAGGATTCGACAAGTGTGTATCCATCTTAAGCCATGCAGTGTCATATCAGATGAATAATTTTGCTTTATCCATCATTTCTAAATTAAAAACAGACAAAATGGAGGGAGGTGTCTGATGGAGTAATGGAGCATACACACGGTCATCCCAATTCTTGGTAAATTTGAGAGATGTATGTTTTAGGAGAAAGTACTTCCGATTTGGCCCGATGGTGATTTGATTCGAGATTGCTATCTCACCCGAGTTTTACGAGTGAGATGAGAGAGATCTTTCTGTAACTCACCTGACTTTGCCTTTAGTAAATTTGCAAGCTGGAAAAAGATGAATAAATCACCCAAGATGGTCATCTTGACCTATCTCGATTCTTAGTAAATTTACCCCTAAGGCTGTAGGATTAGGTGTAGGCAGCGGGGAGGGAGGGTTAGGGTAGGGAGGGGGTTAGGATCCTAACCCTGTCAGGATGCTGGCATCGGAATTCTGACCGCCGGGATCCCAAGTGCCGGTATACCATACCCAACCCTTCTGGGGTGCTATGTACATTATGATGTATGGCATCACCTTGATGCTCAATGTACTGCATGGCATTCAATGGAATGCTGTCTGTACATTATGGCAGTCACTGGGATGCTGTCTGTACATTATGGCAGTCACTGGGATGCCGTCTGTACATTATGGCAGTCACTGGGATGCTGTCTGTACATTATGGCATTCAATGGAATGCTGTCTGTACATTATGGCAGTCACTGGGATGCTGTCTGTACATTATGGCATTCAATGGAATGCTGTCTGTACATTATGGCAGTCACTGGGATGCTGTCTGTACATTATGGCAGTCACTGGGATGTTGTCTGTACATTATGGCAGTCACTGGGATGCTGTCTGTACATTATGGCAGTCACTGGGATGCTATCTGTACATTATGGCAGTCACTGGGATGCTGTCTGTACATTATGGCAGTCACTGGGATGCTGTCTGTATATTATGGCAGTCACTGGGATGCTGTCTGTACATTATGGCAGTCACTGGGATGCTGTCTGTACATTATGACAGTCACTGGGAAGCAGTCTCTACATTATGACAGTCACTGGGATGCTGTCTGTACATTATGGCAGTCACTGGGATGCTATCTGTACATTATGGCAGTCACTGGGATGCTGTCTGTACATTATGACAGTCACTGGGAAGCTGTCTGTACATTATGGCAGTCACTGGGATGCTGTCTGTACATTATGGCAGTCACTGGGATGCTGTCAGTGCTGTATGGTGATCATATGGTGATTACAGTCTTTGATGTATGGTGATAACTATGATGCTGCTTGTGCTGTATTGTCACTAGGATGCTCAATTTAATGTGTGGCAGTCCCTGAAATTCTCTCTGTACTTTATGGTGGTAATCAAGCTGGTCTCTATACTTGTGGCAGTGACTAAGATGCTCTCTGTACTGTATGATGATCACTGGGATTAGGGGCGTAGCAAGTCCTATGGGATCCTCATAGCAACATTTCCCAAGGGCCCACCCTGTGCAAATTATTTAGCAGTTTATCCATTTTGATTGTAAATGATCTAATATTTGCGCTATCTGCCTACTTAGCTGACATGCAGGATTAAATGAATGGTGATTAGCATATAGTAAGCATTATAAACTAAAAAATACAGTATATTTTTAAAAACATGATATAATCTTCCTAATCCTAAATGTTTATGATATAACATGGTATATAAGAAGGCTATGATTCACTAATAAATCAGTTATTGAGGAGAGATGGGCCAGTGACAGCAGATGCACTGCAGCGACACTCTGAGGCGGCCTGGGCCCCATAGCAGCCCCATTCTCTGCACCTACTGTCTGAGATTTGCTACAAAATTGGAAAACTGTGTAGGCATATACTGGGTGTTCAGTCTGCGTCCAGGTCTCCAGTAGGATTGTTTCTACAGTCTGTCCTGGAGTTGGATCCTCAGAGGATTCGACAAGTGTGTATCCATCTTATGGTGGGTACACACTACACGATATGCTCCCTGAGCGATATCGTCTAGTGTGTCCCCGGCAGGCTGTGTTCAATGTCGTTCATGACATTGAGCACAGCCGCTGAACGATATCATTAACGATATCGTTCAGCGCCGGGCTCTCTCCCCCATTCCCTGACATGCAGCAACCTGACGAGATTGTCAGGTTGGCCTGCATGTCAGCCCGATGAACGATGATGACAAACGACCCGCGGGAACGCGCGTCGTCGTCATCGTTCATCTTTTTGGGGTTAAAAATGGACGATAAAGTGGACAACTGAACGATAACGATATCGTTATCGTTCAGTCGCCCACTTTATCGCCCAGTGTGTACGCACCATTAAGCCATGCAGTGTCATATCAGATGAATAATTTTGCTTTATCCATCATTTCTAAATTAAAAACAGACAAAATGGAGGGAGGTGTGTGAAGGAGTAATGGTGCATACACACGGTCAGATCAGTCAGATGAACGATTGAACGATTTTTTTCCAACGATTTGAACGATTGAACAATTTCAGACAGTATTAAAATGAAATCGTCAAAATCTGACTGCAAACACAGACAATGGCCCTGATTCAGACCCACTCGCGAGCGGCTGTCCGTTCAGACCCACTCGGGAACGCCTCTCGTCAGAAGCTGGCCCACTGACATCACTAGTGATGTCAGTGGGAGTGATTTTGGCTCTGATAGAGCCAAAATCACTCCGGAGCTTGCGGTTGAAAACCTCAACCGCAGGCTCCGGCTCGCAGTTTCGATGGTCGCGATGGTCAAGACCATCGCGGCCATCAAACTGCACGCTCGTATAGCCTGTGGGTGGTGACCCACAGCTATACGAGCGTCCAGGAGGACGCTCCATTTTCATGGAGGGCGGCCCTCATTCAGAGCGTGCGCTCTGCTGAGAGCGTACGGCTCTGAATGAGGGCCAATGTCAGATATCGTTATCTGACATGTGGGAACGCGCATCCTTCATCATTGCAGGCCCACATGTCAGATTTTCTTTTAGATATGAACGATTGAACGATTTTTAAAATCGTTATCGTTCAGATCTGACACAAAATTTCAACGTGTGTATGCAACATAAGGGTGACAGGTAAGCACAATTTGTTATATAGTCCTTACCTTTAGATGTTATTCAGATTCTTTTTCTGAAGATGTTGCTGTTCAGGACCTTATTGGAATTTGTAATCCAGCGTTCTTATCAGTAGTCATTATCCAAAGTTGCCTAAATAAAGCAGGAACTACTCAGAGAGAATCAATGTTGGACATAATGTCACCACAAAATGGCTGCCAGTAGCTGGGCATCCTTTATATAGGGCTGTGACCTGCACTGTGACATCACAATGACTGCAGGCAGCAGCTAGAGATGGCTGTAGCTTGGATCCGCTCTGGGCCCAGATGCCCTGCAGCAGCATTCTGGTGAGAATAGAAAAGACGGGGCTCAGGAGATGGCAGCGTAACTCGGTGCAAGGAGAGGTTCGGGCCCCCAAGGAGGCCTGTGCCCCATAGCACCCGCACTCTCCGCACCTGCTATACTGTAGCTATGCCCTTGACTGGAATGCTGTTTGTGCTGTATGATAGGGACAAATATGCTCTCTGTATTGTATGGCTGTCAAGTTGGCTGTTTGCTAGCACCACTTATGGTTGTGTTGGGGCACCTACAGTTTAAATTTGAATGAGGCCACTCTCAGAAATTTTTCCAGGGCAACTTTAAGTTCACAATCCACCCTTACCCACACTGCAGCAGCTCAGATACCTGGCACCCACACTGCAGCAGCTCAGATACCTGCTGTACCCATGCTGTACCCACACTGCAGCAGCACAGATACCTGCTGTACCCACACTGTAGCAGCTCAGATACCTGCTGTACCCCCACTGTAGCAGCTCAGATACCTGCTGTACCCATGCTGTAACCACACTGTAGCAGCTCAGATACCTGCTGTACCCATGCTGTACTCACACTGTAGCAGCTCAGATACCTGCTGTACCCACACTGCAGCAGCTCAGACACCTGGTACCCACACTACAGCAGCTCAGATACCTGGCACCCACACTGCAGCAGCACAGATACCTGCTGTACCCACACTGCAGTAGCTCAGATACCTGCTGTACCCACACTGCAGCAGCTCAGATACCTGGCACCCACACTGCAGCAGCTGAGATACCTGCTGTACCCATGCTGTAGCAGCTCAGACACCTGCTGTACCCATGCTATACCCACACTGCAGCAGCTCAGATACCTGCTGTACCCACACTGCAGCAGCTCAGAATCAGATACATGATGTACCCACACTGCAGCAGCTCAGATACCTGCTGTACCCATGCTGTACCCACACTGCAGCAGCTCAGATACCTGGTACCCAGACTGCAGCAGCACAGATAACTGCATACTTTCCTACTTTTGAAAAAGCATTTCAGGGAGTGTGTGACAGCAGCACCTATGACCGTGGTGGTAAAGTGGGCGTGTCCTGCTACATCTGAGGGGCGTGTCATAATACTGACTTACATCCAAGTGTAAACGAGCCCTGAAGCAGTTACTAAGATCTACTTGTTGATGAAACACACTGATACTTTTAAGAAAATGCATGTAGCCATAGGGATCATTGTGCCTTTTAACCAATGCAGGGAAATTATACCAATGATCCCATTTGAATGTATATATCTTTTCTTTTTTACTATAACAGCGTCATAATGGGGGTAATGTGCAACCAGGGAGATTGCCAGACTCTTCAGGGAGTCAGGGAGATTGCTGCTATTTCAGGGAGTCTTCCTGACAATCAGGGAGAGTTGGCAAGTATGTGCTGTACCCATGCTGTACCCACACTGCAGCAGCTCAGAATCAGACACATGATGTACCCACACTGCAGCAGCTGTACGAATTCACCATGCCTTTATACTACTGTAATAGCAATATAACCTTGCAGAGTGTGTATTTCAAAGGTGTCCAGTTTAAGTGTCTGTTCTAGCAATCATTATGTAAAGTACTCAGACTGGGAATCCATATTGTTACAGCGTGCTCTCCAAATAAGCCATTTCACTGGCAGACAGTGCTCTGCTTCCAATGACTGCTGGAAGAGTGAATGTCAGCTCAGGTTATTGCAGTCTAGTTTTCCTGCCAAGTGTTCTGTGGCCCAGCTGGCAGTGCTGGCACTGACTGACTGACTGCAGTATTACAGTGGACGAATCTCCAATTTGGGGGTTGGGGGCGGCCAACCCCCACCAGTTTGCTATATAAGGAATTACAACCAAGGTTGTTGGAAGGTGTACAACCTCTTACTGCTTGCAATATACTCTACCTGCTCAATATGTCTAAGTGTTTACATTGTTTGACCACAAGCAGCTATTTATTCTACACACACAATATACCCACTTATAGCACCTGTACTGCCTATTAGACGTTCTCCAATCACGTTTCTGTACAGTTTCATAAAGCCGATGTGCTCATATCTGATCTTTGGCCCCAAATTAAGTTTTTGATGATACACTTTATTTATTATTAAGCAGGTGCGTTGGACGATGAGGATCCTGGAAGGACCGTGCGCCCGTCCACTAATGAACCTATCTGTTCAGTTTCTCAGGTTTTTCTTTGATACTGTGAATTTGAGCACTTGGATAAAAGACGAATGGTGTCAGATTTATGATTCAAACTACGTCAAGGAAAACTGGATCAGCCCCCTGCTAAGGTGAGTATTACTCCTACACGGCATAGGGAATAAAAGGGGGAGTGATACCTGACATGGAATACAAGCCATAGATCATGAGGCAACGTTTAATCATATAATCTGCACAATAGGGAACAAGTTATCCCTTCTAATTAAAAAATTTTTTTTTTATTACTTGAAATAATAATTTTTTTTTAATTACGTGACAGAAAAATATATGGAAATGGCGTAAGGCGTAGGAACATATGGAGGCAAAGCACAGCGACTCATAGGGAGGAGGTTATCTGTATATTATTGTATAATCTGTATTGTAGACTGACATCACTACTAGTCCCTGCTGTGCTGGAGGGGTCACTGCTTGTATTTATTAGCTATTGGGCTGTGGATAATATGGAAAAGGTACACAGGGAGTAAGTGATTGGACGAGATATGCAGCCAGCTGGCAGAGACCACCCTCCGCATGAGACAAAACACCCCATTTTTAAATGTGCAAGCAAATAGAGTGATGGAAGGAAGGGGAAAGTGTGTCAGAGATTCGTAGCAGCCTGCCTGGTTCTGGCCTGGGCTGGTTTATTTCCTATAGTACAGGGTGGCCGTAACCTGGCCTAGCCTCTTTTCCCCATCTCTCCACATCTGATCCCTGTTTTACTGGTCACATAAATGATTGCAAATTTGGAGACTGCTCCTGACTCTTATGACTAAAGATGGAACACCGAATTTACAAACCTACACATGTTTTTATTTGTGACCACCATCTTGTGACTGAGGCCCTGAATCAGGGCCGTCCCTGCTCCTTTTTGGAGCGGCCTCCTGGCCGCTCGCATAGCTGTGGGTAACCACCCACAGCTATATTGAGCGGCCAAAATGATAGTCGCGATGGTCAAGACCATCACGACCATCGGGCTTGCGGCGAGATCCTTGCGGTAGGGTCTCGCTGCCGCAAGCCCTGGAGTGCTTTTGGCTCTGTCAGAGCCAAAAGCACTCCCACTGACATCACTAGTGATGTCAGTGGGGCCGGCCCCAGACGGTAGGCGTTCCCATGACGGTAGGCGTTCCCCAGACGGTAGGCGTTCCCCGGCACGCCCACCAAAGGGGGTGTGCTGTCAATCACCATCGACAGCACGCCCCCTTTGCTGCGAGACCCATAACGACGGCTTGGCCGTCGTTATTCGGGTCTCGCACATGCGCACGACGGAGCCGGCTCCCTGGTGCACATGCGCACTTGGGCAACATCGACCCGCTTGCGAGCGGGTCTGAATCAGGCCCTGAGTCCCCCTGATTCTTCAATATAAACCTATAACTGTGCATTTGTCCACTAGGTGGCAGTCTGAGGTTCTATATTTACAATATAAGCCTAGAATTGTAAGTTTCTCCGCTAGTTGGCAGCCTGAAGTAGACCTAGAACTATGTGTTTCTACACTAGGTGGGGTTCTGAATATTTTTTATTTCAAGTTATTTATATAGCGCACACATTCTTATTCTGCAGCGCTGTTCTCAGTAATTTACATCAGTGCTTGCCCAAGCGGAGTTTACAATCTATAATCCCTACTACATATACATAGATACACACTAGGGTTATTTTTTTGGGTTGGGAGCCAATTAACCTACTGGGAGGAAACAGGAGTACCCAACTTAAATCCACGCAAGCACGGGGAGAATATACAAACTCCACACAGTTAGAGTTGTGGTGGGAACTGAAGCCAAGACCTCAGTGCTGTGAGGCAGTAATGCTAACCATTACACCATCCATGTTGCCCATAATAAAATATAAACCTAGAACTGTGCATTTCTTCACTGGGGGGTAAATTTACTAAGATGGGAGTTCTATTAAGAAGTGATGTTGCCCATAGCAACCAATTAGATTCTACTTCTCATTTATCTAGCACCTTCTAGAAGATAATACCTGGAATCTGATTGGTTGCTGTGGGCAACATCGCTTCTTAATATAACTCCAATTTTAGTAAATTCTTCCCTTGGTGTCAGCTTGAAGTTCTATATTTACAATATAGACCTAGAACTGTGAGTTTCTCCACTAGGTGTCAGCCTGAAGAAGTTCTGAATATATATGATAAACCTAGAACTGCAAGTTTCTCCACCAGGTGGCAGCCTGGAGTTCTGAATATACATTATAAACCTAGAACTGTGCATTTCTCCACTAGGTGGCAGCCTGAAGTTCTGAATTTAATTGATGTCCTTGGAAGTAAATCGGTAAATAGTTCTACACCAGTGAAAGGCTCTAAAGTGACGGATGTGAAAGAGTTCAATTTAACAAAGCCCAAACCAAGGACCATACCAGTACCACAAAGAATACCAGTCCAGAAGCCTCATCAACCTGTAAGTTGTTTTCATGTGTGGTAGTTGGTTGTGTATTCTGTGTTTACATATTGGTAGATTCCTAAAGGAGTAGACTTATCTTTTGCATTCTTACTCCCATCAGGGTTCCTCGCAGGAGTAGTTAGTTGCTTTCCTTCCCGAACTGTAGCGTTGAGAACAGATAGCTGTGATTTTGGGCCTCATTGAGTATAAATAGCTATAAATCCGACCCCTGCAGATGGCAACCTTTGGCCAAGAGTTCTTTGCATGGCGAGGAGCATTCAGCGTAGGGCTAGACAATCTGCTGTAAGTTTAATGATGCTTAGATGTACAACATCTAGCCGAATATACAATGCTGCAGCTATTGTGTATCTTGCAAAAATTAAGAATCATGCAATCGAGTGCTGAACATGGTATCACTGGGCCCCCCATAGTAATGTGTAGGGCAGGGCCATACAGGGCTTCACTGTGCATATGCTGGCCCTCGACCTCTGGAGTGTGGACTAGCATTGCTGGGCTTGGCTCACCTCCAGGCCCAATAGTGGCCACCATTCCACTGCAGTGGTGGTAGCAGCACAGCTGCACACATTTATACCTGGTACTCTTTTTTACCTAGCCTCGGAGCCTCTAGCCATTTTTTTCTAGGCCATAACACTGAGCGCCCGAGCGGTGGCCCCCTCTAGACATGTATATATTTATTTGCAGACCTGCAGCTATATTTGTCAGACTCTCCCTGATTGATCGCCCTCATCATTTTTTTTTTTTGGTCAGCCAGGTTTATTAGGACAATATAATGCTGTGACAACAAAGTCACCCAGGACCTGATTCACTGACGATCGCAACTGCGATTGCAATAGCGATTACGCACGCAGCTTAACTGCCATAGTATGCTAATCCATTGCAATCGCTATGCTGCCGCAGCAATGTTTAGCAAGACTGCGAAAATATCGGTAACATCGAGTACCATCGCAGCCTCACGCACACTTGCACAAGCCCTGACCTTACTCAGAAATTGCTAACTTCAGCGCACGCTATGAGTCCTCAGGCTGCATAAGGCAGTGCAGTGGATAATTTATGCACGCCCCTGAAACGGCGTTCAAATGCACTGGCACGCCTGCGTTTCCCCGATCCCCCCCATCACCACCCACAAACGGAACTTCCTGTCAATCACAGTAGGATGTGTCTGCGTAGTCACTGCGATCGATGTGGCCAGTTTACGCACGCGTACTGCGATGCATGCGCAAAACACAACAATCGCCCGATTATGTGCGTATTAGCAACTGCGATCCAAGCTGAATCAGGCCCTCAGTCACTAATATGTCTCGTTCCTTCCTGATAGGTTAGTGACACCCCAGGGCCTCCTGCATAGGTTTTCCTTGTCATCCATATATAGGATTTCCTTCTCATCCATATATAGGATTTCCTTGTCATCCATATATAGGATATCCTTGTCATCCATATATAGGATATCCTTGTCATCCATATATAGGATATCCTTCTCATCCATATATAGGATTTCCTTCTCATCCATATATAGGATATCCTTGTCATCCATATATAGGATATCCTTGTCATCCATATATAGGATATCCTTCTCATCCATATATAGGATTTCCTTGTCATCCATATATAGGATTTCCTTGTCATCCATATATAGGATTTCCTTGTCATCCATATATAGGATATCCTTCTCATCCATATATAGGATTTCCTTGTCATCCATATATAGGATATCCTTCTCATCCAGATATAGGATATCCTTCTCATCCATATATAGGATTTCCTTCTCATCCATATATTAGGATATCCTTCTCATCCATATATAGGATATCCTCATCCATATATAGGATTTCCTTCTCATCCATATAGGATTTCCCTCTCATCCATATATAGGATAGCCTTCTCATCCATATATAGGATAGCCTTCTCATCCATATATAGGATATCCTTCTCATCCATATATAGGATTTCCTTCTCATCCATATATAGGATTTCCTTCTCATCCATATATAGGATTTCCTTCTCATCCATATATAGGATATCCTTCTCATCCATATATAGGATATCCTTCTCATCCATATATAGGATATCCTTCTCATCCATATATAGGATTTCCTTCTCATCCATATATAGGATTTCCTTCTCATCCATATATAGGATATCCTTGTCATCCATATATAGGATATCCTTGTCATCCATATATAGGATTTCCTTCTCATCCATATATAGGATTTCCTTCTCATCCATATATAGGATTTCCTTCTCATCCATATATAGGATATCCTTCTCATCCATATATAGGATATCCTTCTCATCCATATATAGGATTTCCTTGTCATCCATATATAGGATATCCTTCTCATCCATATATAGGATATCCTTCTCATCCATATATAGGATATCCTCAATCCATATATAGGATTTCCTTCTCATCCATATATAGGATTTCCTTCTCATCCATATATAGGATATCCTTCTCATCCATATATAGGATATCCTTCTCATCCATATATAGGATATCCTTCTCATCCATATATAGGATATCCTCATCCATATATAGGATTTCCTTCTCATCCAGATATAGGATTTCCTTCTCATCCATATATAGGATTTCCTTCTCATCCATATATAGGATATCCTTCTCATCCATATATAGGATTTCCTTCTCATCCATATATAGGATATCCTTCTCATCCATATATAGGATTTCCTTCTCATCCATATATAGGATTTCCTTCTCATCCATATATAGGATATCCTTCTCATCCATATATAGGATATCCTTCTCATCCATATATAGGATATCCTTGTCATCCATATATAGGATTTCCTTCTCATCCATATATAGGATTTCCTTCTCATCCATATATAGGATTTCCTTCTCATCCATATATAGGATATCCTTCTCATCCATATATAGGATTTCCTTCTCATCCATATATAGGATTTCCTTCTCATCCATATATAGGATATCCTTCTCATCCATATATAGGATATCCTCATCCATATATAGGATTTCCTTCTCATCCATATATAGGATTTCCTTCTCATCCATATATAGGATTTCCTTCTCATCCATATATAGGATTTCCTTCTCATCCATATATAGGATATCCTTCTCATCCATATATAGGATTTCCTTCTCATCCATATATAGGATTTCCTTCTCATCCATATATAGGATATCCTTCTCATCCATATATAGGATATCCTTCTCATCCATATATAGGATTTCCTTCTCATCCATATATAGGATTTCCTTCTCATCCATATATAGGATTTCCTTCTCATCCATATATAGGATATCCTTCTCATCCATATATAGGATTTCCTTCTCATCCATACATAGGATTTCCTTCTCATCCATACATAGGATTTCCTTCTCATCCATACATAGGATTTCCTTCTCATCCATATATAGGATTTCCTTCTCATCCATATATAGGATTTCCTTCTCATCCATATATAGGATTTCCTTCTCATCCATATATAGGATTTCCTTCTCATCCATCTATAGGATTTCCTTCTCATCCATCTATAGGATTTCCTTCTCATCCATCTATAGGATATCCTTCTCATCCATCTATAGGATATCCTTCTCATCCATCTATAGGATATCCTTCTCATCCATCTATAGGATATCCTTCTCATCCATCTATAGGATATCCTTCTCATCCATATATAGGATTTCCTTCTCATCCATACATAGGATTTCCTTCTCATCCATACATAGGATTTCCTTCTCATCCATACATAGGATTTCCTTCTCATCCATACATAGGATTTCCTTCTCATCCATATATAGGATATCCTTCTCATCCATATATAGGATTTCCTTCTCATCCATATATAGGATTTCCTTCTCATCCATATATAGGATTTCCTTCTCATCCATATATAGGATTTCCTTCTCATCCATATATAGGATTTCCTTCTCATCCATCTATAGGATTTCATTCTCATCCATCTATAGGATATCCTTCTCATCTATCTATAGGATATCCTTCTCATCCATATATAGGATATCCTTCTCAACCATCTATAGGATATCCTTCTCATCCATATATAGGATTTCCTTCTCATCCATATATAGGATATCCTTCTCATCCATATATAGGATTTCCTTCTCATCCATATATAGGATTTCCTTCTCATCCATACATAGGATTTCCTTCTCATCCATATATAGGATATCCTTCTCATCCATCTATAGGATTTCCTTCTCATCCATATATAGGATATCCTTCTCATCCATCTATAGGATATCCTTCTCATCCATATGTAGGATTTCCTTCTCATCCATATATAGGATTTCCTTCTCATCCATATATAGGATTTCCTTCTCATCCATATATAGGATATCCTTCTCATCCATATATAGGATTTCCTTCTCATCCATATATAGGATTTCCTTCTCATCCATATATAGGATATCCTTCTCATCCATATATAGGATATCCTCATCCATATATAGGATATCCTTCTCATCCATATATAGGATATCCTCATCCATATATAGGATTTCCTTCTCATCCACATATAGGATTTCCTTCTCATCCACATATAGGATTTCCTTCTCATCCATATATAGGATTTCCTTCTCATCCATATATAGGATTTCCTTCTCATCCATATATAGGATATCCTTCTCATCCATATATAGGATTTCCTTCTCATCCATATATAGGATTTCCTTCTCATCCATATATAGGATTTCCTTCTCATCCATATATAGGATATCCTTCTCATCCATATATAGGATATCCTTCTCATCCATATATAGGATTTCCTTCTCATCCATATATAGGATTTCCTTCTCATCCATATATAGGATATCCTTCTCATCCATATATAGGATTTCCTTCTCATCCATACATAGGATTTCCTTCTCATCCATACATAGGATTTCCTTCTCATCCATATATAGGATATCCTTCTCATCCATATATAGGATTTCCTTCTCATCCATATATAGGATTTCCTTCTCATCCATATATAGGATTTCATTCTCATCCATATATAGGATATCCTTCTCATCCATCTATAGGATATCCTTCTCATCCATCTATAGGATATCCTTCTCATCCATCTATAGGATATCCTTCTCATCCATATATAGGATTTCCTTCTCATCCATATATAGGATATCCTTCTCATCCATATATAGGATTTCCTTCTCATCCATATATAGGATATCCTTCTCATCCATATATAGGATTTCCTTCTCATCCATATATAGGATATCCTTCTCATCCATATATAGGATTTCCTTCTCATCCATATATAGGATTTCCTTCTCATCCATATATAGAATATCCTTCTCATCCATATATAGGATTTCCTTCTCATCCATATATAGGATTTCCTTCTCATCCATATATAGGATATCCTCATCCATATATAGGATATCCTCATCCATATATAGGATATCCTTCTCATCCATATATAGGATATCCTCATCCATATATAGGATATCCTTCTCATCCATATATAGGATTTCCTTCTCATCCATATATAGGATTTCCTTCTCATCCATATATAGGATATCCTTCTCATCCATTTATAGGATATCCTTCTCATCCATATATAGGATTTCCTTCTCATCCATATATAGGATTTCCTTCTCATCCATATATAGGATATCCTTCTCATCCATATATAGGATTTCCTTCTCATCCATATATAGGATTTCCTTCTCATCCATATATAGGATATCCTTCTCATCCATATATAGGATATCCTTCTCATCCATATATAGGATATCCTTCTCATCCATATATAGGATATCCTTCTCATCCATATATAGGATTTCCTTCTCATCCATATATAGGATTTCCTTCTCATCCATATATAGGATATCCTTCTCATCCATATATAGGATTTCCTTCTCATCCATATATAGGATATCCTTCTCATCCATATATAGGATTTCCTTCTCATCCATATATAGGATTTCCTTCTCATCCATATATAGGATATCCTCATCCATATATAGGATATCCTTCTCATCCATATATAGGATTTCCTTCTCATCCATATATAGGATATCCTCATCCATATATAGGATATCCTTCTCATCCATATATAGGATTTCCTTCTCATCCATATATAGGATTTCCTTCTCATCCATATATAGGATATCCTTCTCATCCATATATAGGATATCCTTCTCATCCATATATAGGATTTCCTTCTCATCCATATATAGGATTACCTTCTCATCCATATATAGGATATCCTCATCCATATATAGGATATCCTTCTCATCCATATATAGGATTTCCTTCTCATCCATATATAGGATTTCCTTCTCATCCATATATAGGATATCCTTCTCATCCATATATAGGATATCCTTCTCATCCATATATAGGATATCCTTCTCATCCATATATAGGATTTCCTTCTCATCCATATATAGGATATCCTTCTCATCCATATATAGGATTTCCTTCTCATCCATCTATAGGATTTCCTTCTCATCCATCTATAGGATTTCCTTCTCATCCATCTATAGGATATCCTTCTCATCCATCTATAGGATATCCTTCTCATCCATATGTAGGATTTCCTTCTCATCCATATATAGGATTTCCTTCTCATCCATATATAGGATTTCCTTCTCATCCATATATAGGATATCCTTCTCATCCATATATAGGATTTCCTTCTCATCCATATATAGGATTTCCTTCTCATCCATATATAGGATATCCTTCTCATCCATATATAGGATATCCTCATCCATATATAGGATTTCCTTCTCATCCACATATAGGATTTCCTTCTCATCCACATATAGGATTTCCTTCTCATCCATATATAGGATATCCTTCTCATCCATATATAGGATTTCCTTCTCATCCACATATAGGATTTCCTTCTCATCCACATATAGGATTTCCTTCTCATCCATATATAGGATTTCCTTCTCATCCATATATAGGATATCCTTCTCATCCATATATAGGATTTCCTTCTCATCCATATATAGGATTTCCTTCTCATCCATATATAGGATATCCTTCTCATCCATATATAGGATATCCTTCTCATCCATATATAGGATTTCCTTCTCATCCATATATAGGATTTCCTTCTCATCCATATATAGGATATCCTTCTCATCCATATATAGGATATCCTTCTCATCCATATATAGGATATCCTTCTCATCCATATATAGGATTTCCTTCTCATCCATATATAGGATATCCTTCTCATCCATATATAGGATTTCCTTCTCATCCATATATAGGATTTCCTTCTCATCCATCTATAGGATTTCCTTCTCATCCATATATAGGATATCCTTCTCATCCATATATAGGATTTCCTTCTCATCCATATATAGGATTTCCTTCTCATCCATATATAGTATATCCTTCTCATCCATATATAGGATTTCCTTCTCATCCATATATAGGATTTCCTTCTCATCAATATATAGGATTTCCTTCTCATCCATATATAGGATATCCTTCTCATCCATATATAGGATATCCTCATCCATATATAGGATATCCTTCTCATCCATATATAGGATATCCTCATCCATATATAGGATTTCCTTCTCATCCATATATAGGATATCCGTCTCATCCATATATAGGATTTCCTTCTCATCCATATATAGGATTTCCTTCTCATCCATATATAGGATTTCCTTCTCAGGCTTTTCTCTGCCTCTCTTGCTGCTGACAAATCCTACATTTATTTGAATGGCAAATCTGCTTTGATTTCATTTATAAAGTAATATTCATGACAGCTTTATTTTTGTACTAATTTGACAGAAAAAATATATATTTGTATGATCACTTTATGTCAAAGGAAAATTTCTTTCTGGAATTTGGGAGATAATTGTTACTGAAAGGAAAAAAAAAATGAAGGTTAAAAACATATAACCAGCAATAACAGCACAGAAGCAATATGTGCTTTGTACAGGGAGAGAATTGAAGAAAATGTTGCCCCTTTCATGTGTCAGCGGTATCACTGGACTGCAGTCACGGGGCCGGATTCACTACGGATCGCTATTGCCATCGCAACTGCGATTGCGCATGCAATTCTGCTGCGAACATATGCTAATGACTGCAATCGCAAAGCCGTCGCACAGCCAGCATAGAGACGCCCACCTCTGCTATCTCACATCCGTAATATCTTTGCAGTCCTGTGTATACATCGGTAATATCGAGTAACATCGGCACCTCACGCACAATCACAGCAGCTCTGACCTTACTCAGAAATGAAGAACTTCGTCGCACGCGAGTACACAAGCTGCCGTCGCAGTGTCTAATTTATGCGCGCCCATGCAGCTGCGTTCAGATGGACAGGCACGCCTGCGTATCTCCATCCACTCCCCCTCACCACACGCAAGCACTGATGTCCTGTCCCTCGGTCTGCGATGGCTTTGTATCTGCGTAGGTGATCACAGTGTGGTCGCAATGCTAACTCACGCGCACACACTGCAGTGATTATGCAGCACGCACCATCCGCCGATCCGCGTGCGCTGTTGCAGTTGCAATCCATGATGAATCAGGACCACAGTCTGTCAGCTCATAGAAGCAGGGGGAGTGGTCCCAACTCCACTCTACCTCATCTACAGCTGTCTAACCAGGAGCTGTGCTCACTATATACATATGTTCTATGGCAAGTGCGACAGCTCTCTCCTCTCCCGACTGTCAGTGCTGTGCAGCTACAGTCCAGTAGTGGGGTGGGAGACCCCCACTGAAGAGCTACATGGGGTGTCCCTGAGTTGCAGTGGTTTGTGTCACAGGTATTGCATGCTGATGTGGCATTTTGGCTTCTCAATGGCCTCTGCACCCTAGATTTAGGGGGAGAATCTTGGGGAGAGATAAAAGTGGAGAGGTTTCTTATAGCAACCAATCAGCTTCTGTCATTTATCTAGCACAGCCTGTAAAATAACAGCTTATTGGTTGCTATGAGCAACTTCTCCACTTCATCTCAGGATACTTAGTGATGCCATCTTTTAGCCTTTCTACTTATGCTGGGTACACACTTGACGATGTGTACCCAGCCGATGTTTCGTGTGGCGGGTCCCGGCGGGGATGCCGGCTTTGGCAAGTGCGTACACACTTGCCGATGCTGGGAATGACAGCGGGGGCCATGCTGCATTCGTCAGCATGGCCCCCATTGTTGATATCGCCCATCAGACATGCATGCAGGTAAGAGGGGTGATGACGAAGTGTGGGAGCGCGCATAGTCAGCGGCATAGCGGGTACACACTGCCCGATCTGGATGATATGGGCGGATCGGAAAACATATCGTCTAGTGTGTACCTGGCTTTAGTCATGTCATCTGGGTAATTAGCAATGCCATCTTTAAGCCTGGATAATTAGCGATGCCATCTTTTAGCCTGGAGAATTAGCAATGCCATTTTTTATTCTGGATAATTAGCGATGCCATCTTTTAGCCTGGAGAGTTAGCGATGCTATCTTTTATTCTGGATAATTAGTGATGCCATCTTTTAGCCTGGAGAGTTAGCGATGCTATCTTTTATTCTGGATAATTAGTGATGCCATCTTTTAGCCTGGGTACTTAGCGATGCCATCTTTTAGCCTGGGTACTTAGCGATGCCATAATTTAACCTGGGTACTTAGCGATTCCATAATTTAGCCTGGGTACTTAGTAATGCCATCTTTTAGTCTGGATACTTAGCGGTGCCATCTTTTAGCCTGGGTACTTAGCTATGCCATCTTTTAGCCTGGGTACTTAGCGATGCCAACTTTTAATCTGGATATTTAGCGATGCCATCTTTTAATCTGGATACTTAGCAATGCCATTTTTTAAGTTGGATATTTAGCGATGCCATCTTTTAATCTGGATACTTAGCGATGCCATTTTTTAATCTGGATACTTAACGATGCCATCTTTTAGCCTGGATACTTAGCGATGCCATCTTTTAGCCTGGATACTTAGCGATGCCATCTTTTAGCCTGGATACTTAGCGATGCCATCTTTTAGCCTGGATACTTAGCGATGCCATCTTTAACCTGGATACTTAGCGATGCCATCTTTTATAGTGATATTTTGCAGCAGCAGCAACGTCTAATTTTTAGGAGGTTTACAATTTAATTATTTACTGTAGATGGCAATTATTATACCACCAGGCCCTAAGGAAAGGTGTCCTTCTCTCTACTACTACTATACTCCTGTATTAATCCAGCACTTTTAGATTTTTCCTTCGTTTCTGATCTGCCGTTTTAATAATAATAATTTAGGGGGCTTTTATATATAAAATGCACTTTTACAGATCCTGTCACTGTTTCCTTCCAAAGTATGAAAAATAAATGTTATACTCCCAATAGTCATCTTTACAATAATCCCCACATAAGCTATGCAGCCATTAGTTATTGTAACCAGGTGACACACACTTTTTATATAAATGAATGTGCCTAAGTGCTCGCTGTAATTGCATCAGGTACTTGTCTATAATCCTGCTCATCAACAGCGCCAAGATATACAGTATATTTGACTGACATTCAGTATTGTTCCTTGGAGATGTATACCTTTGGCTAACCACTGCTACTTATGGACACCGGTCAATGTACCTACACGGGTCCATCAACACTGACAGGACAGAAAAAGCATTGGTAGACAGACAACATGAGGGACTGTAGCAGACGTGGCTCCAGGTTGGCTCGGCCAGTGAGCAGCCGCATTAACTGAGGAAAACTGGTAGAAGATTCTGGATCTCTACTTCCAGTGGCGTCACTAAGGCTATGCAGACTGCACCGAGTGACACCATCCGTGGAAATGTCACCAAAATTATGAAGCCGATAACGTCACAGTTTCACGCCCGGCTTCCGGTCACTGAGGAGGAGCCGGCAGTGCAGGCAGAGTTATGAAAATGGGGGCATGCCACATTGTCATGCCCCCTTTTCGGATGGTCACACCTGGTTCTTATACCACACTGGGTGACACCAACCCAAGTGATGCCACTGTCTACATCTGTTTTATTCACTTGGGAAAGACAGATTCGGATTTGAAACTATGACAGGGATTTAGGTCCGGACTGGGACTAAAAACTGTCCCTGGCACCTAAAGCACGCAGGCCCGGATTGGCGACGACGTCTGGCTCCTGAGGTCCCCCTCTTGGCTATTCAGGCAGCTCCCAGCCTCCCCAAGTATGCGCAAAGTGATGTCATGACATAACGTCGTGCCTTACATCCATCTATTGAGCAGAGCACCAGGAGGCAGAGCTACTTAGCTAGGTCTCCAAACGGCTCTGCCTCTAGCTGCCCACCTGGGGCGGATCTAGAAATTTTAATTAAGAGGGGAGTATCAACAATTAATATAGACTCCTGCCCTTTCTATTCCTGACTCATCCTACTTCTTGTTCTATACTCAGTTATAATACAAATGTAATTAAAATTAAAACAATTTCCCCTTGTATTCAAAGCACTCTGCATGCTCAGCCCTCCATCAGGGCACTTGTCATCTCCGCTTTGGTTGATCATTTGGTGCTGAGCAGTTTTTGGAGGGCACATCTGTATACTCTGTATTACAGCATACATAATGTAAGTAAGCATATTTGTAGGCATTGGTGGGTAACTCTTGTCCTGCAAGTCATGGACTCATGGTATATTAGAGCAGCACAGATGGTGTAATGGTTAGCATTACTGCCTCACAGCACCGAGGTCATGGGTTCGATTCCCACTACGGCCCTAGCTGTGTGGACTTTCTATATTCTCCCTGTGCTTGCGTGGGTTTCGTCCGGGTGCTCCGCTTTCCTCCCACACTCCAAAAATGTACATTTAGGTTAATTGTCTCCCAACAAAAATTAACCCTAGTGGGTAAGCTCCTCTGGGGCAGGGACTGATGTGTATCGCCAAATATGTAAAGCGCTGCAGAAAATGTGTGCGCTATATAAATAACTGGTAATAAAAAAATATATTAGTTGTGTAAATACTTTGTGATGCAGGTGCTGCCCCCCTGAGGGACCAAGGGGTACTTGGTTTTATATATTATGCATTATATATCGCTGCTCTAGAGCACTGCTTATATAGAGATGACTGCATTGCAGCATATACTGGAAACTGTAATACCTACTATTTATTTAATGCAGGTCCCTGAGAGTACGTACAAAACTCCAAAGGAACATGAGCTTCTTCAAGGGAAAAAACTGAATAATCGCAAGAAAGCAGAGGTATGTATCCAAAGAGGTATAAGTCACATATTGCAGTGGTTCCTAAACCGGATGCCGCGGTACCCTGGGGAGCCTTGGGGCACTTGCAGGGGTGCCACGGGTTGGTGGTTGAGGACCAAATCAAATTATTTATGGTCCATGTGATAGGCGAAATCAAAGCTGGTGGCTGCATTCATAAAACATGTGGACAAACAGAATCCCAACCATGTCCACCACCACATAACTGACCGTAAGGGTGACAGGTAAGAACAATTTATTTTATTTCATCATTTTGGCAGACTTCCTCAATAAGAAACTTGTAGCCTAGGGCTGCCATGAAAACAATGCTGAATAGGGTCCCGTGATTCAGAAAAGTTTGGGAACCGCTGACATATTGTATCGTGCAACACTTGTCTCTTCCATATCTTCCAAGCACATGTAGCCAAACGTATTTAATGCTTATTCTGCATTGTGGTAAATAGTCCTCTCATTGCACTGCTTAGGTACATAATCACCATTATACATAGATTTTACTTCTCAATAAATTCTTACATAGAAGACAGCGAATCTGGGTTTCTGTCTGCTGAGTAACCATGGTTATGTGCTGGCGACCATCTGATCCACACAGGCAACAGCAGACCACCAGGGACTACTATGTATAATATATATATATTTATTTATTTATATATATATATATTATTTATTTATTAACAGTTTCTTATATAGCGCAGCATATTCCGTTGCGCTTTACATATATATATATTTATTTAATGGAAAGGCCTTCCTGTTCTGCTATTTGATGCAGTTGAAACATTATGATGTACCTTTGCACGCTATGGACATGATTCAAATATAAATATTTTTTCTATTTTTCTGTATATGGATGTGCTGGCTCTTTTGTTTTATATATATATATAGATATATATATATATATATATATTGTAAAAAACGTGGTATTTGGCGCTAAGTACTCCAATCAAGTCTTTTGATGATAATTTTCATTAACTAGAGCACTCCCCGGACATTAAGGGTGGCAGCTCCTTCTCTCATTAACTGTTGTTCAGACAGCGTATAAATCCTGTAGAAACATAAAGTGGAGAGAGAGCGCCTCCTAGTGTAGTATTATTAATATAAGTAACCTTCACCAGGTACAATCACCCTCTGTGTGAATGAAGGTGTACCTTATAAAGTGGAATACACCACTTATATATCGGCATGAACAACCAAAATAGGTCCTCAATTTCTACTTTCTGGAACCGACTCGATATCTTATATCATATGTCACCAGGCATGGTATAACTGCATAGGAAGGAAAAAAGAGAGAACCGTAGTGTAATACTAAACACACAAATTTATTTAAACACTTTATATACCCCACTGGTAGACGATATCACCTGTCACAGCATGCACAACCTCAAAGCGTTTTGTCCGTTCAAAATAATCTGGACTTCATCAGGAGGATGTCAACAGTATGTCAACGTTTCAGTCCCGAAGGACCTTTGTCAAGACTCCAGCATCACAGTATATTCCTTGTTGCCTGGTTCTAAGGAATATCTATCTTTGTAAAGATGGTGCATATGCTGTGATGCTGGAGTCTTGCCAAAGGTCCTTCGGGACTGAAACGTTGACATACCTTTAAATCCTGGCTCTACTTGTTAAATAGCGTGATACTTTACCTCTGGTGAGGGCCCTCTTTTTTTCTCTAATTTTGGGAAATACGTTTGGATATACAAATCAACCATTTCTATGGTTTGAGGATTGCACCCCATCTTTGAAGTATTGGAATGAGATGTGAGTGCAGGCTAAAAATTGACTATATATATGTATATATTCATGTTTATTTGTATTCATTATCTATATGTATGTATTTTTACTCAGAGACGCCTGTTAGTACACACTGGGGGCCTGATGTCAGACACATCATATTCTTGCGCATGCGTCCACAGTACGTGCGCACAGAGGGCCTGATTCAGAGATGGACAGAATTACAGAGTCGCACACAAGCGGCTGTGCATCTCCGTCCATCTAAACTGCAGCAGGAGGTGTATGTAGGAAACAGACACCTCCTTGCTGCATCTGCCATCCTAATGCTGCCACCGAGGTGGCAGCCAGGGATCACCACCACGACCATCGTTTGCAGTGGTTGCCAGTTTGGCCAGACTGTGGTACCTGACCGGGTCCTAGCAGCTGCGAGGCCAGGAAATCTGCATCCAGCCACGCAGACCCTTACTTCACCCCCCCTGAAAACAGGGGCAACACGCACACTCCCCAACCCCCCATGTCAATCATGCTGCGACTTGGGGGGAGGGGGGTCTGCGAACAAGTTCGTAGGACCCGTTCTTCACATGCGCTGACCAGGGGCGTAACTAGACCTAAGGGGGCCCCATAGTGACATTTTCACGGACCCCCTTAGGTCAACCATAACCCCTCCACACACATCACCCCCACACACATACAGCGCTGCACCCATACAGATCCCCCCTCTCTCAGGTCCCCCCTCACACAGATATTCCCCCTTACTCAGATCCCCCTCACACACTCTCCCCACTCACTTAGGAACCCCCGACACAGTTCTCTGCTCCCACCTGACTCACACATATAGCGCTTCACCCACACATAGATCATTTCTAAGTCTTTCTGATAATCTTTCAGTAACTTTTCACAGGATTCTGCACCGTTCCTCATCAGACATCCCCAGCATGACTTTCTATTGGTTGTTGTGGCCGTGTCTTGTCTGTGTCTTTTGAGAGGTGTCAGCTCATGAGATAAACACAGACTGGGAACACTGCAAGGACAATTGTTCTCTTTATAAAAGCTTTTTCATCCGCAAAGCAGTTTGTCACTAGGAACACAGCCATTAATGAGATTACCAATAGACAGTGGGGAATCTGTCTGCGAAGCATAATTTAGACCCTGTCAAACAATGGACAGGATCATGGTATCAAACACGGACTGACCCAGGTCCCTGTCCACAATACACAGCTCCCCATTCCAGTGATGTGCGGTGAGGTAAATGGCTGGGGAGGCACTGGCTAGTATCAGAGCAAGATTTACAGATACAAATATGATACATAGGGGGAGGGGCCCTAGATTGCACACCCTAAGCACAATGTGAGGTGCTACCTGCTGAGACTTGTAGTGCTGCAACCATGAAGAGACAAATGCAAGTGCACACTCTAACCATGCAGAACCTAATAATATAACTGCTAAATAGCATCAAAGAGGTTCTTTGCATAATAATGGCCATAATTATGGGCCTGCCCACCTGAGGGTTCATGTGGGCATTATACAAAGGTGCAGCAGGATATAGGGCCTCATTCAGAGGCGGTCGGAGGATGCAAGCGGTCGCTCAGAAACTGGGTGGCCACTTGCATCCTGACCGCCCGCCTCTGTTGCGGTCGTTAGGCTGTGGGTTAACACCCACAGCTTTAACGACCGCTCGGGTGATGGTCGCGATGGTCAGAGACCATCGCGACCATCGGGGCTTACGACGAGACCCTAGGGTAGGGTCTCACTTGTCGTAAGCCCCGAGAGAGCTTCTGGCTCTGTCAGAGCCGGAAGCTCTCCACTGACATCACTAGTGATGTCAGTGGGGCCTCCCCCAAACGGCAGGCATTCCCATGGGAATGCCTCCGTTTGGGCTGCCACCCCCCCGGGCCGCCTTCCAAATGGGGCGAGCTGTCAATCAACATCGACAGCTCGCCCCGTTTGGAAAGAGACCCGCTACGACCAGCGCTGTCGGTCGTAGCGGGTCTCACGCATGCGCACGAGGGAGCCGACTCCCTCGTGCGCATGCGCACTGGTCAAACATCGAGGCGGCCGTGCGGTCGTAGACCGTACGGCCGCCTCTGAATACAGCCCATAGTGCTGGAAATTTGGTGTATTTTGATCAGGGATGTGCGGAAAAGGTAGATAGGGGAGGTAGTGCCTCACCTGCCATAAATTTTTTACTGCAGAGTTTAGACTGTAAAAATGATTAGAATAATACAAAGATTATATTTATAATATTTTCTTTACATTTTTCTTATAATTTTTTTAGTCAAAACTCTGGAGTATACCTAAGTATGACTGGAAAGGCTCTGCCTCACCTGCCTCACTTTACCGCACATCCCTGCCCCATTCAGCCATACAGAGACCTGTAGGACATCTGATCTTGTTATGACAGCAAAATAACAGGCACATTACCAGGCCCAGTGACGGTAATTTACGAAGGACTGCTGATGCACTGGAAAGGGTATTGGACTTTCAGGAACTTGGTAGACAACTATATAAGCTGGGTTTGGGGTACTAAAACCCTGGCCCCAATAGCAATGGCACCCCCTGCACCCACTATAGCTACCCCCATGCCTGTAAAATTCACCAATTACCACCTCTGACTTGTGTATAGGTCCTGGAGGGAAATGACTCCTTTCAAGCTATGCTATAGGTAAATGAACACCATACATACCTACTGTTATCTGTCCCCCTCAGAGTGTTGTTCCCATAGAGGAGATGCCGGTGCCGACTATCGGCGAGAGTAATCATTATAATTATGACCTCGCCACTCACGGTGCAATACTACTAGTAATGGCATCACGCAGAGTGAGTGTGGTGACGATGGTATGATTTGCTGGGAATCACTTCATCATGCTTCCCTATCTCCTCCATTTCACTAGGAAGTGGGCGTCCTGCTCTACCAGGAGTCCATGGGACTTCTCAAAATTTTGGAGTCTCCCGGACATTCCGGGACAGTAGGCAAGTATGGAGAACAATGAAGCCTATCAATAGGGAGTGTGCCCAGATGTAACAACTTAAGGCCCCCCCACACACGGCGCGATTTGCAAACGTTCCGATGTCGTTAACATTTTCCCCTTTAAAATCCTGAACAAACCATATTGTGCCTACACGTGGAACGATTGTACAAATGACCAAACGATATAGAAGGCTCGTTAACGATTGCAAATTGTTAATGATATATCGTTTGGCAGCAAACAACCTCACGATGCATCTGCTGGAACATTTAAAAACAATGAAGGAGAGTGGCCAGGATCAGTGACGACAAATCGTCCATTGCATCGTTCATCGAGCACACACACGAAACGTTGTGTGTCAAATCGTGAAAGATAGGTCGATATCTTCCTGCAGGTTCAATTGATCAGTGACCAAGATCAGCGACAGCGGGGGCACGCATCAGCGTCGTAATCTTCCCCACACACGGCACTTTTGACACGATTGAAAACGGCCAAATTGTGTAAAAAAAATCGCACCGTGTGTGGGGGCTTGTACAACTCAGGTATGGGGGTAAATTTACTAAAGGTCGATTTGGCATTTTGAGTGATTTGAGGTGCGATTTTCATTCGATTTGGCTTCAATTTGGGTTTTGAGTATTTACTAAAGGCCAAATCTCATGTAAATCGCAAGCCTCCCCCGCATGCTGGTACTTGGAGAACCACGAGGACCAGCATGCGGGGCATTAAGGGCCCACTGGGACTTGTAGTTCACCTGTAAAAAAATGTTACAAGAAACCCACACACCTTACAAAGTATAACTTTAATACATACATACATACACTCACACACTCACACAATACTCACCTATATTACCTCCAGTGGTCCCGTTCTCCAGTAGGCATCCATTGAGTACAATGGAGGAGCTGTTCATTGGCTGAGAGGCGGAGCCAAACCTCTCTCAGCCAATGAACACACAGACACGGAGCTTCAAAGGATGAAGCCGCTTCTGTGCGCTTCATTCGGGAAGGAGTAATCATTCTGGTTAGACTGATTACTCCTTAAAGCGATGGTCAGATTTCTTGTTTTATTATTTTAACCCATGGATGCCTACTGGAGAAGGGGACCACTGGAGGTAATATAGGTGAGTATTGTGTGAGTGTGTGTGTGTATGTATGTATGTATTAAAGTTATACTTTGTAAGGTGTGTGTTTCTTGCAACATTTCTTTACAAGTGAACTACAAGTCCCAGTGGGCCCTTAATGCCCCACATGCTGGTACTTGTGGTTCTCCAAGTACCAGCATGCGGGGGAGGCTTGCTGGGACCTGCAGTTCTACTGGAAAGACAATGTTTATTTTTATCTGTTTTTACACAACACCTACACAATCAACCCGCCACCCATCACCCAGGGGTAGCGGGGTTAGCCCCGGGCTATCAGCCCAGGCTAGGGGTGCCCTGGAGTGGGAGACCCCTTTTTTTGAAGGGGTCTCCAACTCCCCAGGGATCCTTGGCCTGGGCTGACTAACGGTTAGGGCTGATGCTGCGGCTGGGGGGCCCGGTGATAGGGCTCCCCTGGCTGTGGCATGAGACCCCCGTTAGAAAGGGTCCAGGGCTGGTTCTGGATCTTACAGGGAGACCCTACGCAATTTTTTCCCTGTAAATCCAGTACCAGCTCTGCTTCCCATAGCCCAGTGCTGGTCATACTAAGTACAGGGAGACCCTACGTCATTTTTTCCCTGTACTTAGTCAACTAGAACTGGGTTTCAGTAGCCCGGGGCTGGTTATGATTTGGAGGGGGGGGACTTCACGTTTTTTTTTTTTAAATGTAACTATTTACACACTTTTTACAGACAGATACATGCAGGCATCTCACTGATGTCTGCATGTATATGTGTGACCACAAACTGCTCATGCTAAAAGTGAAAGCATGAAGCAGTTTGTGTATCGCGGATTTGCAGTTCGTTTTGAAGGGTGATTTGCCATTCGATTTGGACATGAACATGTCAAATCAAACTGCAAATCACTCTTCAAAACTGACTCAAATCGAATTTGTTTTGCAAATCGCAAAACAAATCGAATCATAGTAAATGCAGTGAAAAAACGGTTTTCATTGCATTCGATTCGAGTCGATTTGAGAAGTGCTATATCACTCCTTAAATCGAGCTGCAAATCGACTTTTAGTAAATTTACCCCTTGGTCAGTTACAATGTATAACATCACATATATATATATATATATATATATATATATATATATAATATATTTCCTGTTGAACCTGAATTTTATGTTTCCTGAAATTTCTATGGCATATTTACTTTGACATTATGACCCATAGACAGCATTACAGACCGTAAAGTGCACACACGGTAGTAGGAGATACACAGATAAATTGTTTTGCAATTTAATTTGTTTAATAGGTTCCTTGCAGAAAAAGTATACTTTTTATATTATTATTATTTTGAGCAGTTAATATCTTACATAGAAAAAGATTTCCATCTCTTATAGGCGCGGCATAGATCTAGAATTCTGGCTGCAGTATTCATTAGGATTCAACGGTTTGCATGAAATATTTATTTGCTGACATTTCTGTTAAACGTGCTAATTAAATGCTCCATCTCTTAATTAAATTAGGGAAATTACCTTAAAAGAATTGAGTGGCACAAAATAAAATATGGCAACAGAGAGCAGGATCTGACTCCATAAGAAATCATATTATACTTTGCTTTACAGAGCATTACAGGGGAAGCAGTCGGGAAGCCGACAGATGGAATCTCGACCGTCGGCTTCCTGACTGTCTAATCCCGGCAAGGGGGTAAATGACAGGTGTCGAAATACCGACGCCTGTCATTTTACCTACACCGGCAGCCCGACACCCGGCTTGCCGATCGAAGGCAAGCCGGGCGCGGACAGCCGCAGGGGGGGGAGGGTTTGGTTTAGGGTTCCCGGGGGACTTAGGGTTAGGCACTCCCCCGGGGGACAGGTTTAGGTGGTGGGGAAGGGGGGGTTAAGGTTTAGGCAGAGGGGGGATTAGGGTTAGGCACTTGGGGAGGTGAGGGTTAGGCTTCCCTAAGGGAGGGTTAGGGTTAGGGGGTAGAATAGGGTAGGAAATACCTTGAGCCGATCGGGGTTTTCACTGCTGCCAGGATGCCCCCTGTGGCCGGCGGTCAGTCATACTGAATCCCATTGCAGTATGTGTTTAGAAGAAGACTGTGGGATATGCAGTATTTACTAACTGCTATGCAAATAAAGCTCATTACATAAAAGGGGGTTAATGCTGGTGATAAGATTGGTATCTCCAGGCTTGCCAAATCATCATCTGGACCCTGGTAACAGAAGATGTGTCCATGTATGCGGGGGGTGGAACCATCTTGGGAGAGTGGCTATGCCTCCCTATTTTAAATATATTGTGGATTAAAGAATTTGAGGAAAGTGGTGGCAAAGGAAGGGAGGGTGTCAGGGTTCAGCTTAGGATCGGCCTCTCTCACCTCCTTGCCGGCTTCCCCTGACTTCCTTGCGGTCAGACGTCTGGTGCAGTGATGGATGTGGGCTGAGTATTCTGCCTTAGGTGCTTTTTGCGAGCTTCCATGGTCGGCTGTGTGTGCTGGGGATCGGAGTTCCCATCCTGGGCACCGCCATGACAGTTCCTCTCATGTGACAGTACCCCTAACCTATGGTAGCATGATTTCAGTCAGCTGATGCTGTGCTCCAGTAATCTGCTGCCCCTGGGTATAAATCCGCCTCCAGAACTCCAGGAAGACGCTGTTCAACTTCGTTATTCCAAGTGCCTGTGTTACTCCCACTGTTGCTCTGTGCTAAATCCTTCAGCGTGTTGCTTCAGCCTGCTCACAGTTTCCCAGTTTTCTGTATTAGCTTCCATGCTAAACCTTACTCTGAGACTTTAGCTTTCTCACAGTACTTCAGTGTTTCATGTCCCTTCCCTGTGTGTCTTTGTATATGTGCTGCTAATTCTATTGCAGCTTTCCTGTGGCTATTACCCTGTATCACTGAAGTGTCAGATTACCTGCTGGTATTAATTAGCTCACAGCTGGTCCTCCCAGCACATGTCTGTGTCAATCTGCTCTGTGTCTTGTAAGTGCAAATCTGCACTTGCAGTTAGCACTCTCCCAGTGTATGCCTATCTTCTCTATATGTCTTGTCTGTGCAATCTGCACCTGCATATATAATTATTCCCAGTATTTTGCCTTTGCCCAGTACCACATTTCTAGCATTCCCAATATATTCCTTGAGTCCACTCTACTCTTGTATGTGCAATCCCCAGTATATGTTTGTGCTTTCCTGCATATTTAGCAAACTCCAGTACCTGCCTGTGTTCACATCTCCCTGAGCTGCTGAGCTAGTCAGCTCCTGGATTTCTTAGTGATTCTTAGTACATTTTCAGTAATCTCATGCAAGCCGGTGATCAGGATTTCTAATTGTGTTCCAGTGTATCTCCAGTGTTCTAGCAATAACTTAACGTAATATAGTTTCCGGTCTTCTGCCATTCCCAGGTACCTGTCCAAAGGGCCACGACCTGCTCACTTGGTGCAGCGGAAAACCAAATCCCAATTGGAGGGGTCACTGGAGAAAACCACCAAGTGAGTTAGACTCCGCGCCTCTGGGCAGGTCTAGCCAAACCTGGGTTCGGCCGCAAATAGGACACCTAGCCACAGTCACTCCGATAGTCACCTGAACCCCCCGGCTCACCGTCCTCCACAGAGGATCACTTTCACCGGATTGTGACAGTTTGAACAGCCTAATATGCAAGCTGCCAGGTTCCAGGTTGAAGCAGGTTTTCAGGATTTACTCTTTCGTGTGTCTGCACAGGAGACAGCTTTGCAATCCGCCAGACAGCAGCTGCAAGAACTCTCTAGTCAAATGATGGTTATTCATTCAGTTCTAGCTGCTTTGTCCCCAGACACACCACAAGTTCCGCCAGTGAATTCTCCACAGTTTCGTTCCGAAGTTTCAATTACCCCTACAGATGAAAAATTTTCTGTGCAAGCTAGTGAACCTCTCAAGTGTGCTCTGGTTCCCCAATTTCCTGATATTCGTGACCCTGAACCTTTCAAGAGTTTCTACTGGCTTCTAGAACAACTACAAAATCTCCGTCCCAAAATTTTTCAAGTTATTTCCAAGCTTTCTAGTGCTACTCCTGACTTGACTAACAGCTTTTCCAAGCAAACTAAAGTAAAGCATCAAAGTTACCTGCGCCCTAAACTTACTGAGGTTGAACGTCAGCGACGCCGGGAACTGCATCTGTGTTTATATTGCGGTTATGACGATCACTTTCTTAAGGACTGTACTCTGCGCCCACTGAGAAGTGAGGACAAGTGTGTGACTCCTAATGTCTGCGTTTTCAGTTCTCCCCATCATCCATCAGTGATTCCCGTTTCTTCAGTTACAGATAAGGAGGTGATGTCCACTAAGCAAAAGAAAGTTCAAGTTTTCGATTGGGGCCCTGCTACAAGATGCTTCAACCCTCGTCTAAGAAAGATTGGGAGGATATTTCAACCTTCTAAAGTCAGGGACACTACTTATTCCACTTCTGCCTGTTCCGGTCCCAGTCCGGATTCTGCTTTTCCCAATACGGGACTCCAGTCAGTAGCCCCAGGAGGGGTCTCAACTTCCTTACCCCAGCAGGGGGTCTCAAGTCTCGCACCCCAAGAGGGGGTCTCAAGTTCCATGCCCCAGAAGGGGGCCTTCGTTTCAAGTTTCTTGCCCCAGGAGAGGGTTTCAAATCTCTCACCCCAGAACGGGGTTACAAGTGTTGTACCCCAAGAGGGGGCTTTCATTTCAAGTTTCACACCCCAGAGAGGGGTCTTCGTTTCGAGTTTCATGCCCCAGGAGGGGGCCTTCGTTTCGAGTTACACTCCTCAAGAGGAGGCCTTCGTTTCGAGTTTCACGCCCCAGGAGAGGGCCTTCATTTCGAGTTTCATGCCTCAAGAGGAGGCCTTCGTTTCGAGTGTTATGCCCCAGGAGTGGACCGTAATTTCAAGTGTTACTCCCCAAGAAAGGGTCTCAAGTTCCATACCTCAAGAGGGGGTTCTGAGTCACTCACCCCAGGAGGAAGTCTGTGTTCTTGCATCCTAAAAGGGGGTTTCATATTGCGTTCCCCGAAAGGAAAAGCCAAGTCAGCTTCCCTAGAAGGGCGTTTTAGGTCCCATACTCCAACAGGGAGTGTCAAGTTCTGTACTCCAGGAGGGGGCCTTGAGTCTCTCACCCCAAAAGAAGGTTTCAAATCTTGTTTCCCAGGAAGGGGCCTCAAATGCTATCCCCCAAGAGGGTGTTTCTAGTGTTATACCCCAAGAAGGGATTTCAAGTGTCACGCCCCAAGAGGAAATCCTCATTTCAAGTTCTTTACCCCAGGAGGGGGTTTCAAGCCTCTTACCCAGAGAGAGGGTTCCTAGTGTCCTTCCCCTAGAGGGGACTTCAAGTGTCTCACCCCAGGATGGGGTTCCCAGTGTAATACCCCAGGAGGGGCTTTTCAGTGTTACGTTTCAAGAGAAAGTTCTTGTTTCAAGTTCTTCGCCCCAGGACAAGGGTCCAAGTATCCTACCCCAGGATGGGGTTTCCAGTGTTATACCCCAGGAGGGGATTTCAAGTGTTACGTTTCAAGAGAAAGTCCTTATTTCAAGTTCTTCACCCCAGGAGGGGGTTTCAAGCCTCGCACCCCAAGAGGGGGTTTCAGTTTCCTCACCCCAGGAGAGGATTTCAAGTGTCTCACCCCAGGATGAGGTTCCCAGTGTTGTGCCCCAAGGGGGAATTTCAAGTGTTATTCTCCAAGATGGGACCTCAAGTGTCTCACCTCAGGATGGGGTTCCAAGTGCCTCATCCCAAGATGGGGTTCCCAGTGTTATACCCCAGGAGGGGAATTCAAGTGCCTCATCCCAAGATGGGGTTCCCAGTGTTATACCCCAGGAGGGGAATTCAAGTGCCTCATCCCAAGATGGGGTTCCCAGTGTTATACCCCAGGAGGGGAATTCAAGTGCCTCATCCCAAGATGGGGTTCCCAGTGTTATACCCCAGGAGGGGAATTCAAGTGTCTTACCCCAGGATGGGGTTCCCAGTGTAATGCCCCAAGATGGGGTTCGTGGTGCTATTCCCCTGGAGGGGACTTCAAGTGTCTCACCCCAGGATGGGATTCCTAATGCTATCCCCCAGGGGGGGATTTCGAGTATTACATTTCCGAAGAAGAGTTCAAGTGTCTTACCCCAGGAGGGGGTCTCAAGTCTTGTACCCCAAGTACAACGGTTTCCAAGTGTTACTCCCCAAGATGGGGGTTCAAGCATCATACCTCCAGAGGAGGTTTCTAGTTATGTACCCCGGCAGGGGTTATCAAGTCTCATAGTCCAGGAGAAAGTCTCAAGTTTTACATCTCAAAAAGGGATTTCAAAATCTGTATCCCAAGGAAAGATCTCTGGTTCTTTACTCAAGGAAGAATCTTCTAGTGTTGTGTCAAAGTCAAATGCTTTAGTGCCCAATCCGTTAAGAGGTTCACAAGATGATGCTACCACTACATTTAAAGGTATACCTCAGGATCCATCTGATGTTTCTATGCCCATTCTTTTTGATGGAGATATAACGTAGTATTATGCCTTGGTGGATCATTTCATCGCTATTATGAAATCCTCGCCATGGTCTGAAATCAAGCCTACTAATGTATTAAAATTTATCATTTCATCTTTCCAAAGTAAAGCTTGGGACTGGGTTGAGCCTATTTATGATTCAAAGGATCCGATGCTGTCAGATTTAGTAGCCTTTACTGCGGCAGTCATTAAAGAATTTGGTCCAACTTATCCTTACAGTTCTCTCGAGGATACTCATCTCAACAAAGTCTCCAGTTCTGGGGTACCACCCTCTGCTATTAAGCTCAGATGCATTTCTTTGAGTCCTTCTCAAAAAGATCCAGTACAAACACAACCTGTCCAGAAGGATAAGACTCAAGGAGGCATAAGGATGATGAATTATAACACAGATTCTGACTATGATCCTGAGCACGATGAAAAAACAATTTCGGTAGTACCCATGAAAGACACTTTGCAACTTAAGTCGTCTTCTTCTTCAAGTGGTTCGAAAAAGTCTCGGAAAAAGAAGAAGAATCGATGACTTCCTGGTGACCAACCTTTCTTGGACCAAGTTGACTATTTCTTCCAATTATTAGTCTCAGAATCCATCTGGTATTGGGAACCTTGTTCTTCTAAATTTTCCAGTTCTTATTGTATCTTCAATCAAGATTTTCGAGTTCCCTGTGTTTTTCAAATATATTTTTTGTGTCTTTCTGAGGAGTTCCAGTTGAGCCTTTATGGGTGTTCGGTGCCCACCCTAAAAGGAGGGGGTACTGTCAGGGTTTAGCCTAGGATCGGCCTCTCTCACCTCCTTGCCGGCTTCCCCTGACTTCCTTGCGGTCAGACATCTGGTGCAGTGATGGATGTGGGCTGAGTATTCTGCCTTAGGTGCTTTTTGTGAGCTTCCATGGTCGGCTGTGTGTGCTGGGGATCGGAGTTCCCATCATGGGCACCGCCATGACAGTTCCTCTCATGTGACAGTACTCCTAACCTATGGTAGCATGATTTCAGTCAGCTGATGCTGTGCTCCAGTAATCTGCTACCCCTGGGTATAAATCCGCCTCCAGAACTCCAGGGAGACGCTGTTCAACTTCGTTATTCCAAGTGCCTGTGTTACTCCCACTGTTGCTCTGTGCTAAATCCTTCAGCGTGTTGCTTCAGCCTGCTCACAGTTTCCCAGTTTTCTGTATTAGCTTCCATGCTAAACCTTACTCTGAGACTTTAGCTTTCTCACAGTACTTCAGTGTTTCATGTCCCTTCCCTGTGTGTCTTTGTATATGTGCTGCTAATTCTATTGCAGCTTTCCTGTGGCTATTACCCTGTATCACTGAAGTGTCAGATTACCTGCTGGTATTAATTAGCTCACAGCTGGTCCTCCCAGCACATGTCTGTGTCAATCTGCTCTGTGTCTTGTAAGTGCAAATCTGCACTTGCAGTTAGCACTCTCCCAGTGTATGCCTATCTTCTCTATATGTCTTGTCTGTGCAATCTGCACCTGCATATATAATTATTCCCAGTATTTTGCCTTTGCCCAGTACCAGCATTTCTAGCTCTCCCAGTATTTGGCCTTTGTCCAGTACCACATTTCTAGCATTCCCAATATATTCCTTGAGTCCACTCTACTCTTGTATGTGCAATCCCCAGTATATGTTTGTGCTTTCCTGCATATTTAGCAAACTCCAGTACCTGCCTGTGTTCACATCTCCCTGAGCTGCTGAGCTAGTCAGCTCCTGGATTTCTTAGTGATTCTTAGTACATTTTCAGTAATCTCATGCAAGCCGGTGATCAGGATTTCTAATTGTGTTCCAGTGTATCTCCAGTATTCTAGCAATAACTTAACGTAATATAGTTTCCGGTCTTCTGCCATTCCCAGGTACCTGTCCAGAGGGCCGCGACCTGCTCACTTGGTGCAGCGGAAAACCAAATCCCAATTGGAGGGGTCACTGGAGAAAACCACCAAGTGAGTTAGACTCCGCGCCTCTGGGCAGGTCTAGCCAAACCTGGGTTCAGCCGCAAATAGGACACCTAGCCACAGTCACTCCGATAGTCACCTGAACCCCCCGGCTCACCGTCCTCCACAGAGGATCACTTTCACCGGATTGTGACAGAGGGAAAGTAAAATTAAGGGTGGGGGCAGTGGTTTATACAACAGTTACAGGTACATAACATTAGTAATCTTCATTAAATATTTTTGGAATATAATAATTTAGAAAATAACTTTTACAGTAGGTAATTAAACAACACTAGTATACTATCCAGGTTGAAATCTCTCAAATCAGGATGTCTCGGCAGGAGGTCTTAAAGGGGTCTCATACACTGAAGTGCCAAAAGTCATAGAATAGATGCCTAGTATCACGTAGGACCCTCTCTAGCCCAGTGAAGTGCAGCAACTTGACGTGGCATCGATTCCACAAATGGACAGAATACCTGTGGAGAGATGTTGACCCATGGATAGCTACTCACAGCTCCCTGATATTTGTAGGTGCAGGATCTTAAGTGTGAGGACCTCTCCACTACGTCCCATAAATGCTCGATTGGGTTCATGTCGGGGAAACGCGTGGCCACACCATTTGTAGGAATTCTCCAGAATGCTCCTCTAACCAATTCTGGACAACTTGGGACCAATGACGCGGTGCATTATCCTTTGCTGGGATATTCCATCATTGTGGTGGGTACATGAAGTCCATGAAGGGCTACAGTGGTCATCAAGCAATGTAACGTAGTGGTTACCAGTCAATGGGCCTGATTCAGCAGCTATCGCAACTGTAACTATGTACGCAGATGGGCAGATTATGCAGTACTACGCAAAAGTATGCACCGCACCTCGCGATCACGCATGCACATAGGAATTTATCACAGAGTGAGTGACAGGTCGGGAGCGTTTTGGGGTGGTGACGGGGGAGTGGTCGGAGAAACGCAGATGTGCCTGTCCTTTTGAATGCTACTGCATGGGCGAGCATAAATTAGCCGCTGCGATGGCATACGCAGCGTGCGTACGACGAGACTTGTAAAATCTGCGATGGGTCAGACCTGCTGTAATTGTGCATGACGGGCCGATGTGCTTCGATGTTACCGATGTACACGCAGGACTGCGAGGTATTATGTGAGAAAGCAGCAATTGGCGTCTCTATGCTGGCTGAGCTGTGGCGGGCATTAGCATATTTTCGTAGCTGCATTGCGTGCGATTACGCAGCTGCGATCACAATTGCGATCTATACTGAATCAGGCCCAATGACGTGTTCAGATGGACCAGCGGACCCAACCCCACACCATTATAGAACCACCACCAGCCTGCACAGTGCCTTGTTGACAACTGGTGTCCATGGCCTCATGGGGTCAGCACCACACCTGAACACTACCAGCCCGAAACAACTGGAACTGTGACTCATCAGACCAGATCTCCAGGGTCCAATTAGTGATGTCCAAAGCCCAGCTGAGGTGCTTTGCCTGGTGTCATATTATTAACAGGTGCACTCTGGTGAGTCTTCTGCTCCCATATCCCATGGAAGCTAAAGAACGCTGCACTGACCTACTGGATATGCTTCTGGTACCTCCTGCATTGTATGTGGATGTGATTGGAGCCAGTGTCGCTTGTCTGTTACCACGGACAATTCCGGCCAGATACCACTGGTCATGATCATTAAGCACCTGTAGTTGGCTACTGCTCTGTCCACAGTGGGTGGTAATGCCTTCCATGAGGTATTCCCGGTACACATGTGACACCATAGTTCGAGGAATGTTGAATGTCCACACAACTTCGGAAATGGAATATCCCATCCGTCGAGCACCGGCTATAATGCCCCGTTCGAGCTCTGATAATTCACGTTGCCTTGCCATGAGCAGCCTAGCCGGTGTTTAAATTGACAAGATGTCAGATTACAACTGATGCAGGTCTGGGCATTTGAAAGATGTCACAGAACCATTACCTTTACATACTGCTATCCCATGACTTTTGGGACTAGTGTATATATTCTTAAATAATGGCAAAACTTTTTGTCTCTCAGAGTCAAGGAGGAATCATTGTCTTTTTTAAAATTACCACGGGGCTCAAATTACATCAGATGAACATGCATTTTATATGCCAGACCATATTGTAAGGAGCTGAGATAAAGAGGTGTACCCCTGTGGTCAACGCTCCACCAAAAGTTTGGGTCGCCATTTGGGAAAATTCGACATAATTTACGGGGTACAGTATTACCTATAATAATGTTTATACCCTGTGACTTACAGTACGGTGCTTATTCCCATCGGGATTCATCAGGAAGGGTCCTACTAGGTCCCTGTTCCACGTCATCTCTTGACGTCACTGAGAGTAAAGGGGGACATCTATCAATAGATTGTAGAACAATGAGATGTTAACTTTATACAAATGTCTGGAGTGTCTGCTGAGGGAGACAAATATGAAATGTCTGACTCATAAAACAGAACCCTGCAGAAAGTGTATTGTTGTTGATTATTATGCAACGTTGCCCAATATTATTGCATTTCATTCAGTACTCGTATTCCCTCTAGCATATATTACTTAAAATGAGTTGTGGAGCATCCCAGAGGGATGGCAGGAGTACCACATTGGAGCAGTGGCTGAGATGGATGATAATTTAAAGTTATCTATATCGATAGACTTATGGGGGCATGTAGCAAGTGTCGGACTGGGGCATGAAGTGCCCACCAGGAAATGCAGTGGTAGTGGCCCATGCTTAAGGGGGGCAGCCATCCACCACAGAGGAAATTAGACAACCATTAGAGAGGTCATGCAAGTATTATAAAAGAGGGGACGGGTGTGTCAGGACCACCCTCTTTGAATGGCAGTAAGGCTAATCCATAGAAACAAACCAAGCACCCAAGTTCATCCATGATCCTGCTCTATGAAGTTCCTGACTCTTATAGGAGTGGCTGGGGCCCACCAGGGATTTCCCCTGCACACCTGTGGGCCAGTCCGACCCTGCATGTAGTTGAGTTTGGGTAGTCTCTTGTACTTACGGCTACAAGAAAGTTTAGGCTAGTAAATTTGGTCTCATCCACAAAGTAATAGGGGGCAGAAAGTGATAAAAAAAAACTTAGGTATTTTATATCATGTTTCTGACCTTCAAGTTTATAAGCTTTGTGATATTTTATTTAGTTTACGGTGAGACATGTAACTAAGTTTTTATTTAACTAGACCTATGAATAGCTCTTACAAGCCAGCTTCCTGCCTTTGCTCAACAAAATTATTCTGGATTTGGCATCCTGGAAGAAATATAATATGTCCTGGATAGGAATAATACAGTTAAACGGACTTCTTGCTGTTAATCCTTTCCTAAGTCCATATCCTACTGATCAGGGCACTATAGTAGACCACTAGGAGGGGCATGCAATAAATTCACATGGAATAATAAAGCTCCTATATTGAGTGGGCTTTGCTGGCTCAGGGTTCTACCTTGACGGCCTTGGTCCTTCCTTAGTTTTAAAGGTACCGTACAAAAACTCCATCCGACTGAGACAATTTTCAGCTTTGCATACTCCAAGATCAACAGATGGGTTGATAGTGAAAGTTCTTTGGTCAGGGTATGTTCCCCAGGTGTACTAGAAAGCCTCAGAAGAAATTGAGGCAAAAATCAACCTTCTAAATCTGTAGCCTTCATTTTAGAAACTTTAGATAAGCTTAATGAACGATACCTGTCTGATTGTTCATCTAAACCCCATATGGGCCTCATTCTTCCCATTAAACTGTAGAAAGGTTACTGGCATGTGGTGTGTGACTGGGATCACAAGCTTTCATCCGGAATCCAGGAGATATACGCCCAGCTATCAGTATACTAATAGTACCGGCCAGTGTCGTAAATTCATCCCTGACGCCTGGAGGCAAGTTATAATTTGGTGCCCACCCCTAAAAAAAGGGAAAATAAATATGGTCCATATCTATCTATCTATCTATCTATCTATCTATCTATCTATCTATCTATCTATCTATCCGCACAAAAACACTAATATATCCGCACTGAAACACTAATATAGAATATGTGAATTTGTTTTTATTAGACCTATTACTAAAGTAAATTTGCAGGATACTCCTCCAAAACACCCTATTTAGGGTATATACAGCTATGCGTTAGTCACAGATAAGATAGTGACCTGTATAGTGCAATCTTTGTTCAGCAAATGCACACCGCCTCTCATGCCAATTACTTCCTTCCACTCCCGCCTCCAAGACTGTGTCAGCGCTGCTCCCCACCTTTGAAACGATCTTCCTCTTCCCATCAGACTCTCCATTTCTCTACAATCTTTCAAACAGGCTCTCAAGACCCACTACTTCATCAAAGCCTTCCAGCTCCCATCTTAACTTGCTGCTATATACTCCTTCCTCCCTGCCTACCCCGTCTGTGTCACACCTGTTCGCCTGCCCCTCCCCTTTAGAATGTAAGCTCCCCACTAGGGCACCTAACACTTGGTTGCTTATGCTTTGTTGCTTATCTGGGTGTTATGGTCACTAATGTAGCTATGTATATTATCCTTGTCCTCATCCTGTATTGTATTGTACTGTGATTTTGTCAACCTACTTGTTTATGTACTTTGTAAAGCGCTGCGGAACACTTGTGGCGCCATATAAATAAATGATAATAATAATAATAATTAGCATGAGGCTCAGAGTCCTCCTAATTTAGGCGAAAGCCACCTGATGTGGGTGGGGAGCCCTCCTGATACCCCTGATGGAGGGGGAAACCAACTGATGTGGGGGTTTTGAGGACTGAGTTTGTGTCAATATACTGTAAGACTGCTACTGTGGTGGAACTAAAAATCACAAAATGACTATTCTACTGCCGACTGTTTCACCTGCCGGGAAGTTGTTCCACCAAAGATCTGCCCCTAGACTCAGTCACTGGTGCCCCAGGCCCCCACCTCCAATGTCCTCTTACCCGCAGCTCCGTCTGGTGCATCCTTGTTGACATCCAGCTCCTGGAAAATCTGCAGCTGTGCTTATGCTCGGGCCCGCCGCACAGGTCTGTGGCTAGAGCTTTCACCAGGGAGGAGTGGGACGGGCAGTTGTGGGTGAGGGGGGGCGCCAGAGTCACACTTGCATGAGAAGCTGCTGAGGAGCAGCAACACCAATGAGCAGGGCCAGGCTATAGATAGACGGAAGCGGCATCTGATGGTCTGACACGGAGCCCTCCACTAGTATATGGTTATGGTAGCTTCTCAGGTGCCGGGAAAAGTGCCATGTATTGGGCGGCCGTGACCGGTACACTCTGGGTACATATTTACAGCTCTAAGTGGGGTGAATATATTGTGGACAATGGAGGAGGTGCTTCTTCACTGCTGGCGCCCGGCGACAGGCGCCTCCATTGTCTCCCATAATTTTTGCCCCTGGTACCTACAAATACGCCACTTTGTATGCTCCGGTTTACGTGGTGTCCATAATGGACATTATACCAGACTGTACCCAGATGTACCCAGTTTCACCCGGGTAGACCTTAGATATTTACTGTTTCCATCTCACCACTCTAATAACACAATCTCTCACCACTATAGTAATGCATCACTGCTGTAGTAAGACATTACCTTCCCTCACCTGTGTACTAACACATTCCAGTCCCTCACAACTATAGTAACACCTTTCCATCCCACGCCTGTGTTGTAACACATTCGACATTCCCCTCCCTCACCTGTGTAGAAATACAATCCCTCCCTCACACCTGTAGTAATTCATTACCCTCACTCACACCTGTAGTAACCCATCCCTCACCTCTGTAGTAACACAATAGCTCTGCTCACCCCAGTAGTAACACATTCCTCTCCCTCGTCCATGTTGTAATATAGGGCCTGATTCAGAGCCGGACGCTCTGACCAGAGCGCTCGCTCTGAATCAGGGCCGGGCTACCTAAAATTGGAGCGGCCTCCTGGCCGCTCGCATAGCTGTGGGTGACCACCCACAGCTTATGCGAGCGGCCAAAAAGATGGTCGCGATGGTCAAGACCATCGCGACCATCGGGCTTGCGACGAGACCCTTGTGGTATGGTCTCGTCTGCCGCAAGCCCGGAGTGATTTTGGCTCTATCAGAGCCAAAAGCACTCCCACTGACATCACTAGTGATGTCAGTGGGGCCGACCCCATGGGAACGCCTCCGTCTGGGCAGCCATGCCCCTGGCACGCCCACCAAAGGAGGCGTGCTGTCAATCACCATCGACAGCACGCCCCCTTTGGTGCGAGACCCCGAGCGACGGCTTCCCCGTAGCCCGCCGGGTCTCGCTCATGCGCGCGACGGAGCAGCCTCTGTTGTGCGCATGCGCATTTGGGTAACATCGACCCGCTTGCGAGCGTACAGCGCTCGCGAGCGGGTCTGAATGAGACCCATATTCCCTTCCTTCACCAAATAGTAACACATTTGACTTTCCCTTCCCTCACCTCTGTAGTAACACATCCCTCTCCCACACCTCTGTAGTAAGACATTCCCTTCCCTCACTATTCAATTAGGGGTGCCACACCAACTGCCAGTGATGTTTGGCAGCATTGGGGTGACAGTTGGTGTTTGAATATGAACTGTGTTGCAGTCACAATGAGACAGTCAGGCAGGACACTGCACAGGGGGAGCAAACGTTTTAGCCCTTTTCACCCCCTTAGAAGTCGAATTTAGAAAAATCCCTTCTTTGTGGGCACCTATGTCATGGAAGGAATATACTCCCCAAGTCTCATGTTTTTAGGTCCAGGGGTTTGTGCCCTTGGGCCTGATTCAGAGGCGCACGCTATTTGCGTGCGCTCAGTCTGAATCAGGGTGTCCCTATTTTTTTAATTCCGGCCTCCAGGCCGCTCTTACAGCTGTGGCTGACCACCCACAGCTTGTGTGAGCGGCCTGCTGATGGTAGCGATTATCGCGACCATTGGCATTGCGAGGAGACCCTTGTGGTAGGGTCTCAGCACTCGCAATGCCAAGTGGACTTCCAGCTCTAATAGAGCCGGAAGTCCACTACTGACATCACGAGTGATGTCAGTAGGGCCGCCCACAAACGGCAGGCGTTCCTTCGGGAACGCCTCCGTTTGTTCAGCCACCCCCCCACCCGCCTACAAAACGGGTCGAGCTGTCAATCAACATTGACAGCCGCCCCGTTTTGCTGCGAGCTCCGGAGCGAGTGAAGGTCTCACTCGCTCCGGGGCTCGTACACGCCACGCGTGCGCGCTGGGCCACCATCGACCCGCTTGTGAGTGCTATGCGCTTGCGAGCGGGTCTGAATCAGCCCCTATGTCATTCTAATACTACACAATCTGGTCCACAGACCACCTGATCTCGTGGCCCTCAAAATTACCTGCAAGGAAGATCTATGAACCTCTCTGGAGGACGTGAACTAGGACAAGATTCACACCAGAGCAATAAAATGTTCCAGCAGCATTAGTGTAAAAATAAATTCTTAAAAGATTTATAGCTACCTAGATACCTAGGCCCTGATTCAGCAAGGATCGCTATTGCGATTGCAGTATCGATTACGCACGCAGTCTCACTGCGAAGATATGCTAATGATTGCAATCACAATGCCATACACAGCCTAACATAAGGACGCCTACTTTACTTTACACACATCCGTAATACTTAGCAAGAGCGCAAAACCATTGTTAACATCGAGTACCATCGAGCCTCACGCACACTTGCACAAGTTCTGACCTTATTCAGAAATTGCTAACCTCATCGCACGCTGTGTAAGCCCAATCTGCGTATGGCATCACAATGGCTAATTTAAGCACACCCTTTAACGGCGTTCGAACACACTGGCACACCTGCGTTTCGCAGACCACCCCCAAATGGAACTTCCTGTCAATCACACTGCGACGGATTTGCGACGTCACTGCGATCGCAGTGGAGTCTTCATTCACGCGCACTACGATGCATACGCACGTGCAGTACACAACAATCGGACGATTGCGCGCATAATTGCAGTTGTGATTGCTACTGAATCAGGCCCCTAGGTCTCTAATGTCTGCACAGTTATCTAAATACAAGTAACCATTGCTAGACACAATGTGGCCTTTTAATTGCAGTGATGCAGAAAGTATATTGCTGATCCTGTGGTTGCTGTTATGGACAATGGGCCTGATTCAGAGCCACTCGTAAGCGGCCGCTCGTTCGCTCCGAGCGATGTTTGCCCAACTGCGCATGCGTACGGATCGTTATACGCATGCGCGAACCAGTCAGTGTGGTCGAAATTCATGTGCTCGCAAAATAGCGAATGCCTGATAATTTGAGTGACAGAAAGAGGCGTATGTGGGTGGTAACAGGGGAAGGTGCTTGAAAACGGGGAGTGGAGATCTGATCGCAGGCGTGCTTAAAGGTCAAAACGGGCGTTTTATGGGTGTGTATAATTAAAACAGCAGCGTCATTGACCACGCCACTGGGTTATTTTATAGCCAGAACTGCTCGCAAAATTGTGGTAGCAAAAACCAACCACAAGAATAGCGAGCAGCTCAGACCCTGGTCGATGTACTCGATTAATCTAATAAATAGCGGACATGACGTAGGATGCGAGCGGCCAGGGGGCGTAGTTTTCCAAAAAACTACCGCAAGTTTTGTTCGCTCGTTCAGACCTAGAGGCGTGAACAGACCGCAAACAGCGAACGGTTCATTTGAATAGCCACCCCTATTTTGTGGACGAGCGAGCGCTAATTGCGTCCGGCTCTGAATCAGGCCCAATATACCCAGTAAAATAAATCCACTGAGATGATTGGGGAGAAAAAAACATGCCCAAAGCAGGCATTATTCTGTTGAGAGAATAGATTGGCATATTGCAATAATAGATAGGAGAGTCTCATCTGGCTGAGGAATGCCATCATGTGGATGTGGTTTGGGGGCATGGTTGGCGTAAGGTTAGTGTTACTGTCTCACAGTACTGAGGTCCTGGGTTCAATTCCCACCAAAGCCCTATCTGTATATAGTTTGTATGTTCTCCCCCATGTTTGTGAGGAGGTGCTTCGGTTTCCTCCCACACAAGTATACTGTGTGAAATCCTACTTTAAATCTCTCTATGGCTGTTGGCGCCAAGTGGACTCACCTGGCGTATGGCGATATGCAAATGAGGATGAACAGTGTATGCAACGTGTGATGCATACGCAGTACCTTCCTATATTGTAACACTAACAGTATGCATAATAATTGCTATCTTCATATCAAAATACAATGTGAATTACAGTGCAATATATATATATATATATATATATATATATCACAGTAAAATAACCTTATGTGAAAGCAAGTGAACACACACACACACACATCAGTTTCTGTGGTCCAACGCCCAAAAGTAAATATTGTATTGAAAGAATATATAACATAATTATTACCAGTAATACAGTGGTACAATACAGTTCAAGAAAGAGGTCAGAGTTACAAACCGGTATACATACGTTCGCATGCGCTCCCTGGATCCAGAGTACAGTCTTCACCAGATGACTGGTAGAGCACAGCTACTGCTCTCTGGATCATGGGAGCTTAACTTATACAGTTAAATTATGGGTGTGTATAATAGCAAGTTGTGTCTTCTTCCATTGGTCCAGGGGTGGGACGTTTCCAGTTCACTGGGGGTCATTGGTTGTTTTGAACAGTGGGCGATGCCTAGGCTCATGATGTAGTTACAGTTCACCTCTGGCTTCCCTTCGAAAACTAGCTCAATGAACCATTGTTATATGCTATTATTAAACATAAATCCGGCATTGCTAATATCTGCTTGCCTCAATGTGCAACAATCTATTCACAATCACCGGATTACTGCTAACACAATTCTGTACATTATGACCCCAAACATGTTAATATGTGGTTCCATCCCTGGACTATATGTATAGCTGGTTTTCCTCTTTTCAATATATATTTGTATTTTTGGTGTTATCTTAGAGGAAATATGCAACCTTTACAGTGGTATAATGGTTATAGTAAAATAATGATTATGAAAGGAAAGTTTGATTACAAGAAATGCCTAAAAATGCATTGGAAACAATTACGTTAGATTAATGTGTGGCCAATCAAATTAATCTCTCACGGCCACTAGGGGGAACTTGTCACCGCAGCTAGCTGGTAATCAATTGTACAATAAAATATACCTTAGGAATATGAGGATGAGAAACATTGCCTAAATTGAAATCATTATTAATTGTCACTTTAGATACACTGCACATATATATTTTAAAGTGAGAAATAGATTAAATAGGTTTGACTGTATAAATGTTTAGTAGCATGCATGTAGCGGTATTTGTTTTACACTGAGACTATGGGTCATTGTTATAAGAAACAGGTTTTTACTGCTTAGATCATTTAAACTACACACATATAGTGGTATGCATAGGTGTATGCCTACCATTCTAATCAGGATCAAAGTATTGTACCCTTGGCAATCATAAACTGAAGAGCAGCCATGACAACAACAGACAAGAGGTCATATATATTGGTATTAAGACCCCAGGCATGACATACCTATTTACACATCAAACGCAACCAAAGGAGGATAACTGATGAATAAATACCACCTTTTATGACACCCTGACTGCTGGGGGGAGCAACAAGCCTTATTGTTTACGAAACCTTATAAATTGTTACTTTAATAGAATGGAATAAGGTTCCTTAAAAGAAAGTGATGTATGTGTATAGATCAGAGAAATACACACAGGTTTTGGCTTTTTGAAATATGTCATGAGAATATGCCAGTTAATGTCTGGGATATGAGTTATTTTGTAGTGTATTTAAATATCGACAGTTGGTAGGTTAATTAGATTCTGACAAAAAAATGAACCCTAGTGTATATTTGTATGTACATATGGTAGGGACTATAGATTGTAAGTTCCACCGGGGCAGGGACAGATGTAAGCATTGCGGAATATGTGTGCGCTATATAAATAACTGGTAATACATGTCACAGATAAATAAAGATTGTGTACAAGAAACTGCACCAAAGGCAGCCCTGGTGGTTGTACAGTACCCTAGGGAGAAGAATGCTACCCTCCACAATAGGGCAGAACAGACAGTGTAATGGTTAGCATTGCTGCCTCAGAACACTGAGGTCGTGGGTTAGATTCCCACTATGGCCCTAACTGTGTGGAGTTTGTATATTCTCCCTGTGCTTGCGTGGGTTTCCTCCGGGTGCTCCGGTTTCCTCCTCTCCAAAAATATACTGGTAGGTTAATTGGCTCCCAACACAGAATTCACCCTCGTGTGTATATGTATGTATATGTGGTAGGGAATATAGAGTGTAAGCTCCACTGGGGCAGGGAGTGATGTGAATGGACAAATACTCTGCAAAGCACTGCAGAATATGTGTGCGCTATATAAATAATAACTGGTAATAATAATAATAAGCTGAACCAAACAAAATACAGTGGGTTTACCTCCTAGGTGCCTTAAAATACATTAAAAAAAACTTATTTTAGATAATGGTGTGGTCCTCTTTCTCTGTTTCTGTCTTCTTATAAAAAAACATTGATAATTTCCACACAATGTATCATGTAAAAAGAATAATTATGACAATCTAGTGCAGACAATTCATACATATGTCAAGATAAAAATAAATTATATATATATATATATATATATATAATCTAGATTGGAATCCTGAAAATTATCACATAGAAGGAAAAGCTTTTACAGATATCAATATATAAAAGTTGATACATTGATTTTTGTATTTGCTTCCAGATAAAAAAAAGTCTTGAAAATACACTGGACTGTGGGCCTGATTCATACCCGGACGCTAAGGCGCGATCGCTCGCTATGGGTGATTGTTGCCCGGGAATCGTGTGCTCGTAGCACAAAGACTGAGCGCTACCTTGAGTGACAGATAGTGCCGTATGTGGGTGGTAACAGGAGAAGGTGCTTGTGAACGGGGGAGTGGTGGTGCGAATGCAGGCGTGTCTGGGCGTCAAAACGGCGTTTAAAGGGCTTGCATAATTAGCATGGAGGCATCATTGTACACGTCACCTAGTTCTATTTCAGTCAGCACTGGTCGCAGTGCTTGCGGAGCGGTAGGGTCTACCTCAAGCGCTGCGTGCAGCTCCGATGGCCCTCGGTGTTACCGATTAATCACACACTTCCTGGAGTTGACATGTGTTAAAAAAGGAAAGTGGGCGTTTTTATACACCAGCGTACGCTGACTGCTGTCGCTCTATAAGACATAGAGGGCGTCCTTACGCCACACAGTTCGATCGTGGAATTTGCATACCCGGCCCCTTTTGGTAGTGAGCGATTGCGGCTTAGCGTCCGGGTCTGAATCAGGCCCTGTTTCCGGACTTCATACAATTCATGAAATACACATCCAAACAGGTGAAGATGGCCTCCTGCCTGCCAGATTTGGGAGATATTGGAGCCTGTAATCACTAATGTAATGTTCTTTTTGACTCATTAAAATTCAGCTACTCACAAGGGCTCACCCCTCTGTAACCAACGCATTTCACCTGCCTTGAGAAAGTCCACCAGTTCGAAACGTGTTCGATGCAGAGGGATGAAACAAGATACCTTCCAAGGTTTACCCGGGACAAAAAGAACATAACTTTACATGATACACTGTGTTAAAACATGATCAATATTTTTATAAAGAAGACTGAAATAGAGGAAAAGGACCACACCACTATCTAATATAAGATAAGTTTTCTTTATGTATTTATATTTTAAGAAGGTGAACCCATTGTATTTTGTTTGGTTCAACTGCTAATAAATGCATAACCAAGTGTAAAAATGTAGCTGTAACAAACTGTGATTATGTCTGAATTGGTTGTTAAGCCTAGGATATATGAAATGCTTTGTAGTGTGATCTAGGAAAGTATTAAGCAAGCAGGTATAAGGATATTGGTCTCCAGAGTAATAGCCCTTGAAAAGATCAGACTAAAGTAGAGTGTCTCTTCCACAGTGGATGTTCAACATTTAAAGAATACTAATTAAATGCGCCATTTAAGTGTGTTCCACTGATAAATAGGTATTTTATTGTCTGTAAACGCAAGATATAGGTGAATTTACATATATGAAGCAGTGCAACTCCAATTAAGAATTGTTGCAAAGACACTTAGGCCCTCATTCAGAGCCGTACGCTCTGAGCAGAGCGCACGCTCTGAATGAGGGCCGCCCTCCTAAAAAATGGAGCGTCCTCCTGGACGCTCGTATAGCTGTGGGTCACCACCGACAGCCTATACGAGCGTGCAGTTTGATGGCCGCGATGGTCCTGACCATCGCGACCATCGAAACTGTGAGCCGGAGCCTGCGGTTGAGGTTTTCAACCGCAAGCTCCGGAGTGATTTTGGCTCTATCAGAGCCAAAATCACTCCCACTGACATCACTAGTGATGTCAGTGGGCCGGCTTCTGACGGGAGGCGTTCCCGTGGGAACGCCCCCGTCAGGGAGGCACGCCCCCGGCACGCCCACCAAAGGGGGCGTGCTGTCAATCAACATCGACAGCACGCCCCCTTTGATCAGACACAACGAGCGAAGGACTTTCCTTCGCTCGTCGCGTCTGGCGCATGCGCACGACGGAGCTCCCTGGCGCATGCTCAGTGCAGAACATCGACCCACTTGCGAGCGGACAGCCGCTCGCGAGTGGGTCTGAATCAGGGCCTTAGTTATGTGTGGCACGTTGTTCTCTGTGTGGCATAATGGGACTTAGAGGCACTTAATTCTGTGCGGCATATTGTGAACTGAAGGCACTGTGGGCCTGATTCAGGCCCGTTCGCTATCTGCATACGCTCGCTAGATGCGTATATGCAAATTTTTCAAAGTGACGCCATGGGAAGCGATCGCTCGCCAAGGCATAAGCACGCTCACCATATCTTAGCGAGCGGCCACTTTGTGTATGTGTACGCCCAATCGCACAGGCAGAGCCGCCCACCAGCGCCACGTCATCTCCAGGAAGTGTATTAAAACATTGGTACATCGAGCACCATCGGATGCGAACGCAGTGCTTGAGGTAGCTTTACCCTACCGCAAGCATTGCGAGGAAATCAGTGTAAAAAAAAGGCAAGTGACGTGTACTATGACGCTGCCTGTTAATTATGCACGCCTCTAAAACGGCGTTAAAACACCCAGGCACACCTGCGTTCGCATCTCAAACCCCCTGTTACCACCCACGAACGGCCTCTCCTGTCACTCATTCCCCTGGGCTGCCTTTGCTGGGTGAGCGAGAGGGTTACGATCGCAGTGTGTAGTTCGCACACGCGCAGAACGAACCGTGTGCATGCGCAGACGCAGAACATCGGGCCGCCAGCGAACGCACAGAGTGAGCGGCTCTGAATCAGGCCCTCTGTTCTGTGTGGCATAATGTGACCTAGAGGCACCTTGTCCTATGTGTCACAGTGTGAACTGAAGGCACTCTGTTCTGTGTTGCATAATATGAACTGTGGGGACTACAACAATGTTTAATGTTGACTTTGATATTGATGTTAATTTTAGAAAAAAAAACAACAATCTGGTTAAAAAACAACAGAAGTGCGGGTTTTTAGAAGTGGAGATGTTGCCCATAGCAACCTATCATATTTTACTTATTAATCTAGCTGCTTCTAGAAGATAATAGCTAGAATCTGAGTGGTTGCTATGGGCAACATCTCCACTTCTAAAAACCCACACTTTAGTAAATATACCCCAAGGAGTCAGAAAGCAATGGCCTGAGAATAGAGATGAAGCCAGTAAACATTACTGCCTAACTAATGGTCACCAGACAGAGTGTCAAACTGTCAAGGTAACACAAGTTGTGGTAAGGGTTTGGAACTGGGACCACCCATTACCATATGTCTAACTACACCTATGGCCATCAATCCAGGGCCGAAACTATGATTTTTGTCACCTGGGGCAAGGCCATAATTTGGCGCCCCCCCAAAAAAAATATACAACATAGAGTACAAAAAGGGTGTGTGGTTTTGTGACACAGTAAAGCCCATTATTATTATTATTATTTATATTTTTATCCTTTATTTATATGGCGCCACAAGTGTTCCGCAGTGCCTTACAAAGTACATAAACAAATAATTTGACAACTGACTTAAAGTACAAAATAGGACAAGGACATGGATAATATACATTGCTACATTAGTGACCATAACACCTAGATATGCAACAGAGCATAAGCAACCAAGTGTTAGGTACCCTGGTGGGGGGTAAGAAGTAGGTGAAAGTAAAGTAAGGAGAAGCACAAGAGGGTAGAGGCCACAGTAAAGCCCCTTACAACACATTATACAACACAGTAATGCCCCTTACAACACATTATGCAACACAGTAATGCCCCTTACAACACATTATGCCACAGTAATGCCCTTTATACATTAAACCACAGTAATGCCCCTTATTCATTAAGCCACAGTAATGCCCCTTATACATTATGCCACTGTAATGCCCTTTATACCTTTATGCCACAGTAGTGCCCCATATACATTATGCCACAGTAATCCCCCTTATACATTTATGCCACAGTAATGCCCCTTATACATTAAACCACAGTAATGCCCCTTATTCATTAAGCCATAGTAATGCCCCTTATACATTATGCCACAGTAATGCCCCTTATACATTTTTACCACAGTAATGCCCCATATACATTATGGTACAGTAAGGCCTCTTTTACATTAAGCCACTGTAAGGCCCCATCTCCCTTCTCTTACCTGCCAGGGCCGTGCGGTGGGTGAGCTCAGGGTGGTGCAGGACGGGGCTGCCACATGCTGGGGAACTGTCAGTACTGCCGTCATTGTAATGTGGCGCTGATCGCGAGCCAATTGGAGCCCACGGACCAGCAGCCTCTGCTGTTTGGCTGCCGGTCCGCGAGCACTAATTGGCTTGAGACCGGCACCACATTAGACTGACGGTGTCTCTGTGCCTCTCAAGGCCGGGATGCGGCTCCAAACCCACGAGAGCAGCAAACTAGCCTCCCGGCAGCTTCTCCCCGGCACCCCCTTAAGTCCGGCACCTGGGTCATGTGCCCCCTTAGCCCCATCCTAGTTGTGGCCCTGATCACTGGATGGCAGATGGTATGTATCAGAGTGTAGATTCTAAACATTAAATGTACATATACTGTATAGTGGACAACATTACATAATATCTCAGATGAGCATTGAGGGCTTAATTCAGGGGCGGCCGTACGGTCTACGACCGCACGGCCGCCTCGATGTTTGGCCAGTGCGCATGAGCACGAGGGAGCCGGCTCCTTCGTGCGCATGCGTGAGACCTGCTACAACCGACAGCGCCGGTCGTAGCGGGTCTCTTTCCAAAGGGGGCGAGTTGTCGATGTTGATTGACAGCTCGCCCCGTTTGGAAGGCGGGCCGGGGGGGTGGCAGCCCAAACGGAGGCATTCCCATGGGAACGCCTACCGTTTGGGGGAGGCCCCACTGACATCACTAGTGATGTCAGTGGAGAGCTTCCGGCTCTGACAGAGCCAGAAACTCTCCGGGGCTTACGACAAGTGAGACCCTACCCTAGGGTCTCGTCATAAGCCCCGATGGTCGCGATGGTCTCTGACCATCGCGACCATCACCCAAGCGGTCGTTAGAGCTGTGGGTGTAAACCCACAGCCTAACGACCGAAACAGAGGTGGGCGGTCAGGATGCAAGCGGCCACCCAGTTTCTGAGCGACCGCTTGCATCCTCCGACCGCCTCTGAATGAGGCCCTGAATGACCTGGTATATCAGATCTGCATAATATTAATAAGGCACATAATATATAATAGTATAGTAATGTTATGTGACACAGCCATCAGGCAGATACACATGTGATGGGTGACAGCATGTAAACCAACAATAAATATACAATGCACACAGATCATATCACTCAGTAGCCTCCAACCCTATTCAGTGGTGACCGTGGGGTCCTCTACAGTAGTTACTGATGTATTTACCATTATGCTATTATACTAGTGGGGTGTCCGCACTATCCACCTCATTCAGAGGCGGTCGCACGGAGTGATTTGTCGTAGCAAGCGATGTTTTTTTCAACTGCGCATGCGTGTACATGGCAGTGCGCGTGCGCAAGCCTGTCTTCCCGACCGCAATCCTCTTGCTCGCTAGTCACTACGAGGTCGTAGCTGTGATTGACATTTCGTGCTGTTTGTGGGTGGTTACAGGGGAAGGTGCTTGTGAACGGGGGTGTGGTGGTGCGCACGCAGGCGTGGTTGACCTTAAAAAGGGCGTTTTAAGGGTGAGCATATATTACTGAGCGAGTCATCACACACGTCATCTCGTTGCAATAATGACGCTACTGCTCGCAGAGCTAAGGGTAGCCCAGGGTCTACCTTAAGCATTGCAAGTGCTGGCGATGGTTTCTGCCTCAACCGATGTTTGTAGGCAATTTACAATGTAACAGTAATCGTGCTGACGTAGGTTGCCGTCTGCGACCGACTTTGAATTAGGCCGTAGAGATAGGGGTGTGCTTTCATTGTTGTGGGTGTTTCAGCGCTTACGATGTGCATTGCGACTGAGCACTCATTTTGCATATTCTCGATCACTTTGGGTGCGACCTATCGCTCCCGTGCGACCGCCTCTGAATGAGGTCCTATGTCCATGTGCATGTAACCCGTCCATCTTTCTATTTTAGGAGCTGCTGATTGATGCAAACATGGTACAGTTCAAATGTGCCAATGCAGAGAAGTCAGAGAAAACCAAGGTAGGTTACACTGGGTATCTTGGTGTGTAAGTAATAGAAGTACATTACTAGTGGGAAACAGCTGGCTGACAACACTGGGATTCATTCAAAGTCGCTTGAAAATAGAAGTGGATCTTCACCTGTATTCAGAGTCGCCTACCTGTGTGGCCGCTCCTCCCCTATACATCCTCATCTAAGAATAGCTGTCATTATTGTCAATGCACAAATGCTCTCTCCTGGTGCAAAAGGATCCATCAGCAAAGTGTCGGATCTCTGTGTACGATCACCTATGAATAGCCCCCAATTCTGTTTCCATGCCTACATGGGAACACCTGTGCTCTGTAGTTACAACCATTGGAGATGTGGCTGGGTTGGGCTCATCTCTGAATAGGGATTCAGTATGATTTACCGCCGACCATGCGGGATCCCGACAGCAGTGAAAATCCTGATCATCCCCAGGTAAGTATTCTCTAACCTATTCTACCCCCTAACCCTTAGGGGTGCCTAACCCTAACCCCCCCTCTAAGTGCCTAAACCTAACCCCCCCTTCCCCGATGCCTAAACCTAAGTCCCCCGGGGGGTGCCTAACCCTAACCTCCCCCCGGGGGGGTGCCTAACCCTATTCTCCCCCCCGGGGGTGCCTAACCCTAACCCCCCCTTCCCCTAGCCTAAACCTAATCTCCCGGGGGGGTGCCTAACCCTAAGAGTCCCCCCGGGAACTCTAAACCTAACACTCCCCCAGAGTTGCTGTCCGCGCCCGTCGCCCGGCTTACCTTCGATCGGTAAGCCGGGTGTCGTGCTCCTGGCATAGAGAAAATGACAGGCGTCGGTATTTCGACACCTGCCATTTAACCCTTGCTGGGATTATACAGTCGGGAAGCCGGCGGTCGGGATTCCGTCCATCGGCTTCCCGACTACTTCCCCTGAATAGCCTGGAGATCTGCAGGAATTTATATGTTCGTCTTGGATGAAACAATTGCAGATGCGGCAGCTTTGCGTGCGACTCTGAATAAGAGATAATCACAGATAGGATCATGTTCCAGAGATGTTGGTGCTATCTGATATAACCACTGCCATGCATTTCTTGCATCAAATGTGTGTATTAAATTTAAAAGTATTATAATTTTAAATCCTAATCCCTGTGCAGTTCCTGTTTATTCATTAAGTCTGGTTATGCAACTTTCAGACCTCATTAGTGGTCTAGGAACCACCTACAGGAAACAGAGCACCTTAATATAACTCCTCCTCCACTCCATCCACAGGATACAGAGCACCTTAATATAACTCCTCCTCCACTCCATCCACAGGATACAGAGCACCTTAATATAACTCCTCCTCCACTCCATCCACAGGATACAGAGCACCTTAATATAACTCCTCCTCTCTCCATCCACAGGATACAGAGCACCTTAATATAACTCCTCCTCCACAGGATACAGAGCACCTTAATATAACTCCTCCTCCACTCCATCCACAGGATACAGAGCACCTTAATATAACTCCTCATCCACAGGATACAGAGCACATTAATATAACTCCTCCACCACTCCATCCACAGGATACAGAGCACCTTAATATAACTCCTCCTCCACTCCATCCACAGGATACAGAGCACCTTAATATAACTCCTCCTCCACTCCATCCACAGGATACAGGGCATCTTAATATAGCTCCTCCTCCACTCCATCCACAGGATACAGAGCACCTTAATATAACTCCTCCACTCCATCCACAGGATACAGAGCACCTTAATATAACTCCTCCTCCACTCCATCCACAGGATACAGAGCACCTTAATACAACTCCTCCTCCACTCCATCCACAGGATACAGAGCACCTTAATATAACTCCTCCTCCACTCCATCCACAGGATAAAGAGCACCTTAATATAACTCCTCCTCCACTCCATCCACAGGATACAGAGCACCTTAATATAACTCCTCCTCTCTCCATCCACAGGATACAGAGCACCTTAATATAACTCCTCCTCCACTCCATCCACAGGATACAGAGCACCTTAATATAATTCCTCCACTCCATCCACAGAATACAGAGCTCCTTAATATAACCTCCTCCTCTCCATTCACAGGATACAGAGCACCTTAATATAATTCCTCCACTCCATCCACAGGATACAGAGCTCCTTAATATAACCTCCTCCTCTCCATTCACAGGATACAGAGCACCTTAATATAACTCCTCCTCCACTCCATCCACAGGATACAGAGCACATTAATATAACTCCTCAACTCCATCCACAGGATACAGAGCACCTTAATATAACTCCTCCTCCACTCCATCCACAGGATACAGAGCTCCTTAATATAACCTCCTCCACTCCATTCACAGGATACAGAGCACCTTAATATAACTCCTCCTCCACTCCATCCACAGGATACAGAGCTCCTTAATATAACTTCCTCCACTCCATTCACAGGATACAAAGCACCTTAATATAACTCCTCCTCCACTCCATCCGCAGGATACAGAGCACCTTAATATAACTCCTCCTCCACTCCATCCACAGGATACAGAGCTCCTTAATATAACTCCTCCTCCACTCCATCCACAGGATACAGAGCTCCTTAATATAACCTCCTCCACTCCATTCACAGGATACAGAGCACCTTAATATAACTCCTCCTCCACTCCATCCACAGGATACAGAGCTCCTTAATATAACTCCTACTCCACTCCATCCACAGGATACAGAGCACCTTAATATAACTCCTCCTCCACTCCATCCACAGGATACAGAGCACCTTAATATAACTCCTCCTCCACTCCATCCACAGGATACAGAGCACCTTAATATAACTCCTCCTCCACTCCATCCACAGGATACAGGGCACCTTAATATAACTCCTCCTCCACTCCATCCACAGGATACAGAGCACCTTAATATAACTCCTCCTCCACTCCATCCACAGGATACAGGGCACCTTAAAATAACTCCTCCTCCCTCCATCCACAGGATACAGGGCTCCTTAATATAACTCCTCCTCCACTCCATCCACAGGATACAGGGCACCTTAATATAACTCCTCCTCCACTCCATCCACAGGATACAGAGCACCTTAATATAACTCCTCCTCCACTCCATCCACAGGATACAGAGCACCTTAATATAACTCCTCCTCCCTCCATCCACAGGATACAGGGCACCTTAATATACTGTAACTCCTCCTCCTCCACTCCATCCACAGGATACAGGGCACCTTAATATAACTCCTCCTCCACTCCATCCACAGGATACAGAGCACCTTAATATAACTCCTCCACTCCATCCACAGGATACAGAGCACCTCAAGATTACTCCTCTTCCACACCATCCACCAACCAGGGCACTTAAATGCATCCTCCTCTTCACCCACAGGAGGCACGGCGCCTTAACAAAACTCATCCTCCACTTCACTAACCTACTGGAGGCACAGTACCTTAACAAAACTCCTCCTCCAATCCACCCACATAATACAGAACACCTCAACAAAACCCCTCTTCCACTCCAGCCACAGGATACAGAGCACCTTAACATAACTTCTTCTCCCCTCCCCCGTCAGGATACAGAGCACCTTAACAAAAAAAAACACAGAAAGGTGGATGTCCCCCAGATGTCCCCCAGCACACTAAATTGTACCTGCAACAATACTTCAAAACTATGTTAATAGAAATTCAGAGATATTTGTTGCATGCATTTGCAAATACATGGTAAGCCACCGAGCCAACTTCACAGCTTTTTTGATAACTGGTGGTCCCTACTCTGCAGGATTACAGTACCCACTCTGGGCCATGTAACTGTCTATTGTAAGGCCTCCTTTTAAAGACACATAGTGTTCCCGCTAGGATCAGTTGCAGGCAGGGTGCTGCTGACCGGGGGCACTAGCGCACACCTGGCATCGGCCAGTGAACGGGGCGCGGCCCAGCCAACGTCACTGTTGGTGGTGGTGCGGTCCCCACAGCGTCACTTTTGGGGGCGTGACAAGCCAGCAGTGTCATTAATAGGGGCGTGCCCAGCACCTACGGAGGTGCTGGGCTTTCCTGAAGATGTTCCTTAATGCGCACGGCATCTATTCACGTGGCGGAAGAAAGGCAGCGGCCAGGCTGTTTTAGCAGGGCGCCTTTAAAAAGGGCAGGGTGCATTTTGCCCTTTAAAAATCGGTCTAAAACAGCCTAGCATGAACACTAGGCACATACAGGAACACATTCAAATTGAGAGCCATCTTACCTGGGAGTCAACCCTGGGACCTCCAATTAGCTCTACAGGAGTCAGCATGCCCTCCAAATGCTGGTTCCATCTATGCCTCTCAAAACAGCAAACATAACAAAGTAGAAGCTGGCAATACTCTTCAGGTGCATGACAGGGAGGGGTCATACGAAACTAAAAAAAAAATACAGAGCACCTTAACATAACTCCTCCTCTACTCCATCCACAGGATACAGGGCACCTTATCAAAACTCCTCCTCCAATCCAAACACACGATACAGAGCATCTCAAGATTACTCCTCCTCCACTCCTCCTCCATTCCACCCATAAGAGGCAGGATACATTAACAAAACTCCTCCCCCACTTCACACACAGGAGGCACAGCACCTTACCAAGACTCATACTCCACTCCGCACACAGGATTCAGCACAATTAATAAAACTCCTCCGCCTCTCCGCCCACAGGAGGCAGGACACTTTATAAAAACTCCTCCAATCCACCCTCAGGATACAGAGCATGAAGTTGCTTGTTCTGTCTCAGCCTCTCTGCAAATTTATTTCTAGCACTCTGATACATTTAGTTGGTCTCATGTAATATCTCATACATATACCTACTCCTTTGTGCCCATCCGGAGTCTGCCACGTGCAACTGTGCCCATCCGGAGTGTGCTCTGTGTAACTGTGCCAATCTGGAGTCTGCTTTGTGTAACTGTGCCCATCCTGAGTTTGCCGCGTGTGACTGCGCCCATCCGGAGACTGCCACATGTAACTGTGCCCATCTGGGGTCTGCTGCGTGTATCTGTGCCCATCCGGAGTCTGCCGCTTGTATCTGTGCCCATCCGGAGTCTGCCGCTTGTAACTGTGCCCATCCAGAGTCTGCTCAGTGTATCTGTGCCCATCTGGAGACTGCCACGTGTAACTGTGTCCATCTGGGATCTGCTGCGTGTATCTATGCCCATCCAGGGTCTGCCGCGTCTAACTGTGCCCATCCGGAGTCTGCAGTGTGTAAGGGAGCTCCATCGTGCAAATGCGCGAGACCCGGCGAGCGACGAGGAAGCCATCGCTCCAGGTTTCGCACCAAAGGGGGCGTGCTGTCGATGGTGAGTGACAGCACGCCCCTTTTGGTGGGCGTGCCGGGGGCGTGGCTGCCCAAACGGAGGCGTTCCCATGGGAACGCCTACCATCTGGGTCCGGCCCCACTGACATCACTATCTGATAGAGCCAAAATCACTCCAGGGCTTGCGGCAACGAGACCCTACCGCAAGGGTCTCGTCGCAAGCCCGATGGTCGCGATGGTCTTGACCATCGCGACCATCAGCATGGACGCTCGCATAAGCTGTGGGTGGTAACCCACAGCTATGCGAGCATCCAAAAGGCCGATTCGCAATTAAAAGAAACACGCCCTGATTCAGAGCGGGTGCTCGTTCAGAGTAGTGTCCCTACTACTTGGTAAAGGATGCCTTAAAAGTCATTTTTAGCATATTTACTGTACATGTGAGCTGAAGAATCTAGCAGACCTGAAGCCTTCCAGTATTTGTAGCAGATAATATATTATTCTGGGCTCCCATTTCCTGCCCCTATCCCTATAATACAAGGGGACGGCAGCCACAGCAACTTTGTATTCAGGACCTGAGTATACAATGTTCGCTTGAAAACCAGTTATCCATTCTTGCTAAAGAGAAAGAAATAAGTGGACTTTTTTATTAACTGCAAAAGAACAGAGAAATCAATAGCAGTCATATGTAAGTCATCGTGTTATCAATAAAGATATACATAAAAAAAAATAAGATCTCCTTTAATTTAGGGAGTGCAATTTTATAAATGACAATAATAATAAGAATCGTAAGATCAGTTTTATAGGTTACCGGGAACACACTTCATTTCAAGGGTGTATTAAAAACTCGTCAGGTTGCATTGATGGTTTTCAGAAACAAATGGAGACAAGGGGGAGCAGCCGGCTTTCTGAAAGCTGCACAGTTCATGCAGTTGATGATATTTTATTACTTTTGGCACTTTGTACATTTTCTAACGAGCGGCCGATTAAATACCAGTCAGGTGGAAAGCCTCGCTCCTGACAGAGCCGTCCTGGTCACACAGAGCAGCCTGGCTGGTTAATGGGGTTATATGGGAAAGACATCTCTGAAGTGAGTTGTTGAGAGTGAAAACTGGATCCCGAGAGAGAGGGGAATCAGCCATGCTTATAATACACATAGGGGCCAGAAGCAACACGAAGACAAGGAGAAGAAGCGTATGTCAGACAGGAAAGGCATGGGTCACAAATCAGCTTTTCTATTTCAGAACTATGGAATTGTGGCAAAAAGTTTTATTTACCAACCTTAGCTCTTGCCACATGTGCCAACTTACACCAGTCACAGCAAGCAGACATTGGCTGTCGGTGGAGGTGATTTATGTAGCGTCTGCCACCTGTGAGGGTATATTTTGGACGCAGCTTGTGTACCTGGGTGGAGATGGCGCATTTTTAGGAGAGTTCCTTTCTGTGTTGAAAGTGGCATTTCTGCCTGCTAAGAACTGATGGTCTCCAGGTCTCACCCTTTACATTTAACGGAACCCATTTTTGATGACGTGCATTTCCAGCCGTGCGCTGAGCAATGTATTAAAAAACTTACGCACAGAAAATGACTAAATGCACTGAGTGACCAAACGAACGCCTGCCATTTGTGGGTGGCCCCACTGACATCACCAGTGATGTCAGTGGGAGAGCTTCAAAGCTCTCTGGGACTTGCGGCCACGAGACCCTACCACAAGGGTCGCAAGCCCTGATTCAGAGCATCCGTTTCTGAATCAGGCCCACTGTTCCACTCGATCATCCAGTAACCATTAACGACCACAGGCCTTGGGCTCAGACCCAGTATTTGTCTGCTGGTCCACTTTGCGCACACTATAACACTTCCGCCCTGGCACAATTCATCAGTGCAGACATTCAGCGAATGCTCTCACCTCTGCTGCAAGCGCCAACAATCATTCTACGTTCAAATTCCGTCAGATTGCGCCATTTACCCATTATTTCATGAATGATACACGTCATTAGTCTCTGCAAGCCTTCGCCTTTCCGTTCTTTTACAGAGTCAGACATCCTACCTCAGCATTATCTGCGGAAGAGCGACTTCGCATATAATCGCCTGGTGGTCATAATAATTTGGCACCTCAGTGTATTTTATAGGCAATTCTGATGTCCTCTCACTCAGGTGATGTGAGAACAGTCGCACTGGGGGGTATTCAACGCAGCACGATGATGAAGAGCCGCAGGAAGGAGCTCCCACAGCTATTCAATTCAATGCGCTGTGTGCCTTGTCGGGAAGCAGGTAAGTCAGAGAATGCCGGTTCTCACGACTTAACCTGGGTGTTAAGGCGCGGTAACTGGCATTCACCAACCAAAGTGCCGGGCGCGCGGCTGTTAGCACCGCGCTAAGCCGGAAAACAGCTGTGCGCCCGGCACTTTTGTCGGATTTCTCCTGGCATCCCCAGGGGGTTGCGAGAAGAAATCCTTCAGCCGCCCAAACAGCGCGGTGTATTGAATAGCTGTGGGAGCTCATCCCGTGGCTATTCTACATCGCACTGAATTGAATTCCTCCAACTGAGCAAAGGTGTAGGAGCGGGTACTAATTACCTGGGCCCGAGCATGTTGGAGGGGCTCGAACTAGCTGCTGACTCCTCTGCAGAGCACAGCATACCTTCAAGGTACTGCACATAGTACTTTAGTTTTATTTTCTTGGCGAGGGGGGAGTGTGACTACGCCTGTCCTGTTTTGGTTCAGTGTTTGTCTCAACTGCCTTGTGTGAGAAAAGGTATGCAATCGGGAAACCGGCTGCCTTAATACCGACAGCTGGCTTCTTGACTGTCATATCCCGGCGAGGGTGAAATGTCGGGCGTCTATATCTAGATGCCTGTCATTTCCCCGACGCCGGGAGACAGGCGCCCGGCATCCCGATCGAAGGGATGCCGGGCGCCGCAAGGGTTAGGTTTAGGGCACCTGGGGGGGACCTAGGGTTAGGCACCCCCCCGGGAGGGTTACTGTTAGGCAGCGGGGAAGGGGGGGTTAGGGTTAGACACTTAGAGGGGGGATTAGGGTTAGGCACCCCCCGGGAGGGTTAGGGTTAGGCTAGGGGGAGGGAGGGTTAGGGTTAGGCACCCCGGGGGGGACTTAGGGCTAGGCACCCCCCCGGGGGACTTAGGTTTAGGCAGCGGGGAAGGGGGGGGGAGTTAGGGTTAGGCACTTAGAGGGGGGATTAGGGTTAGGCACTTGGGGGGGAGGTTAGGGTTAGGCACCCCTAAGGTGGGTTATGGTTAGGGGGTTAGGTTAGGTTAGTTTATACTTACCTTAGCGACGATCGGGATTTCCAGCGCAGTCGGGCTTCCGCTGCCGGGAACTCTGCTTTTGTCGGCCAGGCGCTGCCGGGAATCGAGCCATGCGGCCGGCGGTATTTCATACCGATTCCTAAGAAAAGGGTGATACAGTAATTGCTGGTAGATAGCGGGAATGGATATATCGGGGAGGGGGTAGAGCTGAAAGGGGGTGTCTGGAAAGTCCTTGTGTGAAATATCTTCCTATATGACACTATTCATTTATTCAACTTGTCATATTCTTGTGTGAGATGTGGATGACATTGGACACTTCACATATTTCCTATTTATTTTATTTTCACAGCGTGTTATGGCAGAGATAATGAAGGAAGAAGATGATATTTTGTCTTTTAATAAAACTAAAACCCGACAAGTGCAGATGAGGAAGGTAAGAGCTCATCACTAATTAGCAGCCTTTCCTCGGAGAAGCAGCTGTGTGACAGGAAACATTATCGGCTGATTGTGTCAGAGAAGTGGAAGTGTAATAGGATATAATAAGCTGTGGAATGATATGTGGAATATATTTAAATTGGAATTTAATAGAAAACGTTTACCTGGGTTTTCCACAATTTTAGCTTTATCACAGAATTATAACACCAGAAAATCAGTGAGAAGTATGATGTGTGGTGTAATGACATGAAGTTGTGACAGGACAATTAGAAGCCCCCGGACAACCGAGCTAGAGAATTTAATTGTTGGAAATTGGGGATCGGTAGTTATAATTGATATAATAACTTGGGATTCGTTATTCGGGAACCCAGAAAGGAAAAAATTGCTGCGGTTCAGTGATGCCAGTGATACCTACATGGTTACCAGGCACGGGCACTGCGAGGAGCATCGCTAAACAGTTTACAGGCTGATTCTGAATCACACAATCGAAGGGGTATCTTTACTAAAGTGAGAGTTTTTAGAAGTGGAGATGTTTCCCATAGCAACCAATCAGATTCTAGCTATTATCTTCTAGAAGGTTAAATGTTAAAGTAGAATCTGATTGGTTGCTATGGGCAACATCTCCACTTCTAAAAACTCACTTTAGTAACTATACCCCAAAGTGCTTGTAGTTGCCGGCAGCTGAGGAAGCAAGATTTACTACCTCATGCTAATGCCAAAATCAATAGGCCTAATGCGGGGGCTCGTGCATCTGCAAGCGGAGAGCCGTACAGCCCATTTGATTTTCGCCAATCATAATGTCACGTCTGAGACTAGAGAAGAGGACGTGGTGGGCCTAAGTTGGGGAAAGAAGCGGAGATGAGGGGCCTGGATGTACGTTCTCCTCATCCACAGGTCTTGAGTGTTGGCGAGGCCTGGGCAAAGGTGCGGAGTCTAACCCACAGGATGGTGTTCGCCAGTGACCCCCCCAATTGGGATATGGGCTTAGCTGCACCCCGTGAGCAGGTCGCGGTCCTTTGACCAGGTACCCAAGCCCTGCAGGGATAGAGACACTACACCCGTGGCCCAGCGAGGATATGCCTGCAAGGCACCAAACAGTCCCTTAAAACACTGTATAGAAAAACACCTTGACACGAGGATCAAATGTCAATAAGGATTTCAAGTGGGCAGCAACTCACGGTTACTTGAGACGTCATCAGAGATAGAAGGCACACGGGTAGAGGTGGTATACGTTGTACCGCACATGTTCACTGGAGACGTAAAGCACACAGGTGGGGATGGCACGGGTATTCACCAGAGACGTATAGGCACACAGGTAAAGGTGGTAACACTGCTGCACGGATATTCACCAGAGACGGGAGGCACACAGGTAGAGATGGTATACACTGCTGCACGGATGTTACAGAGACGGAAGGCACACAGGTAGAGATGATAACACTGCTGCTACAAGGAAGGTTAGGAACCTGGACCGGGAACTCACTATAGCACGCTAGGAGACAACCGTTGTTCAGGCAATTTCCTGGAACCTGTGGAACAGTTTTATACCCAAGGGAACCCTTAGACAGGTGCACAGCATCAGCTGATCACGGACCTATCAGGGAGAAGGATACAGTCACATGGGCCGACTGTCATGGCGGCGCCCATGTCCGGACTTGCGATGCCGGACACCAGCCCACCAGGAAGCCACTGCATGCGGGGAGAATACTCAGCTTCTCCCCCGCCGTCGCGCAAGCTGCCGACCACCCAGGATGACAGGGGAAGCCGGCGGCGCGGTAAGCGGGAGCCGATCCCCGGCTGAGCCCTGACACATAATCATCATTATCGCCACTTGCACCAGCCCCATGCTAAGTGCAAAAGATCTGTCAGAGACAGGCCTCCCTTCCCCGTATGCCTGCCCCCAAACGTCCAATTTCACAGAGAGACAGTCCCAGCCAAGTTCCATCTGGCTCAGAATAGGATGCGCTGTATGCAAAAACTCAACATTCTCAGCCTTTAACATCTTTAATGAGCAAAGGGAATGCCCTGAGCAGTGGAGGTAATTTGGCATATTAGAGGCATGGTTGTAATGAAAAAAAAAAACTGGGAAACCGCTAATTACCTAATTCTGGATAATTCATACAAAACTTGTACCTTTTTAGAATACATGTTGTGAGAAATGATTTTCTGGTTTTGTTTGTGTTTGTCATTTTGTTACCTCTATATTTAATTTCCCAGGTGGACAATGTCCCGGTTAGACTGAACGCCACAGCCATATTAAGAGAGGGCGCCCTCTATCAGCACCAGGTGGAAGAGGAGCTCCGCAGGTACACACAGGGGGTCTTCTTCCCGTTACCTCAGAGTAGCATTTCTGCAGGTTCTTATAGTAAAGCAGAGTGCAAATAAAGTGATACAAGAAAAGTCCCTCTTACATAGAGATGAGCGGTTTGGTCTTGGCTCGGTTAAGTTCGGATCTGAAAACCAAAACATATTGGCTATCCGGCTCTCACGTGTTTTGGATAGCCAGTAAGATAAATCCGAACTTGCGCTAATTTGGCGACTAGAACCGAACTGCTCATCTCAGCTCTTATGTGGTTTTCAGGGGTTGGGTATATTTTGTTGACGGTTAGAAAGTCTACGTTCATCATGGAAACATGAGAATGTCATAAGAATGCCAAAATGGTCTTAATGTCAACATTGGGCATGTCGACACTGATGAAATGTCGACCTGGTAACAATGTCAACAGTCCATGATGCAGTTGTTCCGAGAGTAAGTAGCCTAAGCCCAGTCCTAAACCTAACCCAGCGGCTGCAGCTAATGTTACGGTGGTTTCGGCTTTAGTGGCAGGTTGTGGCTAATGGGCGTGATTCAGAGATGTGCGCTATTCCAATGTTTACGGAGTTAAGTGATTATCCGTAAACCACACATGCATCTAAGTCACAGTGTGCGTGCGTCAAGGACCATTAACGTAGTCGCACGCAGCGACTATTTGCAGTGTGATTGGCAGGGAGCTTTGAGGGAGGTAACGGGGAAAGGCGGCAAAAAACGCAGCCGTGCCGCAACAGTTTCAGGGTCGTGTCTCACCCTGCGACTGCAATGCCGTGCGCAAGGAATATGGCTCCAACATCTCAATTCCCACCCACCTTCTGCAGGACCATAGGCTCACTCAGGACTGCAACAATGGAATGATCTGCGACCGATGCTGTGTCTTTGTACACAGATGCTACAACATGTTACGCAGATGCTCGGATTTGCAAAGTCGCAGGTGGGCGCCTCTATACATCTCCCGACGACTGCGCCATTTGTATATTTTCGCATAGCAGCTGCGCACACATTCTCAGCTGCGACGGCATTAATGTCAACTCAGAATCAGGCCCAATGTTCTAAAACTGCAATTGCAGCGGTAACTATGGGCCTGATTCAGCAAGGAACGCAAAGGAGAGAAGGCACGCACCCGGCCACTGCGAGGATATGCTAATGAATGTATACGCACGGCAACCGCAGCACAAGATGCAGACGTCCAGCCCTATATTAAGCCGCCCATCTCCTTTTACTCAAAGGCTGATTAGTAGGCAAGATAGCGTAAACATCGGTAACATCGAGAACCATCGACTACATTTGCATAATAGTGCAGGACCTCGCGCAGGATCTTGGCAACTTCCCGTGTGCACGGAGTCTCATCACTGCATGCGGCACAGCAGTGGCTAATTTATGCACTTCCCTAAAACGGCGTCCCAACGCACAGCCACGCCTGCGTTCGCCCGACAACCCCCCGTCACCACCCACAAACGGCACTTCCTGTCAATCAATATCGGAAGGGGTCTGCGTGCACGCTGCATGTAGTCTGCATACGCTTACCCGACCGCACTGGCTAGTTCACGCATGCACAGTGCGATGCATACGCAGTACAAGAACATCGGCCAAGTGCGTGCATTCTCTCCTTTGCGTTCCTTGCTGAATCAGGCCCTTTGTCCTTACCCCTAATCCTAATGTCACTGTTTTGCTAACTGTTGGCATTTTAGCTGTTGATATAACTCTCGTCATTGTACTGTCAATATTATAAATGTCGACATTGTGACCGCGTCCCGGTTTTCAGAATGTTGTGTAAATATTGATGTTAGAAATATTACTGTTAAGTACGTTTTGCTACAGAATGAATTACAATAATTGCATCGTCGTGTAATTTGTATATCAGGAAAGACAACAGAAAAAGAATAGGGGTAAAATAGCATTTTTGGATTTTACACATTTACATAAAGGGTCATGTGTGAAGTGCACAAAGGAGCTCATTCAGAACCGCTCGCTAAGATGCATACGCCCGCTGCTGGCGATGGTTTGCAGTGTGTATGCATTGTGTGTGCAGTGTGTGCAGTGTACGCAGTGTGTGTGCAGTGTGTATGCAGTGTGTGTGCAGTGTACGCAGTGTGTGTGCATTGTGTGCGTGCGCAGTGTGTATGCATTGTGTGCGTGCGCATACCTTAGCGAAAGTTCACAATGCGTTCGCTCGCTGCGTATAGACAGCCCAGCAGAGTGAGTGACAGGAGAAGCCGTTTGTAGGTGGTAATGGGCTGGCCATTAAAAAAGGGGGAGTGGAGGTGCAAACGCAGGCGTGCCTGAGCATCTCAACGGCGTTTTAGAGGTGTGTATAATTATAATACAGCATCATAGTACATGTCACCTGGCTTGTCTTCACACTGAAGTGATCGCAGTGCTTGCGGCAGGGTATGGTCAACCTCAAGTGCTGCGACAGCATCCGATGTTACCGGATGTACCGATGGTTGCATACACTTCCTGGAGATGAGGTGCACAAGTGGGCGTCTGTCTGCATACACTATGTGATCGCTCTCTAAGAAATACTGGGCATGCTAATGCATTGGTGTGCTGCATTGGTTGCATACACATCGTGCGAGCAGTCGCATCTAGCGAGCGGCTCTGAATCAGGCCCAAAGTGCGACCGTGCAATGCTTTTTATGTGTGCATTCCTATCCCGCCATTTTCCAGGAGATTCCTAATGTTGTGGTAGCTCTCCTGGGCTCCAGGGGATTAGATCATCCTCCTGGATCCTGCCCACTTCTCCCTTGAAGTAGATAAACCAATTGCATGACGGCATGATTTGCAATCTACAAATTGTGGCATTACTTCACAGGAGAGTAGAGGAGGGGCTTCAATTACGCTATTTGCATTGTTACGCCCCACACTTCCCACCTGGACCTTCCCTTCCCGGAGGGCACCATTAGAAAGCAGGTAAGTATGTCCCAGGTTTGGTTGTAAATTTATGTGGAGGAAAGAAGGAAAGAGAGGAACTACACAAATCCAATTTAATAACACTTTAGAACAACCCCGTGAATTAATTTAAACATTTCTCCCATAATATTGCTTTATTTAGTCTCATGTATGTCTTAAAGGATTCTTGACAATGAGGGAACCTGGAGCTGTGTGTTACTTGTGTCACTGTCATGAGTATTAAGCTTTGCATTAAATTAGTGAAAGTGCCGCTTGAAGTACATTACTATGCGCCTTATCAGAACTATGGGACATAGAGTAATTAAGTCTTTTTGCTGTGATAAAAGGGGAAAATGTCCTTGTGAATGTATCTTCTCCACACCTTTATCTCTTGTCCCCAAAAACAATTTAATTTAATTGCAGCCCCAATTAACACAAAATAAAGTAATACCAACTTCAAAAAATACAAATAAAACAAACAAGAGTGTTCTTGGGTGGCGCTTATTGCCTAATATAGACAAAGAATGGGAATAATCATAAATGACCCAATACTTTCAAGGAAAAAATAATTCAGTTTATTCCACAATAAAACAATAAACATTCCGAAAAACTTTAAAAACCGTCCAAATTTTTGTGCAAATAAGCAGAGGAATAAGGTCTTTGCCTGAGGAACGATCCTTGGAGATCCGAAACGCGTTGCAGGAAGTGCCCGCATGTGAACCAGGAGTCGTGGGGACCCAGCCTACTTTGGACTTTTTAAACCTTCTGTGGTGGTGCTGAGCCCGGGACCCTCTGCTATATCCTAACACTAGCCCACCACAACTTTGAACTTTGGTGAGAGGCTGTCATTTGGAACCTTACTCCTCTGCTTATTATTGTGGAATAAATGGAATTATTTTTCCTTGAAAGTATTGGGTCCTTTATGATTATTCCCAATCTTTGACTATATTTGGCATTTTTTATTAACAATAACCGCCACCCAAGAACACTCTTGTTTGTTTTATGTGCTATATTCCTGCCAATGTCTTTGGAAATATGGCGTCGGTGCCATTTCCAAAGAAATCGCCAAAAATGCGGTGCTAGCTGCCGCCAAGTCACATTGGTTTGTAGAAATGCCCCCTCTGCATTCGCGCCTGCTAATATATATCCAGCACATATTCCGTCCAACTCTTACTCCAGCCTGGTGGAAGCTTTTGCTCCCAACCACACTCATATTATGCCAGTTTGGCTTGAAAATCCATGCGCTTTATGCTGGGCGCATTTATAAACAGATGGTGTAACATCACTATGCGCACATCACCCTGAATTATCGCTCATTTTCAGTTCACAGGCTGCATTCTCAACAATGTTAGGTCAGGCCACAAAATGGCTGCCATCCCTGTGAGCAGATGGCAGCCAGATACACTATAATATCAATGTGGGTGGTACCAGGTATCTAATTTATATCTGCATTTACAGCTCCTGGAATACACGGTGAGATGATAAGTTATGCATTGTCTCACCATTTATTGTTATTTTTATTGCATTGTAGAAATCATACAACCAGCATTTAATCAGCAGGCAGCAAAATAATCAGTTTCTGTCTAGATTACTCTTTTCTTTTTTACAACTCTAAAAATGCTAGCAAATCCATCCCACTTGATTTGTGTCACTGTCTGGCACCAGCTTCTGCAGACAAAGGCATATATTTAAGGTAATTAAAATTGCATATGGCGTTTAAAACTGCATAGAGAGGAGCTGTGTGAATGCGTTACTGGTTATAAAATGAGATGTACTTTAGCCAATGCGCTAAATGCTGAGCTCAGGGACGTGACCTGTATGGAAGTATAATAACTGGCATTCATAATTTTGACACCAGATGTCAACAGTTATGACGGCAATATGGCTAAAATGTCAACATCATAAATGTGAATGGCCCTCATTTAGACCCGCTTGCAAGCGCTATGCGCTCGCAAGCGGGTCGATGGTGGGGCACTGCGCACGCAAGCCCCGGAGCGAGTGAGAAATTCACTCGCTCTGGGGCTCGATACAAACGGGGCGGCTGTGGATGTTGATCGACAGCTCGCCCCGTTTTGTAGGCGGGGAGGGGGGGTGGCTGGACAAACAGAGGCGTTCCTGAAGGAACGCCTGCCTTTTGTGGGCGGCCCTACTGACATCACTTGTGATGTCAGTAGTGAGCTTCCTGCTCTATTAGTGCAGGAAGCTCACTGGGGCTTGGGGCAGACGAGACCCTACCACAAGGGTCTCGTCGCAAGCCCGATAGTCGCGACCATCACGACCATCGCCTGGCCGCTTGCAAAAGCTGTGGGTGGTCACCCACAGCTTAGCGAGCGGCCAGGAGGCCGGCTAAAATAAAAAAAAGCGGCCGCCCTCATTCAGAGCGAGCGGCTCTGAATGAGGTCCAATATTTGGAAAATAGCGACATGGACAGAATGTCAATGTATGAAATGCACTGTGAAAATGTCGACGTTAGGGTTAGGCTGATTTTTAGGGGTTAAGAGCTGTATTCAGTTAGCGGTGAAAAGCTGTTTTCAGCGGAGATGTCATTTCGCCAGCGGAAACTTATGCCCGTATTCAATTGTGGCGACTTTTCGCTGGTGCGGAAAAGCAATGCAATGTACCCGGCGGAAAAGTTTCGCCTATGAATAGCAGTCGAAAAAAAGTGCTGAATTGCGGTTTTGGGGTGCAAAGGTGGGGAAACCACCCTGCACCCTTAGGAAAGGTCCCCAAAGGTAAACTGCGTTTAATAAATCCTACAAAAATTAAAAGAACACCCCCAAAAAATTACTTTGAAAAAGGAGGTGAAAAAGTACAAAGTTGGAGTACAAACTTAAAAACTAGCAAAATAAACTTTGGGGGGTCTGCAAGTATGGGGGAGGGTTTTTTTTATTGCAGGTTATTGCTGAAGGTGCGTTTTTTTCAAGTTTTTTAAAACCTCACTTTTGCAATTGTTAACCATGCTTGCACCCATTTTCAGGTACCCCAAATTTGCTGGAACTAGTTATTTTCACACAAAAAAAATGCTAAATGCTATTCTTCACAACTTGTGCAAAGACGCTAATTAGCAGCTAATGAGAGCATTTAAGTACCCCAAATAGCTTCCGCAGGGATATTCGGGGTGATCTACCATGATCCCCAATGTTAGTGCATCTTTTGGGGGGTGTCAGGCTGATTTCCCCAAATCTGACAGCACTTTTTGTCTGTTTGCGTTTCGCCAATTTCTAGTTGAATACGGTGATAAGCGGAGCACAACACTCTTTCGCACAGAAAACCAGCGATGACAGCGAAAAGACCGGCATGCGAAAAGTACTCAACTTTTCGCACCTAATTGAATATGCCCCTGAGAGTTAGAGGGTCTATTTACTAAGCCTTGGAGAGAGATAAAGTGAATTGAGATAAAGTACCAACCAATTAGCTCCTAACTGCCACTTTACAGGCTGTGTTTGAAAACTGTCACTTTACAGGCTGTGTTAGGAGCTGATTGGTTGGTACTTTCTATCTCTCTTCACTTTATCTCTCTCCGAGGCTTAGTACATAGACCCCAGAGTTCGCTGTAGAGTTAGTGTTAACTATAGTTTTAGGCTTACCCTCAACAGATATTGGCGTCATTCTCACCATGTCGACATGTCATCAGCGTTGACATACTGAATGTTGATATGTTCACTTTCAACATTATAATCTTGTTGACATAACAAATGGCGACATGGTCAATGTCGACAAAATATACCAAACCCATTTATTGTTGTACTGTCACTAAAGTGGGAAAGGAGACCTATCCTGGAATTATCCCAAGCTAAGGATATTTACCAAAAGATGCATTCTTATAACTTGTTGCACAAAATCATTGCCCAGCCTTACATGTTCAGTGTAACTTGCAGACTGTAATAGGGTCCAATGCATGTTTGATATACTGCTGGGGTATATTATATTTTTGATTTTCATTTATCAAAGAAAGTGAATCCAGTTTTTACCGCCATGGTAGTTCCCATTCTACCTCACATTTCACAATATTAAGGAACACAAATAACCCTTGGCGCTGTCAAACAGCAGAGGTATAGTGCAAACAAGAATTGTGGACAGGTTGGGTGTCACGACTTGGCCCTGCGGATCTTCAATCAGAGGACTGGGAGTCGGGGTACTGGGGTGAGGAGAGAGCAGCAGGTGAGGAGGAAGGATGTAGGTCTTCCTCATCAGCTAGATCCGGGTTTTAGCGCGACCTGACCAGGAGGTGCGGGGTTTAACTTGCTGGTTGTTTTCACCAGAGACCCCTCCAATTGGGATATGGGCTTCGCAGCGCCCAACGAACAGCTCGCGGCCCCCTGGTCAGGTACCCGGGAAATAGCAAGGAGACTAGGTGACTGGTATTGTATGTACTGGGAGTAGCACTGTAGAATAGTACAGAAGAATATCACTGGTGATTATCACTGGAGAATAGTACTGAAGAATATCACTGGTGATTATCACTGGAGAATAGTACTGAAGAATATCACTGGTGATTATCACTGGAGAATAGTACTGAAGAATATCAATGGTGATTATTACTGGAGAATAGTACTGAAGAATATCAATGGTGATTATTACTGGAGAATAGTACTGAAGAATATCACTGGTGATTATCACTGGAGAATAGTAATGAAGAATATCACTGGTGATTATCACTGGAGAATAGTACTGAAGAATATCACTGGTGATTATCACTGGAGAATAGTACTGAAAAATATCACTGGTGATTATCACTGGAGAATAGTACTGAAGAATATCAATGGTGATTATTACTGGAGAATAGTACTGAAGAATATCACTGGTGATTATCACTGGAGAATAGTAATGAAGAATATCACTGGTGATTATCACTGGAGAATAGTAATGAAGAATATCACTGGTGATTATCACTGAAGAATATCACTTGTGATTATTACTGGAGAATAGTACTGAAGAATATCAATGTGATTATCACTGGAGAATAGTACTGAAGAATATCACTGGTGATTATTACTGGAGAATAGTACTGAAGAATATCACTGGTGATTATCACTGGAGAATAGTAATGAAGAATATCACTGGTGATTATCACTGAAGAATATCACTTGTGATTATTACTGGAGAATAGTACTGACGAATATCACTGGTGATTATCACTGGAGAATAGTACTGAAGAATATCACTTGTGATTATCACTGGAGAATAGTACTGCATAATATCACTGGTGAATAGCGCTGAGGATATCACTGGAGAATATCACTGGTGAATAGCACTGAAGAATATCAATGTGATTATCACTGAAGAATAGTACTGCATAATATCACTGGTGAATAGCGCTGAGAATACCACTGGTGATTATTACTGGAGAATAGTACTGCAGAATATCACTGGTGATTATCACTGGAGAATAGTAATGAAGAATATCACTGGTGATTATCACTGAAGAATAGTGCTGAAGAATAACACTGGTGATTATCACTGGAGAATAGTAATGAAGAATATCACTTGTGATTATCACTGGAGAATAGTACTGCATAATATCACTGGTGAATAGCGCTGAGGATATCACTGGTGAATAGCACTGAAGAATATCAATGTGATTATCACTGAAGAATAGTACTGCATAATATCACTGGTGAATAGCGCTGAGAATACCACTGGAGAATAGTACTGCAGAATAACACTGGTGAATAGCGCTGAGAATATCACTGGTGATTATTACTGGAGAATAGTACTGCAGAATATCACTGGAGAATAGTACTGCAGAATATCACTGGTGATTATCACTGGAGAATATCACAGGAGAATAACACTGGAGAATAGTACTGCAGAATATCACTGGTGAATAGCGCTGAGAATATCACTGGTGAATAGCGCTGAGAATATCACTGGAGAATCCTGAGAAGAGACACTGGAGGTAAATTCAGCGTGGAGCCTGGAACTAACAGCAAACAGCTACTGGAAGTAGTGAAATTGTTCAGGCAACTTCCTGTTCCCAGAGTCTAGATTTATACCCCTAGGTAGCTGGTCATTGGAGGAAAGAATCAACTGACCGACTGCAGGGCTACCACTGGAGAAAGGCCCATGAAAGCAGCCGCAGGAGGAACTCCACAATAGAGAATCGCATGGAAGTCTTAGCAGTCCCCGGGGGGAATACTCATTGCGCCCCACGCCGCTGCACCTGGCGTCTCACCGCACGGGAGATCAGGTAAAGCCACCGCTGCGGTGAGTAGCGGCCGATCCCAGGCCGCATCCTGACATTGGGTACGCGATCCCGGCACTGGTAATGCTGGTAGTCAGAATTCTGGCAGCATAATCCCGATGGTGGAAATTCCGAGGCATGCAGGTAAGTATTTTAACCATAACCTGCCTTTCCCGCAGCCTAACGCTAACCCTCCACCTAGAGCCTAACTCTAAACCTAACCCTAATACTCACCGTCGGGATCGCAGTCATTGGGATTCTGGTGCCGGCATTGTCTGCTCCGGTATGGTGACTACATCCCCTGTGGAGAGCGATAAATGGTCAAAAAATACATAGAATAACTATTGAATGGCTTATAATTTAATAACACATTTATGAAAAATAATTATATTATAAAATAAACAATTGAGTTGTATATAAGATCAAATGAAATACTGGCCTCAAGTTAATAAAATCACAGTTCATGGTGATTAGTATTATTAATGAACTGAACATATGTTTGGTCCACTTTCTCAGGGTCCAGTATTAGTAGATGATAGGTTACCGCAGATGATGCAAAGAAGGATCCATACAGTCCTTTAGCAAGATGTCTCGCAAGTGGTGAAGGGCTGATGGAAGGTATCCACAGGGTAACTGATTGCTTCAATGTTCTGGTTCACAAGAACAATAGTAAGGGGTCCGGTCAGATCATGTAAGCATATGCTTCTAAGGAAGCTGAGCGCCCTTAACCCAGTGAAACGCGTCAAGCACATGACATTTTCTTACTGTACTGCCAACCGGCTACTGGTGCTGGATCGCTCCACACCAGACTGATCAACCCAAACTTGTGTCATGTAGCCCGTCTGCCGGCAAACATTCCACACTCTTATTTTATTGCATTACATGTATCAATAGAATTAGACAACCTCATCTAATAACATGCAATATGCTTTCTAGAATCGAGAGGCTGGTTGATGGGGCCCGGGACCCCAGCGAGTTTCTGGAATGGCAGCGCCAAATGCGAGAACAGGACATGGAACACCAGCTGGCTGCGATAGAGTGCCGGCGTCTGGAAGGCAAACTGAGCTACGAAGAGGCCGTTCTAGCCCGACAAAATCTCATCCAGGAGAACAAGAAGAAGGCCGTGCTGAAAAAAGAGGAGGTATGGAATTAGGCAGAATCGCTAACCCTTATGTATTAAGGGTATACGTATGCCCATGCCAGCCTTGCCAGGACATCTAATTCATCAGAACTAATATATGGCTTTAGGGCAGACGGCATTCAACTAACTGTATTCAGTTGCCTTTCTATCTGTGTGGCATTAATCCGCTGAAATGCAATTTTAATTTCTAAAACAAACAACCTCATTTAAAGACTGACAATAATAAATAAAAATAATGAAAATTGGAATAGTCACACAGCGATCATAAATGACCCTACAAGCTGGAATTTTTCAATTCATTAGGGTTTTAATGCAACAATAAAAGCCCAGAATAATAAGATGTCAGGGGGAATAACATTAATACTTCTGCTGATAACTCACTGCACAAGTAACGTACACATAAAACCCCATGCAACATTAACATAAACCTTTTTATATCTCTCACCATAAACCAACCCATTTATCTCGGCTCCTAATTCTCTCCTGAACAGAATTACATATACAAAGTTATTTAGTTATCTAAATAAATCCAAATAACTTTATGGCACAAGAGTTTGATTCAAGGTCAGTGAATTCACGTCTTATTTAATGGCTCATTCAGGCCGGTGGCATTTTCATGCATCGTTCTGTATACAGTAGGCAAATGCAAACAGCGTACGGAGTGAAATGCTGCAGTACAGGGGCCAATCTGTGTATTTCACATAGACTTTTATTGTTTCTCAGCGCATTGCTTACACAACTGTAATCCATCAATTTATTATAGTATGAAGAATTCATTTACTTTATATTTTCAGCTTGTTACATTGTTTGAATCATATTTACTGATTTTATTTAATACTCCATCAATAAAAGGTTTATGGTAACAATCATACGAGAAAAGACACGGCACATATTGGCCATAGATTGGAAAGTAGGGGGTCATCATTGACCAGAGACGAGAGCAAGTCCCAATCTTAGCTAACATATAATAATATAGTTGAGACTCAGTTTAAGGCTTACACTTCTATATAGAATTAGTGCGACAGGCCTATTGCAGCACATGGGCATATTTTTCAGTTGTCATTTAGCTAAAGCTGGCCACACCGAGACCAACTTACATCCAACCATCCAACTAGTTAATTGGTTGGAATGAAAACCTGGTAAGGGATGAAAGCAAATGACAATCAGTAATTTGCTCCCAAATGCCGAAAAATGGACTAAAAACTGTAAAAATTGTTTTGATCAAACATTTAACAAACTTGTCTGACGACCATTTATATCTGTTTTCTGGCATTTAGGAGCAAATTGCTGATCATCAGTTACACCCATACGTTACCAGATTTTCATTCCAACCAATCAACTAGTTGGCTGGTTGGATGAAAGTTGGTCTAGTGTGTGGCCAGCTTAAGAGTCTTGTAAGGAGGTGCAGCCTCTGGGCCATATTCAATTAGAGGCGAAAAGCCTTTTTCGCCTGTTTTTTTTGAGAAAATGTTGGCTAAAAAAATGTCACCAAATTCAATTCCAGGACGATTTCGCCTAAACGGAAACTCGATGCATTGAATTGTCCAAAAAAGATTCTCCGATCAATAGCAGGTGAAAAGAAATGCAAAATCTTTATTTTGGGGTGCAAACGTGGGGAAACGACTCAGAACCCTGGGGACAGCCCCCCAGAGGACAAATCTGCAAAAAAAACCTAACACCTAAGAACACCCCAAAAAAAGGGGTAAAAATATAAAAAGTGGGGGACAAGCATAAAAACTAGCGAAATAGGCTTCTTGGGGGTTCCCAAGGATGGGTCAGGAGTTTTTGGGGATTGCAGGTGCATGCAGCAGGTGGATTTTTCAAGTTTTTTTAAAAGTTCACTTTAGAGTCATAAAAACATGCTAGCACCCATTTTCAAGTTTCCCAAATTTGTCAGGACTACTTATTTTCACCAAAAAATACTACTTTATGCCATTCTTCACCACTAATAAGAAGCAATTTACACAGCTTAAGTACCCAAAATAGTTTATTAGGGCTATTAGTACACATCTATAGTGATTCCCTATGTTAGTGCATCTTTTTCTGGGGTACAGACTGATTTCCCCAATTCTTTCAGTACTTTTCGCCTGTTCCACATTCGCCTAATTCCGTTTTCGCCTGTTTTGCAATTGAATGAGGCGAAAAGCGGGGAGGAGCACGGAATGAATTCGCCTCTGAAACAGGCGAATGAATCGAAAAGTCGGACAGGTGAAATCTATTTTAGAGTTAGTCACTTAGCAACAAGAAGATATTAAGTGATCATCTCTCTAGTCTAGTTCAATTAAGCTTAATTGTATACAAAATTTAATTACTTTCTGTGTTTGATACTCTTCATTTGAAGATATGCTGACCAATATTTTTAATTTCATATACCAAACACAAATCTAAAGTTCAGAAGCTCTACTTACATATAGCTGGAGCAAAGGGATGTTTCCTGATTATCACAGAATGACAGATCACTATCCTCATTGATACACTGACTGATACACTGACACATGTGATGTAGGGAATATGTACAGTGCTCAGACCTGTGATACACTGACTGATACACTGACTCTTGTCATGTAGGGAATATGTACAATGCTGGAAGAACTGTGATACACTGACTGATACACTGACACATGTGATGTAGGGAATATGTACAGTGGTGGAAGACCTGTGATACACTGACACATGTGATGTAAGGAATATGTACAGTGCTGTCAGACCTGTGATACACTGACTGATACACTGACACATGTGATGTAGGGAATATGTACAGTGCTGTCAGACCTGTGATACACTGACTCATGTCATGTAGGGAATATGTACAGTGCTGTAAGACCTGTGATACACTGACACATGTGATGTAGGGAATATGTACAGTGCTGTAAGACTTGTGATACACTGACTGATACACTGACACATGTGATGTAGGGAATATGTACAGTGCTTTCAGACCTGTGATACACTGACACATGTGATGTAGGGAATATGTACAATGCTGTAAGACCTGTGATACACTGACTGATACACTAACACATGTGATGTAGGGAATATGTACAGTGCTGTAAGACTTGTGATACACTGACTCTTGTCATGTAGGGAATATGGACAATGCTGTAAGACCTGTGATACACTGACTGCTACATTGACACATGTGATGTAGGGAATATGTACAGTGCTGTAAGACCTGTGATACACTGACTGATACACTGACACATGTGATGTAGGGAATATGTACAGTGCTGTCAGACCTGTGATACACTGACTCATGTCATGTAGGGAATATGTACAGTGCTGTAAGACCTGTGATACACTGACTGGTACACTGACACATGTGATGTAGGGAATATGTACAGTGCTGTAAGACTTGTGATACACTGACTGATACACTGACACATGTGATGTAGGGAATATGTACAGTGCTGTCAGACCTGTGATACACTGTCTGATACACTGACACATGTGATGTAGGGAATATGTACAGTGCTGTAAAACCTGTGATACACTGACTCATGTCATGTAGGGAATATGTACAGTGCTGTAAGACCTGTGATACACTGACTGATACACTGACTGATACACTGACACGTGATGTAAGGAATATGTACAGTGCTGTCAGACCTGTGATACACTGACTGATACACTGACACATGTGATGTAGGGAATATGTACAGTGCTGGAAGACCTGTGATACACTGACACATGTGATGTAGGGAATATGTACAGTGCTTTCAGACCTGTGATACACTGACTGCTACACTGACACATGTGATGTAGGGAATATGTACAGTGCTTTCAGACCTGTGATACACTGACACATGTGATGTAGGGAATATGTACAGTGCTGTAAGACTTGTGATACACTGACTCTTGTCATGTAGGGAATATGTACAATGCTGTAAGACCTGTGATACACTGACTGATACACTAACACATGTGATGTAGGGAATATGTACAGTGCTGTAAGACTTGTGATACACTGACTCATGTCATGTAGGGAATATGTACAGTGCTGTAAGACCTGTGATACACTGACTGATACACTGACACATGTGATGTAGGGAATATGTACAGTGCTGTAAGACTTGTGATACACTGACTGATACACTGACACATGTGATGTAGGGAATATGTACAGTGCTTTCAGACCTGTGATACACTGACACATGTGATGTAGGGAATATGTACAGTGCTGTAAGACTTGTGATACACTGACTCTTGTCATGTAGGGAATATGTACAATGCTGTAAGACCTGTGATACACTGACTGATACACTAACACATGTGATGTAGGGAATATGTACAGTGCTGTAAGACTTGTGATACACTGACTCTTGTCATGTAGGGAATATGGACAATGCTGTAAGACCTGTGATACACTGACTGCTACATTGACACATGTGATGTAGGGAATATGTACAGTGCTGTAAGACCTGTGATACACTGACTCATGTCATGTAGGGAATATGTACAGTGCTGTAAGACCTGTGATACACTGACTGATACACTGACACATGTGATGTAGGGAATATGTACAGTGCTGTAAGACTTGTGATACACTGACTGATACACTGACACATGTGATGTAGGGAATATGTACAGTGCTTTCAGACCTGTGATACACTGACACATGTGATGTAGGGAATATGTACAGTGCTGTAAGACTTGTGATACACTGACTCTTGTCATGTAGGGAATATGTACAATGCTGTAAGACCTGTGATACACTGACTGATACACTAACACATGTGATGTAGGGAATATGTACAGTGCTGTAAGACTTGTGATACACTGACTCTTGTCATGTAGGGAATATGGACAATGCTGTAAGACCTGTGATACACTGACTGCTACATTGACACATGTGATGTAGGGAATATGTACAGTGCTGTAAGACCTGTGATACACTGACTGATACACTGACACATGTGATGTAGGGAATATGTACAGTGCTGTCAGACCTGTGATACACTGACTCATGTCATGTAGGGAATATGTACAGTGCTGTAAGACCTGTGATACACTGACTGGTACACTGACACATGTGATGTAGGGAATATGTACAGTGCTGTAAGACTTGTGATACACTGACTGATACACTGACACATGTGATGTAGGGAATATGTACAGTGCTGTCAGACCTGTGATACACTGTCTGATACACTGACACATGTGATGTAGGGAATATGTACAGTGCTGTAAGACCTGTGATACACTGACTCATGTCATGTAGGGAATATGTACAGTGCTGTAAGACCTGTGATACACTGACTGATACACTGACACATGTGATGTAGGGAATATGTACAGTGCTGTAAGACTTGTGATACACTGACTGATACACTGACACATGTGATGTAGGGAATATGTACAGTGCTGTAAGACTTGTGATACACTGACTCTTGTCATGTAGGGAATATGTACAATGCTGGAAGACCTGTGATACACTGACTGATACACTGACACATGTGATCTAGGGAATATAGACAATGCTGTAAGAGCTGTGATACACTGACTGATACACTGACACATGTGATGTAGGGAATATGTACAGTGCTGTAAGACCTGTGATACACTGACTGATACACTGACACGTGATGTAAGGAATATGTACAGTGCTGTCAGACCTGTGATACACTGACTGATACACTGACACATGTGATGTAGGGAATATGTACAGTGCTGGAAGACCTGTGATACACTGACACATGTGATGTAGGGAATATGTACAGTGCTTTCAGACCTGTGATACACTGACTGATACACTGACACATGTGATGTAGGGAATATGTACAGTGCTTTCAGACCTGTGATACACTGACACATGTGATGTAGGGAATATGTACAGTGCTGTAAGACTTGTGATACACTGACTCTTGTCATGTAGGGAATATGTACAATGCTGTAAGACCTGTGATACACTGACTGATACACTAACACATGTGATGTAGGGAATATGTACAGTGCTGTAAGACTTGTGATACACTGACTCTTGTCATGTAGGGAATATGGACAATGCTGTAAGACCTGTGATACACTGACTGCTACATTGACACATGTGATGTAGGGAATATGTACAGTGCTGTAAGACCTGTGATACACTGACTGATACACTGACACATGTGATGTAGGGAATATGTACAGTGCTGTCAGACCTGTGATAAACTGACTCATGTCATGTAGGGAATATGTACAGTGCTGTAAGACCTGTGATACACTGACTGATACACTGACACATGTGATGTAGGGAATATGTACAGTGCTGTAAGACTTGTGATACACTGACTCTTGTCATGTAGGGAATATTGACAATGCTGTAAGACCTGTGATACACTGACTGCTACATTGACACATGTGATGTAGGGAATATGTACAGTGCTGTAAGACTTGTGATACATTGACTGATACACTGACACATGTGATGTAGGGAATATGTACAGTGCTGTCAGACCTGTGATACACTGACTGATACACTGACACATGTGATGTAGGGAATATGTACAGTGCTGTAAGACCTGTGATACACTGACCCATGTCATGTAGGGAATATGTACAGTGCTGTAAGACTTGTGATACACTGACTCTTGTCATGTAGGGAATATGTATAGTGCTGTAAGACCTGTGATACACTGACTGATACACTGACACATGTGATGTAGGGAATATGTACAGTGCTGTAAGACCTGTGATACACTGACTGATACACTGACACATGTGATTTAGGGAATATGTACAGTGCTGTAAGACTTGTGATACACTGACTCTTGTCATGTAGGGAATATGTACAATGCTGTTGACCTGTGATACACTGACTGCTACATTGACACATGTGATGTAGGGAATATGTACAGTGCTGGAAGACCTGTGATACACTGACTGATACACTGACACATGTGATGTAGGGAATATGTACAGTGCTGTAAGACTTGTGATACACTAACTGATTCACTGACACATGTGATGTAGGGAATATGGACCTCATTCAGAGCCGGACGCTATTTGCGGTCGTTCGTTCAGAAAAAAGGGGTGGCTATTCAAATGAACCGTTCGCTCTTTGCGGTCTGTTCACGCCTCTATGTCTGAACGAGCGAACAAAACTTGCGGTCGTTTTTTGGATAACTACGCCCCTTGACCACTCGCATCCTATGTCATGTCCGCTATTTATTAGATTAATCGAGTACATCGACCAGCGTATGAACTGCTCGCTATTCTTGTGGTTAATTTTCCTACCACAATCTTGCGAACAGTTCTGACTATAAAATAACCCACTGACGTAGTCAATGACGCTGCTGTATTAATTATGCACACCCCTAAAACGCCCGTTTTGACCTTTAAGCACGCCTGCGTTCTGATCTCCACTCCCCGTTTTCAAACACCTTCCCCTGTTACCACCCACATACGCCTCCTTCTGTCACTCAAAATAGCAGGCATTCGCTATTTAGCGAACAAACGATTTTCGGCCGCACTGACTGGTTCGCGAATGCGTATTACGATCCGTACGCATGCGCAGTTGGCCAAACATCGCTCGGAACGAACGAGCGGCCGCTTATGAGCGGCTCTGAATCAGGCCCAAAGTACAGTGCTGTAAGACCTGTGATACACTGACTCATGTGATGTAGGGAATATGTACAGTGCTGTCAGACCTGTGATACACTGACTGATACACTGACACATGTGATGTATGGAATATGTACAATGCTGTAAGACCTGTGATACACTGACTGATACACTGACACGTGATGTAAGGAATATGTACAGTGCTGTCAGACCTGTGATACACTGACTGATACACTGACACATGTGATGTAGGGAATATGTACAGTGCTGGAAGACCTGTGATACACTGACACATGTGATGTAGGGAATATGTACAGTGCTGTAAGACCTGTGATACACTGACTGCTACATTGACACATGTGATGTAGGGAATATGTACAGTGCTGTAAGACTTGTGATACACTGACTCTTGTCATGTAGGGAATATGGACAATGCTGTAAGACCTGTGATACACTGACTGCTACATTGACACATGTGATGTAGGGAATATGTACAGTGCTGTAAGACCTGTGATACACTGACTGATACACTGACACATGTGATGTAGGGAATATGTACAGTGCTGTAAGACTTGTGATACACTGACTCTTGTCATGTAGGGAATATGGACAATGCTGTAAGACCTGTGATACACTGACCGCTACATTGACACATGTGATGTAGGGAATATGTACAGTGCTGTAAGACCTGTGATACACTGACACATGTGATGTAGGGAATATGTACAGTGCTGTAAGACTTGTGATACACTGACTCTTGTCATGTAGGGAATATGTACAATGCTGTAAGACCTGTGATACACTGACTGATACACTAACACATGTGATGTAGGGAATATGTACAGTGCTGTAAGACTTGTGATACACTGACTCTTGTCATGTAGGGAATATGGACAATGCTGTAAGACCTGTGATACACTGACTGCTACATTGACACATGTGATGTAGGGAATATGTACAGTGCTGTAAGACCTGTGATACACTGACTGATACACTGACACATGTGATGTAGGGAATATGTACAGTGCTGTAAGACTTATGATACATTGACTGATACACTGACACATGTGATGTAGGGAATATGTACAGTGCTGTCAGACCTGTGATACACTGACTGATACACTGACACATGTGATGTAGGGAATATGTACAGTGCTGTAAGACCTGTGATACACTGACCCATGTCATGTAGGGAATATGTACAGTGCTGTAAGACTTGTGATACACTGACTCTTGTCATGTAGGGAATATGTACAGTGCTGTAAGACCTGTGATACACTGACTGATACACTGACACATGTGATTTAGGGAATATGTACAGTGCTGTAAGACTTGTGATACACTGACTCTTGTCATGTAGGGAATATGTACAATGCTGTCGACCTGTGATACACTGACTGCTACATTGACACATGTGATGTAGGGAATATGTACAGTGCTGGAAGACCTGTGATACACTGACTGATACACTGACACATGTGATGTAGGGAATATGTACAGTGCTGTAAGACTTGTGATACACTAACTGATTCACTGACACATGTGATGTAGGGAATATGGACCTCATTCAGAGCCGGACTCTATTTGCGGTCGTTCGTTCAGAAAAAAGGGGTGGCTATTCAAATGAACCGTTCGCTCTTTGCGGTCTGTTCACGCCTCTATGTCTGAACGAGCGAACAAAACTTGCGGTCGTTTTTTGGATAACTACGCCCCTTGACCACTCGCATCCTATGTCATGTCCGCTATTTATTAGATTAATCGAGTACATCGACCAGCGTATGAACTGCTCGCTATTCTTGTGGTTAATTTTCCTACCACAATCTTGCGAACAGTTCTGACTATAAAATAACCCACTGACGTAGTCAATGACGCTGCTGTATTAATTATGCACACCCCTAAAACGCCCGTTTTGACCTTTAAGCACGCCTGCGTTCTGATCTCCACTCCCCGTTTTCAAACACCTTCCCCTGTTACCACCCACATACGCCTCCTTCTGTCACTCAAAATAGCAGGCATTCGCTATTTAGCGAACAAACGATTTTCGGCCGCACTGACTGGTTCGCGAATGCGTATTACGATCCGTACGCATGCGCAGTTGGCCAAACATCGCTCGGAACGAACGAGCGGCCGCTTACGAGCGGCTCTGAATCAGGCCCAAAGTACAGTGCTGTAAGACCTGTGATACACTGACTCATGTGATGTAGGGAATATGTACAGTGCTGTCAGACCTGTGATACACTGACTGATACACTGACACATGTGATGTATGGAATATGTACAATGCTGTAAGACCTGTGATACACTGACTGATACACTGACACGTGATGTAAGGAATATGTACAGTGCTGTCAGACCTGTGATACACTGACTGATACACTGACACATGTGATGTAGGGAATATGTACAGTGCTGGAAGACCTGTGATACACTGACACATGTGATGTAGGGAATATGTACAGTGCTGTAAGACCTGTGATACACTGACTGCTACATTTACACATGTGATGTAGGGAATATGTACAGTGCTGTAAGACTTGTGATACACTGACTCTTGTCATGTAGGGAATATGGACAATGCTGTAAGACCTGTGATACACTGACTGCTACATTGACACATGTGATGTAGGGAATATGTACAGTGCTGTAAGACCTGTGATACACTGACTGATACACTGACACATGTGATGTAGGGAATATGTACAGTGCTGTAAGACTTGTGATACACTGACTCTTGTCATGTAGGGAATATGGACAATGCTGTAAGACCTGTGATACACTGACCGCTGCATTGACACATGTGATGTATGGAATATGTACAGTGCTGTAAGACCTGTGATACACTGACACATGTGATGTAGGGAATATGTACAGTGCTGTAAGACTTGTGATACACTGACTCTTGTCATGTAGGGAATATGGACAATGCTGTAAGACCTGTGATACACTGACTGATACACTAACACATGTGATGTAGGGAATATGTACAGTGCTGTAAGACCTGTGATACACTGACTGATACACTGACACATGTGATGTAGGGAATATGTACAGTGCTGTAAGACCTGTGATACACTGACTGATACACTGACACATGTGATGTAGGGAATATGTACAGTGGTGTCAGACCTGTGATACACTGTCTGATACACTGACACATGTGATGTAGGGAATATGTACAGTGCTGTAAGACCTGTGATACACTGACCCATGTCATGTAGGGAATATGTACAGTGCTGTAAGACTTGTGATACACTGACTCTTGTCATGTAGGGAATATGTACAATGCTGTAAGACCTGTGATACACTTACAGCACTGTACATATTCCCTACATCACATGTGTCACACTTGTGATACACTGACTGATACACTAACACATGTGATGTAGGGAATATGTACAGTGCTGTAAGACTTGTGATACACTGACTCTTGTCATGTAGGGAATATGGACAATGCTGTAAGACCTGTGATACACTGACTGCTACATTGACACGTGATGTAGGGAATATGTACAGTGCTGTAAGACCTGTGATACACTGACACATGTGATGTAGGGAATATGTACAGTGCTGTCAGACCTGTGATACACTGACTCATGTCATGTAGGGAATATGTACAGTGCTGTAAGACCTGTGATACACTGACTGATACACTGACACATGTGATGTAGGGAATATGTACAGTGCTGTAGGACTTGTGATACATTGACTGATACACTGACACATGTGATGTAGGGAATATGTACAGTGCTGTCAGACCTGTGATACACTGACTGATACACTGACACATGTGATGTAGGGAATATGTACAGTGCTGTAAGACCTGTGATACACTGACCCATGTCATGTAGGGAATATGTACAGTGCTGTAAGACTTGTGATACACTGACTCTTGTCATGTAGGGAATATGTACAGTGCTGTAAGACCTGTGATACACTGACTGATACACTGACACATGTGATGTAGGGAATATGTACAGTGCTGTAAGACCTGTGATACACTGACTGATACACTGACACATGTGATTTAGGGAATATGTACAGTGCTGTAAGACTTGTGATACACTGACTCTTGTCATGTAGGGAATATGTACAATGCTGTCGACCTGTGATACACTGACTGCTACATTGACACATGTGATGTAGGGAATATGTACAGTGCTGGAAGACCTGTGATACACTGACTGATACACTGACACATGTGATGTAGGGAATATGTACAGTGCTGTAAGACTTGTGATACACTAACTGATTCACTGACACATGTGATGTAGGGAATATGGACCTCATTCAGAGCCGGACGCTATTTGCGGTCGTTCGTTCAGAAAAAAGGGGTGGCTATTCAAATGAACCGTTCGCTCTTTGCGGTCTGTTCACGCCTCTATGTCTGAACGAGCGAACAAAACTTGCGGTCGTTTTTTGGATAACTACGCCCCTTGACCACTCGCATCCTATGTCATGTCCGCTATTTATTAGATTAATCGAGTACATCGACCAGCGTATGAACTGCTCGCTATTCTTGTGGTTAATTTTCCTACCACAATCTTGCGAACAGTTCTGACTATAAAATAACCCACTGACGTAGTCAATGACGCTGCTGTATTAATTATGCACACCCCTAAAACGCCCGTTTTGACCTTTAAGCACGCCTGCGTTCTGATCTCCACTCCCCGTTTTCAAACACCTTCCCCTGTTACCACCCACATACGCCTCCTTCTGTCACTCAAAATAGCAGGCATTCGCTATTTAGCGAACAAACGATTTTCGGCCGCACTGACTGGTTCGCGAATGCGTATTACGATCCATACGCATGCGCAGTTGGCCAAACATCGCTCGGAACGAACGAGCGGCCGCTTACGAGCGGCTCTGAATCAGGCCCAAAGTACAGTGCTGTAAGACCTGTGATACACTGACTCATGTGATGTAGGGAATATGTACAGTGCTGTCAGACCTGTGATACACTGACTGATACACTGACACATGTGATGTATGGAATATGTACAATGCTGTAAGACCTGTGATACACTGACTGATACACTGACACGTGATGTAAGGAATATGTACAGTGCTGTCAGACCTGTGATACACTGACTGATACACTGACACATGTGATGTAGGGAATATGTACAGTGCTGGAAGACCTGTGATACACTGACACATGTGATGTAGGGAATATGTACAGTGCTGTAAGACTTGTGATACACTGACTCTTGTCATGTAGGGAATATGTACAATGCTGTAAGACCTGTGATACACTGACTGATACACTAACACATGTGATGTAGGGAATATGTACAGTGCTGTAAGACTTGTGATACACTGACTCCTGTCATGTAGGGAATATGGACAATGCTGTAAGACCTGTGATACACTGACTGCTACATTGACACATGTGATGTAGGGAATATGTACAGTGCTGTAAGACCTGTGATACACTGACTGATACACTGACACATGTGATGTAGGGAATATGTACAGTGCTGTCAGACCTGTGATACACTGACTCATGTCATGTAGGGAATATGTACAGTGCTGTAAGACCTGTGATACACTGACTGATACACTGACACATGTGATGTAGGGAATATGTACAGTGCTGTAAGACTTGTGATACACTGACTGATACACTGACACATGTGATGTAGGGAATATGTACAGTGCTGTCAGACCTGTGATACACTGTCTGATACACTGACACATGTGATGTAGGGAATATGTACAGTGGTGTCAGACCTGTGATACACTGTCTGATACACTGACACATGTGATGTAGGGAATATGTACAGTGCTGTAAGACCTGTGATACACTGACCCATGTCATGTAGGGAATATGTACAGTGCTGTAAGACTTGTGATACACTGACTCTTGTCATGTAGGGAATATGTACAATGCTGTAAGACCTGTGATACACTGACTGCTACATTGACACATGTGATGTAGGGAATATGTACAGTGCTGTAAGACCTGTGATACACTGACTGATACACTGACACATGTGATGTAGGGAATATGTACAGTGCTGTCAGACCTGTGGTACACTGACTCATGTCATGTAGGGAATATGTACAGTGCTGTAAGACCTGTGATACACTGACTGATACACTGACACATGTGATGTAGGGAATATGTACAGTGCTGTCAGACCTGTGGTACACTGACTCATGTCATGTAGGGAATATGTACAGTGCTGTAAGACCTGTGATACACTGACTGATACACTGACACATGTGATGTAGGGAATATGTACAGTGCTGTCAGACCTGTGGTACACTGACTCATGTCATGTAGGGAATATGTACAGTGCTGTAAGACCTGTGATACACTGACTGATACACTGACACATGTGATGTAGGGAATATGTACAGTGCTGTCAGACCTGTGGTACACTGACTCATGTCATGTAGGGAATATGTACAGTGCTGTAAGACCTGTGATACACTGACTGATACACTGACACATGTGATGTAGGGAATATGTACAGTGCTGTAAGACTTGTGATACATTGACTGATACACTGACACATGTGATGTAGGGAATATGTACAGTGCTGTCAGACCTGTGATACACTGACTGATACACTGACACATGTGATGTAGGGAATATGTACAGTGCTGTAAGACCTGTGATACACTGACCCATGTCATGTAGGGAATATGTACAGTGCTGTAAGACTTGTGATACACTGACTCTTGTCATGTAGGGAATATGTACAGTGCTGTAAGACCTGTGATACACTGACTGATACACTGACACATGTGATGTAGGGAATATGTACAATGCTGTCAGACCTGTGATACACTGACTGCTACATTGACACATGTGATGTAGGGAATATGTACAGTGCTGGAAGACCTGGGATACACTGACTGATACACTGACCCATGTCATGTAGGGAATATGTACAGTGCTGTAAGACTTGTGATACACTGACTCTTGTCATGTAGGGAATATGTACAGTGCTGTAAGACCTGTGATACACTGACTGATACACTGACACATGTGATGTAGGGAATATGTACAGTGCTGTAAGACCTGTGATACACTGACTGATACACTGACACATGTGATTTAGGGAATATGTACAGTGCTGTAAGACTTGTGATACACTGACTCTTGTCATGTAGGGAATATGTACAATGCTGTCAGACCTGTGATACACTGACTGCTACATTGACACATGTGATGTAGGGAATATGTACAGTGCTGGAAGACCTGTGATACACTGACTGATACACTGACACATGTGATGTAGGGAATATGTACAGTGCTGTAAGACTTGTGATACACTAACTGATTCACTGACACATGTGATGTAGGGAATATGGACCTCATTCAGAGCCGGACGCTATTTGCGGTCGTTCGTTCAGAAAAAAGGGGTGGCTATTCAAATGAACCGTTCGCTGTTTGCGGTCTGTTCACGCCTCTATGTCTGAACGAGCGAACAAAACTTGCGGTCGTTTTTTGGATAACTACGCCCCTTGACCACTCGCATCCTATGTCATGTCCGCTATTTATTAGATTAATCGAGTACATCGACCAGCGTATGAACTGCTCGCTATTCTTGTGGTTAATTTTCCTACCACAATCTTGCGAACAGTTCTGACTATAAAATAACCCACTGACGTAGTCAATGACGCTGCTGTATTAATTATGCACACCCCTAAAACGCCCGTTTTGACCTTTAAGCACGCCTGCGTTCTGATCTCCACTTCCCGTTTTCAAACACCTTCCCCTGTTACCACCCACATACGCCTCCTTCTGTCACTCAAAATAGCAGGCATTCGCTATTTAGCGAACAAACGATTTTCGGCCGCACTGACTGGTTCACGAATGCGTATTACGATCCGTACGCATGCGCAGTTGGCCAAACATCGCTCGGAACGAACGAGCGGCCGCTTACGAGCGGCTCTGAATCAGGCCCAAAGTACAGTGCTGTAAGACCTGTGATACACTGACTCATGTGATGTAGGGAATATGTACAGTGCTGTCAGACCTGTGATACACTGACTGATACACTGACACATGTGATGTATGGAATATGTACAATGCTGTAAGACCTGTGATACACTTACAGCACTGTACATATTCCCTACATCACATGTGTCAGACTTGTGATACACTGACTGATACACTGAGTCATGTGATGTAGGGAATATGTACAGTGCTGGAAGACCTGTGATACACTGACTGATACACTGACACATGTGATGTAGGGAATATGTACAGTGCTGTAAGACTTGTGATACACTGACTGATACACTGACACATGTGATGTAGGGAATATGTACAGTGCTGTCAGACCTGTGATACACTTACAGCACTGTACATATTCCCTACATCACATGTGTCAGACTTGTGATACACTGACTGATACACTGACACATGTGATGTAGGGAATATGTACAGTGCTGTAAGACTTGTGATACACTGACTCTTGTCATGTAGGGAATATGTACAGTGCTGTAAGACCTGTGATACACTGACTGATACACTGACACATGTGATGTAGGGAATATGTACAGTGCTGTCAGACCTGTGATACACTGACTGATACACTGACACATGTGATGTAGGGAATATGTACAGTGCTGTCAGACCTGTGGTACACTGACTGATACACTGACACATGTGATGTATGGAATATGTACAGTGCTGTAAGACCTGTGATACACTGACTGATACATTGACACATGTGATGTAGGGAATATGTACAGTGCTGTAAGACCTGTGATACACTGACCCATGTCATGTAGGGAATATGTACAGTGCTGGAAGACCTGTGATATACTGACACATGTGATGTAGGGAATATGTACAGTTCTGTCAGACCTGTGATACACTGACATGAGATGTAGGGCACCAGGGGCGTTTCTAGAGAAGAGGGGGCCCGTGTGCAGTCTCCGACACGGGCCCCCTCCTCTCCGCCTGGTGGCCAGCGCCGGAGTTATAGACTCTGGGCATTAGAATGTGCCCAGAGTCTATAGTGTATGCACAGATCACCGGGAAAATGGCCGCGACGCCCATTTTCCCTGTACTGCGCATGCGCAAACAATGGGAAAGTGGCCGCCGTGGCCAGGCCCTGAGCCCATATTCATGGCACTATCGCCTTGTGCTTCACAAGTGACATTATGGAGGCATGAGCTGCTTATACAGCCATTTTGTGAGCTGAGCTAAAGAATGTGAATGCAGAAGTGCCTCATGCCTCAGCTATGACATTAGTTCCTAGTGAATGAATAGCCTGCATTTTCATAAATATTGGTGCCTCCATTGTACGTAGATGATAAATGACAGTGATGTAATTGCTGCTTGTTCTGTAGACAGAGAAGCTTATGCGCCTGTACGCAGAGAAACGCCTCCAGGAAGAGAAGGAGATGAGAGACCTTGTGGAGCAAGTGGCTGAGGGACACAAGAATACCAAGCAAGCAAGGCTGAGGCTCCAGAAATACAAGCAGCAAATAGGTATTTCTACTGTGGCTTGTCTGACTCCCAATGTCTTATGTCACTAAAATTAGGGACACCGGCCTTTTCCTATCTCATGTGTTACATTCATAAATTGGGCAGCACAGACGGTGTAATGGTTAGCATTACTGCCTCACAGCACTGAGGTCATGGGTTCGATTCTCATCACGGCACTAACTGTGTGGAGTTTGTATATTCTCCCTGTGCTTACGTGAGTTTCCTCCCACACTCCAAAACAATATATACTGGTAGGTTAATTGGCTCCCAGCAGAATTAACCCGTGTGTGCATGTGATAGAGATTATAGACTGTAAGCTACACTGGGACAGGGACTGATGTGAATGGACAAATACTCTCTGTAAAGCGCTGTGCAATATGTGTGCGCTATATAAATAACTGGTAATAAATAAAAGTATACAGTTTATTTATAAATATATATATATCTTATAAATGAGAACATCTGTTTGTCTAATTGTGATAAACTCTGGGACGACTGAACCAATTGTGATGCGGCGATAACACTCAGCATGTGACCCGCTAAGATACCCCCTTCCCAACTATACATCTCTCTCTAAATTTTAAATCTGCCCCATCTGCAGGGCAACATGGTTTAGCAACCATAGCAACCAACGAGATTTTAGCTATCATTTCCCTTTTTCATTCTAGAAAATGATAGACAGAATCTGATTGGTTGAAATGGGCAACACCACCACTAGTATGTTTGAGAAGCTTTAGTAAATACAGCAGCGTCACTTGGGTTGGTATAACCCAGTGGGTTGGGTAACACAGCGCACTACTGTCAGGGCCAGATTAAGGTGGGGCGACAAGGCTGGTTTCCCTGGGGCCCCCACACAGGGTCGGTGGGTGTGAAGGTGGGTACACACCTGACAGATATATCTGCAGATGATGGTCGTTCATACACACTGAACGTCCATTATCTGCATGCTGCAGCGGGTCCTAGTGGCCGAGGGGTGGGTAGGGGGCGTGGCCTAATAGAGGCAGGCGTGGCCACTCCCCCTTTGAGGAAAAAAAACACATTTGCTGCGCTGGGGAGGGGGGCGCTGTGTGCTCCTCAGCCCAATGCACAGCCAATGGGGGTCGCGATCAGCGGGATCGCCGCCCCCTTTGGCATAGGAGACTGTTCGGGCTGCTGCTTTAGCAACCTCGGACAGTCTACCAGTGCAGCCCAGCACACAGCAGCGTGTGCTGGGCTGCTGTGGATGGGGAGCTGTGCCGAACACGGGTAAGTAGTACCCGCTCGCGGCTCCCCCCCTCTCTGCACCTCTGCTGATCGCCCGTAAACACTTACCAATGGACAGATATGTCTGCAGACATATCTGTTCATTGGCTGTGCAGATAATGCGATATGTCTGTGAACGATGTTGTTCACAGACATATCGTCTGTACACACTGGCCGACGGGGGCACGATATATTGGCCAGTGTGTACCCAGCATGACTCTGCCGAGAACACGTGCCCAGTGGCTCCTGAGTCCCCTCATCAGCTCTATTCAGTACATTTGTCATTGTCGCTCTATTCAGTACAATTATTACTCCCAGATGTCAGACTTCATGTGAGCGCAGTCTTTTATTGCCGTCTGATTATTTTGGCATCTAGTGCAAGAAGTAACAGAGGAGAGCCGGGAGCTGCTGCGCCGAGCCCTGGAGGAGGCTGAGGACGAGCTGAAGAGGAAGTTTGAGCTGATCCGTGAGATAAGAGCCATGGAGTCAGTGCCATTCATCAGACACAAGTTTGTGGATTTAACACAAGTGAGTGCACTTATATGTGATATAATATGATCTGTACAGACGCCCTGGAAATGTTCGGTACAATTAAACCAGTACATTAGCTCACTTGGTGAAGTCACCTTCTGTGACTCCAGGTGAGGAGGGAAAATGATCAGTATTTAGGGAAATGGTAACTGAGTCTTCTATGTGTAACACTGAGGGGACGTATCCTACATGGAACATTGTGTCACATTTCAGTATAGAGTTATCTCAGCAACAATATGGGATTATGGGGAATAGGCACAGAGGGTAACCTCAGTAGTGGACTGATTGTATTAATGTACAGACCTATCACTTTATGTGGCAAAAGGCCCGGCAATGACGCTTTAACCTCTAGCGACACTGAAGAGAGCAGAGACAGGGCCACTACATAGCATGTGTGACTGGGCTGCCCTCATCTCTGGGCCCCCCCCGTAGCGCTATACCACCTGCAACCACTGTTGTTCCACCACCATGTTGTATAGTGATGGATGTTGCTGTTCCCTTCAGACTGCTGGGCACAGACTGAACTGTGAGATGTCCATAGCGGAGCTCCATGAACGACTGACCCTGTTGAAGGAAGCCCAGAGGAAAGATGAGGAAGAGAAGAGGGACCAGATCCTTGAGGAAAAGCAGTTAAAGCAGCAGCACTTGCTGGACACGCTGGAACAGATCTCCCTACATAGAGCCGCCCTGGGGAAAGCCGCTCTACTCAGGTCTGCCCATGTTATAGATACAATACCATCTTTATCACGTCAGGGGTCTTGTGGGGAGAATAACTTGTAACCAGTATTGGTGTTTTATGTGTTACATCGGGTTGGGTATGGGGTGCCGGTGCTCAGGATCCCAGCAGTCAAAATCCCGGTGCTGGCATCCCGACACCCATCAGTAGGTATCCTAACTCTTCCCCTACCCCTAACTCTCCCTCCCCGCACCCTGAACCTAACCTCTCCTCCTAGTGCCTAACCCTAACACTCCCTGCCTAGTGCCTAATCCTAACCCTCCCCCCTAGTGCCTAACCCTATCCCCTAACTCTCCCTCCCCACACCCTGAACCTAACCTCTCCCCCTAGTGGCTAACCCTAACCCTCCCTGCCTAGTGCCTAATCCTAACCTCTCCCCCTAGTGCCTAACCCTCCCTGCCTAGTGCCTAATCCTAACCCTCCCCCCTAGTGCCTAACCCTATCCCATAACTCTCCCTCCCCGCACCCTGAACCTAACCTCTCCCCCTAGTGGCTAACCCTAACCCTCCCTGCCTAGTGCCTAATCCTAACCTCTCCCCCTAGTGCCTAACCCTAACCCTCCCTGCCTAGTGCCTAATCCTAACCCCTAGTGCCTAATCCTATCCCCTAACCCTCCCTCCCCGCACCCTGAACCTAAACTCTCCCCCTAGTGCCAAACCCTTACCTTAGTGCCTAATCCTAACCCTCCCCCCTAGTGCCTAACCCTCCCTCCCCGCACCCTGAACCTAACCTCTCCCCCTAGTGCCTAACCCTAACCCTTACCTTAGTGCCTAATCCTAGCCCTCCCCCCTAGTGCCTAACCCTATCCCCTAATCCTCCCTGTCCCTCCACTACTTACCTTACTTGCTCCCATACAGTACCAGATTTTCCTTCCCACCAGACAGACTGAACAGGTATATGCATGGGTGTGTACGCAGCCTTAGTCAGAGTTAGACGCAGTCTACGTTAAATGCAAAAATTGCCGCCAGGAAGAATATAGCATTTTGCAAGAAATGTCGAGTTACTCACAAAAGAGAGACGCGACCACCACTGCATAGGCAGCAAATGCGCCTCCTGGCCTATACAATGTGTCAGTAAAAAAGATGGCCACCTTTACATACATTCAGTGCATCAGATGTGGCCAGCGGCCGCCATCACTGTTATCAGCTTGCACCAGGGGTTGAGTACCCACAAATCATCCTCCCCAAGCTGGCACAAATAGGTGGCTATCTTGCATTGACATGCCCGTGCTGTACTTCGGCTGCGTTTAAACACTCACTCCAATTTCCTGCCCGGCCCCTTCACGTAGGTAGCCTTAAGAGCAAACTGCAGCCGGAGAGCCAAGGCAAAAGATGCTCATTGCATAAAGACATATACTGTATGTGCAATCAAATAAAAAAAGACCAAGTTGCAGGGGAAACCAGCCACAACTCGCTTTGCTTTGACTTTCAATTGTGAATAAGGTCCAATATGTTCCTCTGCTCATACTTGTATCATCACAAGCGTCACATGGCGGAAAGTTCCATCAGGCTGATGATCCTCCATTAAACAGAGGGCCTGATTCAGAGCTGAATGCTCTGACCAGAGCGCTCGCTCTGAATCAGGGCCCTCCTACCTTTTTTTGGAGCGTCCTCATGGATGCTCGCATAGCTGTGGGTTACCACCCACAGCTATAGCGAGCATCCATGATGGTGGTCGCGATGGTCAAGACCATCGCGACCATCGGGCTTGCGACGGAGACCCTGCGGTAGGGTCTCGCTGCCGCAAGCCCTGGAGTGATTTTGGCTCTATCAGAGCCAAAATGACTCCCACTGACATCACTAGTGATGTCAGTGGGGCCGGCTTGAGACAGTAGGCGTTCCCATGGAACGCCTCCGTCTGGCAGGCATGCCCCCGGCACGCCCACCAAAGGGTGCTAGACCCGGAGCGATGGTGAGCCCGTCGCTCGCCGGGTCTCGCGCATGCGCACGACGGAGCTCCCTCCGCCGTGCGCATTCGCAGTGGGGAACATCGACCCGCTTGCGAGCGTCCTGCCGCTCGCGGGCAGGTCTGAATGACCCCCAGAGATCATTACATATATTGCTGGATTCGACTTTGGACATCGTCGGCGGGGGTCTGTGTCCCTTAATTGCTGAGTGACTGCATTAAACAGGTCGCATTGTAGAGATATCGTCATACAATAAGACAGATATGGGGCTTTGTGGACTTTAGACAGAGGAAACTCCTTAGATGTTGACCTCACACTGGGTCTGTATTTTGCAGTTCTGACTTGTTTGCATGAGCCAACTGGGTTACTTAATTCTGCAGTAACAATGCAAACTGAAAAAGATGTCACTTGCTTTTGGCCTGCTTTCTTGTCCTGTGAGGGATGAGTTGTTAATCTCATATTTGGTGTTTTCTATAATAACATTTCTACAATTTGCTGCAAGATCACCGGAGCATGTAATTCATCAGCATGGGGCTCATTGTCCTGCGGATCTCACCAGTCTGGAGAGTACCACTGCAGTGCTAATCATCTGCGCAGTTATGGCTGGGAACTAATTACACTCTATACTGGTGAGAGGGGTCCTCCTGCAGAGAAGTGACATTATCATTCCCTTCCCTCTACTGTACAATGTAACCCTCTCATTAAACACATTGGGCCTGATTCAGAGCCGGACGCAATTAGCGCTCGCTCGTCCAGAAAATAGGGGTGGCTATTCAAATCAACCGTTCACTCTTTGCGGTCTGGTCACGTCTCTAGGTCTGAACGAGCGAACAAAACTTGCGGTCGTTTTTTTAAAAAATACGCCCCCTGGCCGCTCGCATCCTACGTCATGTCCGCTATTTATTAGATTAATCGAGTACATCGACCAGGGTATGAACTGCTCGCTATTCTTGGGGTTGGTTTTTGCTACCACAATTTTGCGAGCAGTTCTGGCTATAAAATAACCCAGTGACGTGGTCAATGACGCTGCTGTTTTAATTATGCACATCCATAAAACGCCCGTTTTGACCTTTAAGCACGCCTGCGTTCTGATCTCCACTCCCCGTTTTCAAGCACCTTCCCCCGTTACCACCCACATACGCCTACTCCTGTCACTCAAATTATCAGGCATTCGCTATTTTGCGAGCACATGAATTTCGGCCGCACTGACTGGTTCGCGCATGCGTATAACGATCCGTACGCATGCGCAGTTGGGCAAACATCGCTCGGAGCGAACGAGAGGCCGCTTACGAGCGGCTCTGAATCAGGCCCATTATCTGCATTAGATGCACCTTTTATAATCAGAAGGCCACTGTCTCCCCCATAGACATCGCAAACACCACTTTTAGTCACATAATAACAAATATAGGACCTCATTTATCAACAAGTCATATCTTATCACTCGTTACTGATCATAAATGGAGCTCCAACCAATCAGCTCCTAACTGTAATGTGTTTGAAAAATGACAGGAGCTGATTGGTGGGAGCACCATTTAAGATTACTAAAGAGAGATAACAGGAATATCACTCGTTGATAAATGAGGCTCATACTTCTAGTGGCCTTTGCATGAAATACTCCATATTTAACAGGCTTATTTAATACTTGTAATTAGAGGAGCACTGAAATTATGTTTAAGACTCGGACAGATACTGTGGACCTCATTCAGAGTCGGTCGTTGCGGCCGCACGGTCGTACACCACCGATGTTCGCTATACTGCGCATGCGTAAAGTTCGCAATGCGCGTGTGCAAACTAGCCGCTATGATCAGAAATTTCTCTCTCCTTGAACACAGCCAGGTCGGTAGTTTGAGTGACAGATGGAGGACGTTTGTGGGTGGTAACAGGGGAAGGTGCTTGAAAACGGGGGAGTGGAGATCCGAACGCAGGCGTGCCTCATTATGCGAACGGCGTTTTATGGGAGTGCATACGGATTATGGGAGTGCATAATTAACAAAGTAGCGTCATGGCACATGTGACATGGGAGGTTTTTACACTGACATGATCGTAGAGCTTAAGAGAGGGTATGGTCAACGTTAAGCTCTACGACCAGATCCTTATATGCCCGGAGATGACGTGCAATGCGTACGTGAAGGGGGCGTACTTTTTTGTCATCCGACCGCTTCCTCCCCTTGGTCGGCCAACTACCGATCCGAACTTAGGGACGCAACTTGCGAGGAAGTCATTTGCATATCCGGCCCCTTTTTCCGTACGACCGTGCGGCCGCTTTGACCGACTCTGAATGAGGTCCTGTATCCTTTTACAAATACTGTGTCTGACTGCTAATTGCATATAAAGATGAATTAGAAGGTGAATATAATGACTAGTATTTCTGACCCGTCATTCGCTGGGTGGCTAGGTAGTGTGGCCGGCGTGGCAGGGTTTCTCTTCCCCGCCCACTTCCTTTTGTAGCAGTGGACGCACGACCTGGTTCCAACTGCGCGTGATAGAGGCGGGACAGACCACCTGCGATTATTACATAGATGGTCAAATATTAACAGTCACTTTAACTACAGGATTCAGAGCTAGTTGATCTAAATCCTTACAAATTTTCAGAGCTTGAATTTTGTTAAAAACCTCTATTATTCAGCTAATTCCTGAAATCTGTGTATTACTAGCCTAGATTACTGATCTGGTGCAAATGTATCATTGCATATATCCCACGTGATGATTTTGAAGAATACCATGTCAGCAAAAAACACACACAGTATAAAAACATTGAACCTTCCCCATGAGTCTACAGTAAACACATAACCACAGACCAGCTAGTGTCTGTATGTTGTAACTTACCATGTCTCTGCTACAGTGAGTGGTGCTGTATGGTGGTAGCAGATCCATTGCTTAAATGATTGTATTGTTCTAGCAATAATTTACTGTCTAAAACATCCCAGTCAAGAGGTGTTTAATAGAAGCTGAATGAGGGTTTTACCTCTGTCTTCTGAGTAATGCTTGCAACTTGTCAAATATTAGCTGACACTAGCAACACTAATGATAGTGCAGTACCTGAGGGGATGGATCTCAATGGCTGGTTAGTCACTCTGTGAGATGATTGATAACTGGGGTGGTACTAAGGGTTGACACATTTGTATAAAATACCATATTTAAAAAGGAAACAGAAGCCGCCATGGAGCAGATCAGCAATATAAACACTAGACACTGATTAGAACTCAGTTATACTGCTTTTCCACCAAAAACCCGGGTCCAACCTGGGTTTCAAGACATGGTTCCAACCCAGGTCAGATCCTGTGTACACAGCACCATCGATCTGGGTTATTCCCAGGTCAGCCCCGTTCACACTGAACCCGGGTCTGCCCTGCTAAACCTGTGAGGTCATAAATAGTGGGAGGTGACTGCTCCACAGCCACCAATCAGCTCATTTTAGGCATGACCCAGGTCGGATAACTCAGGTTGCACCGTTTACACAGCACCATTACCCAGGTCCATCCCAGGCACAACCCTGGTAGCTACCTGGGTTGGATTGCTGGGTCATTTGATCCAGGATATTTTTCAGGGACACTTTTACACTGAGATGCGACCCGGGTAGACCCAGCAATAACCCGGGTTTTAGATCTGGTGTGAAAGGGGTATAACTTGGCAACATGGTAATCTCTTTGCCGACCATATATCGTTGCTGAGGCGTGCTGAACACTAAAGATGACACTGCATCGGGTCTAATGAGAACCCTCTTTGAATCCTCACATAATTTGTCCTTTCCATTACTGGACACGCAGTCAGCCATCGGGGATCGTAACCTCTGTACCTGCTAGTCTCAGCCCGGAAGCCGATCACAAGAACACGTGTGAGCAACATCTAGCGTAGAGTTTTTTATACAGTCTAGCTTTAAGCGCATATTTAATCTGTTGTGGAGGCTTTAGGGCTGGTTTGAAAATGCTGCTGTTTGTAACAATTATACTGCCATCTTGTAATCAAATAGGACTTCCTAGATGTCAATTAATGATGTAAGCCAGAGTTTCGCAAACTCCGACCTCAAGACACCCTAAAACAGTAGTCGCCAACCTGCTACCGGTAGCTCGCAGTCTTAATTTTGGTAGCTCACCTAGCTGCAGTACTGCTTAGTCAACTAGGAGGAAGTGACCTCTGACGTGTGCTCCCTCGTGGCGGTAACGCCATTGGTGGAGCCACAGGGAAACACGTCAGGTGACAGCCTCTACAGCAATCACCTGACGTGCTTCCCTGTGGTACCACCCACGGCATCCACGCTACGGTGGAGTGAGTGACTCCCGTCTACCCCTGCCGGAAAATCACAATCTTTTGCTCCTCTACTGCACGTACCTCCTTGGAGACGGTAATTAATAGTGAAATGTGCCTGTGCTTAAATTTTATTTACAGACTACAACAATATCACTGAAATAATTAAATTAATTGTGATTTTCTCTTAAACATTTTTTTAATTTTCATTAAATTACCTTCAATTGTTCGGTTATTAGCCAGATTCTTTTTCTACAATTTTAGTTGCTCTTCAGGAGGTTTCATTTTTCTAAAGTAGCACACACCTCAATTAAGGTTGGCAACCACTGAGCTAAAGCTACCTATACAGTATACAATTATTGGGCCAATTTGCCAATAATCGAGTGATCGGCCTGATTTATTGTATATTGTGTATGAACGTTCGTTTCTGCGTTTCACCGATAATACGGTAAGAGAACATCCACTGATGCATTCCCTCCCCATTAATCCAATCTGTCGGTCAAGAACAAAAATCTCGGCCTCAATTTCCAGATATGGAGCACTGTGTGTGTGTGCAACCTCCATAACCTGCCCATATTCCCTATGTTCTCCTGTCACTATGTCATACTCCTTGTGGGTGGACATATGCAAAATCAGTGTGGTGTGGCGGAAAATCGGTAGCTTCTAAAAAAAAATTGCTAAATGTGTAGTACAGATATTGGGGCTTTCAATTTTCCGAAAAATCGCCCCGTTTCTTGTCCCGATCAAAACAATCTGACAGTGTGTAGCTTAGCAGTGCATGTTTTAAGAATATCCAAGCCTGTGCACAAATGGAATAATTAGACTGAGGTACTAAATAATACCCCTTTTACACCAGAACAAAAACCTGGGTGTTTGCTGGGTCTACCTGGGTCACAGCTCAGTGTAAAAGGGTCACTGAAAAATAACCCGGGTCAAGTGACCCAGCAATCCAACCCAGGTAGCTACCAAGGTTGGTCTCAGGATGGACCTGGTTAATGGTGCAGTGTAAACTGCGCGACCCGGGTTATCCAACCTGGGTCATGCCTAATATCAGCTGATTGGTGGTTGTGGAGCAGTCACCTCCTACTTTTTATGACCTCACAGGTTTAGCAGGGCAGACCTGGGTTCAGTGTGAACAGGGCTGACCAGGGAATAACCCAGATCGATGGTGCTGTGTAATACCCCTTTTACACCTAAATTCCGGGTCTGACTCGGAGTTGGAACAAAGGCCCTCATTCAGAGCCGTACGCTCTGAGCAGAGCGCACGCTCTGAATGAGGGCCGGGCTCCATTTTCATGGAGCGTCCTCCTGGACGCTCGTATAGCTGTGGGTCACCACCCACAGGCTATACGAGCGTGCATTGTGATGGTCGCGATGGTCGAGACCATCGCGACCATCGAATTTGCGAGCCGGAGCCTGCGGTTGAGGTTTTCAACCGCAAGCTCCGGAGTGATTTTGGCTCTATCAGAGCCAAAATCACTCCCACTGACATCACTAGTGATGTCAGTGGGCCGGCTTCTGACGGGAGGCGCTCCCGTGGGAACGCCCCCGTCAGGGAGGCACGCCCCCGGCACGCCCACCAAAGGGGGCGTGCTGTCAATCAACATTGACAGCACGCCCCCTTTGATCGGACACAACGAGCGAAGGACTTTCCTTCGCTCGTCGCGTCTGGCGCATGCGCACGACGGAGCTCCCTCCGTCGTGCGCATGCTCAGTCCATAACATCGACCCACTTGCGAGCGGACAGCCGCTCGCGAGTGGGTCTGAATCAGGCCCAAAGTTCCTATCCGGATCAGACCCGGAATTTTGCCGGCGCTGACTCTGGATATTCCCGAGTCAGCGCCGCTCACACCGCAGTCGGGTCTGCATAGACCCGGCTTTTGCGGAGTGAAAGTGGACGCTTGGAGATGACGTCATCTCCAAGCGCCACTGAAGCCGGGCCAATCGGCCGGCTAGCAGCGCACTCCAGGTCATCGTGACCCGGAGTGCGCTGTTCCCATAGCAGGGTTTCACGGGCTACGCCCGTGTTAAACCCTGCTAGTTGCCTGGGTTGGATTGCCGGGTCACTCGACCCGGCGATCCAACCCTCTCCCCTTTTACACCAGGGAGCTGCCCGGGTTAACCCTTCAAAAACCCGGGTTTTAGCTCCGGTGTAAAAGGGGTATAAATGGGGCCTTACCTGGGTTGGAACCATGCCCAAAACCCCAGACCTGGGTTTTTGGTGGAAAAGATGTATAATACCCCTTTTACACCGGAGCTAAAACCCGGGTTTTTGAATGGTTAACCCGGCAGCTCCCTGGTGTAAAAGGGGAGAGAGTTGGATCGCCGGGTCGAGTGACCCGGCAATCCAACCCAGGTAACTAGCAGGGTTTAGCCCTTGAAACCCTGCTGTGAGAACAGCGCACTCCAGGTCACGATGACCTGGATTGCGCTGCTAGCCGGCCAATTGGTCCGGCTTCAGTGGCGCTTGGAGATGATGTCATCTCCAAGCGACCACTTTCACTCCGCAAAAGCCGGGTCTATGCAGACCCGACTGCGGTGTGTGCGGCGCTGACTCGGGAATATCACGAGTCGGCGCCGGCAAAATTCCGGGTCTGATCCGGATAGGAACTTTGTTCCAACTCCGGGTCAGACCCGGAATTTAGGTGGAAAAGGGGTATTAGTCACCTGTGTTTAAGCATGGATATTCTGAAAACCTGGACTGTAAAGGTGCATACACACGGGACGATGCTCCCTGAATGAACATCATCCCGTGTGTTCCCGGCAGTTTGTGCTCAGTGTCGTTATTGACACTGAGCACAAAGCACAGAACGAATTCATGAACAAATTAGTTCAGTGCCAGGCTCCCTCCCTCATCACCGAACATGTCCAACCTGACAATATCGTCAGGTTGGACAGGAAGTTCGGACGATGAACGAAAACTACAAACGGGAGCGCGCATTTGTAGTTTTCGTTCATCGTCATGCCTCAGAATCTGAACGATTTTTTGAACGATTTGTCGTTAACGACGTCGTTAACGTCAAATCGTTCGAAAAATCGACCCATGTGTACGCACCATTAGGGTGTCTTGAAGACCAAGTTTGGGAACCACTGATGTAGAGTCATGTGGCTGCAGGTGTCGCACGTCTCGATTCTTGTGACGCTAACAGCAACAACAGTAGCCTGCTTCAGAGAACATGCTGTTAGTTGTAGTGCAGCAACATCAGACGTACCCTGCCAGATCCATACACCTATAAATATGAATGTTATATATTATTCTGAGTTGGTGGATGTTGATTATTTACTCACTTCATGTTTTATTTAACGCAAAGCAATAATGAGAGAGATGTAATTATCTTGTGCACATCAGGAGCTGCCAATGACCCAAATCTTCAGGTGGTTAATTGCCATGAGCATTACTTATGTTAAAAGGTTTTTTTTTTTTTTTCAATTCAGTAAAAAAATTAAATAAAAAAAATACAAGAAATCCATTACCTGATTTATCTAGCACTGGCAGCATAATTAGCTAATTTTCTAGACATCTAATTTACATGCAGACACGGTACAGCTGCACTAATACATGCAGTTTCAGTCACATCAGTGACTTATTCCTACAGAGCAGCTGCAAGGGCCTGTATGTAGTGAGAGGCAGAGGGATGGGATAGAGAGGAAAAGACAGATTTAGGGGTATACAGGTTGAGTCTCCCATATCCAAATATTCCGAAATACGGAATTTTTTTGGCATGCCTCAGATAATTAAACCTTTGATTTTTGATGGTTCAATGTACACAAACTTTGTCTAAAGCTGCATACACACACAACGATTAAGTTAATAAACGATTTTAGTAAACGATTTTCTACCTTGAAAAAATTAACTAAAATCGTTTACTAAAGTTGTTCATTTACTATGTTCATTTAAATGTAATGAACGATTTTTATGAACTACAAACAATTTTTGCATATTAACTTAATGAAAATCGTTGAGTTGACAAGTCTGACTGAACTACAAACTACAAACGTGAACGCGCATGAACAATAATCGTTCATCGTTTGACTCAGAAAGTGAACGATTTTTTCAAACGATTATCGTTTAACAATATCGTTTAACGATAATCGTTCAAAAAATCGTTGTGTTTGTATGCACCTTAAGGCATAAATTATTAAAAATATTGTATAAAATTACCTTCAGGCTGTGTGTATAACGTGTTTATGAAACATAAATGAATTTCATTTCTGTACACAAACTTTGTTTGAGCCACAAAATTATTGAAAATATTGTATAAAATGATCTGCAGGCTGTGTGTATAAGGTGTATATAACACATAAATGCATTATGTGTGTTTATTTGGGTCCTATTCCCAAGATATCTCATTATGGTATGCAATTATTCCAAAATACGGAATATTCCGTTATCCAAAATACCCCTGGTCCCAAGCATTTTGGATATGGGAGACTCAACCTGTATTTACTAAAGTGCAGGATTTTAGAAATGGAGATTTTACCCATAGCAACCAATCAGATTCTACAGTACTTATTATCTTCTAGAAGGTGCTAGACCAGGGGTCAGGGAACTTTTTTACCTTTTACCCCAAAATATATTTAGATATGCCGACGTTACCCCCTTGATTTGAAAGGAAGTAAATCCTATAGTAGTGCCCCCATAGTTATACCCCTGTAGCATGTATCATGACGTCTATCCCATAGCGCGCATGGAGAGAGCCGGAAGCTGGAGTTCAGAAGAGAACTCCAGCCTCCAGCTAACACGGCGCTGCAGGGAAGGAGCTGGGCGCCCGCTGGTAATAACATCTCAGCGGGCGTCCGGCTTAGAGCCTCCCTACGGCGCCGGGCTGTAGGTCACTGACCCCGGGTGCAGTGGGTACGCTGCTGCACCCGGCGCCAGTGACCTCCATTCCTGTGGGTAATGGACGGACAGCCGAGCATGCAATGATTCATATGCATGCCCGGCTGTCCGTTCATTACCCCCAGGAATTTCATTTTTACCCCATGTGGGGTAATTTGCCCCTGTTCCCCGACCACTGTGCTAGACAAATGTAAAGTAGAATCTGATTGGTTGCTATATATATACCTACAGCTGGCCATACACCTACACGACCAGCATAAGATCAGAGTCATCATACGATTTCCCTACGATTCCTCGGAGCTCCCTGGCAGTCCCGGCAGCATGTTTGTTGTTTTTCATAGCACAGGATCTGTCGTAAGATCGATCCCGTGTCTCACAGGCTCATAAGGGAAACAGTCATTGAAATTACTTGAATTTCCGCATGATGGATCGCATGAATAAAATAAATGGCACGATCTGCACACGATACGATGGACAAGATGTGCTGCACATCTGATCATATGATCTGATTATAGGAGCTGCGGGAGCGCGCATCGGATCGTATATTACTAAAATAATACACGATTTTCACAAGATCCATCTTATGACCCGTCGAAAATCGGGCAATCAGCCCGAAATCGCACAGGTGTATGGCCAGCATTAGAGCACAGGTTCTCAAACTTGGTCCTCAGGACCCCAAAAAGTGTATGTTTTCCAGGTCTCCTCACAGAATCACAAGTGAAATAATTAGCTCCACCGGTGGATATTTTGAAATGTGTCAGTGAGTAATGAATACACCTGTGCACCTGCTGGGTGACCTGGAAAACGTGACCTGTGTGGGGTCCTGAGGACTGAGTTTGAGAACCACTGCCTTAAGGCGCACATCCACTTGCCAATTTCTATGAGCGATTGAACGATAACAATATTGTTGTCGCTCAGTCGCTCATGAATCGGGCACATTAATGTCGGAAAACGACCAGCGATGCGCGCTCCCGCTGGTCATTTCAGACAATCATCGCCCGAACATGCTGGTCAACCTGGCGATAACGTCGGGTTGAGCATGTTAGCGGATGATTGATGTGCCTACACTGAGCTACTGAACGTTCAGTGCAGGCACAGCACAGACTGTGAGATTACTGCACGATTACAATGTCGTAATCGTGCAGTCGTTTTTTGGTCTGCTAATGGATGTGCCCCATTAGAGTTTTATTACAGTTTGTGCCAATACAGCCTACCCATTTTACTGTCTTGTATATTTACATTTCGTTGTCAGATGTGAGAATATTCTTTAAATTGACTGTGTGCAGCATGCAGTATGTGACCGACTTTTAGTACAGTACAATGGCTTTCTGAGGATGTCGACCTGGCGACTCCTAGTGTCGACATTGTGGTTGTCAAAATGGTAAATGACATTGAAGGAGAAAAATCCTAACAAAATCTGATTGAAAACATCAATAAACACCAATTTCTTTTTATTTAATGAGTGAAAATGTATAAATAAAAAAGAGCAATACCTGGGAACTTTTTGGAATTTTTTTCTAATGGATATACTGTAACACAAAAAATATGACAGCAAGAAAATCAGAAAAATCACATATCTATTCATTATTTTTTTAGAATATCCTCCAATACATGGGCTGAATCTATAATCGAATCATAGAGCTAATATATGAGGTTATTTAGATGACCAACCAGGGATATGATTAAACTGTTACTTTTAAAATGTTTTTTTTAAAATATTCTGAAAGGGATTTGAACTCATGTAAATGTATTTATAGTGACTACGTGCCTTAACGTTCACTGATGTAGCTAAGATAGCTCCCCCGCCCCTTTCCTTCTCATTAATTCCCTTCATTGGTTCCCTGTTCTACGAGGGTGGTTTAATAAATAAGGTAACAAGACCTCTCTTTGCGTAAATGTATTCAACTCGTACATATACATATAATCAATAGTATGGCCTTGGTACAGATTACTTTTACACATATTCCCCACACTTGTATAAGCATTTGTTCCAATGGTACACTAAGGCATCTATACCAGCACAGCAGAAATCAGTGTCAAGTGCCTGAAGCCAGGACATGGCGGCTTGCTGAACTTCACTGCCGGTTACGAATTGCCCTCCGCCCAGGTGCTTCTTCAATGGTCCAAAGAGCTGAAAATCACTCGGTGCCAGGTCAGGGCTCTGGGAGGATGGTTCAGTACCAATTGTCATCTGTGGTGGACGTGCTTCGCCGGCTGGATCGCTGCTTAATCATGACATGACGTTAGCACCGTACATCTCGACAAGTTGGCAATGACTTTCAGCTTCTCCTGATCACACTACACACCTCAATGTCTGACCATGTTTCTGCCAGCCCCGCCATCTTACACCTGATGTTGGGACAGTATGACTGTTATGAGGCGCAGCGTAATGTCCATGAGGGGAAGCAGTGGTGTACCTGCTCTGGTATGGCGGGAAATTAGAATGAAATAGAGAACATTACACATGTGAGAGGTCTTGTTACCCTACTTATTGAACCACACCTCATACTCTTTCCTGCACACTATCTGGAGTTCCATACTAGCAAATTCATTTTCTACAAAATCTTCATGAGGATGAACATTGATATTGGTAGTCTGCCTATTCCTAACTGCCTGGCAGCACCTGCTTATTCCTAACTGCCTGGCAGCACCTGCTTATTCCTTCCTGCCTGGCAGCACCTGCTTATTCCTAACTGCCTGGCAGCACCTGCTGTTTCCTTCCTGCCTGGCAGCAACTTCTCTTTACTTCCTGTCTGGCAGCACCTGCTCTTTCCTTTCTGCCTGGCAGCAACTGCTCTTTCCTTCCTGCCTGGCAGCACCTGCTCTTTCCTTTCTGCCTGGCAGCAACTGCTCTTTCCTTCCTGCCTGGCAGCACCTGCTCTTTCCTTTCTGCCTGGCAGCAACTGCTCTTTCCTTTCTGCCTGGCAGCACCTGCTCTTTCCTTCCTGCCTGGCAGCACCTGCTCTTTCCTTTCTGCCTGGCAGCACCTGCTCTCTCCTTTCTGCCTGGCAGCACCTGCTCTTTCCTTCCTGCCTGGCAGCACCTGCTCTTTCCTTTCTGCCTGGCAGCACCTGCTCTTTCCTTCCTGCCTGGCAGCACCTGCTCTTTCCTTTCTGCCTGGCAGCAACTGCTCTTTCCTTCCTGCCTGGCAGCACCTGCTCTTTCCTTCCTGCCTGGCAGCAACTGCTGTTTCCTGCATGGCAGCACCTGCTCTCCTTCCTGCCTCTTTCCTCCCTGCCTGGCAGCACCTGCTCTTTCCTTCCTGCCTGGCAGCACCTGCTCTTTCCTTCCTGCCTGGCAGCACCTGCTCTTTCCTTCCTGTCTGGCAGCACCTGCTCTTTCCTTCCTGCCTGGCAGCAACTGCCCTTTCCTTCCTTCCTGGCAGCACCTGCTCTTTCTTTCCTGCCTGGCAAAAACTTCTCTTTCCTTCCTGCCTGGCAGCACCTGCTCTTTCTTTCCTGCCTGGCAGCACCTGCTCTTTCCTTCCTGCCTGGCAGTAACTGCTCTTTCTTTCCTGCCTGGCAGCACCTGCTCTTTCTTTCCTGCCTGGCAGTTCCTGCTCTTTCCTTCCTGCCTGGCAGTAACTGCTCTTTCCTTCCTGCCTGGCAGCACCTGCTCTTTCCTTCCTGCATGGCAGCACCTGCTCTTTCCTTCCTGCCTAGCAGCACCTGCTCTTTCCTTCCTGCCTGGCAGCAACTTCTCTTTACTTCCTGCCTGGCAGCACCTACTCTCCTTCCTGCCTCTTTCCTTCCTGCCTGGCAGCACCTGCTCTTTCCTTCCTGTCTGGCAGCACCTGCTCTTTCCTTCCTGTCTGGCAGCACCTGCTCTTTCCTTCCTGCCTGGCAGCACCTGCTCTTTCCTTCCTGTCTGGCAGCAACTTCTCTTTACTTCCTGCCTGGCAGCACCTGCTCTTTCCTTCCTGCCTCTTTCCTTCCTGCCTGGCAGCACCTGCTCTTTCCTTCCTGTCTGGCAGCACCTGCTCTTTCCTTCCTGCCTGGCAGCAACTGCTCTTTCTTTCCTGCCTGACAGCACCTGCTCTTTTCTTCCTGCCTGGCAGCACCTGCTCTTTCCTTCCTGTCTGGCAGCACCTGCTCTTTCCTTCCTGCCTGGCAGCAACTGCCCTTTCCTTCCTTCCTGGCAGCACCTGCTGTTTCTTTCCTGCCTGGCAAAAACTTCTCTTTCCTTCCTGCCTGGCAGCACCTGCTCTTTCTTTCCTGCCTGGCAGCACCTGCTCTTTCCTTCCTGCCTGGCAGTAACTGCTCTTTCTTTCCTGCCTGGCAGCACCTGCTCTTTCTTTCCTGCCTGGCAGTTCCTGCTCTTTCCTTCCTGCCTGGCAGTAACTGCTCTTTCCTTCCTGCCTGGCAGCACCTGCTCTTTCCTTCCTGCATGGCAGCACCTGCTCTTTCCTTCCTGCCTAGCAGCACCTGCTCTTTCCTTCCTGCCTGGCAGCAACTTCTCTTTACTTCCTGCCTGGCAGCACCTACTCCTTCCTGCCTCTTTCCTTCCTGCCTGGCAGCACCTGCTCTTTCCTTCCTGTCTGGCAGCACCTGCTCTTTCCTTCCTGCCTGGCAGCACCTGCTCTTTCCTTCCTGTCTGGCAGCAACTTCTCTTTACTTCCTGCCTGGCAGCACCTGCTCTTTCCTTCCTGCCTCTTTCCTTCCTGCCTAGCAGCACCTGCTCTTTCCTTCCTGTCTGGCAGCACCTGCTCTTTCCTTCCTGCCTGGCAGCAACTGCTCTTTCTTTCCTGCCTGACAGCACCTGCTCTTTTCTTCCTGCCTCTTTCCTTCCTGCCTGGCAGCACCTGCTCTTTCCTTCCTGCCTGGCAGCACCTGCTCTTTCCTTCCTGCCTAGCAGCACCTGCTCTTTCCTTCCTGCCTGGCAGCACCTGCTCTTTCCTTTCTGCCTGGCAGCACCTGCTCTTTCCTTCCTGGATGGCAGCACCTGCTCTTTCCTTCCTGCCTCTTTCCTTCCTGTCTGGCAGCACCTGCTCTTTCCTTCCTGCCTGGCAGCACCTGCTCTTTCCTTCCTGCCTGGCAGCAACTGCTCTTTCCTTCCTGCCTGACAGCACCTGCTCTTTCCTTCCTGCTTAGCAGCAACTGCTCTTTCCTTCCTGCCTGGCAGCACCTGCTCTTTCTTTCCTGCCTCTTTCCATCATGCCTGGCAGCACCTTCTCTTTCCTTCCTGCCTGGCAGCACCTGCTATTCCTTTCTGCCTGGCAGCACCTGCTATTTCTTTCCTGCTTGGCATCACCTGCTTTTTCCTTCCTGCCTGGCAGTTCCTGCTCTTTCCTTCCTGCCTGGCAGTGCCAACTCATTCTTATACTCATCGCTGCCCCCGTCAGCTCAAGCTCATTTATTATTCTGGTAGCATTTGCCCATTTCTTCTAACTTGGCAGGGTTTTCCTTTCCTTTTTTTTTTTTTAACAATCTTTAATTCCTTCCCATCTGTTAGCGTTATTTCATTCCTTCTCATCTGGCAGTGTTTTCTTATTTCTTCCCATCTGGAAGCGTTTTATCATTCCTTCCTATCTGCAGCTTTTGCTTATTCCTCCCCATCTATTAGCATTTGCTCAATCTTTCCCATCTGTCAGCGTTTACATATTCCTTCATGTCTGGCAGTGTTTGCTTATTTCTTCCCATCTGGCACCATTTTCTCATTCCTTCCCATCTGGCAGCATTTTCTCATTCCTTCCCATTTGGCTGCATTTTCTCATTCCTTCCCATCTGGCACCATTTTCTCATTCCTTCCCATCTGGCAACATTTTCTAATTTCTTCCCATCTGGCAGCATTTTCTCATTCCTTCCCATCTGGCACCATTTTCTCATTCCTTCCCATCTGGCAACATTTTCTCATTCCTTCCCATCTGGCAGCATTTTATCTGGCAGCATTTTCTCATTCCTTCCGATTTGGCTGCATTTTCTCATTCCTTCCCATCTGGCACCATTTTCTCATTCCTTCCCATCTGGCAACATTTTCTAATTTCTTCCGATCTGACAGCATTTTCTCATTCCTTCCCATCTGGTAGCATTTTCTCATTCCTTCCCATCTGGCACCATTTTCTCATTCCTTCCCATCTGGCAACATTTTCTCATTCCTTCCCATCTGGCAGCATTTTATCTGGCAGCATTTTCTCATTCCTTCCCATTTGGTAGCATTTTCTCATTCCTTCCCATCTGGCAGCATTTTCTCATTCCTTCCCATCTGGCAGCATTTTCTCATTCCTTCCCATCTGGCACCATTTTCTTAATCCTTCCCATCTGGCAGCATTTTCTCATTCCTTCCCATTTGGCAGCATTTTCTCATTCCTTCCCATCTGGCACCATTTTCTTAATCCTTCCCATCTGGCACCATTTTCTCATTCCTTCCCATCTGGCACCATTTTCTCATTCCTTCCCATCTGGCAACATTTTATAATTTCTTCCAATCTGGCAGCATTTTCTCATTCCTTCCCATCTGGCAGCATTTTCTCATTCCTTCCCATCTGGCACCATTTTCTAATTTCTTCCCATCTGGCACCATTTTCTCATTCCTTCCCATCTGACAGCATTTTCTCATTCCTTCCCATCTGGCACCATTTTCTCATTCCTTCCCATCTGACAGCATTTTCTCATTCCTTCCCATCTGGCACCATTTTCTCATTTCTTCCCATCTGGCACCATTTTCTCATTCCTTCCCATCTGGCACCATTTTCTCATTCCTTCCCATCTGGCAACATTTTCTAATTTCTTCCAATCTGGCAGCATTTTCTCATTCCTTCCCATCTGGCAGCATTTTCTCATTCCTTCCCATCTGGCAGCATTTTCTAATTTCTTCCCATCTGGCACCATTTTCTAATTCCTTCCCATCTGACAGCATTTTCTCATTCCTTCCCATCTGGCACCATTTTCTCATTCCTTCCCATCTGACAGCATTTTCTCATTCCTTCCCATCTGGCACCATTTTCTCATTCCTTCCCATTTGGCAACATTTCCTCATTCCTTCCCATCTGGCAGCATTTTATCTGGCAACATTTTCTCATTCCTTCCCATCTGGCAACATTTTCTCACTCCCTCCCATCTGGCAATATTTTCTCCTTCCTTCCCATCTGGCAATGGCAACATTTTCTCATTCCTTCCCATCTGGCAGCATTTTCTCATTCCTTCCCATCTGGCAACATTTTCTCACTCCTTTCCATCTGGCACCATTTTCTCATTCCTTCCCATCTGGCAGCATTCCTCATTTCTTGTCATCTAGTAGTGTGTGTTCATTCCTACCCATCTGGCAGTGTGTGCTCATTCCTTCCCATTTGGCAGTGTGTGCTCATTCCTTCCCATCTGGCAGCATTTCTCATTCCTTCCCATCTGGCAGCATTTCTCATTCCTTCCCATCTGGCTGTATTTCTCATTCCTTCCCATATGACAGTGTGTGCTCATTCCTTCCCATCTAGCAGCATTTTCTCATCTGGCAGAGTTTACTCATTCCTTCCCATCTGGCTGCATTTCTTATTCCTTCCCATCTGGCAGTGTGTGCTCATTCCTTCCCATCTAGCAGCATTTTCTCATCTGGCAGAGATTTACTCATTCCTTCCCATCTGGCAGAGATTTTCTCATTCCTTCCCATCTGACAGCATTTCTCATTCTTTCCCATCTGGCAGTGTGTGCTCATTCCTTCCCATCTAGCAGCATTTTCTCATCTGGCAGAGTTTACTCATTCCTTCCCATCTGGCAGAGATTTACTTATTCCTTCTCATCTGGCAGAGATTTAAGCTGCATACACACACAACGATTTTTTTATCATTTAAAAAAATCGTTCACTTTCTGAGTCAAACGATGAACGATAATGGTTCATGCGCGTTCACATTTGTAGTTTGTAGTTCAGTCAGACTTGTCAACTCAACGATTTTCATTAAGGGAATATTTAAAAATCGTTTGTAGTTAAAAAAAATCATTCATTCCACTTTAAAAAATCTGACAGATAATCTGACAGAAAATCGTTCATAAAATCATTGGTAACAAAATCATTGTGTGTGTATGCAGCTTAACACATTCCTTCCCATCTGGCAGAGATTTTCTCATTCCTTCCCATCTGACAGCATTTCTCATTCCTTCCCATCTGACAGCATTTCTCATTCCTTCCCATCTGACAGCATTTCACATTCCTTCCCATCTGACAGCATTTTCTCATTCCTTCCCATCTGACAGCATTTTCTCATTCCTTCCCATCTGACAGCATTTCTCATTCCTTCCCATCTGGCAGCATTTTCTCATTCCTTCCCATCTGGCAGAGATTTTCTCATTCCTTCCCATCTGACAGCATTTCTCATTCCTTCCCATCTGGCAGAGATTTTCTCATTCTTTCCCATCTGGCAGAGATTTTCTCATTCCTTCCCATCTGGCAGAGATTTTCTCATTCCTTCCCATTTGACAGCATTTCTCATTCCTTCCCATCTGGCAGTGTGTGCTCATTCCTTCCCATCTGACAGCATTTCTCATTCCTTCCCATCTGGCAGAGATTTTCTCATTCCTTCCCATCTGACAGCATTTTCTCATTCCTTCCCATCTGACAGCATTTCTCATTCCTTCCCATCTGACAGCATTTCTCATTCCTTCCCATCTGGCAACATTTTCTCACTCCTTTCCATCTGGCACCATTTTCTCATTCCTTCCCATCTGGCAGCATTCCTCATTTCTTGTCATCTAGTAGTGTGTGTTCATTCCTACCCATCTGGCAGTGTGTGCTCATTCCTTCCCATTTGGCAGTGTGTGCTCATTCCTTCCCATCTGGCAGCATTTCTCATTCCTTCCCATCTGGCAGCATTTCTCATTCCTTCCCATCTGGCTGTATTTCTCATTCCTTCCCATATGACAGTGTGTGCTCATTCCTTCCCATCTAGCAGCATTTTCTCATCTGGCAGAGTTTACTCATTCCTTCCCATCTGGCTGCATTTCTTATTCCTTCCCATCTGGCAGTGTGTGCTCATTCCTTCCCATCTAGCAGCATTTTCTCATCTGGCAGAGATTTACTCATTCCTTCCCATCTGGCAGAGATTTTCTCATTCCTTCCCATCTGACAGCATTTCTCATTCTTTCCCATCTGGCAGTGTGTGCTCATTCCTTCCCATTTAGCAGCATTTTCTCATCTGGCAGAGTTTACTCATTCCTTCCCATCTGGCAGAGATTTACTTATTCCTTCTCATCTGGCAGAGATTTAAGCTGCATACACACACAACGATTTTTTTATCATTTAAAAAAATCGTTCACTTTCTGAGTCAAACGATGAACGATAATGGTTCATGCGCGTTCACATTTGTAGTTTGTAGTTCAGTCAGACTTGTCAACTCAACGATTTTCATTAAGGGAATATTTAAAAATCGTTTGTAGTTAAAAAAAATCATTCATTCCACTTTAAAAAATCTGACAGATAATCTGACAGAAAATCGTTCATAAAATCATTGGTAACAAAATCATTGTGTGTGTATGCAGCTTAACACATTCCTTCCCATCTGGCAGAGATTTTCTCATTCCTTCCCATCTGACAGCATTTCTCATTCCTTCCCATCTGACAGCATTTCTCATTCCTTCCCATCTGACAGCATTTCACATTCCTTCCCATCTGACAGCATTTTCTCATTCCTTCCCATCTGACAGCATTTCTCATTCCTTCCCATCTGGCAGCATTTTCTCATTCCTTCCCATCTGGCAGAGATTTTCTCATTCCTTCCCATCTGACAGCATTTCTCATTCCTTCCCATCTGGCAGAGATTTTCTCATTCTTTCCCATCTGGCAGAGATTTTCTCATTCCTTCCCATCTGGCAGAGATTTTCTCATTCCTTCCCATTTGACAGCATTTCTCATTCCTTCCCATCTGGCAGTGTGTGCTCATTCCTTCCCATCTGACAGCATTTCTCATTCCTTCCCATCTGGCAGAGATTTTCTCATTCCTTCCCATCTGACAGCATTTTCTCATTCCTTCCCATCTGACAGCATTTCTCATTCCTTCCCATCTGACAGCATTTCTCATTCCTTCCCATCTGACAGCATTTCTCATTCCTTCCCATCTGACAGCATTTCTCATTCCTTCCCATCTGGCAGCATTTTCTCATTCCTTCCCATCTGACAGCATTTCTCATTCCTTCCCATCTGACAGCATTTCTCATTCCTTCCCATCTGACAGCATTTCTCATTCCTTCCCATCTGACAGCATTTCTCATTCCTTCCCATCTGGCAGAGATTTTCTCATTCCTTCCATCTGATAGCATTTCTCATTCCTTCCCATCTAGCAGAGATTTTCTCATTCCTTCCCATCTGACAGCATTTCTCATTCCTTCCCATCTGGCAGAGATTTTCTCATTCCTTCCCATCTAACATAGGTTTTCTCATTCCTTCCCATCTGACAGCATTTCTCATTCCTTCCCATCTGACAGCATTTCTCATTCCTTCCCGTGCTTCCCATCTGGCACTGTGCGCTCATTTGTTCCCATTGGGCAATTTATTTTCAAATGAACACTAACCCTGTGACCAACAATATTTATCATGACTGAAGTAATGGTCCTGTTTTTGGGATTGAACTCTGAGGTCACCAAGCTCTGGTGTATTAAACATAAATCAGAAGTTAACAAATATTTTGCAAGCAGATTAGGAAAGTGTTTGAATCCTTGTTCTCTGCAAAATGTTCATTTCCACAGTCAGGCAATTTAATTTTCCACTTCAGCTGCTGCCTTAACTCAAAGCTGCAGAGTCAACTAAACTGGGTGTTAAGTGTAACAATGAATCACTCATGTGATGTCCCAAAATGCAATACCGTTTGTGTGCTCTCACCTGATTAAAACAACCTTACTTTAGTCGGAGAAAAGAGAAACTTTTTCTTTTTTTGTGTATAAGAAATATACGATAGACCTGTTTATTCCATTTATCTTTCTGACAGGTCAGACGAGAAAAAGACAAAATCTCAGTTTGGAAAAGCTGCGGTAGCCAACGACGATCGCGTCACAGAACTGCAGAGGAAACTCGAGGAGAAGAAATCAGAACGCAAGACTCAGGCTGAGACCTTGAAGATAACCCCCCAGCGTAATATTGCCAAATCTTCCAAGGTAAATATATATGTGCCTGTCAGATCCCTGCTGGAACAGAACCAATGCTATTATGGGTAATATATATATAAATCATGCAGACAGTAGCTGTGCATTGTCACAAAAAGCTGATGCATTGTCCTGGATGAGATCATTCTTATGGAGATAAAACTGTCTCCGAATATTCCCCTGTATTCACTCCATATAACAATATAAACGTATCTCTGGCATCCAGATCTCTCAAGAATAGAGGTACCAGTCACTTATATTTCCGAGGCACTGTGCTATGGATGATTGGGAGGTCATACGGTACTTTAATGTTTGCAGAAGACAATTCTGCTTGTCCTCTAAGGTAAAAGGGGTAAAAGAAGAAGCATTATAATTACATTGATATGTTGCATTTAATCTGAGAATAATACACCAATCTCTAATGACGTCCCCAGGAATTTTAATGTAAGATAAGTGCTAAAAGCTTCAACATGCAAATCCGCCAAATGAATATGACTTTTGCACTTAATGCTTATTGCTTTTGATGTGCCCGACAATTCTCTAATAGCGTGAAGGTACGGGGGCCGTAGGTGAAGGCTCGGCAGGCTGACGGAGGCCCATAAGTAGTGTAAACAGGAAGTGGGCTGTGATTTAAAAAGATGTCCGAGTCTGTAATACCACTTTCAGACAGAAAATGGCAAAAAAAACTGATTTTACTCGGCATTTGCATGCCAGGTTTTTTTGCCATTTTCTGTCTGATACCAGTTTCACTCTGAAAATGAAATTAGTGGATAATACCGCTTTTACACCTAAATTCCGGGTCTGACCCGGAGGTTGGAACAGGTTTCCGAACCAGTCCAGTCCCGGAATTTAGCCAGCGCCGACCCAGGATATTCCCGAGTCGGTGCCGTACACACTGGAGCCGCGTCTGCAGAGACCTGGCTTTTCTGTCGTTGAAGTGGACGCTTGGAGGTGACATCATCTCACGTGACTTCCGATCCCGACGGAAGCGATGTGACGGAGACCGGAAGTCATGTGATGCGTTCCACAGAACACTGAAGGTTTGAAACGTGTTGGTGACTGATAATTTACTGTATGGTGACTGCTGCCTGACGATTACCTGTACTTGGAAAGGTATTGCTCTATAGGGGGCGCAAAATACCCCTATATGTTTGATACTGCACCTTTCTTAAAGGTTCATAAATGGTACGCAGCCAATTATTATTATTTTTTTTAATCGTTTATTAGAATTATCAGATGTAAACAACAAGACAATTTGGTGTCACAATAGATATATTATCCAATAACAATATATAAAGTCATATAGAAAAAATACACCGGTGACATTATAATAGAAAAAAATCTTCAGCTGATTTGAAATTGAGAAAGATATTATCTTAAGTATTCATAAAAACATTGATAAGGGGAAGGATAGAAATTAAAAAGGAGGAGGGGGGAGTGTGTAAGCGAGTCGGGATAACATAATATAAAATGATAAATGAAAACATCAGGAGCAGAAATAGGGGTCGTGGAACATGTAAGGCCTGGAAGAGTAATTGCTTGGGAGGAGTACCAGGGAGACCATATTGAATGAAATTTATGCACTGTCTTATTCAATAAGCTGGTAGTATACTCCATTTTAGATACAAACCAGATGCTGTTTAAAAGTTCTGGTTGAGTTGGAGTGCTATTTTTTTACTAGTTGCGTGTCAGTTGGTATTTGGCTGCACAGGAGATGTGGAGAATTAGTTTGTTAGTGTCTTTGGAAACCTGATCAACCGGGACACAGAGTAAGAGGTTGGCGGGGGAGAGAGAGAAAGGTAGGGTAACGGCAGATGACATGAGGGAGCGAACCATATTCCAGAATGGGATTATCCTTGGGCACGACCACCAAATATGAAAAAATGTGCCGACATGACCACATTGCCTCCAACACAGGTGAGAGGTGTTGGGATACATATGGTGGAGGTGTTCTGGGACTAAATACCATCTGGTGAGAACTTTATATGAATTTTCTTTGATTGTCACACTAATGGAACATTTAGAAATAGTAAGACGTATTGCCTCCCAGGTGTCATCACCTAATGGGTGTCCTAGATCTGCCTCCCATGCGAGTTCGTGTGTCGAGAGTAGGGGGGATTCTGGTGCCAATATAGAATGGTAAAGAAAGGATATAGTACCCTTGTCAGTAGATCGTTGTATGCAGTATCTTTCTATAGGAGAAGGATTTCGAGGTGAGATAGTGGAATATAAAGAGGTGACAAAGTGGCGAATTTGCAAGTATTGATAGTGTAACGAGTTGGGGATGCCGTGCTTTTCTTGAATATCATTAAATGATTGTAGGGCGAATTGTCCTATAATGTGACGGAAGCGAGTAATACCTGCCCTGGACCAGGCAGATGCCATGGTAGGTGAGAGGCCTGGTGGGAAGGAAGGGTTGTTCCATATGGGGGTCTGAGGAGACGGGTAAGTGGAGAGAGAGAGTTTTTTATTAAGATTATCCCATATGAAGAGTGTTAGAGCTACCGTTGGTATGGAGAGGGCGGTGCAGGGTCTGTATTCGCAAGGTAACCAAGGCAAGTGTGAGATTGAATCAAAACCCACTAAAGCATTCTCAAGGTCAACCTGGCGTTTAGTAAAACTAGGAGCATGCCAGGCTACCATCTGACTCAACTGAGAAGCTTTATAGTAGCGTAGAAGCAGAGGCAAACCCAGACCTCCTTCTGATGATCGTCTGGCTAAGATATCTCGGCGTATACGGGATCTTTTATAGTTCCATATAAATTTACAATATAAAGATTGGAGGTGGTTGAGGACTTGGGTTGGTATCGCCACAGGTAGTGTCTGAAACAAATAAAGCAATTTTGGTAGAACATTCATCTTTATTGCATTGATACGTCAAATCCATGAGATAAAATAAGTTTTCCATTGCAGAAGATTCTGTTCAATTGATTTAAACAAAGGAGGGTAGTTTGCTTTATAAAGGCGATCATATGTTTTAGTAATATTGACCCCAAGATATCGCAAAGAGTCTGTTCTCCAATGGGAATTAAAATTCAATTGCAATAGCCATTTCAGATCACCCGGGAGATGAATGGGGAGAGCTTCAGATTTAGTTTGATTGACTTTGTAGCCCGACAGATCTCCATATAGGGACAATTCGCAAAATAAGTTTGGTAGAGAGGTGAGTAGTTTAGTCAAAGTAAGAAGAATATCATCAGCAAATAAAGAGAGTATATTGAGAGCTTCCAATAGTTACACCAGATATATCAGGGTTAGCCCCTATTTTCCTAGCCAGCGGTTCTATAATCAACGCAAAAATAAGGGGCGATAGAGGGCAGCCTTGTCGGGTACCGTTGGTTATAGAAAAAGTATCCGAAAGTATCCCCCCAGCAAGAACAGATGCAGTTGGGCTAAAGTAAAGGGATTTAATAGTTTGAAAAAATTTACCTCCGAGGCCAAAAGTAGTAAGCGTGTGCATCATAAATGACCAGGATACCCTATCAAAGGCTTTCTCCGCATCCAGAGCAAGCACAAGAGAGGGAAATTGATGATTATTTATATAGTGAATAATGTCCACTGTTCGCCTAGTATTATCAAGTGCCTGCCTCGACGGAACAAAGCCCACCTGGCCCATATGGATGAGGTTGGGTAGAAGGGTATTGAGCCTGTTTGCCAGGATCTTAGCGAAGATTTTTAAATCTGCATTAAGTAAAGAAATGAGTCGATAATTAGAGGTGATGAGAGGATCCTTACCTGGTTTGGTAATGACCGTGATGGTAGCTCTGGTGGTAGAGGGGTGAAAAGTTTCACCATTCAAAATCTGGTTGAACATCTCAGTAAGATGTGGGATTAAAGAGGCTTGGAACGTTTTGTAGTAAGATATTGGGAATCCATCAGGGCCAGGTGCCTTAGATGGTTTTTGTGTTTTCAGGGCATTACAAGTTTCCTCTTCTGTAATGGGAAGTCCGAGAGTTCCTGACATTTGTGGATCAATACAGGGGAGATCGCAACAGGATAAATAATCTACAATTTGAGGGTCGACATTGGGGTCTGGAATGGCTGGTCCTGAGAGGTTATATAAATGGCTATAATAAGTCTTTATGGCAACTGGATCGTATTGAGATTCCCCATTGTCATCTTTAAGGGCTTGAATGGCAGATTTAGCTTTCCGGGATTTTAATCTATTGGCTAGTAGAGCGTCTGCCTTATTACTTTTTTCATAGAAACGCTGATTAAGCCAGCGGAGGGATTTCTCGTTTTTTTCCGCCAGAAGGGCATTAAGATAATTTTTAGCTGATGTAACTTTTTTATAGAGAAGAGGAGAAGGATTGTTTTTGTGGGAAGTTTACACAGCCAATTTTTTATTGTATACTATCGCTAAATAAATGTGAGTGGTTTTACGCTATGTTGGCATTCCTCCTTTTGTTTTACATATATACAGTCAGGTGCATAAATATTGGGACAATTAAACAAACAAGATGTGCTTTAACTGCAGACTTTCAGATTTAATTTGAGGGTAATTACATCCAAATCAGGTGAACGGTGTAGGAATTACAACGGTTTCTATATGTGCCTCCCACTTTTTAAGGGGCCAAAAGTAATGGGACTATCAACTCAAAAGCTATTTCATGGACAGGAGTGGGCTATTCCCTCGTTATTTCATTATCAATTAAACAGGTAAAAGGTCTGGAGTTGATTCTAGGTGTGACATTTGCATTTGGAATCAGTTGCTGTCGACTCTCAATATGAGATCCAAAGAGCTGTCACTATCAGTGAAGCAAGCCATCATTAGGCTGAAAAATCAAAACAAACCCATCAGAGAGATAGCAAAAACATTAGGTGTGGCCAAATCAACTGTTTGGAACATTCTTAAAAAGAAAGAATGCATCGGAGAGCTCAGCAACACCAAAAGACCCAGAAGACCACGGAAAACAACTGTGGTGGATGACAGAAGAATTATTTCCCTGGTGAAGAAAAACCCCTTCACAACAGTTGGTCAAATCAAGAACACTCTCCAGGAGGTAGGTGTATATGTGTCAAAGTCAACAATCAAGAGAAGACTTCACAAGAGTAAATATAGAGGGTTCAACACAAGATGTAAACCATTGGTGAGCCACAAAAACAGGAAGACCAGATTAGAGTTTGCCAAACAACATCTAAAAAAGCCATTACAGTTCTGGAACAACATCCTATGGATAGATGAGACAAAGATCAACTTGTACCAAAGTAATGGGAAGAGAAGAGTATGGAGAAGGTAAGGAACTGCTCATGATCCAAAACATACCACCTCATCAGTGAAGCATGGTGGTGGTAGTGTCATGGCGTGGGCATGTATGGCTGCCAATGGAACTGGTTCTCTTGTATTTATTGATGATGTGACTGCTGACAAAAGCAGCAGAATGAATTCTGAAGTGTTTCGGGCAATTTTATATGCTCATATTCAGTCAAATGCTTCAGAACTCATTGGATGGCGCTTCACAGCGCAAATCGACAATGACCCGAAGGATACTGCAAAAGCAACCAAAGAGTTTTTTAAGGCTAAAAAGTGGAATGTTATGCAATGGCCAAGTCAATCCCCTGACCTGAATCCGATTGAGCATGCATTTCACTTGATGAAGACAAAACTGAAGGGAAAATGCCCCAAGAACAAGCAGGAACTGAAGACATTTGCAGTAGAGGCCTTGCAGAGCATCACCAGGGATGAAACCAAGCGTCTGGTGATGTCTATGCGTTCCAGACTTCATGCTGTAATTACCTGCAAAGGATTTGCAACAAAGTATTAAAAAGTGAAAGTTAGATTTAGGATTGTTTAGTTTATCCCATTACTTTTGGCCCCTTAAAAAGTGTGAGGCACATATAGAAACCGTTGTAATTCCTACACCGTTCACCTGATTTGGATGTAATTACCCTCAAATTAAATCTGAAAGTCTGCAGTTAAAGTACATTTTGTTTGTTTAATTTCAAAGCCATTGTGGTGGTGAATAGAGGCCAAAATATGAAAATTCTGTCAATGTGCCAATATTTATGCACCTGACGGTATGTGCTAAGAATCTTTGCGCACAGAAGGAGAGCCAATGTGAAGAGCTACCATTAGGAAAATTGGAGTAAGCAGATATCCTAAAGAAGAAGCCTTCTTACACATGTAGAAGTGTGATTAAACCTGGACATATTTATAATATTCATATGGATTGAGAACTATTGATACTGGAATATTTAATATAAGTAACAAGATTTGTCGTATAGACATTAGTGCATACCCTGTTACTTGGAGCGCTTGGGACTTTTTTTATATTTTGTGAGCTCAAAGTGATTAGTGAAGATCATTATTTGTCTTCAGCTGTTGGTGTGGATTGTTTCTTTACATTTTTTTACGGTCTACACATAGTGTTTTCAAATAGGTTTGTCCACCTCACCAAGCTTACTTGTCTGTAAGACTGTAGAGAAGCAGCATGTATGGAAATAACCTATCCACAAAGTGTCTTAATATTTTGTGATATCATTTTCTGCTGATAGACGGTTGTGTCCATAAAACACATTTGCCAAAATCACAAATATATTCAGTCTTAATAAGCTAAGATGATAGGTCACCTCAGCCCACCCCTGCTCTACCCCCACATCTCTTCACTGTACTCATCCCGTTCCCAGCGCAATGGTCCTTCTCTCCGGGTGGTCTGGCCCATCACAGGACAGGCCAGGCAATTATATATATATATACAAGTACAGGGTCCCGGCATATCAGGGTCACCTTGGGCAGCCCGCTGCAGCACCCCCAGCTCTGTCGGGATTTGTTCATCCCGACCAACGGCATCCCAAAGGTAAGTAGCGGGGTTGGGGGGAGGTTTAGGGGTTACGCTCTAGGGGTAAGGATAGGGTTAGGCACTAGGGGGGGTTTAAGGTTGCGGGAAGGGGGGGTTAGGTTCAGGCACTGGGGAGGGAGGGTTAGGGTAGGGAGAGGGGGAAGGTTAGGATAACGACCCACAGGTTTTGGTATCCTAATCCCGTCGGGATGGTGGCATCAGGATTCTGACCGCCGTGATCCTGAGCGTCGGCATCCTGTACCCATCCCGCTCTGTCCCACCTCTGCTATATACTTACCCTCCGGCTAAGGTCCGCCCAAGTTGCACTGCAGTAGAAGCTGTTGGAGGGGTGTTGCGTGCCCCAGCTCCCACTGCACACGCATGTAGGAGACAGGACAGACCATACAAGATTATTAACAGTTATATGTTTGTGTCATTAGTGCCACCTTTCTCATTTTCTGCCTCTATTTCTGTTTAATTAATGGAAACTTTTTGTAATTGTTCGGGAACAGTATCGATCCTCAGAAGTCATTTCACTTATGTGCTATTCTGTTCCTTACAGAACTCATTTGAAGAGCAGCACTGGAGGGAGCTGGAAGAGAGTCGAGAACGTCAAGCTCAGCTGCTCCAGCATGGGGTGGTTTCCCGGGGGACGACCGGCCGTATATCTGCTTATCAGGCTGTACGTAACAGGAACTCACCCGCCTGTCTGCTGCAGTCATAGAACTCACCCGCCTGTCTGCTGCAGTCATAGAAGTCACCCGCCTGTCTGCTGCAGTCATAGGACATTACTTCTTGTGGACATCATGGTCAGATTAAAGTTTGGTCTAAGACCACAATTACAATAACTCAATATAAATAAAAATAAACAGCAATACAGAGTATCAAGACTTGTCCGTAAAAAGTATAAATTAATTATACATAAAATATGAATTGAGTTAAAGTGGTGAGTAAGAATATTTTACTGAAGACATGGAACTTAATCAGATAAATAATAAAACACAGAATATCTGCATCTATTATAGTGCTGGTGCAAGTTTTAATGGTGCATTCGAAGGTGCGTCTGAAGACACCAAGCATGATTGCGGCATCTGCGGAAGCGCAAAGTCCTTGCACATTGGGACGCACGGCTGTACACCAGAGAAGGGCTTTTTAGAGACATTAGTATAAAGTCGCTACTGTGACTATACACATATAGACGGCGCAACTGAATCCGACTCTGCACAAGGCCCAATGTGCTGTCCTGAAAACATACATGAACACCGCGAGATTATGAAATCAGTGGAAACAATTCAACAGTTACCCAAAGAAAGTAGAGAATACAATAAAATTAACTAAGCGCAAAATATGCAGCTGTACAACACATTCATTATGTACAATCACAACACTGCCCTCTGGCTCACACACATAGGTACATGCACACTTCCACGCTGACGTGTTAGCATCGGGATGTAGTTAATAGACTGGTAGACTACATGCCACCGGTCTATGGGGGTCATTCAGACCCGTTCGCGAGCAAAGGACGCTCGCAAACGGGTCGATGTTGCCCCACTGCGCATGCGCACGACGGAAGGAGCTCTGTCGTGCGCATGCGCGAGACCCAGACTGCAACAGCCAAGCTGTCGCTCCGGATCTCGCACCAAAGGGGGCGTGCTGTCGATGTTGATTGACAGCACGCCCCCTTTGGTGGGCGTGCCTGCCAGACGGAGGCCCCACTGACATCACTAGTGATGTCAGTGGGAGTGATTTTGGCTCTGATAGAGCCAAAATCACTCCAGGGCTTGCGGCAGCGAGACCCTACCGCAGGGTCTCCGTCGCAAGCCCGATGGTCGCGATGGTCAAGACCATCGCGACCATCATCATGGATGCTCGCTATAGCTGTGGGTGGTGACCCACGGCTATGCGAGCGTCCATGAGGACGCTCCAAAAAAAGGTAGGAGGGCCCTGATTCAGAGCGAGCACTCTGGTCAGACCGTTCAGCTCTGTATCAGGCCCTATATCCCAACAACGAAAACCTGACGGGGGACTTAAGATAGGCGTCGAAATACAGACTCCTATCTTAATCCCGACGCTGGAATACAGAAGGACACTGTACCAATCCAGGTAAGTTCAGACGTTTTATCACTTAGCCTCGGGGGAGGTATGTTTTACGGGGGGGAGATTAGGGTTAAGCACCCCTAGGGGGGAGGGTTAGGGTTAGGCACCCTCGGGGGGAAGTTAGGGTTAGGTTTAGTGTGTGGTAAGGGGAGGTTAAGGGTTAGGCACTAGAAGGGGAGGTTAGGGTTAGGCACCACTAAGGAAGAGTTAGGGGGGCAAGAGGGGTAGGGATAGGGTACTTACCAGCGGCTTAGTATTTCATACCCATCCCGTTAGTATTACGCATTTTGCTGCAGATTTGTCGGCTGCACATTCATGCTTCCATTCTCTCACCATTGCACCACAGCACAGGGCTGCTTGTACTGAGATCTGGTGTCTGTGGAGGCCATTGGATTACACTGCACTCATTGTCATGTCTGTGATATGTCTGCTTTTTGGCGTGGCTGTACGTAGCCATTAGATGTTGGGTAGACTGTGGCCATAAAGGGATGCATGTTGTAAACAAGAATACATAGGTAGGCTGCACCAAATAAACAACACTTTGGTATTTAGGGACTTAGGGCCTGATTCAGACCCGGTCGCAAGCGCTGTGCGCTCACAACCAGGTCGATGGTAGGCCAGTGCGCATGCGCAAGACCTGGATAGCTACGGGCACTCCGTCGCTCCGGGTCTCGTACCAAAGGGGATGTGCTGTCGATGTTGAGTGACAGCACACCCCCTTTGGTGGGCAGGCTGGGGGCGTGGCTGCCCAGACGGAGGCGTTCCCTTGGGAACGCCTACCGTCTGGGGCCGGCCCCACTGACATCACAAGTGATGTCAGTGGGAGAGCTTTCGGTTCTGTTAGAGCCGAAATCTCTCTGGGGCTTGCAGCAACGAGACCCTACCACAAGGGTCTCGTCGCAAGCCCGATGGTCGCGATGGTCTTGACCATCGCGATCATCATCATGGTCGCTCGCTATAGCTGTGGGTGGTCACCCACAGCTATGCGAGTGGCCAGGAGGCCGTTCTGAAAAAAAAAATGCCAGGCCATGATTCAGAGCGAGCGCTCTGTCAGAGCGTCCGGCTCTGAATCAGGGCCTGATTCAGAGCCGGACGCTCTGAAAGAGCGCTCGCTCTGAATCTGGGCGTTTTTGTTTTTTTTTGTGTGGCTCCTGGCTGCTCACATAGCTGCTATAGCGAGCGACCATGATGATGGTCGCGATGGTCAAGACCATCGCGACCATCGGGCTTGCGACGACACCCTTGTGGTAGCGTCTTGTGGCCGCAAGCCCCAGAGAGCTTCTGGGTCTAACAGAACCGAAAGCTCTCCCACTGACATCACTTGTGATGTCAGTGGGGCCGCCCACAAACGGCAGGAGTTCGCTTGGGAACGCCTCCGTTTGTGAAGGCACCCCCTGGCCATGCCTACCAAACGGGGCGAGCTGTCACTCACCATCGACAGCTCGCCCCCTTTGGAGCGAGACCAGGAACGACGGAGCAACCGTCGCTAGCCGGATCTCGCGCATGCGCATGACGGAGCTGACTCCGTCGTGTGCATGCCCAGTGGGCAAACATCGACCCTTTTGCGAGCGCTCAGCACTTGCAACCGGGTCTGAATCAGGCCCTTAGGCCCTCATTCAGAGGCAGTCGTTAGATGCAAGCGGTCGCACTGAATCAGGGCGGCCGCTTGCATCCTGAACGGCCGTCTCCTTGTCGATCGTTTAGCTGTGGATTACCACCCACAGATTAACGACCGACCAGGTTGATGGTCACGATGGTGATCACCATCGTGACCATCGAGGCGTATGACCAGACCCTAAGGTTGGGTCTGGGCACTCGTAAGCCCCAGGGAGCTTTCTGCTCTGATGGAGCTGGAAGCTCCCCACTGACATCACTGATCGCTGTCGATCAACATCGACAACCGCCCCTTTGGTAGCGAGCTCCGGAGCAACAGAGTTTCTCTGTCGCTCCGGGGCTTGCGCACGCAGGCCTAACCATCGAGTTGGTTACGAGCGCATCGGCGCTCGCGACCAACTCTGAATAAGGTCCTTAATGTGTACCATTAAAACTTTCCCCACACCATTACACCACAGCCACCTACCTGAACATATGACACAAGGACAGAATGGATTTATGTTGTTTGCGCTAATTCTGACCCATCTCTATGTCCCAGAAGAGATTCAGTGTTTTTTTTTCCAGTCTTCGGCTGTAGTCCCGGTTTGTTGTTCTTAGCTGACAGTAGAATAACCGGCCATGGTCTTCTGCTACTGTAGCCCATTAGCTTCAAGGTTCAACAAGCAGTAGGTTCAGAGTTGCTAGCTGCACACCGCTGCATATATAACTTACTGTAGCCATCCTGTCATTTTGAACCAGTCTGGCAGTGTAAAACTTGAAACACATATTCCAGACATAGCAAGACAATATGCGTAGGAGAGAACATATATACAAAAAGAGAGAGACTACAGTAGTCACGGTGACACACAGCGCTCCGTCCTATATAATGGCCCAAAGGCTGTATCAGTGCTCTCTCACACACCTTTGTCAAGGGCTAATGATGTCATACATTGGGCTTCTATAAAAATTCCCCAGGGCTTATGCTAAATATGTAACTAAATGGACAAACATACTAACTTGTGGACTGGCACATCGAAGAAGACGGCATTCCAGCCGTCAAAACACGGAATATAGATACTAAATAAACAATATGTGATGAATATGTGAGAACTTTTCTCAGGCGCAATAATACAGGTTGCAATACAATGACTACTACTACAAAACGTTAACAATGGATGAGTCAAAATTAAATCACACACTGCTGTTTGCCAACAAGAACAATAAAATACCATCTTTAGTCAGTAGATCAGATATTGGCATCTGTTCCTTTTCTTTGCTTTTTCCTATGACGTAACCAATACAAAACAAACCTTAGAAAATGTTCAGAGCATAATAACCTCACTGTGAGTTCAGATAAAGGGCTCAGAGATGTGATGTACGAGATTCCTCCACCATATGAGGAAGCAGTTATTTCTCATGCAGTATGCACGGGTCCAAACAACCACTACAAACAGTGCACCTCAAATAATCGCAGGTGAACCCCTGGGAAGAGATAGATCCCCTTCCGTAGATGTACGATGACATCATCAGCCAGTGTCCAACGTCATGCCCTACCATCCAAGTGGGCATAGAGGGGGAATATATTCATGTGGCGAGCGAAGCAACCCACCGTGCCCGCAGCATGGCAAGCGAAGCGAGCCCGCAAGGGGCCAACCTCTTATTTTTGGGTAAAGTGTGGGCAGAAATCTTCACTTCTGCCCTCACGTCACTTTCAGGTACGGCTACTGAAGGGGTTTTATGCTCTTCTGTGAACCCCTCATGGTATCGCTCTTGTAACAAATAATAAACTAGTTCTCCTGCATATCAATCCACTCTTTCAAGATTCAAACTGACAAATGGATTTGACCATATTTAATATCAGGAGAAAAATAACTTTTTTTAAAGATACATAACTTTAATAATGCACTTACAAACAGCCAGATATTTCCAGCATATAGTAACGTGGGTGTGGGGCGTGGCCTAATTATGCAAATAGTCCGCCTCTAGCACTGCCCACCTGCATTCATTTGCGTTCATGTACGTTTGCCCATATTTGAACTGAGCTGCAATAGAAATATATCCCAAAGCGCACATTTTTCTTCCTGCCCACTTTACGGTTGTGTATCTCTTAAAAAAAAATAAAACAAAACAATATCAAACAATGGCCCTCATTCAGAGCCGTTCGCTATTTGCGGTCGTTCGTTCAAAAACAAGGGGTGGCTATTCAAATGATCCGTTCGCACATTGCAGTCTGTTCACACCTCTAAGTCTGAACGAGCGAGCAAAACATACGCTCGTTTATTTGATAAAAACGCCCCCTGGCCGCACGCACCATACGTCATGTCCGCTATTTATTAGATTAATCGAGTACATCGTACAGCTTATGAACTGCTCGCTATTCTTGTGGTTGGTTTTTTCAACCGCTATTTTGCGAGCAGTTCTGAGTTTAAAAAAACCAAGTGACGTGGTCAATGACGCTGCTGGATTAATTATGCACACCCTTAAAACGCCCGTTTTGACCTTTAAGCACGCCTGCGTTCGAATTCCACTCCCCCGTTTTCAAGCACCTTCCCCTGTTACCACCCACATACGCCTCATTCTGTCACTCAAAATAGCAGGCACTCGCTATATAGCGTACAAACGATTTTCGGCCGCACTGACTGGTTCGCGCATGCGTACTAAAAACCGTACGCATGCGCAGATGTGCGAACATCGCTCGGAACGATCGTACTGCCGCTAACGAGCGGCTCTGAATGAGGGCCAATGGGCCTTATTCTCAACCTGACACAGTGTCAGTGCCGTGCACATATTGTGCAGTCGTTCACCAGATCGCACAGAGGCCCTGATTCAGAGCCGGACTCTCTGACAGAGCGCTCGCTCTGAATCAGGGCCGTCCTTCTCTTTTTTTAGAGCGGCCTCCTGGCCGCTCGCATAGCTGTGGGTGACCACCCACAGCTATAGCGAGCGGCCAAAAAGATGGTCGCGATGGTCAAGACCATCGCGCTTGCGATGAGACCCTTGTGGTAGGGTCTCGTCGCCGCAAGCCCTGGAGTGCTTTCGGCTCTATCAGAGCCAAAAGCACTCCCACTGACATCACTTGTGAACACCTCCGTCTGGCCAGCCACGCCCCCGGCACGCCCACCAAAGGGGGCGTGCTGTCACTCACCATCGACAGCACGCCCCCTTTTGTAGCGAGACCCATAGCGACGGCTTGCCCGTCACTATCCGGGTCTCGCGCAAGTGCACGACGGAGCTGCCTTCGTCGTGCGCATGCGCACTGGGTCAACATCGACCCGCTTGCGAGCGCTCACAAGCAGGTCTGAATTAGGCCCTGAGTGTATGGACCGCACAATATGTCACCCGTCGCTTTGTGGGTCGGCTGGGTACACAGGTCGTCTAATGTTTACCCAGCTTAAGAGGCATGGGGAACAATTGATACATAACAATTGTAGCTGCTGCTGCTGGGGAAGGTGCGGGATATGTCACTATTTTAGCTTTGGTGACTGTCGTTGGTAATCATTTTTTTTAAAACTTCTCGCAATAACCAATAATGATGTAATAAATCGTACCTGCCGGCGGGGTAACAATCAGACTGACGACCCAATTAAAGGAGACATTTAAAATAAACAACAGATCAGCTGTACTAAAGCGTCTGACAAGTAAATAGAGGAACTCCGGCTGAAACATCTGGAAATGTATACAGTGTTTTTGTGGACAGAAAAAAGAAATTGCTCTGCAATGCATGAAGGAGCCGCGTTACTCTGAGAATCAACAAGGCTTGAATTAATGTACAAGCTCAGTATAACAAATACAGCTAATTAAGCAGCAAATCTGAGCCTCTGAGAGTCTGAACCATTTCTCTTATTAAATGAGAAGAGCTAATAGGAAGGAAAGCCCTGTACTAATATCAAATACAGCTGATGGGGAATCGCTCAGCTCAGTCTACCTGCATAAGATTCTGACATTATTCCTGCTTGTAACGTCTATATAGCACAAACATTTTCCACGGCGCAGTACAATAAGTACAAAAAGTACAGAAAGGGCTTGTCGGCGCAATTTGCTTCCAAGATGGCTGCCAAAAATAAAAAGTGCAAATGTGTCTGGAGGGAGATGACTTGCCGGTACTCTGGGGGTGTCCGCTGGCAGCGCCTGGTTTGCTGAACGTGCCTAAATCATACCCAGTTAAGCAATTATTGCATAACTGTTGCGACTGCAATCTAATAGGATTGCGGTGTACTAAACAGTTGTTTTTAAAATACACAACATAGTTTCCTCTCTGGGAAGGGGATGGCTGCTAATATATTTTTAGAGTCAGTTTAAAGAAAAAGTATTATATTTGCATCTTGTTAGATTTGCGTTTCAAGGGCTCCAAGCGACTTGCGTATTTCTAATCTACACTTTACATACAGTGGCCCTGATTCAGAGCTGGACGCTCTTTCAGAGCGCTCGCTCTCAATCAGGGTGACCTTTTTTTTTTTTTTTGTTCCGGCCTCCTGGCCACTCGCTAACCTGTGGGTGACCACCCACAGCTTTTGCGAGCGACCAGGTAATGGTCACGATGGTCACGACCATCGCGACCATCGGGGCTTACGACGAGACCCCTGTGGTAGGGTCTCGTTCCCGCAAGCCCCAGTGAGCTTCCGGCTCTAAATAGAGCAGGAAGCTCACCACTGACATCACTGGTGATGTCAGTGGTGCCTCCCACAAACGGCAGGCGTTCCTTCGGGAACTCCTCCGTTTGTGTAGCCACCCCCCCTGCCCGCCTCCAAAACGGGGCGAGCTGTCAATCACAATAGACAGCCACCCCGTTTTGGTGCAAGACCCGTAGCGACGGAGCGCCCGTCACTGGCCGGGTCTCGCGCATGCGCACGCCGGAGGCGGCGCATGGGCGGGAGGCAAACATCGACCCGCTTGCGAGCGTCTTCAAAGTGACGTGGCTAAGCGCATGTATGGAGATTGTCTGTCTTGTGGGCGTGTGGCGAGCGTGACGCTGTGATGATGAACTGAAATGCGCAGTCGCTCACATTGGAGGCCATACACCGACGGGGAACCTGCACCTAACATGGGGCTGGCTGGTGCTAGTGTTGCTGATGCAGATTCAGAATCAGACCCTTAAATGTGACGCTGACAATGTGTATTTTTGATCTAGCATGTGGATCAGAGTAAGGTCTGTGGCGCTATGGCTAGTTACAGGATTTGTCTGTGGCGCTATGGCTAGTTACAGGATTTATCTGTGGCGCTATGGCTAGTTACAGGATTTGTCTGTGGCACTATGGCTAGTTACGGGATTTGTCTGTGGCACTAGTGTATCTTGGCTAGTTACTGGATTTGTCTGTGCCACTAGTGTATCTTGGCTAGTTACAGGATTTGTCTGTGGCACTAGTGTATCTTGGCTAGTTACAGGATTTGTCTGTGGCACTAGTGTATCTTGGCTAGTTACTGGATTTGTCTGTGGCACTAGTGTATCTTGGCTAGTTACTGGATTTGTCTGTGGCACTAGTGTATCTTGGCTAGTTGCAGGATTTGTCTGTGGCACTAGTGTATCTTGGCTAGGTGCAGGATTTGTCTGTGGCACTAGTGTATCTTGGCTAGTTACTGGATTTGTCTGTGGCACTAGTGTATCTTGGCTAGTTACAGGATTTGTCCGTGGCACTAGTGTATCTTGGCTAGTTACTGGATTTGTCTGTGGCACTAGTGTATCTTGGCTAGTTGCAGGATTTGTCTGTGGCACTAGTGTATCTTGGCTAGTTACTGAATTTGTCTGTGGCACTAGTGTATCTTGGCTAGTTACTGGATTTGTCTGTGGCACTAGTGTATCTTGGCTAGTTACAGGATTTGTCTGTGGCACTAGTGTATCTTGGCTAGTTACAGGATTTGTCTGTGGCACTAGTGTATCTTGGCTAGTTGCAGGATTTGTCTGTGGCACTAGTGTATCTTGGCTAGTTGCAGGATTTGTCTGTGGCACTAGTGTATCTTGGCTAGTTGCAGGATTTGTCTGTGGCACTAGTGTATCTTGGCTAGTTACAGGATTTGTCCGTGGCACTAGTGTATCTTGGCTAGTTACTGGATTTGTCTGTGGCACTAGTGTATCTTGGCTAGTTGCAGGATTTGTCTGTGGCACTAGTGTATCTTGGCTAGTTACTGAATTTGTCTGTGGCACTAGTGTATCTTAGCTAGTTACTGGATTTGTCTGTGGCACTAGTGTATCTTGGCTAGTTACAGGATTTGTCCGTGGCACTAGTGTATCTTGGCTAGTTACTGGATTTGTCTGTGGCACTAGTGTATCTTGGCTAGTTGCAGGATTTGTCTGTGGCAATAGTGTATCTTGGCTAGTTACTGAATTTGTCTGTGGCACTAGTGTATCTTGGCTAGTTACTGGATTTGTCTGTGGCACTAGTGTATCTTGGCTAGTTACAGGATTTGTCTGTGGGACTATGGCTAGTTACAGGATTTGTCTGTGGCACTAGTGTGTCTTGGCTAGTTACGGGATTTGTCTGTGGCACTAGTGTGTCTTGGCTAGTTATGGGATTTATCTGTGGCACTAGTGTATCTTGGCTAGTTACGGGATTTGTCTGTGGCTTCAGTGTATCTTGGCTAGTTACAGGATTTGTCTGTGGCACTAGTGTATCTTGGCTAGTTGCAGGATTTGTCTGTGGCACTAGTGTATCTTGGCTAGTTACTGGATTTGTCTGTGGCACTATTGTATCTTGGCTAGTTACTGGATTTGTCTGTAGCACTAATGTATCTTAGCTGTCACTATAAAATACATTTTTTTTTACGGAAACTAGTATCCCAATAACTAGGCATTTGTTCTACACATGGAAAAACCCAACACAGCCCATTGGGCCTGATTCTGATTTGGGAATAAAGTAAGATAGAGCAAGTAACTGTGCCCTTAGACAAACCATGTAGGCAGGCAAGGGGTGTTAGCTAATGCTATCTTTAGATGGTGTTAGCCAGTGTTCCATGTGGGAAAGGGCCGGCATGAGAGGGATCTTTTGATCCCTACCCAGTAGGACGAAGCTCCTCCCTGCCCAAGGGCCTTAGAGAGCAAAAGTGGGCCTGGGTGATGGGAAGGCATTGCCAAATCCTGGGGGTATGGCCATGACTGACCGTGAAAAAAAATGAATGAAAACTACTATACACGCCAAGGAGGGAGGATACTCCGCACCCCTGCCCCTCCCTCTCTACAGGGCTTTAGCTATGCACAGTGGCACAGCCATGTCCAAACTCAGCAGGTTACTCCTAGTGGACGCTAGCGCTACACTGAAAACGCTTTGCCAGGTTACCATCTTATCAGGTGTCTCTTGGTAAATTACTGTGGGTAGCACCTACTGTATATCCATCTATATATATATATATATATATATATATTTGTGTAAGGTCTGTCCTATCTCCAACATGCCCGGGTGCCCCAACAGCTCCTACTGCTAGGGAGAAGGGACAGGCCTTAGCCTAGCCGGAGCCAGGAGAGGAGGAGGGGAACACCAATAGGAAGGTGGTAAGTATGGGGGAAGGACGGAATGGGGGGGGGCATGGTACAGAGCCCAGTGGAAGACAGCGGTTGAGGGCATTACAGAACAGGGTGCGGAGCGGGACAGAGTGGTGGGTGGGCATTACAGAGCGAGAGGTGTAGCGGGACACAACTAGGAGCAGGGGTGCTTGTGTGTCGTGGGTCGTAGCAGATGACAGACACTGAAGTGCCGAGTTCCTTTACTAGTGCAACAATAATAGTGTAAGAAGACATTATAAAATAACATACGGTTACCGTCTAACATGTACTTAGTTTACCATTTAGATTTGTTTTATGTTCTAAATCGGCGTCTACTGTATATAATAACTCTGCTTTAAGTAGAAGCCACAAGTGCTCTCAGGAATAATTCCTCATTCTTTGTGTGAGGTACAATCTCGAAAACAGGTGCAGTGTGACAGATCCCCCTCCCAGTGCCTGTGGCGCTCTCACATTAATCTGTAAACAACATGTAATGGCTAAATTGCTTAATTCCCCAGGTGATAAAGGAATTGGAGTCAAGGTGACAAATGACCAGCTCAGCCCAACAGCCAGACTGTACTCTGTCTGCACGCGGTAACGCAGATCCGGAACTGTCATAGGGAGCTGCTTGTGTTCAGTAATGGATCAGTGTCCTGGGCTGGCTTGTAAAGATAAAGTGAGAGAAGCATATTATCCCATAAAGTATGTCAGTGCAGAGATAATAATAATGACACCTGATGGTCATGTCATCAGACTACATATGGTAAGCAATGAAATTAGTGATATAATGTGATTGTTTACTGACTATATAGACAGACAGACAGATGTAGAACCCCCCCCAGAGAGAGACACTGTATATAGATAGATAGATAGATAGATAGATAGATAGATATGAGATAGACTTGAGATAGATAGATAATGAGATAGATAGATAGATAGATAGATAGATAGAGAGAGATAGATAGATAGATAGATAGATAGATAGATAGATAGATAGATAGATAGATAGATATGGTTGGTAATGGTTTTGGCCATAATAAGAGTTGTGATCATACCCTAATGCTGTCAACAGATAAAAATGGGGACATCATTATGTTAACTGGACAGTGCCGATGTGGTTGTAATGTGATTTAAAGCACTTTACCAGTGTCGGCATTGTAACTTTAAACATGATAGTAAAGCACAATGTTAATGCCGACATAGTTAAAATGCTTCAAATCACATAACAATCATGTCGGCATTGTTCTTTTGACATAGTGCTGTCCACATTTTGAGTGTCAACAGCATTGTCGACACTGTACCTACTTCCCACATTGGGAGCAGATCAAGCTTACTCAGCGCACCTTAGGCTTAAAGTGGGTCGGATATGAAATGCCGGCACTCGGGATGCCTGTTATCAAACCGACAGCGGCATCCCAATGCTCAGAATCCCGACGGGGGAGGTAAGTACCCTAACCTTCCTTCCTTAACCCCCTAACATTAACTCTCCTGTTGTGCACTATAACCCTCCCTACCCCACATCCTAAGTGCCTAAACCTAGCCTGCCCCCCTTGGTGCCAAACCCTACCCCCCCGCCCCCGGTGGTGCCTAACCCCCCCTGTACATAGCCTAACCCTATACCCCCCAGGGTTCCAAGGCCTCCCGCTGTACTTACCATCAGCATGTCGGCTGTCGGGATCCCAGCGTCGGCATCTCCCCTCTTGTCAGGATTCTGGCGCTGGTGTCTTGTCCCCGGTTCGGGATTCCAGCGCCGGGATCTCGTCACCCGGTATGCCGATGGTCGGCATTTTAACTACATCCCCTTAAAGTAAATGTACTATTGCCTTGAACAATGTGAATAATTAAATATTCTTTGAAAAGCGTTGTCTAATATGATGGTGCTGTATAAGTAAAGATAAATAAATGGTCTTCTTATTAAGAGGGCGGCAGCAGAAAATCACGTGTGTGGGGAACCAAAGTTTATTTATGGCACAGGACACTTTGTTTCCCTTCCATTACCCTGGTTTCTGGCTGGACAGGAAGATTACATTTTATTTATTTATTTATCATTTATATGGCGCCACAAGTGTTCCGCAGCGCCTTACAAAGCACATAAACAAGTTGTAGACAAGCAACTTACAGAACAATACAATACAGGACCAGGACATGGATAATATATATTGCTACATTAACGATCATAACACCCAGATAACCAACAGAGCGTAAGCAACCAAGTGTTAGGTGCCCTAGTGGGGGGTAAGAAGTAGATGAAACTAAAGTAGGGAGAAACACAAGAGGGTAGAGGGCCCTGCTCGTAAGAGCTTACATTCTATATAAGAAATGCAACTTTAATGTATTCATAAAAATGCGACTCTCTATTAATTTTAACATATGCATTCGGGATGCAGAATGCATCAAACTATAAATCAGGCCCTGTGTGTAGTTTTGGGCACTTAGGGGCCTAGTTATCATTTATTATTTTGAGATATCCCCTCGTTTTCAGGGGGGACTAAAAAGCAGCCATTGTCCCGAATGTCTGCAGGGAACCTCAACAGATATCTCTGATTTGCTTAGCTCCTGGTCTCCCGTTTTTCGACTGCAATAGCAGCCCCTATAGAAATCTATGGGGGCTGCTTTCTGGTCAATGGCAAAAGGCACAAAAACCTCCCCGGCACTCTCAGATCACGCATGTGCGGTCAGCTGACCGCACATGCGCAGGAGTATGGCGGGTGCGGGCAATTAAACCTAAAGTGATCGCTTATGCCGGTGGTAGATCATTTCCATTTGCCTCAAATAGCGGCAATAAGAAATTATAATTAGTGTGTCAATACATGATAATTAGTCATTATAATATTTTTTTTACTACAGTGGAGAGACCACATACCCTCTGCTTTAATAAAACAAAGTCACATGCATGCTGTACAGTATGTCTAGTAAGGTTCATTATGTGAGGTTTACAGAAATTAAAGTTTTATCAGTGTAATCCTTAATGTAAATTAAAAACTGGTCAGGCAGTACAATTAACCCAAACTTTGACAGGCTTAAACACTATTTTCCATCTGAAAAAAAGCTGCTTAGACAGGAAGATTGGCATTGTGTGGTAGTTAGCAATAACTAGGACTTCATAACATTAATTCCTGAATATTTATTTCTCTGCTTCAAAGGGAAAATGTTACCTACTGTATCCCACAGCCAGAAACAGCGGTTACTTGGACTGTGGTGTTTGGCGCCATCTGCAGGCTATAATGAATATTTCCTATACTGGCCCGTATTTGATTAGAAGCGAAAGACCGAGATCCGCGAAAAAGTATCGCCGATTGAGACTTTTCTCCAGGCGCAAACTTTTCTCCGTATTCAATTGCGAACACTTTTCGCATACGTGAAAACGCAGTGCAATGTAATAGGCGAAAAAAATTTGTCTATGAATAGGTGGAGAAAAAAAGTGCAAAATCGCTATATTGGGGGTGGTGTGGAAACCACTCTGCACCCTTGGGACAGCCCCCCAAAGGATAACTGCATCAAAAAAACACCTAAACAAAGTGAGGAACACCCTAAAAAAGTGCAAAGTGGGGGTACAAACATAAAAAGTAGCGAAATAGACCTTTGGGGGGTCTGCAAGTATGGGGGAGGTGGGTTTTTTTTGCAGGTGTTTGCTGAAGGTGCTTTTTTTTTTTGACGTTTCTTATAACTTCACTTTAGCAACTTTTTAATATGCTAGCACCCATTTTCAGGCACCCCAAATTTGCCAGGAGTACTTATTTTCTCCAAAAAATACTGCTTTATGCCATTCTTCACCACTTGTGCAAAGACGTAAATTAGTGGCAATTGTAACAACTTAAGTACCCCAAACTGTTTCACTAGGGCTAATCGGGCACTACTACATTGATCCCCAATGTTTCCACATTTTTGGGGGGGATTCAGGCTGATTTCCCAGATTCTGACACCACTTTTCACCTGTTCTGACATCGCGTATCTCCGCTTTCGCGTCTTTTGGAATTGAATAGGGCAAATCGCGGGTACGCGCACGATAAGTTTCCGCAGCTAAAATACGCAATGTAGGTGAAAAGTCCGGCAGGTGAAAAAGTATCGCGGGTGCAAAACTAATTGCATACGGGCCTAATGCCGGCCATACACGGTGCAATTTAGAAACGTAACAATGTGTTGTACGATTTCCCTTGAGATTCTTCCCTTGAAATTCTCAATACGATGTGGTCAAATGGTGTACACGATTGTACATACGAGCATACGATCCCGAAATGCGTATGTGTCACATCCTACACGATAGATCGCAATCTTATGGTTTTTCCGTAAGATCTACGATCCAGCTATACGACGACGGGGATGCGCACCGACATCGTAAACGTACAAAAACAGCACACGATGTGCACGATTTATCGCTACGATCGCTTGAAATCGTCCGCATCGTGCAAAAAATTGCACCGTGTATGGGCCGCATACGTCTCAAGGGAATCAGTATATTTCTTTAAACAAACAAATTGTAAAATGAAAACTATAAATGATGGGTTATTAAAAAACAAAACAAAAAGAACAGTTATGCCATATAGCAACCATTTACAGGTCCAACTAAACAGTACATTTTCTCTTAAACAATATTCAGGGGTTGTTCGCAATAGGTATTATTATTAGTTATAGTATATTATTTATATTGTGCCAACATATTACTCTATGTTATGATTTACAGTTATTTTTAAGTTGTTCACATCTGTCCTTGTCCCAGTGGAGCAAAAACCGCCCATACACGGTGCGATATGCACTTTGCGACGAGACGGGGGATCTGACGGCCAACATATCGGGCGGTCCCCACACACAGTGCGATTGGGTGGCCGACCGCCCGATATGCCAGCACCCCCCTCCCCCACCCGCATAGCGCTGCATGGGATCGTACATCGCATCCCCAAATAACTGAACCTACAGTAAGATCTGGAGGTGCAATGTACGACCCCACGGGAGCGCGCTCTGGGCCTGATTCAGACCCCCTCGCGAGCGCTGAGCACTCGCAAGCGGGTCGATGGTGCCCTAGTGCACATGCGCACGACGGAGGGAGCTCCGTCGTGCGCATGTGCGAGACCCGGGGAGCGACAGGGAAGCCGTCACTCCAGGTCTCGCACCAAAGGGGGCGTGCTGTCGATGTTGATTGACAGCACGCCTCCTTTGGTGGGCGTGCCAGGGGCGTGGCTGCCAGATGGAGGTGTTCCCATGGGAACGCCTACCGTCTGGGTCCGGCCCCACTGACATCACTAGTGATGTCAGTGGAAGTGATTTTGGCTCTGGTAGAGCCAAAATAACTCCAGGGCTTGTGGTCACTGAGACCCTACCATAGGATCTCGTTGCAAGCCCGATGGTCGCGATGGTCTTGACCATCGCGACCATCATCATGGACACTCGCATAAGCTGTGGGTGGTAAGGTAACCCACAGCTATGCGAGCGTCCAAGAGGCCGCTCCAAGTTTAGATAGGAGGGCCCTGATTCAGAGCGAGCGCTCTGTTCAGAGCATCCGGCTCTGAATCAGGCCCCTCTGTTCGATATCATGCCCACACAGGGTACGATATAGCAGCAATATCATACCAATCTGTCGGATCGGCTGCTATATCGCACTGTGTATGAGCACCTTAACTCTCTAAATTCTCTCTGACACAGAAAAACACATAATCAATCTACCAGCATGTATGCAAATTGTGGGAGAGAACTGGCAAAAATCCTCATGGGGAGAACATAAAAACCCCACACAGACTTTGATTACACACAGACTTTGATTACAATATGGCAGATTTGTTTTTTATTAGTATTTTATGTATAGCACATTCATTTAAAGAAAGACTCATGATATTTCTAACTTATAAAACACACACTCTTATGCAGCATACTTCAATGTAATACTATTGGCATTATTATTTATTAACATTTATTTATATATTGCAACAGCATATTCTGTTGTGCTTTACAATTTGGATATAAGGTGCTATTGTATTATTGTAAGCCAGGAACATCGGGGGAGAGTGTAACCCGCTGACCCCATCACATGGATAAAATGGCGCCGATCGTCATATGTGAGGTCTGCAGTTTATACAGACATTATGGTCAGTGCTGCAACTTCTGATAAAGTCAGTCTGCTAAAGCACATTACACTAATGGGGTCTTCATTTCAAGGGGGCAGTGGAAAGTGGCGTTGGGCAATAAAATTATAAAAATAAGAAAGAAAAGGGAGGCGCTAATAAAAAAAATAAAAAATAATAATAAATATATATATATAAATACATAAATATATGTATACTGTAGCTGCAAGACAAATGAGCCTGTGTAAGCTAAACAAGACTATTGCTAGTCAATATAAATCCAAAACAAAGAAAAAGTCCTGCGCTAGTTTGTTACTGTATCGTTTTTATATTACATTATAAATAATACTGTTACATAATTTGGCGTTTTGATCTATTCTTTTCTGCCATATCCAATATATTTGGATAAATTCATATTTTACAAACTAGCGCTGGACTCTTTCTTTTTTTGAATAAAATTAGTATTTCATTTCTAAAAGTTTAATTTAACAAAAAAGTAAATGTTAAGATATTCCAGAGTTCCTTATGTAATGTGACATTTCTCACATGGAAATACTGCAAAAAGATGGTTTATAAAAGTAAATTTTACCAGCCTAATGGGGCACATCCACTAGCAGATATAGAAACGACGGCACGATTACGACTTTGTAATTGTGCAGTCGTTTCACAGTCTGGTGCTGTGCCTACACTGAACAATCAGTCATTCAGTGTAGGCAGATCAATCATCCCCTAACATGCTCAACCTGACGTTATCGTCAGGTTGACCAGCATGTTCAGGCGATGATTGATGTCGGAAACGACCAGCGGGAGCGCGCATCACTGGTTGTTTCCGACATTTACATCCCCGATGTGTGCCCAATTACTGACCGATTGCACGATTACGATGTTGTAATCGTGCAATCGCTCTATGTAATCGGGTAGTGGATATGCGGCATAAGGGGGCAATTCAATTGTTATTTTCATGCCCACCACTAGATGGTGCCCACCAGCAGCAATTCATTTGTGCCATTTGGGAGCCCATAGCTGCTGCTGCACACATTTCTGCTCGCAGCCTTCTGAGGTAACCCCTGATATATATATATATATATATATATATATATATATATTGGAATGTTTAAAATTCCGGAACTCATATTGATTATCAATTCTCAGTCACCCATAGAGTATCCGATGCTGGACCTTATAAGTCTGAATTTGTTTTTTATTGAGCAATGACCCCCACACACTTAGGCTGGGTACACACTTAAAGATTTTCTGTCCAACCATCCAACTAGTTGATTGGTTGGAATGAAAATCTGGTAACGTATGGGAGTAAATGATGATCAGCAATTTGCTCCTAAATGCCAGAAAACAGATGAAAATGGTCGATCAGACAAGTTTGTTAAATGTTTGATCCAAACAATTTGTTCAAACAACAGTTTTTATCCATTTTCCGGCGTTTGGGAGCAAATTGACGATTGTCATTTGCTTTCATACGTTACCAGGTTTTCACTCCAAGCAATCAACTAGTTGGATGGTTGGACAGAAAATCTTTGTGTGTGTATGCACCATAACATTTATTAAATGGTATCAAAATAAACTACAATCAGGGACGGACTGGGGCTGTAGTTTAGCCCTGGCATTCCACCCTGTGCAGGGGGAGGGGGCGTGCCGCGAGTCATGGGGGCCCAGCCTCGTGCCACACCCTGGGGTAGATGTACGAAGCCCAGAAACGGTATCAGCGCACGTTATGTGCGCTGATACCGCTTCTCCCCGATGTATGATTGGGGGTCTGGGCGGTAAATGACAGGGGCGCTATGCGCCCCTGTCATTATCGGCGCTGCTATCTATGAGATAGCAGCGTCAACGGCAGGGCTATGTACGAACAGTCAGATCGCCTGACCGTTCGGCCGGCTGTAGCTGTCGTTATCGACAGCTACAACCTGGCGCTGCCCTATCTCCACAGCAGGGACAGCGCTGTCCCTGCTGCGGCGGCTGCCGGCTCCACGCGGGGATCTCGCGATACTTGCGAGATCCCGCGCATGCTCAGTGGAGCCGGCCGGGACAGAGACACCGCATCAGCACTAGGCTGATACGCTGCTGTCTGTAGCGGGTAGCGCCGAAGGGGGGAGTTAACGCTCCCCCTCTCCGGCCGATAAGATGTTTATACATCTCATCGGTAGTGCTTCCTGCTTCGCCTCGGTAAAGAGGCGAAGCGGGAAGCGTTATAGCGGCACGTTAAGTGCCGCTATAATACATCTACCCCGTCTCTTCCCAGCCGAGCAGAGTGCACCAGCCCATCACAGCCGCCAGGGCCGTAGGGAGGGTGGTGCGGCCAATGCCTCCGCACAGGGCAGAATCCTCCAGTGGCAGCTCAGTGCACCAAGAACGTTGGCGGAAGATCCCGCCCTCCCTTCACCCTGTGGATGGCAAGGTAAGCGCTCAGGGGGAGGAGGGAGGCAGGTGGAGTGAGAGGGGCGGCGGTGCTGCACAGGGTGCACTGCCATCTAGATACGGCGCTCACAGCCGCCAACCCCTTCTGTCTGAGCTCACATAATGAATCCAGCTGCGGGGGTGGAGGAAGGGGACACTTCTGCCCTCCTCGAGCTTGCCCTGAGATCATCAGCCCTTCCGGCATTTGCCAGAAGTGCCAGGTGGCCAATCCAGCCCTGACTACAACCAATAAACTCCTGTAATAATAAAGAAAAACGATTTATTTATTTTCATGACATTAGGCCTGGCGGCTGCTGCTGCTGTAGACATTACAGGTTAAATACCTGCCTGCTCATGCACAGTCCACACACACACATTACACAATGACGCCGTGGTGGCTGCTTATACGCATTTATACAGCGAGGGAGCGTCACGTGGTGCTCCTGCTCGGCGCATGCGCGGTACTGGCGCCGTCGGTCTTCCGAAGACTACAAGCCCCACAATTCCTTTCGCGGAAGCGGAAAACGTTACAGATTGAAAATTGGAGACAGGCAGTTTGTAAGTGATGTTGTTGTCTCTGGCGCCCAATGGGAATGGGTGAGCTCGGGGCGGCGTTGTGAGCGGAACAAAGTGCGACCGACGAGAGGGCGCTTAGGTGAGAGCCGGAGAGCAGGTTTGTGGGGTCACATAGCGGGCCACTGTGTATGTGTATGGGGGCAGGAGGCTTCCAGCTACCCCTGTAACCCGTCATTGCGATGTATAGGTGACAGGGGGCCCTATAGAGTTCGCTATATATATAGGCATTTCCCTTATCTAGTCATGTGTGCTATCTGCTGACATCTGTCACTAATGCTCCTTCACCTATAGGGCCAGTGCTAGGAGCGTCCTCCCCCTGCCTGTAAGGCCTGTTTCTTGGTCAGCATTGTCACTAACCATACTATTACTACCATTACCATTATACACACATACCTCCCAACATGACCTCCTCCAGGAGGAACACAATGCTCTGTTCCTGGACTCCCTGGTAATTTGATTGCTGCCACCTGTGTTGAACTAGTTAATTGATAAGAAAGGTGTTTCCCCAGAGCTGACGCAATCATACATTACCAGGAAGTCCAGGAACAGAGCCTTGTGTCCCTCCTGGAGAGGGTCATATTGGGAGGTATGTACACATCTATTACACACTATACAGACATAGAACACTACACCCCCCCAACATGACCTGACCACTGTACATGATCATAATACACATCTATTACACTGTATACAGACATAGGACACTACACCCCCCCAACATGTCCTGACTGCCGTACATGATCATAATACACATCTATTACACTCTATGCCAGTGTTGGCTAACCTTGACACTCCAGCTGTTATGGAACTACATAACCCAGCATGCACTGCTACAGTTTTGCTATTAGGGCATGCTAAAACTGTGGCAGGGCATGCTGGGATATATAGTTCCACAACAGCTGGAGTGTCAAGGTTAGCCAACACTGCTCTATACAGACATAGGACACTACACCCCCAACATGTCCTGACCACTGTACATGATCATAATACACATCTATTACACACTATACAGACATAGAACACTACACCCCCCCAACATGACCTGACCACTGTACATGATCATAATACACATCTATTACACTGTATACAGACATAGGACACTACACCCCCCCAACATGTCCTGACTACCGTACATGATCATAATACACATCTATTACACTCTATGCCAGTGTTGGCTAACCTTGACACTCCAGCTGTTATGGAACTACATAACCCAGCATGCACTGCTACAGTTTTGCTATTAGGGCATGCTAAAACTGTGGCAGGGCATGCTGGGATATATAGTTCCACAACAGCTGGAGTGTCAAGGTTAGCCAACACTGCTCTATACAGACATAGGACACTACACCCCCAACATGTCCTGACCACTGTACATGATCATAATACACATCTATTACACACTATACAGACATAGAACACTACACCCCCCCAACATGACCTGACCACTGTACATGATCATAATACACATCTATTACACTGTATACAGACATAGGACACTACACCCCCCCAACATGTCCTGACTGCCGTACATGATCATAATACACATCTATTACACTCTATACCAGTGTTGGCTAACCTTGACACTCCAGCTGTTATGGAACTACATAACCCAGCATGCACTGCTACAGTTTTGCTATTAGGGCATGCTAAAACTGTGGCAGGGCATGCTGGGATATATAGTTCCACAACAGCTGGAGTGTCAAGGTTAGCCAACACTGCTCTATACAGACATAGGACACTACACCCCCAACATGTCCTGACCACTGTACATGATCATAATACACATCTATTACACACTATACAGACATAGAACACTACACCCCCCCAACATGACCTGACCACTGTACATGATCATAATACACATCTATTACACTGTATACAGACATAGGACACTACACCCCCCCCAACATGTCCTGACTACCGTACATGATCATAATACACATCTATTACACTCTATGCCAGTGTTGGCTAACCTTGACACTCCAGCTGTTATGGAACTACATAACCCAGCATGCACTGCTACAGTTTTGCTATTAGGGCATGCTAAAACTGTGGCAGGGCATGCTGGGATATATAGTTCCACAACAGCTGGAGTGTCAAGGTTAGCCAACACTGCTCTATACAGACATAGGACACTACACCCCCAACATGTCCTGACCACTGTACATGATCATAATACACATCTATTACACACTATACAGACATAGAACACTACACCCCCCCAACATGACCTGACCACTGTACATGATCATAATACACATCTATTACACTGTATACAGACATAGGACACTACACCCCCCCAACATGTCCTGACTGCCGTACATGATCATAATACACATCTATTACACTCTATACCAGTGTTGGCTAACCTTGACACTCCAGCTGTTATGGAACTACATAACCCAGCATGCACTGCTACAGTTTTGCTATTAGGGCATGCTAAAACTATGGCAGGGCATGCTGGGATATATAGTTCCACAACAGCTGGAGTGTCAAGGTTAGCCAACACTGCTCTATACAGACATAGGACACTACACCCCCAACATGTCCTGACCACTGTACATGATCATAATACACATCTATTACACACTATACAGACATAGAACACAACACCCCCCCAACATGACCTGACCACTGTACATGATCATAATACACATCTATTACACTGTATACAGACATAGGACACTACACCCCCCCAACATGTCCTGACCACTGTACATGATCATAATACACATCTATTACACACTATACAGACATAGAACACAACACCCCCAACATGTCCTGACCACTGTACATGATCATAATACACATCTATTACACTTTATACAGACATAGGACACTACACCACCAACATGTCCTGACCACTGTACATGATCATAATACACATCTATTACACTTTATACAGACATAGGACACTACACCCCCAACATGTCCTGACCACTGTACATGATCATAATACACATCTATTACACCCTATAGAGACATAGGACACTACACCCCCAACATGTCCTGACTGCCGTACATGATCATAATACACATCTATTATACTCTATACAGACATAGGACACTACACCCACCAACATGTCCTGACCACTGTACATGATCATAATACACATCTATTACACTTTATACAGACATAGGACACTACACCCCCAACATGTCCTGACCACTGTACATGATCATAATACACCCTATACAGACATAGGACACTACACCCCCAACATGACCTGACCACTGTACATGATCATAATACACATCTATTACACTGTATACAGACATAGGACACTACACCCCCAACATGTCCTGACCACTGTACATGATCATAATACACATCTATTACACTGTATACAGACATAGGACACTACACCCCCCCAACATGTCCTGACCACTGTACATGATCATAATACACATCTATTACACTGTATACAAACATAGGACACTACACCCCAACATGTCCTGACCACTGTACATGATCATAATACACATCTATTACACTCAGCAAATCAGACCAAACCCGGTGAGCACAAGTCAGTAAGTAGCTCCCAGTATGAAGACGGAACCTGCATCAGTTATATTTTGTTATTTCGTTCATTTATGTTTAGTTGGTCTCTGGATTACAGTATTTGACTTTTTATTAAATAAGTCCATATTCCTCTGGAATTAGAGGTTGGGAACTGCTAGCAAATAGACAGACCAAGTAAAAGAATAATAAGCATTTCAGGACTAAGCAACAGTCATACATGTAGCTTTAGAAGTCCTGGTGACTGGTACATTGTACTATTTGCATTTCTGCTTTATTTGGGCAGGATAGTGAAGGAAAGCCCGGCTTTCTAGTCTCTCAAATGCAATGTGATGTGACTAGGATGCACCAGGAGACTGTGCTGTTAATTTGATATGTGACACTTGTATGTCTGTATAAGTAGCATGGTGTGGGAAAAAGTGCACTGTAGCATGTCGTATATAGATTCAGAGACTCAGACGCATACAGATATACAAGTGTTGCCTTTCAAATTAACCAGCACAGTCTCGTGTTGCGACTAAGACGCATTTTCTGCATAAATTAAGGGCCAACACTAGCAAGGTATAGTATTCACTCTTGGTCTGCCCGAAAAGGGGGTGTGGCAACGAGAAAATGGGACATGCCAGGCTGCCCCCAAGCGCTGCTGTTTCTGTGAATAGATGCTAAGTGCGTGCGCCCGACATTCACCGCCGGTGACCGCTGCACCGATATTTTTCCCACCGGTGGGCCACTGCGGCCCGCGAGTGGTAACGGCACGCGGCAGGCTGTTTTAGTGAGGTACCGCCAAGGGGGGCAGGGGCGCATTCTGCCCTTTTGAAATCGGGCAGGGTGTGGCACCCCACTAAAACAGCCTAGCGGAAACACTAGAGCAGCACAGGACCTGGTACGCCAAGAGGGACTGTTTGGCGCGGCTGTAGCATGATGTATGAGGACACACATCTATGACTTGCAACAAGCACATTTACAAAATACAGGTTATGCACGTGTGAAAGGGCGAATGTCAGATTCTGCATCTAATCTGTGTGTGTGTGTGTGTGTGTGTGTGTGTGTGTGTGTGTGTGTGTGTGTGTGTGTGTGTGTGTGTGTGTGTGTGTGTGTGTGTGTGTGTGTGTGTGTGTGTGTGTAGTATCCAATGGAGCACCTGATGGATAAAGTGGAAAAGCTTTGTTATTTTGCTTTGTTTCTCAGCTGTACCTAATGTGTCACACACAGACAGCTGGGGCACCAGCCTAGTACTTAAGGCCATGTTTATGTTGTAGATTCACTTCAGACTCGTTCTGGGTTTTTTGAGTATAAGGAAAGATATAAAACTGCGCTGCCCACAGTGATTTTGTGGTGCAGCCTAACATAATCTGTGATCTTGACAATGAGAGGTTTGGAGAGTATGTCTTTTGTAGCCATAGTTATGTGGTCTAAGGGGGGGGGGGGGGGGGGCGCGTGGTTAATTGCTACGCTTTAATTGATCTCCTGGGGCTATCCAATTAGCTCAAAAGTGCAGCCGTCTGCAGCACTTATCGGGGATTTTTTTTTTTTTCGGGACCTCAGCAGGCTCTGAAAAACAATCCTCGATAATTAGTCGTCCATGAAAACAGATCATTTTCAGGCGCAAAGAAAACAAGCTCTAATTGAATTGCCTAAAAAAACCTACAAAATGAGGAAAGGTCCCGTTTTTCACCCCCGAAAAGTATCTGGGCCAATTGATTTCCCCCCTAAAGCCGCATACACACTAGACGATATTTTGGATGACATGAACGATATCGTTCATCGCGTTCAATATCGTCCAGTGTGTATGCAAGACATCGTTAACGATGCACGCTCCTGCGGATTGTTAACTCTTTCATCGCCCGTGCTTGCAGGGCAACCTGACGATATCGTCAGGTTCTGCAAGTACGGGGATGATGGAGAGTGCCATCACTGAACGATATCGTCAGGTTCTGCAAGTACGGGGATGATGGAGGGTGCCATCACTGAATGATATCGTCAGGTTCTGCAAGTACGGGGATGATGGAGGGTGCCGTCACTGAGCGGTATCGTTCAGGGTGTGTGCTCAATGTTGTTAACGACATTGAGCCCAGCAGTGCAGTGGAAACACTTAACGATATCGCTCATGCAGCATATCGTTAAGTGTGTATGCGGCTTAAGTGAGGTTTGAAAATGTTTGTACACTGTGAGGCAGGTAAATTTAGATGGTTTATGTTGTGCCCAGGAGGAAGGTTTCATTATATTCAAAGGAGTTTTTCACTTAATTTAAAAATTGTACTAAATGGAAATCCCCTTACTTATTATAGTACTTTGGTGGAGACCGTCCCCTGCAACTTCCTCCATTCGCTCTGTTTAGCAGAGTCCCAGTACAGACATGATCTCCGCTGCAGTAACCTTTGTAGCTGCTGGGATCTCTTTGTAGCAATCTAATAGCAAGGACCCTGTCACTGGTGTGAATGGTGGTGATCCCAGGGTAGCGTTCCTAAATGCAGTGCAAACCCACTTTAGGGAAAGATGATGGTGTGATGGAAGCATGATCAACCCACAGTTATGGTGCCTAAACGGTTTGTGGTTTTTGTTCTCTTGTTGGTGGTGGTGTCCTCTACTAATGCATGCGGCATGTCTGTGGCTTTGAATCCTGTATTGTTCATTTCCTGGCTAGCCATCTTTGCTGTATCTGTTTAGCTGTCTTACATGTTCCTTGCGCCATGTTCAGCTGTTGATGACGCCCTGATGATGACCTGTCAGTAACCCTGTCCTGGTGGTTTCTCTCTTTCTAGGTGTGGAAGAGCAACCTTGTAAGAATCTGGAATTTGTACTGTCATTTTGCTAAGACATGGGCAGCACTGCACTCTGAGAGGCTGAAACCTATTACCTCTGCACTCTTTGGGTGTTTTTTTTTTTTTTTCCTTTCACTTTTGTCTATCTAACTTGCTATTGAAGGCCCGTCATGAACACTGTAAGTATTATTACTTGTGTCCGAGCATGTAGCAGGCTCAGTTCTGTAAGGGAAAGCCATGGCATCTGTATAGACGTATACCAGTGTTTGTTGGAGGGACCTGTGTATGCTTGATGCTAGTTCTATTTGGTTTTAGCTAGTAAAGGATGTGCCTTATATACGGATGTTTTCCAGCATAATACTGCGCTTGCATCTGTCGTGCTAGCTAATGGGGGGCAGCGCTGCACCTCCACATCCTGTACTATTTTGAACTACTCTTTAAGTACTGTTTGGAACTGTGATGTGTCGGCGCGAATGGAATGTGTGCATCTGGCCATGCACATGTTATACCTCCTGTATAAGTTATCTCGCAAAGAATATTTCTGTGCTTTGGGTATACAAGTAACTATTATTTTTTAATTCTACATTATATTTTTCTTTATCGATTGGCGGGCACTAGGACCATGTAGGTAGAGCGGTTTGTGCAGGATCTTTGGACACTTTAGGAAAATACATGTGAAGCCTGAGCTCTTTCCCCTATATATCCCCTAGGCAGAGCAAGTCAGTACCTAAGGTCCCCTCTCTAGGCATTTATGCAATGTACACACTAGACGATATGGGCACATCGTCTAGTGTGTACCCTCAATGTCACTGATGATGCGTGCTACCTCTCATCGTCCTCTTCACAGGATAGCGGACTCTTTTGGTGCGGAGACTTCAGTGACTTTTTATAATGTAAATTAAAAAAAAAAGTGTCACACCAAATGACCTAGTGGGCAATCTAGGACGTGCCATGTGAGACTGAGGTCCGTCTGCTGTGTTCACCTGCATTTGGTGTCACCGACCTGAGAGAGCCTGTCTGGGCTATATCATTAGCCAAATCCATTGCTGAACTCCATCAACTTGTAAATTGCCCTGGGATGTGAGGAGAATGCTTAGTCAGTTTCTCTCCTTTGGAAAGGATTTTAAAAACCTCCTGTTTCGCTAGTACAAGCAAGCGGCATTACTCGGCTCTGGTTCAGTCGTGTGAAATTCTGACTTGCTCTTTCCTCGGAGGAGCATGCTGATATAGCTGACGTAGAGGAGTTCTCACATTTTGATGAAGTTCCCATTAACATATGCAGGAAATTGATGATTTAGTGAGAGCCATACTCTGCACAGCTCCCCTGCTCCACCCCTTCCAGTAACAATGGACCACATTTCACATAAAATAATGGTGCCAGAAAGTACAAGACGACCCCCCTCCCCTCGTGGTCACACCATAGACCCTACTACCGGAGAGCTCTATGCAGCCGGAGACAGTAGACAGCCGGGACGTACAGTAGGATGAGCGTAGACTGGGACAGACAGCAGGGATCTGAGCAGGCCAGGATGGAGAGGAGTTGTCAGCGCAGGCCGGGACGAACAGAGGCACAGCAGTCACCATAGGCAACACTCAGCACATGCACTCCTGTGCATGATATGACCACTGCAATACTATAGGCACAAATCTCCGCCGGAGCTGATGAGGATCTGCTTCCTCCCTGACTGCAAAATCTAGTAGCCAGGCAGCAAAATCTGGTAGCCATGGCGACCTGGCCCCCGGGTTTTGTCGAGCCCTGTTGTAGAGGGTAGGGGAATAATCGGAACCCGAAGAAAACAAAGTTGATATTCCTCTATTGCGATTGTCTAAGATCACAACTATACCTATTATTAATAATGCCTCACTAAAGATGGTTCATGTAGCAAATGCAAATCCAATTTGAAGTGTACTTGTGTTGGTGCTGGAGCATCCCTTTGACCTATTCTGCGTTTAACAAAACTGTTGGTAAGTGGCCAGGACAGTTTTCTGTAGTCTTTCACTCCAGCAAGCACGGTCAGAATTAATGACTATGGTTGACCATAGCCAACAGGCATCATCCAAGGTCACATAACCATGTACCTTGGTTATGTGACCTTGGATGATGGTCTTAATGCAGCCAGTATTTGTCCCTCTGTTTTTAGACCTATGATTAACACTGGCTCAAAGCGTGGGATACTGACTCCGAATCAAAAATGACTCTGGAGTCCCTTCCTTATAGGCAGTTCACATTATCAGCTACTCATCCGGTTGTCCCCAGAGACATGTCTGTCGCTCCTTTGGTGACTCTGGGCTGGCAGGCTCACCTTAGGTTGTCCCTTCACCATTTGGTACTGGGCAATTATAACACATGCCAGTCTACAATGCTAAGATGCCCGGTGACTCTTCAGTGCCGCCTACAGAAACTATAGTCCTGGAAAGAGTCGTCAGAATTATTGATCAAGGATCTGGAACGAAGAGCAAAGCACAATATCTCTTGAGAGGAAATCCTGCAAGCATTAATTTTGACAATACCACATTAGTGGCATACTGTACTGTACATGCCCCAAATTCGTCACTCTACCGGGCATACCCAGCACTTACAGAGGTGCTGGGCTTCCCCCAAACTCTCCCCTCACAAGGAAAAGATGCAGGGCACATACGCACGGCATCTATTCACCCGGGGGAGATTGATCACCTCAATTTTCCCACCCGCGGGACACTGCGGCCCGCGGGTAGAGAAGACACAGGGCAGGCTGTTTTAGCAGGCGGTGCTAAAAGAGCAGGCTGCGTTTTGCCCCTTGAGAATGATGAAACTCCTTAGAGGAAACACTAGTTGAGCACACAAAAAACGATTGACTGAGGTACTAATTTAGTCACCTGTGGTCAAGCATGGATATCTTTAAAACCTGGATTTTTAGGGTGCCTTGAGGATTGAGGTGTCTAGTTTACTAAGCAGTGTTATGAGACAGAGTGAAAAAAGTGATAAGTCTGTGATAAGGTGCCAGCCAATCAGCTGCCAACTGTCATCTCACAGGCTGCGTTTGAAAAATGACAGTTGGGAGCTGATTGGCTGGCACCTCTTCCTTCACAGGGGAGGAACCGGGAAAGGTCTCCTCCCCAGGTGAGGAAAGCAGATATTGTGGCCAATACGCTGTTACATATCTCACACTGTATGGTATACAATCGGGAAACCGGCTGCCTTAATACCGACAGCCGGCTTCCCGACTGTCATATCCCAGCGAGGGTGAAATGCCAGGCGTCTGTATCTAGACGCCTGTCATTTCCCCCGACGCCGGGAGACAGGCGCCCGGCATCCTGATCGAAGGGATGCCCGGCACCGCGAGCAGACAGCTGCAGGGGGGGGGGGGGGACACCCGGGGGGGGGACTTAGGGTTAGGCACCCCCCCGGGGGACTTAGGGTTAGGCAGCGGGGAAGGGGGGGGTTAGGGTTAGGCACTTGGAGGGGAGGTTAGGGTTAGGCACCCCCTAAGGAGGAGGGTTAGGGGGTTAGGTTATACTTACATTAGCGATGATCGGGATTTCCTGCGCTGTCGGGCTTCCGCTGCCGGGAACTCTGCTTTTGCCGGCCAGGCGCTGCCGGGAATTGAAACGCCGGCCATGCGGCCGGCAGTATTTGATACTGATTCCCACTGTATGGCCACTATCTGCTGGGTGTCCGGCTGCCAAAGAGATAAAATGTGTCAGACCAGCAGACATTCTATCCGTGTATGCCCGGCATTAGACAATATAACATGGAGATAAATAAGGCTATATTACTGCACTAGGCCATATTTTGTTTCTTCCTGTTTTCTGCTGTATAATGTACTTAAAAGCAGTGGTGGCTGCAGCACAGTCCAAAATTCAAAGCGGGGAGTCACACTAATTACCAGTGAGTCCTGACCGGCGATGTTTGGGGTGGCAGTTGGTGGGGCTCCCCTATTTGAAATTTGGACTTTGCTGCAGCCCCACCTCTGGAGCCGCTACTGCTTAAAAGTAATAGGGATTTTTTACACTTGTAAACTCTTATTATTACACCTCCTATTTCCCCTCTTACTCTGGAGCAACCCTTATATTGTATGCCCAGCATAAGGTGTATGATGGCATGGTATAGTGGGAAAATGTAACCATAACATTAACTGTGTATTGAAATAGGGGAAAACAAAATACAGATGGCAGCATATGAGGGTTAAGATACGTACCTGCATGTGCCAGTGTTTGGGTTCTGACCGCCAAGATCTTGAGCGCCAACATCCTGTAGCCAACCCGTTGGTGGATATAAGTGGGATTACTATTTGTTCATCTAATGGGAGGGAACAGTGTTTAGCCAGTCGTTGACTGAAGATTTGGTTTGCAGATTTCATTACGGAAATATCTTCACAAGAATTTAAGAAAACATGTAAGAGAAATAAACGCATCATTAAAATATAAACTAATGTAGCTTCTGTGCCCGTTCAAGTGAATGGCTAGCAAGGTATGCACGGTCCTCAGTGTTTCTAGGTAACAGTCATAAGGGGCAATTCAGTTGGTTTCATCCGCGGCTGACACTAATGGGCTTGAATAGCCACGGGTAGACACATTGCTGCTCGCACCCTGCTGAGGTGGCGAGCAGAAATGTGCGACAATTCCGTGGTTTGGACGCTCTAACAAGAACTTAAATGAGTTTAGCCGTTTTACGTAGCTAAACCCAGTCTAATGAGGCGTGACAAGCACGTTAATTAATGGGAGCCTAAAACAATTGAATTGCGCCGACTGGCACCCATTAATTATCTCTGTGCTAAAAACAATTGAATCTCCTCAATGGTTATTTCCACCCCACATTTTAAAATGTTAGCTTTGGGTAAAACAGGGCTTGACACATTTTTCTAAAAAACTAGGAGCCAGGATGAAAGTGTGTGAGCCAAATCACTGTCCCCCACCCCCCAAAAAAATTACAGGAGTGAGTAAGGAGCACAGCTCTGTGTGTTATACACACTATACTAGTCCACAAAATGGTCACAGTTGAATGGATATAATAACAATCCCTGGCCATGCATAGACCCTATTACCGGAAAGCTCTATGCACCAGAGATAGGAGACAGCAGACAGCCGGGACATGCAGGAGGAACAGCGTAGACTGAGCTGGACAGCAGGGGTCAGCGCAAGCCATGATGGAGAGGAGGAGTTAGAGCAGGCCAGGATGAAGGGGAGGAGTCATCGCAGGCCAGGACAGACAGAGGCACAGCAGTCACAGCAGGCGACACTCAGCACATGCACTCCTGTGTATGAAATGAACGCCGCAATACTATAGGCACGAATCTCCACGGGAGCTGATGAGGATCTGCTTCCTCCCTCACTGCAAAATATGGTAGCCAGGCAGCAAAATCTGGTAGCCATGCACTCCTGTGTATGAAATGAACGCCGCAATACTATAGGCACGAATCTCCACGGGAGCTGATGAGGATCTGCTTCCTCCCTCACTGCAAAATATGGTAGCCAGGCAGCAAAATCTGGTAGCCATGGCAACCTGGCCCCTGGGATTTGTCAAGCCCAGGGGTAAAATCAAGTTTAATAAAAAAAAATACTCTTCATAATTTCATACTCTGTAATGAACCACTAAATCGCTCAGTCTAGACCAGGGGTAGGAAATGTACAGCACTCCGGTTGCTGTGAAGCTATACATCCCAGCATGCCATTCCATAGTTTTAGCACAGCAAATCTGTGACGGCTAATGCTGGGATGTGAAGATTCACAGCAACTGGAATGCTGTACATTGCCTACCACTGGTCTAGAAGCTCATGTATAAAGCATTCTGGTAGGTGACATACATGTTCTGTGTTGCCCTGACATTCAATTGTAGCTCTGTTAAAGTGGGAGCTCCTTTACAAGGAGTCGGTATATTTCAGTCATTTAAGCTGCTGTGACATGACTGGCTGTAATCTTTTGTCTGGTTCCGCACAGTCAATTACTTGGTATATTTTCTCAGATTGATGTTAGAGAAGCATTTCTCATCTAATATGGCAACCTGCTGCAGGATATATAGATCTATATATACCTATTTAATCAAGAATAGAAAAACATTGTATATCTTTCCAATAGTGTGATAGAAAATAAAATCTAACGCTGTGTGAAGGATATTTGCACAATGTCGTCGATGTGCAGAGCTCATTCTTTTCTTTTGCGCCCATACTCTTCCCCTCTTTCAAGAGATCCTGAGTGTTCTCAACTGTCGAAGTAGAGCTCGAAACGTGTCTCATAAATAAGTACAAGATTAGATTCGTTCTGTTCCAGCTCGGCACTCTTTCACAAAGCAAGGGTCGCCCTTGTAAATGCCCAGTCACTGCCCCTTTGTCTCACCACAAAAATCGCGCTGCTCAAAAATGAAATTGAGACTTCTTCTTTTCCTGTACAAGGAATCCCCTTTCTCCGCCCTACACCTTCCATCGACTGGCATGAACTATTGTTGTTTCCCACCATTGGCAATGCATTAATGGCCGTTTTAGAATGTGAGAAGTCCAAGAAGTTTCTTGACTTGCATTACATGTGGATTTTTTATGTAGCCACATATTTTCACTGACTTCTGATCAGTCTAATCTACAGCAGAAGATACATTAGCTCTAGGTATAGTACACAAGGATAGAATGGGATGTAGTCACAATCCCGGCTCTTGGGATGCTGGCGCTCGGAATCCCATCACCAGTCAGATTTCTTGCGCAGGCTTCTCAATGGTAAGTAGTGGGGTTAGGGAGAGGGTTAGGGATAAGCACTAGGGGGAGGGTTAGGGTTAGGCACTAGCGGGAGGGTTTTTATTTTAGGGGATAGGGCAGGGATATTTACCCGTTAGGATTGTAACCCAGTTGGGATGCCGGTGTCGGGATTCTGACCGCTGGGAACCCAAATGTCCGCATCCCGTACTCTCTAGAATGAGGTTCGGACAATTTGCTGGCTGGCTGCTTGTCTAGTTGGAATGGTAATTACTGATGTAATGCATGTGTTTGCTCTTCAGTATAAAGGTGCACATTCATACCATGTTTTGTTTTAAAGAATTTGAAGAGTTGGCTTTTTTTTCCCCCCCTTGTTAGGCTCAGAGGAAACGTAAGGGATCAGAATCTGGCAAATTGAGAACTTCCCACAAAAGGAAGAGAGGTGCAAATACTGCCAGCACAATGTCGGCTGTGACAGAACCCATAGAACTAGAGGAAAGCGGTATGTATTAGCCTGTTCCTAATTCTGGCCCTGCATTCTGGTCAGACGATGACTTCCCTCATCCTGTGCGTGCAGTCCATTACTGGAAGTGGCCTAGCAGCTCAGTGTGCCGAACAGCTTTATGTACCTTACAGCTGTCTATCTTCGGTCACGTCAAACCGCTCCCCTCGATGTGCCATTTCTGGGCGACTCAGCCACGCAGAGCGTCTTTCTCGCTTAAAATGTGCGTTCTATTCACATAAATAAAAGAACTGAAAGCGACAAAACTACTGTACTAGATGACACTGATCAATGTGATATTCTACACTTGTACATCTGTATGCGAATGAGTCCGAGGGGTCTAGTTACTAAGCAGTGTTAGGAGACAGAGTGAAAAGTGATAAGGTGCCAGCCAATCAGCTCCCAACTGTCATTTTTCAAACACAGCCTGTGACATGGCAGTTGGGAGCTGATTGGCTGGCACCTTATCACTTTTCACTCTGTCTCCTAACACTGCTTAGTAAATAGACCCCTGAATCTCTATACGCAGTGCTACGATGCCGCGGCTTTTTTGTTCTTAACGCCAAGTTACGATGTGCTTCATCTGCAACTTTGTGTATATATATATATATATATATATATATATATATATATATATATATATATGAGAAAACTATGAAGTAAAATCAATTAAGTGTGAGTTTAAGCTCCCAAGATGAGGGCCTGAAATTATTCAGTTGCCCGTGCTGTAATTCCACAACTAGCGGATTATTGCGCGCCCCCTCCTAAAATGCGAGTAGAAATCTGTTCTTGGGACAGCATCACATGTGATAACAGCAATGCGTCCGAAAAATGTTCGTCTAAGTCCCAGGCATTAGTCGCAATGCGGGCAATTGAATGGCTACGGGCGCTCGTCCCGGGAGCTTGGCAAACTCTTGCTGGATTGAATCCCCCCCCCCCAATTCCCATGTGGTTAAAGTCGCAGCACGCTGTCTTTAGTACACTTTGAGTAGTGTTCACCTGCAATACGTAGAAGATACAAAATGTAAAGAGAGACTGGACTCTTGGAGGGGCTCAGTCTCGCCAAGTGTCTCGTGCTGTATGGTGTGTATACCCTCTGTGTATGGGGACAAATGTACTGTGATTTATTTTATTTTCTTGCCCTACAACCGGATCTGTCTGTGTGTGACTGACTTGCAGCATTGCTTTGTGTTTTTATCTATTGTCATTTTGTGGTCATTTCTTTTTTTCGAGGTCACAACTGTCTGCTGCTTGTCTGGGTTTTATTGATTTTGTTTTCAACACAAATCTCTAATATACTGTCTGTTGATGTAGCCTTTCCTGTCCTCTGATGTGTTGTCCATCGCCAAACATTTCCCGTGTTCCTTACATCAGGCTTGACGTGATATCACAGTTACATTGCTAAATGAATAAATCCTAAATCATATGAGGTCGTGTTTGTTTTCGGACAGGAGAAGAAGTAGTTGATCTGACTTGCGAATCTTATGAACCGGTGGTAGTGGATTTAACGCACAATGATTCTGTGGTTGTAAGTTCCTCTTGTGTTTCTGTTATCTAACAAATGCTACTAACTGTAATAACCTCTTCTAATCCTACCTAATGGCCATGTAAATCATTTTAATAAGAATTCTAAAACTAAGACTAGATTATGAATAAATTCATCTCCTAACCGTGTAATTTTTGTTTCTTTTCTTTATTGCCGTTCTCTGAATGTGGGACCAGATTGTCGAAGGTGAGTCCATTTCTTATTCATGTGTTTTGAATTACTTGGAAGTCAAGGATGTCACAATAATTGGCAGAAATTACTTTCGGGGTATGCTCCAAGGTGGTCATTCTGTTTAAACCACTTCAAGTCGGGGATCACTTACCTGAAAGTCTCTCCCTCATATCGTTCCTTGCACCAGAGAGGTGATGGGTCTTCATGACATCACTACGTCAGAAATGGGATGATGCCATCAACCCCTGACCCCTCCAGGGACAACACTTTACGAGTCAGGAAATAGGAAATACATTATTAATATATTATCACCCCAGTGCTGGCACCCGCAGACTCAGGGGAGCCTTAGTTTGAAGGAGAGGGATCCTGTGTGATCACCAGAGAAAATGCCTGCACTGCAGAAATAAGTTCAGGGAAGGGGGAGTCCTCTCTTTTAATTGATGTGACCCCTTAGTGGTTATTGTCTGGTGATCATCAGACCATGTCAGTCTGCATTGCAGAAATAGTAGAAGATCCAGTGGAGGAGGGGGGGCACTTAACATGCACAATCTTGCCCATCCTGACACCTCAGTTGCGCCCTCTTTTGTAAAAGTAAAGTCACCCCTTTCAGACCATCTGATCACCAGACAATGACACTCTATGGAACAGAAAGCATTGGGAAATCCAGAGATTGAGGTGTTCTAGTCCTGGCATCTATAAGCACAGGGGTCCTTTTCATTTGATGCGGTCAATTGTCCATAAAAATTGTATACCTCGCTGAGCTGTCATATTATTCCTACACATGTTTGGTCCTGATTCAGAGTTAGAAACAAACCATGTCACAATGCAAGTGGTAAGAATGAATGATTTATTTTGCATGCAGGTAAAAGACTGGTTGTTTCTGCATGTAGCGAACAGATTTGTTTTTACACTGATATTTAGACTTAAACTAGGACACAAACTCCCCCAACTTTTATGGTGCATACACACGGTCAGATTTTTCTTCAGATCTGAACGATAACCATTTAAAAAATCGTTCAATTGTTAATATCTGAAAGAAAATCTGACATGTCTGAACGATGCGCGTTCTCGATGGTCAGATAACGATATCTGACATCTGATGTGTTTGCAGTCAGTTTTGGACGATTATCAGTCATTTTAATGCAGTCAAAAATCGTTCGTAGTTCAAATCGTTTGCAAAATCGTTCATCTGACTTATCTGACCGTGTGTATGCTCCATAAATCTTTGCACATTTTAATTCTGCCCTATTCCTGCAGTGTAACATGGTTTAGCCAAGGTGCAAATTACACCTAATTGCTCCTAACTCTGAATATTTTTTGGAAAATGTAAAAGTCTTGAGGGAGAAACAAGTTTATAATTTGTGTGTTTACTGCACATATAATGGCTGATATTGATGTTGGCAGGTGACCAGGCCCCAAAAATGAAAAAAATACGCTCGGCATTGACGGGCATAAGGAAAACATGGAGAAAGTGTGCTTTAGCTGTGTAAAGTCATTAGTTGTGATCCTCATTAAGCCCTGCTCCTGCAGTGTCAGCTCTTACAGTGCCATAGCTCCAGGCCTTTGTTATACCTGTTCTTCAGTATTGTTGGATTATTTTTGCTTTTATAACCAACAATCTCTGTATATGGAACCTTGTATGTAAGATTGTTTTGTTCTATTACTCATTTGATTGATAGAAATGTATCCCATAAAATAACGTCTGTCTTGCTGTGTGGCACTGCTTTCATTTAGAGCACCAGAGTGGGAGAGGGAACGCTGCCCAATCAGCCAGTTGTATATTAAGCAGTGACGATGAGGACTTGAGAGATGCAGAACTGCTCGTGAGTGGCGGAAGATCCAGGGACCCCCTGTCCACAGGCTCACGGTTTGGATTTTTTATTTGTATGATGCAGGGTCCAACTGTTTTTTGTTTTTGTTTTTTCAGACTAACGTTTGTTCTTCTTCCAAGGGGGGTACAGATGGACACTGCTATGCAACAGTGCACTGTCAACTTTCTAAAATGCTTTTTGTTTTGTATCTTTGGTAAAATTCCTTTTCACCCAAGTGTGTAACTTGCTGCCTGTCACAGCAGGACAGCTGGAGACGATGCGTTGTCAAGTACACACGTTAGTAAAACATCCTCCGTAGTTTTCCTCATGAATAACAAAAACACATGTTGGATTGCTTGAACATAGACTAACCATTGTGCAGTCCGGTGGTGAATTTAATGGGGAGCTCTTGGGAAAGGCCATGAAAGTTAATTACCATTGTTTACAATTTGTTTTCTCCTACATCCGAGTTGTGTTAAATGCAAAATAAAAACTCCGTAGAGGCAGCTGACAGTGAGTTTTAAGTCTCGGGGGGGGGGGGGGGGGGGGGGGTTAAAAAACGCCTTAATGACAATTGTGCTAACTTCCTGATCAATCATTCCAATTATAGTATTTACCGATTACAGCTGCCAATTCTTACACTAAAAGGCATCCAATGCTTTGTTACATCTAATTAGTGAATCCACTCCCTGGTAATGAGTCCCTTCTAAGCTTGCCTGAAAGCCCCTTTCTGTGACGATGGTAAATATATCTTTGCAGCTACAGAGCATGTCCCCATGTCCTCTGCACACTTCTGGCTTAAAGAAATAATTAGATAAAGAATAACAATTAAAGGCACTAGGAGGAAAAGCACAGCATCTGTGTCCTTACTGATATTCTGCCTCCTCCTACACCAGCTTTACACAACATACTCTCTTCAGCCACTGACTTTGTGTTACTTTATATATGAAGTAACCGGGTAGATTTCCTCTCGCAACCATTTGGGGGACATTGGAACCATACGTCCATGCTTTACAGACCATGCCCTGGAGGTTCGGCAGCATTGGTATATCTACCATGAGTGTAGGGTGTGCGCACTGGGTTTAGGGGGCTCTCTCCGCATACCCTGCACCCATAATTACACTTACCTCCCCAGAGTACCGCGTTGGCCGGCACTGAAGAAGAGCAGAAATCACTGGGAAAATGGCGTGTATGTTTTCCCGGTGTTTTGCGCAGTAGAGAAGTCTTCGGGAATGTGACACCTGTGCAGTAAGTCAGTCTACTGCACTGCCAGAGAGGAGGGGGCCCACACACTCTACTATACCGCCTCTGTGCTGCAGTTCACTTTTCCATTTCTCCCTTCTCAGACATTAGGAATCTGCAGCCACCGGGCTGGCGCTTACACTGTGTGCGTTCTCCCCAGTGACGGATGACAATACCACGTTTGGCACTGCTGGGGAGAAGACAAGCAGCTTTTCATAGTATGTACACTGTGTAGTCAAAAGTGATTGGACACTGACAGCAAGTAGATCAACAAGATTTTATTGACGTCGGTACTTTGTAGGTCCACCACGTGCAGTGATTACTGCAGACAACATTCTTGGCAATCTGTCCACAAGTTCCTGGATAACAGCAGGCGGTATGTTCTGCCATTCCACCATAACTACTGTGGCCAACTGTGACACTGAAGGTCTGGTTGAATTTGTCCCAGTGGTTCTCAATGGGGTTAAGATCTGGACTCTGAGCTGGCCAGTCCATCCAGGGTTACGGAATTTTCTGTATACCAGTCCAGCGTCGCCCTGGAAACACGACAGGTGGCAGTGTTGTCCTGATAAAAACATTTGTTTCTGTAGAGCTGCAAGTGCATGGGCCTCCCTACAAAATGTTCTTGACGAAACCACCACATTAGTGGCCATTTGGAATTTGTGTGCAATGGTTTGCATGGTAAATCACTTTTGTCTGCATAGCTATATTTCAGGGGTTATTTATTTATTTTTATTCACAATAACTTTGGGAAAACAAACACTGTGAGACTGATTCTGATCTACGACCGCCTGGAGCTGACGAAATCGATAGCTGCATTTGTCGGAACGGTCAGTGGCACTGACCACTCATACATTGCCGCCCTACCTAGGGATAGCAACACCAATATTGACGGGGGCATATAGCATATGTATTTCTACATGCAGGGAAGCGGTAACTGTAGCACATATCAACCCTTCATACTAGGGATGTGCACGCTCGTATAGGTTCGAGTTTGCACGCCGAGTTCTGATTTTTCCCTCCAAAAAATGGGACTCAGAAAGAGGTAAAACGTCATCTTGCATGGACAAACATCTTCATTCCTGGACTTTTGATACCCCCCCCCCTTCCCCAATATCCTACGTGAGCCTCTAAGCCCCATGGTTACATTGTACCCCCTTTTTTTGTTATTGTTGAACACTTTTTGTGGTTTTTTCTTTATTGGTTTACATAAGTTTATAATAAATGCAGAGGTCATTGAACAGTGTTCTTGAGTTTTTTTGGTTTTTTTTGTTAATGAAATGGTTTATTACTTCTGTAGCTTTTGTTATTTGTTTTGCTCATCATCTTTATCTTCTGTCATTTTGTCTCTACAGGTCATCTGCCGGAGATGTTCGTTGTCCAATCTGTCTGGATGGCTACTCTGAGGTGAGTTCCAGCGTTTGTGTACAAGCTCACAGTCTTCACAAGTTCATTAGTTTATAACAACCAGAAAACCAAAAATGCTAAAAAAAAAATTTGGGGGATGGGATTTAGGGGGGAGGGCTGGGGGAGAGTAAGTGAAAGTAAATTGGTGAGTTAACCTCACATGATGTATTGAATGTTTTCTAGAAACGATAATGGAAAAAAAAGGGACTATTTATTATTTGCTCCCCAGGAGGTTTCTGTCCCTCCTGAGCGCCTTAGAACCCACGTTACAGATTGACAGGTGTACCACCCCGGTCTAACTCTACCCATGGTCATATTTTCTCCTACTTTGAACCGTTTGAGTGTCAAGGTGTCTGTTTGGGTGACACCATGTCTTGAGGCATAGCCTTTTTCTATTGCTCTGGTTTTTTTCCCAATCTTTTTATCTGGAAAAACTCAGATTACAAGTAAAATAAGAGTAGTATTTCTGAATAACGAAATTGTCGGTTCCCCCTGAAAGAAGTCACAGGGATGTGTTACCTCCGAGACCGCACTGTAGAGCTAAAGCAGCCGGGTAAAATACAGGTAATTGTCAAGGTGCCCCCTAAATCAGCATCTGATATAACTACCAGCAGCTTTTCGTGCAATGAGCCAATAACTGTTTTACGTTCCGCTTTGGTTCCACCATTAGTTATGTTTCCATACATAACTGCGGCTTGTTGAATTTCTTCTAGATTACACAGAGTGGACGTCTTATTGTATCTACCAAATGCGGCCATATTTTCTGCAGCCAGTGCCTTCGTGACGCCCTCAAGAATGCTACCTCCTGTCCAACATGTAGAAAGAAACTGAACCACAAACAGTATCACCCGATCTACATATGACCAGTTCAGAAAAGTTTGCCTACATATGCAATACCCTACGCCAGCGTCCACGCCAACGCCCCGACTCTCGCCCCGTATAGAGAGAGTTGTATTAAAGCTGATGTGGAAATGGAGGTTTATGTTGAAGGGACAAATAAATTTTCTATTTGAAGTTATTCACCCTTTATTCCTGCTTTGATGCCAGTGACTGACAATGGACGTTGTACAGAAATGAGGAATTTACAATCATATCACTATATAAACAGCACTTTTCTATTTTATTTGTGTTTTGCTTCCATGAATTGTTGGCATTTTGGACACTCAAATCTCTTTACTGCAACTACGCAGCAGATTCCCCACGACTGCCTAAGTCCTCAAGAGGTTTCTTATTTCCTTGTAGACTTTGTAACAACTTGTCTGCCCTTGGATGTAGGTGCTAGCATGTTGCAAATCCATTTTGTAACCACAGAAAGAGGTTTATGCTGCCACAACTATGTATTATCTTCAGGTATAAATTTCTATTCAGAAACCTGTCCGACTTACGGGAATTCCCTGCATTGTATTTGGTGCACCTTCTGAAAATGGCGATTATACCCTGGTTGCGTTAAAGTGTGTTGACCTACAGTAATAATTAACCTGAAAGCTCTCAATTGAATTTCATTTATGCTAAATAGCAAACGTATCACATGTCTTTTTGTCTTAATAGCCATCCATAGGATTTATTTTTTTTGGAAAGAGTTGACAAAGATTAATTTAAATTGAGAAATAAATTAAATTGAAAGTTAAATTAAGTATAAATATTTAACCTAGTCTTCATAAGATGTGCATCCTTTTTGTAGCTTTCTAGAACCAGTAGCGCTTTAACAATTTCTCTTACACAACTTTAATCCATTGTAAAACACATCATTAGTCTGTTAAAGTTTACCCATGGTCTACCTGCAGAGGAAGCACCCATTTTGTTAAGCAATTATCAGTAGGAACCAGTGACTTAACTGAGGCACAGACCACCTCATGCCTATAATTGGTTCCTAGTTAATTCATAACGGCATGTTCAATTGGCTACGAGGTTCTGTTGTGGACATACAGGGTTATTACAGTAGGAAGACCTTTCTTGTTTTCTTATTGCACTTCTAAAGCTCATGAGTAAAAATAAGTGAGGCTTTCTTACCCTGATAACCCACGTAGTAGTATTTTGCAATTGAATCCTAGAAGCTAATTTTAACGGGCCCACATTGAATTCTCCTGTTAGTTTAGCTGTCAAAAGGAATGTTTCCATTGTGTTTTGGACAGAGGGTGCTATAAGGAATACTAACTTCTTAACTTTCAGATCTGTGACTTATTTAGGTCTCAGACAGCCATATGGGTTTTTTTTTTTTTTTTTAATAAATTTATAAGATTATTTTGCCTTTTACTGTTTGTTAGAATTTCTGTAACTGTTGTGTACAAAGTCAAACTATATTATCCTCTTATCCATTGAACTTGTCTTTTGGCAGTCTGTGTCCACTGTTATTCCACTTCTTTTCTAAAATATCTCTGTAAATCCTGCTGGACAATGTACACTTCCTGGTGTGGTTCTTCCGCAATGTTTTGTGTGGGGGAAAATAATTAACAGTACATTTATTAAAGGAGAATTTCTAATTTTTTTTTTTTGTAATATATTTGAAAGCTGTGAATTATTTAAATCTCGCAGCTATCCTCACAAGGTTAACATTGGAGGAATTTATAAAAGTGTTGCCCACAGGAACCAGTCAGCAGATGTCTATCACTTTGTAAATTGCACAAGGAAAATGGCAGCAAAAATTTGATTAGCTGTAGTGGACAACATAATTGTGTGGGTTTTTTTTTTTTTTTTTAACCAATACACAGGATAATGCACCACGATTAGCATTACTATGCATGCAACCTAAAGTCGGGTACCTACATGGTGGGAGTGAGGCATATGTTCACACCTTCAGCTATTACAATTAGTACATTATCCAAAAAATATTGGGACCACAGTAAATACTATATCAAAATTGAATCAAGTAGATTGTAATTATTGTAATTGTCATCGTCCATACAAGACCCATTATAATGGATGAAGAGGGCTTTGTAGATTGTGAATGCTGAGTAGCGCCATTTTCAAGCTTCACATTTAAACATATTTTTCTAAATTTCAAGACCTTTTCGTGCAGTCATCGGTATATGAACTCCTGAATTTAATTTTAAAGTTACTTTATTTCCTGGGTGACTTTTGCTTTAATTTTCAGGGCATATGATGGCAGTCGGAGTGGAATATATCTTTTAGCAATCAGTATTTGCCTTAAGTTCTGTGATGTAGAACAAATGTTGGAAGGCCAGTCCATCTAAAGCTCTCATTCATGCTAAAGTTGCATTAAAGGTGCATACATATGCTACGATATTGTGAACGATATGGTTATCGTTCATACCGTTCAATATTGGTCCGTGTGTTTACAAGTTAATGATGCACGCTCCCGTGGATCGTTAACTATGTCTGCTGTCACCCGAACATACAGGCCAACCTGACAATATCGTCGGGTACTGTGGTCGGTTGCGTCACTGAACGATATCGTTAACGTCGGGAACGAAATTGAGTCCGGCAGGTGAGGGGACAACACTGAACGGTATCGCTCATAGAGCATATTGTTCGGTGTGCACCCGGCTTTAGTGATGTATGTTCTAAAGTCCCAAATATAGGACATTTTTCGTATCATAGGTAGACCTTGTCACATCACTGGGGTGTTGTAGATTGGGGACGGAACCCTTGCGAATAGTGATTGTGGTTAGGAGAATGGCAGAAGCTTTAGGCCTTCCTAAAGCTCTTTCTCGTTTAGACCAGTTCTACTAATGGCTGTATAGAAGTTATGAATACAGTCTGATGGATACTCGCAAGGTATACGTTCAGGAAGCCGGCGGACGGAATACCGACCGCCGGCTTCCAGACATTTTTATCCCGATTAGGGACGATTAACTGGCATCTAAATCTAGATGCCTGTCATTTTACCGACGTCGGGAGACCGGCGCCCGGCATCCCGATCGAGCCGCAGCGGACAGCCGCGGGGGGTGGGGGGGTGGGAGACTTAGGGTTAGGCACACCCCCCCCCCCCTGGGAGGTTAGGGCTAGGCACCCCCCCATGGGGACTTAGGTTTAGGCTGCGGGGAAGGGGGGCTTAGGTTTAGGCACTTAGAGGGGGGAAGGTTAGGGGGTAGATTAGGTTAGTGAATACTTCCCTAGGGACGCACGGGATTTCTTCCTCTGTTGGCCAGGCGCTGTCGGGATTTGAATCGCCGGCCAGGGGTCCAGCGGTAATTCTTACCAATTCCACTCAAAATGGAGTGCTGGAAGCAGGATGGATCTAGTCTAGTGGTGTCAAACTCTGGACCTCCAGCAGCAGTGGAACTACACATCCCATCATGCAGTGCCACAGTTTTGCTATTAGGGCATGCTAAAACTGGCAGGGCATGCTGGGATATGTAGTCCCACAAAAGCTGAAGCACGATTGATAAATTCAATTGAAATCTCTGGAGTGCCGGAAGCACGATTGTTCTAGTCTAATGAATACTCTGAAGTGCCGAAAGCACAATCAATTTAGTCTAAAGCAGGATGCCAAAGGTTGGAAGTCCAGGATCAAATCAAATTATTTATGGTTATTGTGATTGTTCGAGCCAGGTGGCTGCCAATCTTGAAATATGTGACAAACCAGCACAACCCTGTCCACCGCCAAATAACTGAACCGAAGATGACAGGTAAGCACGGATACTCTAGGGTACTGTGATTTCAAAAAGTTTGGGAACCACTGGTCTAATACTCTGAATGGAGTGCCTGAAGCAAGATGGATAAACTTTAATGAGTATTCTGAATAAAGTGCGACAATAGTGAAGTGCCTGTAGTACCAGTGACAGCCTGTAGGAGATGTAGATACTTTGTAATGTAGAGGAATGCATTGGTGTACAGTTAGACACCTGCTGGAATAGATATGAAAGGCAGGACAGCCCAGGAGGTAGATACTTGAAATGAATGCAGACTGAATAAGCTGCAGGATGAGTAAGTATATACAGATAGTTGGTAAATGAAGATAGATAATGATGCACTTTGGAGACAGTTGGTCACTGCAGAAATTTACTGTTGCACTTTGGAAATGCTGATGGTTGGTAACTGCAGACAGATATTGATGCACTGTGTAAATGCAGATGGTAAACTGGAACAAAAGCTGGAAGGCACCGCAGCCAGGAGCCAGGATACCGCTTTCAGATAGAAAATTGTTCAGACAATCAGCATGCCTGCAGAGGAGGTTTAAATAGAGTGCTCCCTGCACTTTTGGTTGGACAGGTCACGTGAGTGGCTGTAGGAATCTGGTAGGCCTATGTAGTCACATAAAGAAATCCAAGATGGCGGTAGCCATGCTCCGCCACTGAGGGTACTAGCAGAGGGGATTTGTCAGGCCCAAGGTCTCAGGAACACCAGCCATGATCGCATGGATGGTGATGACATGACACTGTCGGACATGGTAATGGAGGTTAAGACCCGGATGCCTGACAGTACCCTCCCTCTTGCTGGTGGACACTGGTTTGGTTGGAAACTACAATTTACATTTTTAGATTAGACTTGGAGTGTGTACATCAGAGTCCTTGATCCATGATCTCGTCTCTGGACTGTAGCCCTTCCAATCAACAAGATATTGGAGAGTACCATGTCTGAAACGAGAGTCCAAAATTACATTTACAGTGGGGCAAAAAAGTTTTTGGACAGCCACCGATTGTGCAAGTTGTTGCACTTTAAAAGATGAGAGAGGTCTGTAATTTCCATCATAGGTACACTTTAACTGTGAGAGACGGAATCAGAACAAAAAAATCCGGAAATCACATTGTATGATCTTTAAACAATTTATTTGTATACTCTTGCGGAAAATAAATATTTGGACACCTACCAACCAGCTCTGTATTAATGTCACCTGTTCGAAATGGTGAACTGTATAAAAGACATCTGTCCATGCCCTCAAACAGTCAGACTGCAACCTCTCCACTATGGGCAAGACCAGAGAGCTGTCTAAGGACACCAGGGACAAAAATGGAAGAAATACAAGATCAATGACAATCTCCCTCGACCAGGGGCTCCATGCAAGATCTCACCTCGTGGGGTATCAATGATTTTGAGAACTTGAGGGATCATCCCAGAACTACACGGGGGGACCTGGTCAATGACCTCAAGAGAGCTGAGACCACAGTCACAAAGGTTACCATTAGTAACACACTACGTCGTGATGGATTCAAATCCTGCAGCGCCCGAAAGGTCCCCCTGCTTAAGCCAGCACATGTCCAGGCCCATCTAAAGTTTGCCCGTAACCATCTGGATGATCCAGAGGAGGATTGGGAGAATGTCATGTGGTCAGATGAGACCAAAATAGAACTTTTTGGTATAAACTCCACACGCCGTGTTTGGAGGGAGAAGAATGATGAGTGGAATCCCAAAAACACCATACCCACTGCGAAGCATGGGGGTGGAAACATCATGCTTTGGGGATGCTTTTCTGCGAAGGGGACAGGACGACTGATCCGTAATAGGAAGAGGATGAATAGGGCCATGTATCGTGACATTTTGGGGAAAAACCTCCTTCCCTCAGTAAGAGCATTGATGATGCAACGTGGCTGGGTCTTCCAGCATGACAATGACCCCAAACACACCACCCGGGCAACTATGGAGTGGCTCTGTAAGAAACATTTCAAGGTCCTGGATTGGCCTAGCCAGTCTCCAGACCTCAACCCAATAAAAAATCTGTGGAGGGAGTTGAAAGTCCGTGTTGCCCAGCGACGGCCCCAAAACATGACACATCTAGAGAAGATCTGCATTGAAGAGTGGGCCAAAATACCTACTGCAGTGTGTGCAAACCTGGTCAAGAACTACAGGAAACGTTTGACCTCTGTAATTGCTAATCGAGGTTACTTTACAAATTATTGAGTTAAACTTTTTGATTGTCCAAATATTTTTTTCAGAAAGAATATACAAATAAATTGTTAAAGAATCATACAATGTGATTTCCAGAATTTTTTGTTCTGATTCTGTCTGTGTACCTATGATGGAAATTACAGACCTCTCTCATCTTTTAAAGTGTAACAACTTGCACAATCGGTGGCTGTCCAAATACTTTTTTGCTCCCCTGTACCTCGTATTCTTCCCTGTGCTGGGTTTGTATTTTTGGAGAAGCTGGGTGCATAGAATAGATTCGGCACCAGAGGTTTCAACAGGAATTTGTAAAGAATTGGGTATCTGGCGATATGAAGGCAAATTGTAATAAACTTGAATGATGCTGAATGGCCTGATGAATTGGGAGGCGAATTTCATTAATGGCTCTCTGAGTCCTAGGTTACGGTTAGACAGCCAGGCCCTCTTACCTAGATGTAGGTTAGGAATAGCTTGTCACTTCCTGTCGGTATTGATCTGGTAGTGTCGACAAGTTCTAAGAAGAGCGCCTCAAACTTGTTGCCATTTGCCAAAGTTCTTTAAATGACTTGATAGCTTGGACAGATGCTGCAGGTAATGGAGTAAATGCTGGTACTCTAGGATGCATGCCATACATTATGTGAAACGATGTTGAAGCAGAGGATTTGTGGTTATGTGCAAAATTGTCCAAGAAAGCAAGTCTGCCCAATCATCCTGGGATGAAGAGACAAATAACCGGAGGAAGGTCTCTACATCTTGATTAACTTGTTCGGTCTGACTTTTGAACTGTGCATGGTAAACCAATGAGAATTTCAGTTTAATCTGAAGAGCCTTACACAAAGATCTCCAGAATTTGCCTACAAACTGGAAACCACAGATACAATTTCTGCTGGACACCCATGAAGGCAAAATATTTCCTTGACAAAAAGCTTAACTAATAATGGAGCAGATGGAAGACCACAAAGAGATTTATTAGAAGCAGGAAAAAAAGTTAGATATGTGCCCATGGGGTATTCGGAACTAGGAGCGGTAGAAGTTGACCTGCTGGAGCTTGTTTGGAGCTTTCGTGCTAAGCACATCTAGAGCAGGCTGCAACAAATAGTTTCACATCTTGAAGAAGAGTAGGCCACCAGTAAACATGCCTTTATGAATTTAGAAAAGTTAACCTACTGAAGTAAGTTTTTGCACATATTCTCAGGAATGAGTGTTTTACCCTGAGTGGGGCAATGGCTGGAGTAGTAGCTGCAATACATAAAGGATTGTTGATGGGATGTTGCTCAAAGTTTGAAGGACCTTCATTCTCTACCATAGATCATGATAGAACATCAGCTTTACGATTCTTGTAACCCAGCTGGTATGTAATTTGGATGTGAAATCATGAGAAGGAAAATAACCATCGGGCTTGCTGCAGCTAAATGCATTGAGCTGATTTGAGAAAGCGTAGGTTTTCATGGTCTGTAAATGGTGATCAGATAACGTTCCCCTTCCAGCAAGCACCAGTTTTATAGCAAGCGATTCTTTTTTCCGATGGCATCATTCTTTTCTTCTGGCAGACATTTCCGTAATGCATGTATACCTGCATGCATGTAACCGCCCATCTGGAGCTCTATGAGAGAGGACCACCCCTATACTGACTGATGAGATGATCATCTCCAGAAAGAACGGAATAGAAATGTCTGGCCGATTGAGAGTGAGTGCTGAAATGAAGGCCTGTTTCAATTGCTGGAACACCATTTGGGCTTCTTCTGAACATTTAGCTGGGTTGGCCCCATTCTTGCAAAGAGCAGTGATTTGTTGAAATCACCGTGGAGGACCCCCGAATAAATTAATGATAATTACAGAAGTTTAATAATCATTGGACTTCTTTTATGGTGGTATGCTCGGGCCAATTGTAGATTGCCTAGACTTTGGATACATTCACAGACCAGACCCCGAGGAAAGGAATGATGTTTATCTTGAAGGTACATTTTTCCAGTTTGATATAAAACTTGTTTCTAAGCTGTCAGAGAACCCCTTTGACATCGCAGTGGTGAGTCTGGACATCAGCAGAAAAGATGAGGATGTCATTCAAGTAAACTACAACATTGATGTAAATTCTGGAACACAGCTGGGTAATTCTCAAACCGAACAGTGGGCCTGATTCAGATCTGCTCACAAGCGGGTCGATGGTGCCCCACTGCACATGCACGAGACCCGGCCAGCAACGGGCGCTCCGTCGCTACGGTCTCGCACCAAAATGGGGAGGCTGTCGATTGTGATTGACAGCTCGCCCCGTTTTGGAGGCGGGCAGGGGGTGGTGGCTGGCCAAATGGAGGCGTTCCCGAAGGAATGCCTGCCGTTTGGGGGGTGGTCTCAGTAGTGAGTAGTGAGCTTCCGGCTCTATTAGAGCCGGAAGCTCACTTGGGCTTGCGATGGACGAGACCCTACCACAAGGGTCTCGTCGCAAGCCCGATGGTCGCAACCATCACCTGCCCGCCCGCAAGCGACCAGGAAGTCTGCTCTCAAAAAAAAAAAAAAATGCCGCCCTGATTCAGAGTGAGCGCTCTGAAAGAGCGTCTGGCTCTGAATCAGGCCCAGTATCCCCAAATACTCATAATGCTTGTCCTGGGTATTGAAGCCAGCTTCCACTCATCATATTAGCTAATTCTGATCATATTGTAGGCCCCTCTGAGATTTAATTTGGTAAATATGATGGCTCTTTTACTCTCTTGAACAATTTATGATACCTGGGTAGAGAGTATTGATCTTTCTCCTTCATCCACTAGGGGACACTGGAGTTCAAGACAATGGGGTATAGACGGTGGTAGAGCAGAGCCTGGCACTTTAAATAATCTAGAAGTGTGACTGGCTTCTCCCCCTCTATGCCCCATCAGCCCCAGTTTTTAGAATGTGCCCGAGAGAGCCAGTCGCACATCAGGCTGTCTCCAGCCTTTCTCATATATATTTTTAGTTAACAAGCACTGAGGACAGGCAGGCTGCTTACTGTGGCAGTCTGCCTGCTACGTGGGAGCCGCCGGGAAGGGCACCACACGGCTACTGCAGTCTGTGTCCGGTGACCCTAAGGAGGGGGCACACATAATGGAGTCATCCGACCCTGCGAGGACCCGCCACTGCTGACACCGGCATGTGTCCGGGTTCCACGCCGCCCCCTCAGCCCAGCATCCCGGCCGCAGCAGTCCGTAAGTATGACCACTGCTCCTGATTAGCAGGAGCAGTGGACGTTAGCCGGGCTCAGTGACATGCCGCTAGAGGTCACTGTTGAGCCCGCCATTTCAGCGGTGCCATTTGTAACAGAGCGTCTGTGGCTCAGCGTTAAGGCGGCTCTGCACTGCAGCGAGGTCAATGCAGCGATGACAGGCCGCAGGCCGGGTCCTCCTCCCCAGATGGGGAGCAGGAGGGGTAGCTGCGGTAGGCGCGCTAAACGCCCGCCACTAGCAGGAGCTTCCCTGTACAAACTAATAATTGTAGCTGCGCCGGGGCTTGTAATGTAGAAGCTCCGGCGACTGCATTGACGGGGGCACGTGGACACCGCTTCAGTGCATGCACCGCGCACCCTAACAGAGCCGTTCAGCGGCTGTCTGTAATCACCGCGCCAGTGCTTAAAAGAACACCGGCGCCGGGTTGATCTCCCGCGCGCCCGTTAGACGCCGCTACAGCGCGCCTGTCTACCTGCAATGTCCCTCCTCTTGTTACAGGAGGAGACGCTGCACCGCGGATATATAGAACCACGGCTTGCGAGTCAGGTCTCTGGTTAGGGGAGTGGTGCGATGATAGCGGGAGAGTCTCCGTTGCACCGTGCACCCTCTTGCCCTGTATTCCCCAGTACAGTCTATGCGCCCCAGGCAGCAAGTGCAAAGAATCATCTTAAGCACCGCGCGGAGGCCCGACATTCTCCATAACAGGAGCGCTGCGTCTGCCTTTTCAAAGGGCGAGCTAGTATACGCAGCTGAGGCACAGTCAAAGCTACAGCAGACCTGCTGGACATAGAGCAGCGTGGTTTTGCTATCATTGTTCTATAACACAGATAATGGTGGACATGACTGCCTTTCAGCGCTGACGTTGTGGGCTCAGATCCCACCGCAGCCCTTGCTGTGTGGAGTTTGTGTGTACTCCCTGTGCTTGCAGCACTACCTGAGGTTTCATAGTGTAGTGGTTATCACATCTGCTTTACAGGCAGCAGGTCCTGGGTTCAGTCCCCAATGAAACCACCAAATAGCTATTAGCAGCTCTCATCTAAACTCAGGAGGAGACGCTGCATCCCGCAGCCCCTGGCGGGGCTGAGCAGGCTTCCCTATTGGCTAGTCTATAGCATAGGGCTAATAGCCTTAACGTTATACCAAATGCAGCTCCCCAATGTAGCGATGTATGACCGTCACGCCCTGCCATAGCAGCCTACGACCGCCTGGGAATACCGGGAACTGTAGGCCTAGAACAACATCAGTGCTCCCATGAACCCTCTCCGGTCTAGCAGGAGAGAGGTCCAGTTAATGAGGGGTTTTGCATCAGGAGCCTTGAATGCTTCCGCTTTATGCAAAACCAGTCGGGGACAGCACGCTGCTAAAATATCCTGCCCCTACGCAATAGCAGAATGACGGCCACATGCGGCACATGAGCAGTCTCCCTGAGTGGAGGTAAGCCACGTGTGTGTATGTATAGGTAATGTGTGTGTGTATATATATATATATATATATATTGTATGAGGTACGCGTATCCATATGTGGATATCGCTTCTTAGCCTTACCATAAGAGCAGAGGTAGGATCTGTTCTTATCAGTTTTATGTCGGATACCTAGCATATTGAAAGAAGGAGGCTGCGATTGGTTGCTGCCTCTCCTGATGCGCTAGTTGGTACAATAACTCCGCTTTACACTATCTCTCCTTGGGGTTTGAGTTGTGTGTGTGTATATATTCATATATATATTTATGTATATGTGTAGGTATGCCTATACTTCCACTATCATTAGATTTACCTATAATTCCACGCATGCGAAAGCCGCCTGGGCTTACCAGAAGCTGTAGGCTAGTTCCATACATATTATATGGTGCTCTATAAACTAGTCATGTGATGCAGCTTACATAGTGATACTCTTAGGCATTGCTTCCAGTATGGACCCTATACATGTCCTGGGGCCTTCTTGTATGTCCACACATGTATATAAGATACGTACTTACACCCTCCTGGGGTTATAGTTCGGTTTCCGTCAGTCTATATCTACAGCGCCCTGTTCAGAGGACCTATTATTACTTGGTAGCAAACTTATTAGACACCCATTCCTTGTATGAATACTTGGGATGACAAACGCGTTATATGTCTAAGTACAGGTACCCTTCTCAATATCAATTCTGGTACTCCATATTATTGTCGCATATCTCAATAAAATTAGTCTCTAAGGGGCCCTTGTGTACACTTCATATCATGAAGGCCTAGAGCCACCTGCCGATATAAGTAGTGTCAGTTCTATTAATGGGGTTAGCAGCGCTGTGCTGACTGGAGTGTGACACTTCGCACACTCAGAGCGGTATTCCAGCGCCCCCTGCTTCCCTTCTAAGGACAGTAGTTATAGAACATACACAGGCTGGGGTGAATTTTGTCCTTGGGCTCCGTTCATTTCATGGCTCTTAATTATTGCTCATGTTCTTATTTAGAAATATTACTGTCATCTCCTGCATGCAAGTAGTATAGCTTAGGCACTACCTGCAGCAGGGAGTGCTTTAGCGTGGGTCTCCTATGCCCTCCCCCTCCCACGCTGGGAGTCCTTCAGCGCAAATGTTAGGGATGCCTGTCACTGGGTGACAGGAGTATAGTGATGGCTGGTTTGCTAGCAGAATGGGAACTAGCCCAATCCCCTTTTATTTTTGAACTATAACACCGCGTTATGAGGTTCTCAGAGTGGCCAGTTATTCAGCTGGTGCACATCCCGGCTAGTAGCGCTGTGCTGACGAGACACAGTCCCGCCAATTGCAGCGCCTGCTATTACCCCCTGTCAGACTTCCCCTTGGAACTGCCTCACCGCATCTATCACATCTAAAGTCTAAAGTCTGAGCTACCTCATGGTATACTAGCTACCTTGCCTAAATGTATAGTATTAGCCGCTGTTCTGGTGCTGCGGCCAGAACTTATGGTTATAGCATACCCTTCACTCAGGGTTAGCTCTTTTTTGCGTCCCTTCCCCAGGCTTATGCCTCACATTGGCTCGCCCTTGAGAGGAGCAGTACTCTTCCCATGCATATATGTGAAAACCATATACTACATTATAGGCTGATCTTAAAACCTTTTTTCATTCTGTGTTTACGTTAGAGCGTATGCATATGTGTATCTATATAGATTTATATCTTCTGTGCTCCATTCGGTGGCTCATACAAGAGGAAGTTAGTGATGCACGGCTAGTGCGGTGGTATTACTGCCTCACAGCATTGAGGTCGTCTTTTTGATTCCCACTTCAAAACGGGTTCATCTGGAGATAAAATGGCTCACCTGATAAGGCGAGTACACCAGTAACAGAAGGGTCCCAGGATCGAATGCCTGGGTGGTATTAGATTGGTGGGCATAATACACACTTCACCATTATACATATTTATGTAAGGACTTACACTAGCAGACCGTTTTAGGGGTATATGTATGGTCTAACACGACTATACAGATACACATCCCTTATGGAACAGGCTCAAGTATAGAGTCCTGTTCCACGACTTTCTTGTCTCCACTAACATTTTGCTAGTTTCCACAGTATTTTATGCTGCACATCTCCAGATGGATGTCCGTGCTGTAGAGCATTGGTCTTGGCCCACTGAAGCTACTCTCTATTCCTAACGTGGCAGGTTGCTGTGTGTTGGTAAAGGTCAGTGACATTCTACATAGCGTCCAGAGGGATTCTGGTCGCTCACAGGTAAGAGCATACCACACTAATGCCTAGGAAGATGCTCATTTTTCATGCAACCTGACATACATAGTGTTATTCTCCCTAATGCACCCTAGCTGCTGTCCTAGCAGCCATCCACTCTTTTAATCAGTTGGCTCTACACTTTAGAGTTTTTCTGGCGTGTGGGTGCATAGTTACAACATTGGATTAGTGACACTATCTACTAGAATCTGTTGGGGTTATGGACCGAAGCGCACCTATGGGCTAGTGCACGTCTTTACATAGATGTGTAATAGTCACTATGTTCCACGCAGGGGGCCTGGTTGTGCTTTCTGTTCTATATCTGTTGATATTTGATCACACTGACAGGTACCTGACGGGTACTTTCATGGTTGTCCTAGTGCTCTAGCCTTGCTGACTGGATGCTTCCCTATATTGGTAGCTCTTCCTGGTTGACTGTTGCATTCGTGCTCTTTTACTGGTAGGGTTTGGGCCAGCAGTTGGTACTGACTAGGCACTTCCATCATGTTGGAAGTTGTTTTCTTTTTAGCGGCAGCGTTTCAGTTGCTGTTTTATCCCTGTTTTCAGTATGGGATGTACTGCTGTCTGACTCTCTGAAGGGTCTTGTAGTCTCAATAATCTCTATTTCGACTCGGTCTCAGGCCCAGTGGGATCTCCACTCTTTGGAGACTTCTATGGCCTAACCCTTCCGCTGGTTAACAACTTTGTTGTAGTTGGACCTCAAGGAGGGTTCAGGGCGACTGTTCGGGTCTAGTCTTTTGACTCCCTGCATACTCTGTTTGGAGTCTGTGGACAAGTTTAGCTCTGTATATTGATATTGTTATAGTTCTGTATATACGATTTATGTCCAGCTGTGCTGGGATTCTGCTGTCTGCACCTGTTGCAGCTTCCTGTATAGCCTCTAGTACGGTTTCTCGAGTTTGTTCTCGTTTACGGCCCTTCTATGGATTCTTGTTGGGGCTCTTGGCTGCCAACGGTCCGGTTTGGTCTATTTCAGTTGAGATTACTGGTTCTGACGTTTCTCAACTGTCTTTGTTCTCTCGCCAGCCGTTCTGTTCCTTTTGACTTAACCTGTACGTTATGGAAGTTTCTATGACTGTTTAGCGAGGAGTGGTGTTTGTCTCCTGTGCTCTACGACACTTAATCTTCAGCTTCCGCTGGGCCTATGGTTCTTTGCGGTCCCTGTTTTGGTTTGGCCGAGGGGTCAGCAAGTTCTCCGCGCTTCCCACCCAGGAGGTTGGCTTTGGGACGTCCCCACTGTCTCGAACTCCAGTGTCCCCTAGTGGATGAAGGAGAAAACAGGATTTTGGTACTTACCGATAAATCCCTTTCTCCGATTCCACAGGGGACACTGGACGCCCGCCCAGCGCTGCGTACCTGCTGTTTTGTTTGGTTCCTTCTATGGTTGTGTGACTGCATGGGTTCCCTGCAATGGGTTCCTTTGTTCTCCTTCAGTCGGTCTTGTTCCGTTCTGTGGTCTTCTCCTTTTCCTAATTTTTCTGTTGTCCTCCGTCTCCTCTCTGGCTCAGTTCTTAAACTGGGGCTGATGGGGCATACAGGGGGAGGAGCCAGTCACACTTCTAGATTATTTAAAGTGCCAGGCTCTGCTCTACCACCGTCTATACCCCACTGTCTTGAACTCCAGTGTCCCCTGTGGAATCGGAGAAAGGGATTTATCGGTAAGTACCAAAATCCTGTTTTTTGCCCCCGACATTCAGTATAGGTATGTAATTCTCCCATTTTTTTTATGAAGAAAATCCCTTCTCCAGAAGGTAACAAGGATGAGCAGATGAAGCCTTTATCCAAGTTCTCATTGATGTACTATGACATAATTTGTGTCTCAAGTATGGAGAGGGTAGACTCATCCCCGAGGTGGAGTATTCCCAGGAATAATGTCAATGGGACAGTCCCAGTCTTTGAGATGGTTAAGTCTTTGAGGCTTGCTTGTTAGACATATCTTGGAACTCTCTATAAGGAGGAGGAGTGGCTGAAGCCTAAGAAGCAGCGGTTAAACAATGCAGAATGATGCATTAGACATTTTCCCAAACAATCTGGTCCCAAAGACAAGATTTGGTCCCCAAGATAAGCCAATATGTGGATTATGTTGGAATGATAGTCACAGAATGGAGTACATCGATCATGAGTGTCACCAGAAGAGTCTGTTGCGTGATAGTACCCCCAGGGATACAACTGCTGTGAAGTAAATAGAAGTGGAAGTAGCTGTTGGCAGAATTGGCTAGATTTGGCCATTCTGTTATCTTGAAATTTCTGGTTGCTCCGTAGTCGAGAACTGGAATATATACAGAACCTTAAGGATGCTTCAAGGTAGCATTAATGACACAGTCAGGTTTTGGTAGAGAGTGAGAATATACGTCTAGACTGATTTATCCAGTGTCATTTAGGAGTGGTTGTTTCCAGACTTTTTGGGGCAAGACCCAAGCATGTGCCTATCACTGGTACAATAGAGGCACATCTTTCCTCGGAGGTGCCTCTCGCTTTCTTCTGTGGTGAGACGAGAACAGTCAAAGTTTTGAATTGTACTACATATTGCCCGTAGTTGCAATATATTGGATGCTGCTGAGATTATTCTCCTGGGCTCGCTCAATATTCTGTAGAATGTACTCCAAAAGTTGTTTATCTGCCAGCATTGGTGTATACTTTTCCCACAATGGAGAAGACCATGCCAGAGCTTGCCCAGATAGTGATGAGATAATATATGCAACTTTGAGGCTTGCAGTAGGGAAGTTCCCAGGCTGTAACTCGAAGTAAAAGCTACATTGGTGTCACAAGCCACTGCGCTGCCAATGCTGTGTGGGGTGAACGCCGGACAAGCGTTCGCTGAAGTCTCCTCTCTCCTGTTTGGATCTGTGGTTAGCAGCATATTTACTGCCTGTCTGTGTGCACTATAAGGTGCACACTGATTGATTCTCCTGTCTGAACACAGGTGCTCAATAATCTGTCATTAGGGAGTCTTTCTCTGGTTGAGTCCTGTTTCTGTTAAATTCCAGCCAGCCCTTAACTCCTTGCCGATGTAGTTTCTCGTACTTCCGGTTGTTCCAGTCTCCTGTTTTCCAGAGCCAGTCTACTGTGTTTATCTGCTGCTGTTTGTCCCATCCAGGCGGTGCAGTCTGCATTCCACCTGCTCGTGCTGCTTGTATCATCTAGGCGGCATAGTGCGCTTCCTGCACCTGAAGTGCCAGTCTGTGTCCGGCGCCAGCGGCAACCCGGCGACATTGGCCGAAACTCAGCGGTCCATGTGCGCAATCCAGTGCACCATCGCCAGTGTCATCCTGGCGGCACTGGTAGCAACTCAGCATCCTCCTGCCAAGTCGTTCTGCCCTCAAGGCAACAACCAGCCCAGAGGCTGCTACCGGCCCAAAGACCGCATCACCACTCATAGGCCCACAGGTCTCAACCAGCCCAGAGGCTGCTACCGGCCCAAAGGCTGCATCTCAACTCATAGGCCCACAGGCCACTGCCGGCACAAAGGCTGCATCCCAACAGCCCACAGGCCTCAACCAGCCCAGAGGCTGCATCACTACTTTTAGGCCCTCAGGCATCAACCAGCACAGAGGGTGCTACCGGCCCAAAGGCCGCATCACAACTTATAGGCCCACAGGCCTCAACAAGCCCTGAGGGTGCTACTGGCCCAAAGGCCGCACCACAGTTTACCGGCCCGAAGACCTCAATCAGCCCAGAGGCTGCGACAGACCCCAAAGGCTGCATCTCAATTATACGGCTGCATCTTTCCAAGATACTCCAGCCCTCAAGGCTGTGCAGGACTTTTCCCCACTAGTGGCTCTGAGCCCTTTAACAAGTGGTTTAAAAAGAAAAACAAAACACCTGAATGTCTTGCAGTTCCCATAATATATGGCTGGCGTGTGAAGGTAAAGCCATGATGACGAGAGTAGAGAACTAGACCTCGCAGGTTCAGATGTTGAAAGCGAGGGTTGTCTGTTCAAGGATACTTGGATGGAGTCCACGCATGTTATAGGTCTTGAAGGAACGGCTTAACCCTGATTGGCTTCTTGTCTATCCAGTTGGTTCTGTAATATTTGGACAGTGTCCATCCTTGGGGTCTGTTCCCCTGCCCTTCCATTGGGCCAGAACAAATAGTCACGTCACTAGGGTTCTGTAGATTTGCATCGGCATGCTTAGGATCATCAATGTGATTAGGAGAATAGCAGAAGCTTGAGGCCTTTATTAAAGCTCTTTCTGATTGTGACCAGTTCTACTAATTTCTGTATGGATGTTATGAATAACGTCTTATGAATACTCTGACTGCGGTGTCAGAAGCATGTTGGTTATAGTCTAATAAATACTCGGAAGGGAGTGCTGGAGGCATGATGGATATAGTCTCTATAACTGTGGTATAACAATAACAGGCTGTAGGTGTGACAATAGTGAAGTGCCTGTAGTACCGGTGATAACTTACAGGCACTGTGGATAGTTTTGGCTGTACATTGCAGAGAGTGGAATGCACCTGCTGGAATTGGTGCGAATTACAGGACAGCCCAGGAGGTAGATACTTGAGATGAATGCGGACTGAATAAGCTGTATATACAGGTAGTTGGTAAATGCAGATAGTAAATGAGAACAGAAGCCGGAAGCCCCTGTGTCGTACGTCTCAGACGGATTATAGATGTGGCCTGTATTTAGGGAGTTGGCTAGACCTATGCCTGAGGCGCGGAGTCTATTGTGCCTATTGTGATCTAGTCACATGAACAAATTTAAGATGGCGGTGTCTATGCTTTGCCATGGTGGGTACTACCAGAGGAGGCATGTCCGGCCCACATGGAGATGTGCCGTACAAGGTCTCAGGAATACCAGGCACAACCAGGAGGGGCATGCATGGGGATGACATGACATCGTCAAAGCTGATAACCGGGGCTAAGATTTTGATGCATGACAGACTCATCTGTATTCATTTTACTTGAACTTGGTCGTTTTTGGTTTGGCAGATAAATGTGCATGGAGACTTTTTGTAGGGTTTTTAAAATAGCACTGCAAGATTTTCATTTTGCTGTTTGATTATCAATAGCTGTCACAAAGTGACACCAAACAGATGTCTTGCACAACTTTTTTTTATGAGCCTCTTTGCGCGCTATACAGTCCTTCTAATCGTGCCATGCCGTGCCGTGACTCGGTAGCCATGCGAATAATTAGCACAAGAAGCTTCTGCTGATTAAAATGATATGTGGCATGCCTATGTTCTGTGTGTGACTGCGGTGTATCTGCATACGAAACGCTACATTACAGTGTTACAGCCGCTGACACATTTTTCTTTTTCTTTTTTTTTATGTAATCGGTTTTTATTGAAAACGAAAACAGCACAGTACATATATGGCCTACAACAGCCCACAGAAACATCAAATAAAGTCAAATAACAATATGAATTCAGTGGACAAATATACTCATACAACATGAAATAAAGGAGCAAGAAAGAATAAGTCTTAAGTCGCTTAGTTTTAAACGTGCTGTCAAATATTACTAACTGAAATAGAATGAAAAACAAAAAACTATAAAAGCAAAAATCAAAATAACTAATCAAATAAAATAAGAAACATAAGAATTTAAGAAAGAAAATAATAGAGAGAAAGAAAGATAATAAAATAATGGGGAAAAGTAAAAGAGGATGTCGCCACATCCTAAGAGGCACTTAAGTATTTGTTTTGTACTCAGCCGTCTCTTTAAAGTTCAGCCAGCAATACCAAATGTCAGTAAAATCTAGGGGAGATGATTTAGACAATGAGAGATCTTCCATATGCATATACTGATCTATTCTCTGGAACCATCGAGAGATGGGAGGACAAGCCGAAGACCTCCAATAACATGGTACAGTAGCCCTCGCAGCATTCACCAGATGACGCAACACAGATTTTTTATATATGGATATTGGAAGGTCAGATAAATTTAGCAACCAAAATTCAGGTTTATCAGATAAAGCAAGACCAATGATCAATTCCGATAATTGTCGAACCTTCCTCCAGAATTCAGCTATCACCGGGCATTGCCACCAAATATGGAAAGGAGTGCCCACTGCCTGTTGACAACGCCAGCATAAATCAGATAAATTTGGAAACATCCGGTGGATGTGAACAGGGCATCTATACCACTTTGCCAAAATCTTATATTGGGTTTCTAGAACTTGGAGTGAAGAGGAACTAGCAAAAGTAAAATCATATATTTGTGACCACTGATCCTCAGTTAGGTCCCTCCCTAATTCACTATGCCAAGCAGAGACATAAGAAGGTAGAGATGGGTTAGAGCACTCAAGACATATTTGATATATGGAAGAAATAAGGTGTCTTGGGGGGTCTACTGCCATACATAAAACTTCAAATTTAGTTGGAGTCCAGCGAGGTTCATTAGCCTTAAGAGAATTCACATAATGTCTTAGTTGGAGAAATACCCAAAAGGAATGAGCCGGGAGATTATATATTTGCTGGAGATCTGTAAAGGATCGTATTCCACTAGCTGTCACTAGATGGGATATACGTGTAATACCTTTTGTGGACCAACTAGATAGATTAGATGCCATAAGGCCTGGGGGAAAATCCGGGTTATCTACCAGCGGAGTAGGTAATGAAGCGCATGGGCTAAACGAGGGGAGGTTTCTAAATTTATTCCAACAGCGTAGAGTGGGGCCTAGTGTCGGGTGAGATAAAGATGGACATTTAACAATCCAAGGAAGGACATGAGGTGGTTTACCTACTGTGTGACCTACTACACATGCCCATTGTTTGGTTGCAGATAGACGAGACATTTCAACAATCCCAGACAACTGGACTGCATGGTAATAAGTAAGGAAGTGGGGTAATTGCAAACCACCTCTCAAACGGCTTTGCATTAATACAGCCTGTGATAGTCTGGATCTACTTGAGCCCCAAACAAAATGTCCCACTAAGCTTTGCAATTCCCGAAAAAAGGAAACTGGTATGGTAATAGGCAACACTTGCATCAGGTATAAGACCTTAGGAAAAATAGACATCTTAACCGTATTAATTTTACCCAACCAGGATAGCTTCAATAGAGACCATATCTGAAAGTCTGTCTTAAATTGTTGAATAAGAGGGGGAAAATTTAACTGGTACAAATTATTATTTGAAGGGGATAGAAGAACACCCAAATATTTAAGACTAGAAGAAGTCCAAACAAAGGGAAAAGCACCTCTAAGACTTGTCACAGTGCTGTCAGGTGCTGATACATTCATGGCAAGGGATTTGGAATAATTTATTTTAAAATTAGAGATCCCACTGAATCTATCAAACTCATGCATGAGGGCAGGGAGAGAGGTCACCGGCAAAGAGATAGTAGCAAGGAGATCGTCCGCAAATAGTGCCAATTTGTACTCATGGTCTCCAATCTGCACACCTTTAATATCCCCATTACACCGGATAGCCCTCGCCAATGCCTCCATGCAAAGTACAAATATAAGAGGAGACAGTGGGCATCCTTGACGTGTACCATTATTGATCGGGAAAGGCTCTGAAAGGGCCCCATTGACCCGTACTCTGGCTGTGGGAAATTTATAAAGGGCTAAAATACGATGGAGACAGTGAGAGCCTAACCCCATATATCGAAGAAGGCCTTCCATGAACTGCCAATCAATCTTGTCGAAGGCCTTCTCCGCATCTGTTGAGAGTAGGATAACAGGGGACCCAGTACCTCTAACAAAATGGATTATATCAATAATCTTTGAGGTTAAATCCAACTTGGTCTCTGAGGATAATAATAATTCCCAAGCTTAGGAGCAACTAGTTGTTTAAAGTGTGTTTCTTGCACAAAGGCTGCATCTACTCTCTCTAGGTGAAGTTCTCGCAGTAAAGTGTGTTTCTTGCACAAAGGCTGCATCTACTCTCTCTAGGTGAAGTTCTCGCAGTAAAGTGTGTTTCTTGCACAAAGGCTGCATCTACTCTCTCTAGGTGAAGTTCTCGCAGTAAAGTGTGTTTCTTGCACAAAGGCTGCATCTACTCTCTCTAGGTGAAGTTCTCGCAGTAAAGTGTGTTTCTTGCACAAAGGCTGCATCTACTCTCTCTAGGTGAAGTTCTCGCGTAAAGTGTGTTTCTTGCACAAAGGCTGCATCTACTCTCTCTAGGTGAAGTTCTCGCAGTAAAGTGTGTTTCTTGCACAAAGGCTGCATCTACTCTCTCTAGGTGAAGTTCTCGCAGTAAAGTGTGTTTCTTGCACAAAGGCTGCATCTACTCTCTCTAGGTGAAGTTCTCGCAGTAAAGTGTGTTTCTTGCACAAAGGCTGCATCTACTCTCTCTAGGTGAAGTTCTCGCGTAAAGTGTGTTTCTTGCACAAAGGCTGCATCTACTCTCTCTAGGTGAAGTTCTCGCAGTAAAGTGTGTTTCTTGCACAAAGGCTGCATCTACTCTCTCTAGGTGAAGTTCTCGCAGTGAAGTGGACCGTTTCTCAGGAATATTAAGACCTCTAACATTTTTCAAAGTGACATTTTGAAATGCAAGAATAAAGTTGGCGTGTTTTACACTAACACCTTTATGTAAGATAGACTGTAAGTACGGCTGGTGCGGTAACTGTAACGTAACCGGAGGCAGTAAAGTCTGATTTTGTTCATGTATATTTGCTGCTTTTAAGCACCAGAAAACAGAGCAGCAAGGGCCTAATTCAGAGATGCTCACAAACCTGATGGTTTACGTACATCTCCGATGGTGTGAGATCTGCCTGCAGCACTGCAGATGTGCAAATCTCGTTCTGCGAGTTTGCTTGCAGTGCCCACTAAACCGTGGCTGTTTGGTGGTATGGACTGGGTGACAACAAACAACGTTCTCGATAACCGGGGCGTGTTGTCACCTTTTTCAAGGCAGGTTGTCGGCCACTGTCTGCATCTTCCGACGCAGCTTCCCTGGCCCCTTGAAAACACCAGGCACCCTGAGTGCCCATGAGAGTAACTCAGATGACCGATGTTCACGCAGAGTGATATGATGCTCCGTCTTTGGATATAACGTTCAAATCGGCAATGTCGGCAGTGTTTTTTTTTTTTAACAATAGACACCTCCTGCGTCATTAACCTAATTTCACACAGCCACTGCGCACACAAATGCAGCGGCTGTTGTCAAAGCGTACATCTCTGAATCAAGCCCCAAGTCTACAAATAATGTTCTACAACGGCTGCTCAGCACTTGGAAAGTCAGTTCGCAAGAAAAAAAGTTTGTGTTTTAATTTTGTTTTTCTTAACACCATTATAACAGTCTGTAGGTATAGGAATGGTATTACTATAAATACTATAATATAATATAATACTGTCTTATTTTTTATATTTTCTGCTATTAAACACCTCCAGATTTAGAGATTTACGCTAATACAATCGCAGCTGCATTCTCTCACGGATCGAAGTTGCTAAAATATGCTAATGCCTTCCAAAGCACTGACCGGCATAGGGACGCCCACTGCTGCCTTCTCATATCCATCCGATGACGCGCAACAGCACAATCATTGGTACCATCGACGCACATTGGCCAGCCACACAACATGTAAGTCAACTGTGACCAGCCGCAAACACTGCAGCTCCCCTGACATGCAGAGAGGTCTCATGCTGTGAAGGCGACCGCTAATTCATGCACACCCATTAAACTGCGTGAAAAAACGTTCCGACAGGACTGCGTTTTTATAACCACCCCATGTTACCTTCCCCAAATGCTGACTACCTGTCACTCACTATGCGAGTGGTTCCTATGTACAAGAGTTATCACAATGCAATCCCTCATTACCAAAAAATTCTCTCCATCTGGGAAAATATGGGCTTTGCGTAAATCTCTGAATCAGGCCCCAAGTCCGCAAATAAAATTGTACAATGGTTCTGCCACACTTTGACACCTTTATTATTATTATTAATAATAATAATAATAATAATAATAATATTATTATATGCAGACTGTAGGTATATTTTGGCCTCTATTCACCACCACAATGACTTTGAAATTAATGTGCTTTAACTGCAGACTTTCAGATTTAATTTGAGGTTAATTACATCCAAATCAGGTGAACGGTGTAGGACTTACAATGGTTTCTATATGTGCCTCCCACTATTTAAGGGGCCAAAAGTAATGGGACTATCAACTCAAAAGCTATTTCATGGACAGGTGTGGGCTATTCCCTCATTATTTCATTATCAATTAAACAGGTAAAAGGTCTGGAGTTGATTCTAGGTGTGACATTTGCATTTGGAATCAGTTGCTGTCGACTCTCAATATGAGATCCAAAGAGCTGTCACTATCAGTGAAGCAAGCCATCATTAGGCTGAAAAATCATAACAAACCCATCAGAGTAGCAAAAACATAAGGTGTGGCCAAATCAACTGTTTGGAACATTCTTAAAAAGAAAGAACGCACCGGAGAGCTCAGCAACACCAAAAGATCCGGAAGACCACGGAAAACAACTGTGGTGGATGACAGAAGAATTATTTCCCTGGTGAAGAAAAACCCCTTCACAACAGTTGGTCAAATCAAGAACACTCTCCAGGAGGTAGATGTATATGTGTCAAAGTCAACAATCAAGAGAAGACTTCACAAGAGTGAATATAGAGGGTTCACCACAAGATGTAAACCATTGGTGAGCCTCAAAAACAGGAAGGCCAAATTAGAGTTTGCCAAACAACTTCTAAAAAAGCCATTACAGTTCTGGAACAACATCCTATGGACAGATGAGACAAAGATCAACTTGTACCAGAATGATGGGAAGAGAAGAGTATGGAGAAGGAAAGGAACTGCTCATGATCAAAAACATATCACCTCATCAGTGAAACATGGTGGTGGTAGTGTCATGGCGTGGGCATGTATGGCTGCCAATGGAACTGGTTCCCTTGTATTTATTGATGATGTGACTGCTGACAAAAGCAGCAGAATGAATTCTGAAGTGTTTCGGGCAATTTATATGCTCATATTCAGTCAAATGCTTCAGAGCTCATTGAACGGCGCTTCACAGTGCAGATGGACAATGACCCGAAGCATACTGCAAAAGCAACCAAAGAGTTTTTTAAGGCTAAAAAGTGGAATGTTATGCAATGGCCAAGTCAATCCCCTGACCTGAATCCGATTGAGCATGCATTTCCTTGAAGACAAAACTGAAGGGAAAATGCCCCAAGAACAAGCAGGAACTGAAGACATTTGCAGTAGAGGCCTGGCAGAGCATTACCAGGGATGAAACCCAGTGTCTGGTGATGTCTATGCGTTGCAGACTTCAGGCTGTAATTGCCTGCAAAGGATTTGCAACAAAGTATTAAAAAGTGAAAGTTAGATTTAGGATTGTTTAGTTTGTCCCATTACTTTTGGCCCCTTAAAAAGTGGAAGGCACATATAGAAACCGTTGAAATTCCTACACGTTCACCTGATTTGGATGTAATTACCATCAAATTAAATCTGAAAGTCTGCAGTTAAAGCACATCTTGTTTGTTTCATTTCAAAGCCATTGTGGTGGTGAATAGAGGCCAAAATATGAAAATTCTGTCAATGTCCCAATATTTATGCACCTGACTGTATATATATATATATATTATATATATATATATATATATATATATATATATATAAAATTTGCATAGTCCCTTTATCCGGAACGCTATTTGAATTTGTATATCTCAAAGACTAATTAAGATAATGTTTTGATTCTTTGACAACGGAATTAAATCGCCAATAAAATGCAGAATTTGGAATAAAATTTGAGAAAAAAAAAACTACTAAAAGCATAATAAATGCTTTGGTATAGCTAACCTGAAAATGTCAAGAAAACTACCAGAACACAGAGCCGACACAGTGACCCGTGGGAAACGGGATAGGGGTGACTGCCGCCGACTGCTGTTCTCACACACTACTGGTGCTCTGTGCTCTCACATGGACCTGGCGCCCTAACCATGTGCGGACACTGTTTACGTTCTGCCCAAATTGGCTCCTGATTGGCCGTCTGGCTGGGTGACGTAGCTATTGCATAATGAGGGAGGGCACGCGGGCAACACAACACATGAGGCTGCTGCCGTAGGGGGCGCTCTTCCCTCACCTACTATCTCCAACACGTCAATTCCAGGCCTGCAACTCCCAGCCAGTCAGCACCGGCAGCCGCTGATTGGCGGGAGGCTGGGAGACGGTGAGGTGGAGTAACCGTGCATTATCATTTGTATCTATAGGGGCTCAGCTTGCAATACCCCTGGAAACAGTCCACTTTGCTTCAGAGCCAATGGCCAAATATATAATCGCATGCACAAATTGGCAAAATGCTACAATAAAAAATAAATCCCAAAATCCATAAAAGGGCGTGGCGTAGCCGTTCATGTTTCACACACATCTTTTATTACCTGAATCCGTCGTATTAACATATGATCTAGTCTAAATAAGTAATTTTCTTTCCAGATATGTTTTAATTGTTATGCTAGTCTATTGTAATTTGTATACTTCTTGTGATTCTTTTTTAATATTATTTATTTAGATGCTATCATATGTGCATTATGACATTTTTCATCATTGCTGTTATTGTTATTATTGTTATGTCCGGTTGCTGGTTGACCCAGGTATTGATGTTTTCTTTCTCACTGATTGGTGTATCCGTTTCACGTGATCTGGGTCCCTCCGTGACGCTGATGCGGGCTCTTCTTGTGATGTCATTTTTACGCTCAGGATGCCGCGTGCATGCGGCGATACGGACATTCCGGAGGAGGTATATAGGTGAGTTGGTTTGTTAGTGTCTTTATGCCCTGAGGAAAATGTTTGCATAAAACATTGAAACGTCGGTTATACCTGGTGTCCTGTGATATTATTGCAATGAGTGCCGCCCTAGTTTGTAATGCTGCATATCGTAACCCACTTCGTTTGAGGATTATGGCCCTCATTCAAAGGTGCTCGCAAGAAGCATTTTTGCATTTGTGCATTTTTATTTTTCATTTTTTTATTTTTTATGATTGATTGTTCATGTTTATTTTTATTTACAGTATTGTGTGACACACTGTCACTTTGTGATGGGTGTTTCTTAATATCGATGTTTGATTTATCCTGTTGGATACAGTGTTATTGATAGTTTATGATTATTTGAGTTGGATTTTATCCAACATCGATGTTGGTTTACATCGATTATATTTTTCATATAAAATAATGGGCCTGATTCAGAGCCGCTCGTAAGCGGCCTCTCGTTCGCTCCGAGCGATGTTTGCCCAACTGCACATGCGTACGGATCGTTATACGCATGCGCGAACCAGTCAGTGCGGTCGAAATTCACGTGCTTGCAAAATAGCGAATGCCTGATAATTTGAGTGACAGAAAGAGGCGTATGTGGGTGGTAACAGGGGAAGGTGCTTGAAAAGGGGGAGTGGAGATCAGAACGCAGGCGTGCTTAAAGGTCAAAACGGGCGTTTTATGGGTGTGCATAATTAAAACAGCAGCGTCATTGACCACGTCACTGGGTTGTTTTATAGTCAGAACTGCTCGCAAGATTGTGGTAGCAAAAACCAACCACAAGAATAGCGAGCAGTTCATACGCTGGTCGATGTACTCGATTAATCTAATAAATAGCGGACATGACGTAGGATGCGAGCGGCCAGGGGGCGTAGTTTCCAAAAAACGACCGCAAGTTTTGTTCGCTCGTTCAGACCTAGAGGCGTGAACAGACCGCAAAGAGCGAACGGTTCATTTGAATAACCACCCCTATTTTCTGGACGAGCGAGCGCTAACTGCGTCCGGCTCTGAATCAGGCCCAATGTTCTTTGATATAGTGTAATTTATAGAGATGGGTATGTTCTTTTATTGTTGCTTTCATTTGGGTTTTATGCAGTGGCTTGTGGCACACTGGTACTATCTATCGATTCCCATAGTGGGTCATTTTGAGGATATCCATCTCTATGGTATATATTTAGTAACTTTCTAAATAAGTAATTTTCTTTCCAGGTATGTCTTAATTTGTTATGCTGGTCTATTGTAATTTGTATACTTCTTGTGATTCTTTTTTAATATTATTTATTTAGATGCTATCATATGTGCATTATGACATTTTTCATCATTGCTGTTATTGTTATTATTGTTATGTCCGGTTGCTGGGTGACCCAGGTATTGATGTTTACTTTCTCACTGATTGGTGTATCTGTTTCACGTGGTCCGGGTCCTTCCGTGATGCTAATGCGGGTGCTTCTTGTGACGTCATTTTTACACGCAGGATACCGCGTGCATGCGGCGATACGGAAATTCCGGAGGAGGTATATAGGTGAGTTGGTTTGTTAGTGTCTTTATGCCCTGAGGAAAATGTTTGCATAAAACATTGAAACGTCGGTTATACCTGGTGTCCTGTGATATTATTGCAATGAGTGCCGCCCTACTTTGTGATGCTCGTTTGAGGATTATGTGAGGAAGGGACCCGCATTTGTGTAGCTTATTGGACTGGAGAAGATTGCTGCTGGAGTGAACTGTTTATATATATATATATATATATATATATATATAAATCATTTTAAAAAATAATATTTTGTGGCAAGCTGGTTTTTCTTTTTTCAATACAAGGGGAGTGGGCAATGCAAAGGCTTCCTCAGTCTCCCTGGCAATGTATTTTTTTTTTAAATTATTTTTACAACTCCAGTCTTTACTCCAGGGTGTATATTTACTAAAGTGTGAGTTTTTAGAAGTGGAGATGTTGCCCATGGTAATCAATCAGGTTCTGGCTATTATCTTCTAGAAGGTGCTAGATAAATGTTAAGTAGAATCTGATTGGTTGCTATGGGCAACACCTACACTTCTATAAACCTGCACTTTAGCAATATCCTTGCCTGTGAAGCCCTTTTTTTGTGCAAAGCAATGATGGCTGCACATGTTTCCTTGCAGGTAACCATGGTTAACAGAGGAAGAACAATGATTTCAAGCTCCACTCTCCATTTAAAGCTTCCAGTCTGTTATTCTAACTCAATCAGCACGACAGAGTGATCTCCAGCCTTGTCCTCGTCAACACTCTCACCTGTGTTAACGAGAGAATCCCTGACATGATGCCCGCTGGTCCTTTTGTGGCAGGGCTGAAATGCAGTGGAAATGTTGTTTTTGGGATTACGTTCATTGTCATGGCAAAGAGGGACTTTGCAATTAATTGCAATTCATCTGATCACTCTTCATGACATTCTTGAATATATGCAAATTGCCATCATAAAAACTGAAGCAGCAGACTTAGTAAAAAAACAATACTTGTGTCATTCTCAAAACTTTTGGCCATGGCTGTACTGTCGACTGCAGACTCCAGTGACTGTCTCTCTCTGTCGCCAGCCAGCTAAGAAGACACAACTGGAGGAAGTGGTGTGCTTTATGTACTACTAAGCACATCACTGATTTCTTTCTTGCCGGCTGAAGCCTGCCTCCACTGCCTTCAATGAGTGAAAGCGGAAGCAGGGCATAAGGTGAGTTATCAGTATCATCCGGAACTGTGCCGCCCATGTATGTGGTCACTGAGACTGTAGACAGACAGTAGCTGTAATGGACTGTCCCAGTGACCACAAGAATCACGTTAATATACAGGATTTGGTGAAGAAAATCTCAGGGAGAATTTTGGCACCTGAAACTGGATTGGGTTCTCTAGTTGCCGTCCATCAATCTAGGGGGAATTCAAGTACTCTGAAACCGAATCCTGTAGAACTCTGAGCACTCAAATGAACACATTATTTCCATTGGGAGGACCCAAAGTTTAAATGCTTGGATTGTGGGTGACAGAGTAATTTGTTGGAATTGCAGCTTCCAAGATAGGTGCTGCATTTTCATCTCTGTAATACAGGCTAGATCTAAAAATTCAATAAGGTTAGCAATTGTAGCAGTCTTGTTATTTATAGATCTGGCATTACAAAGGTCAGACCTGATTGGGCATACAGAGGGCCTGTAGTTTTATTTATGTTCAGTGCAGGTGGTTGGCAGTCACAAAGCGAAAATTTGCAGTTTCCAAGCACTGGGCCGTCAGTTGGGTACCACTTCTATTTGTCTCCTCTTTGAAACTGAGAGTGGGCAGGATGGGAAGTGACTTAGGGGGTCTATGTACTAAGCCTTGGATGGAGATAAAGTGAACAGAGATAAGGTACCAACCAACCAGCTCCTGTCATTTTTCAAACACAGCCTGTGAGATGACAGTTATCTCCATCCAAGGCTTAGTAAATAGACCCCTTAGATGGTTACAGGGGAGAGGAAGTTTATTTTATGTCTTTATGACGTAAAAGATAATATAGCTTTCTGCTGGACCAGAGCAGTGGGTTGTCTCTCAAGTCAGGAAACTTACTGATCATGTTGGTGTAGAAAACTTACAATATCCATATTACAGAGGAAAAGCATTTCTAGAGAGGTGTTCGCATAGAGAATTCTCTAGGAACATGGTGCGGGTGCCATGTTCCCGGAGGGGATCGGTATGATTTACCACCGGCCACATGCAGACGCCCGACAGAGGTGGAGATACCGACTACGCTAAAGGTGAGTATAAACTAACCTAACCCCCCCAACACTCTCTTAGGGGTGCCTAACCCTAATGCCCCTCTAAGTGTCTAATCCTAACGCCCCCTTCCCCGCTGCCTAAACCTAAGTCTCCCGGGGGGGGTGGTGCCTAACCCTATCCTGCCCCCGGGGAGCCTAACCCTAACCCCCCCTTCCCCTAGCCCTTACCTAACCCTCCCGGGGGGTGCCTAACCCTAAGTCCCCCCGGGAGCCCCTAACCTAACCCTCCCCCCCAGCGGCTATCCGCGCCCGGCATATCTTCGATCGGTAAGCCGGGTGTCGGGGTCCCGGCATAGGTAAAACGACAGGCGTTGGGGTGTCGATGTCTGTCATTTAACCTTTGCCGGGATTAGACAGTCGGGAAGCCGGCGGTCGGGATTCCGTCCGTCAGCTTCCCGACTGCTTCCCTGCCGGAGACCTACGCAAAGCCAGAATCTACTGTGCTGCCAGAGAGGGGGGGAGCCGGGGGCTGCACACGGGGCCCCTTCTCTCATGTACCGCTCCTGCTTGAACATCTCCATAAAACGGCATGAATTCAAAACAACTGACTTCAGAACCATCATAAATGTCCAAGGATTTACCTTTTTTTTTTTTAAACATTTTTATTGGCATTGTATAAACAGACAAATTAAAATAAAAATGGAATAGTGGAATACAAGCAATCTCATTGTAAAATAAAAAAAAAAAAAGAATATGAGAAAGTAAAGAAAAATCAATATTGCAATGTAATATACAGAAATCACTGTATGTCCATAGCAAGCAATGTAATTGCCTCAAAGTCAAAATTCCAATACCATAATTTTAATGATATAACAATAAGAATAAAGAAAAGAGAAACATAGGATAGAATAGGGAGAAGGGGAGACCAGGGCTAAAATTTTCTTTTTACTTTTCAATACACAGTACTATACATATTTGTGAGCGTAGACCAAGAAAGATTTTAAAAGTATAAAGAGATTAAATACCACAATGTAGTACATCTACTGTATGTAAGGTTACGCATCAATGAGCATGAAGTGTTTTCAAATATTTTCATAATATGTGCCAAAGTTACAGGAGGGAGGTAGTCTAGATATAATTCCCATTTCTTATGGAAACGAACAAACCCTTTTTCTATATCGACTAGAGCTCTCCATGTCTCAAAATATGATACAGAAAGTAATTTGGTTCTCACCATAGCAACTGATGGTGGTTTTGGAGATAACCAGTTTTGTAAAATAGCCTTTCTGGCTACTGTAATCAGTAAAGAATTGGTATATATGCTTTAGGTAAGGATGCCTGTATCCATGATGTAAAATCCCTTAGTAACAATGGGGCCCAAGACAAGGGTAAGGTGAGTTTTGTCATACCCATGATAAGGTTATGAAGTTTACGCCAACATTTTTTAACCTTGGAGCATTGCCATACATTGTGTATGAATGTTGCAGAAGAGAAATTACATTTTGGGCAATCACCTGAGACTTCGTATGAGATAGGATGTCTCTGTGCTTGTGATATATAGGCTCTGTTTAAGAATATAAAATGAACTTCTTGTTACTTAGAAGAACACTAAAAGCTCACAGTACTCGGCATTGTAGACAATATAATATCAGAAGAGTCACATTCAGGAAAGTGTTGACCAATCCTTCCATACTCTAGCACATAAACTAGTAACATTAGATGGCAAATAGTCTGTATAAATAAAATATCATTGAATTTAATGGAGGAACAATCTGGCATAGGTAAAGACTTGGTACCAGGGGGCAACCTATTAAAAGTAAAATGCCTGACTTGCAAATATAAAAAAAAATTGTGAATGTGGTATATTATCTCTTGGAAAGAATATAACCGTCCTCCCGGGTGAAACACGTTTTAATCGTCGCTATACCTTTCTCTTTGGGGGGAAAAGCAGGGCTACCCCACAATGTGATGTAGTTAGTAAATGTAGGGTCGGATTCCAATTTTGTATGAATAGCTAGCCATGCCTTATTAATAGGAAATTATGCAGAACATTAATCGGTATTTTAGAGCAATGCATATGCAAAATTTCTACCATGGAGTAGGGGTGAAATAAAGCATTTTCTATTTGTGGATTTGTAAAATGTGCAAGTCCCAAACACCAGTCAGATATGTAATGAAACATTAGCGCCTGGCAAAAGGTTTTAAATCAGGTAAACCCAATCCTCCCTTAGATTTTGGCAGAACCAATCTAGCTCTGGCAATTCTTGGCTTTTTACCTTTCCAAAGAAAAGATGAAAAAAGTTTTCTGCATATTTTGGTATCAGAGGGGGAGAGAAAAATGGGGAACACTTGAAGCAGATAAGCCAATTTTGGGAATAGCACGCTTTCTATTACAACTATGTGCCCCAAAAGAGACAAAGGTAATGTCATCCATTGCCTAACCAATCAGAGTGATTTTGGCAATAACTGGTGGGAACTTAGATGTATAAATATTTTTGATGGCAAATGTAACATAAATACTAAGATATTTAATATTCTTTTCCGCAACATGAAAGGAAGAAGAAAGTATAGCATGTTGGTGTAGCAGGTCAGGATGCGTGAGGGGCAAAATTTCTGATTTCTGAAAATCAATTTTATAGCCTGCAAATAAACTGAAATGCTTTATCTATCTCCTCCAAAATGGCCGATATCGAAATACTAGGGCACAATATAAATTAAAGCATGTTGTCTGCACATATAGACAGCTTTAGTTGGATACTTCCAGTATATAAACCGGTGTATATGGAGTTATTTCTTAACAAAATCACCAGAGGTTCTAGTTTTGAGGCAAACAGCAGAGGGGAGAGTGGGCACTGGGCAACCTTGTCGAGTGCCCCTTTGGATGGTCATTTGAGAGGACATAAATTTCTTAGCTATCACCATAGATGAAGCAGAAGTGAACGAATCAAAAGCCAAACCTCCCATGCACCTCATAAAGATGATCCCAGACATTCTTAGCATCTAAAGATAGTAAGAGGTTGAGATCATCTTCATGAAAGTCATACATTTGCTGCAGTACCGCCAATACTTTTCAATATTGGAGACAGAGCTTCATCCCTGAATAAATTATGTCTGGTCCTCATGAATTAGAGCAGGAAGTACCTGTTTAAATCTTTTAGCTATAATTTTGGTGAATATCTACATTTAATAAAGATATGGGGCGGTATGAAGCTGGTATAGTGGGGTCTTTTCTAGGCTTAGGTAAGACTGTAATAAAGGCTTCATTAAAATGAGGTGGAAGGGAACAGGTAGTGAGAATGGAGTTAAATAAACTAGTTAGGGGAGATCGATGACTGAAGAAGCTTGTAAAACTCACCAGAGAAGCCGTCAGGTCCTGGGAATTTGCAATTGGGGAATTTTTTTATGGTAAAAAGGACTTCTTCCTCAGTAATCAGTTGGTACAAAAATCCAGCCTGATCTACTGAGAGTTGTGGTAGGGTAAGTGTTTGTCAGAATGAATCTTTAGCAGCCTTATCAACTGGGCCTTGTCAATATAAGGTAGGACCTTCAAATTATGCTCAGTAGGACCTCAGTAATTCAGTTCAGATGCCTTTCGATGTTCCCGATTAATATAATAAATACCGGAGATGACGTGTGATGCGAACGGCAAAGGGACATCTTTACAAAATAGCGAGCGCATTTTTCGAACGCTCACTCAGACATAGAGGCGTCAACACACCGCAAAGAGTGAGCACTCAATTTAAATATCCGGCCCCTTTTTTAGAACGAGCGCAAATAGCGTCCGGCTCTGAATCAGGCCCTTAGTTCTAGTAGGGGGTGAGGGAGAGCTATGAAGATCTTGATAAGCCAATGTCAGGGTAGACTGGGCATCTTGCAATTTCTGAGAGTGTTGTTTGCAGTGATGTGCAGTGTAAGACATAATTTGTCCTCATATTACCGTCTTTGCTACCTACCAATATAAGGAGGGGATTTCTGAATGTTGGGTATTAGAGAAAGCATATGAATTCCATGATGATTGTAGTGTATCTTTAAATTTATGGGAAGACGCTAAATATGAAGGGAAATGCCAATTATATGCATTGACATCAGGTATAGAGGGAGAGAGCTCTATCGGAATTAAAGCATGGTCCATGAGGCCAGGGGGCTCAATGTAGGAGGCTAAAGCAGCTGTAACCATTGGAGAAGAGAGTAATATATAATCAATTTTAGAATACAATTTATGTGGTGCTGGGTAAAACGTGTATTCTTTATCCAGTGGGTGATGGAGTCGCCAAAGTTCTGTGAGATGTAGTTGTTCTAATATAAAGGCCATACCAATTTTACGTTGTGTTCCTATAAAGCGAGAAGACGATTGACAGTCCATGAAAGATGAGGCTACTATGTTAAAATCACCCCCTAGTACCAAGTTCACTTAATCAATGATCTGAAAAAAGAATGATCATAAACTGTGGGAGCATAAATTTTACAGAAAGTATAGAGGGTACCAAAAAAGCATAATTTGAAGGATAATAAAATGACCATTTGGGTCAGATATCTGTTTTTCTACAATGAATGGGAGTCCTTTATGTATTAATATAGCCACTCCACAAGCCTTAGAGTTATAGGTCGCAACATGGATAATTTGTCATGTTCTAAATCAGTCAAATGCGTCTCCTGGAGAAAGGATATCAGCCTTTGTGATATTTAAAAAAGAGATGATTTGCTATGTTTAGCTGGGGAATTAATCCCTTGAACATTTCATTAACATAACTTAACAGAGGTCATATGAAAAGTGGCAAATGAAAATTAATGCAAACATCCTACTTAAGAAGTATCATAAATACATGTTGTAAATAAGTAGAATTAGTATAACATAGAACATAACACAACCCTGGTCTTAGTAGGGGAAGGGGAGAGAGAGAAGGAAGGCGGAAAAGAGAAAGACAGCAGGAGAGAAGAAAAGAGAGAAACAAATGGGAACTAAAAAGTAAACAACAACATAGACATTATCACAATGTCACAAGGAGCAGAGTAAAGAGAAATAATGGAGAACCATGGAGCGCCCTACTCAGATATATTCCAAATTATATATGATATTGAAACAACTGCTTGGAGAGAGAAACTATGGTAACAACAATTCTGTAAATTTTATCAGAAACATGTTCAGCAAAATTCCTTTATATCACAGAAGGAGAAACATAATAAAAACACATATCAATCCTGAATAGGCTAACATTGAAACAGACAGTAGTTGGTAGAAAAATCAAGCGTTCATATAGAAATATGGCCATATACACTGTATATCAATATATAATAATATATGCATAGCATTGAAAAACTTGAAAATATGACACATTAAGAAAGAGAAATAATGCCAGCATTTGGTAGAATGTAAAGATTATACTTAACAAACAGTTCCTGATATAGCTCAGTCAGGGAAAGCTCCGCGTTCCTCAGTTTCCTAGTCCAGAAATGCCTGGGCATCATCAGCATTGGCAAATTCCTTAAAGTCTTCCTGGCAGATTCTCAACTTGGCTGGATAGAGGGGTGAAAATTTTCTTTTGGCTTGAAAAAACTTAGAGCAAATAGGACTAATTTCTTTGTGGGCCTTAGTAACTTCCACTGAATAAACCTGTAAGATAAGCAGGTGGTGATTCATCCACATTATCCGGTCAAGTTTGCGGGCAGCCGACCACAGAGTCACTTTGTGTGCACAGTTGAGACATTTGAATATCACAATGCATGGAGGTGATGAATCTGTAAAAGGCCCTATGCGATGTGCCCTTTCAATTGCAAAATCAGGAATAGTGTCAGCTACTCCTAAAAGTTGTGGTAATTCAGATTGGAGGAATTTAAGTAATTTAGGACCCCTCAAAGTCTCAGGAAGTCCAACAATACAGAAGTTATTCCTGTGTGAGTGATTTTCTTAGTCATCAACTTTGTTGAGCAGTTGATAATTAGATTTTTGTAGTGAAGCAACTTGTTTTTTAAAATAAAAAATATCCTGCTCATGTTCATGAAGATCTGTAGAATCCAATTGAGCTTTGACCTCTTTGAGAGCATCTGCAAATTTTGTGGCCTGCTGAAGCATAATAGGAGCCATGGTGTCTTTTATAGCTCTAACCATATACATTAAAGGAAACATGGGAGGTGTATCTGCATGTTGTTTAGAAGGAGATGGAGAGGATGCTCCAGCAGAAGAGGCCTCTGTGGACAAGGTGGACATCTCATCCGCTGGGAGAGCTCTGTTGGAGTGCTGGTATTCAGGTGTCTGCCGGTTCCATTGCGCTGGGCTTTACCTGAGTAGGGGCCATTAAAATTGTCTCCATAACCCAGTCTCCATAACCCAGATAGATGTTAGAATAATATGGCAGATAGTGTTTAAACTGATGATGGATATGCAATAATAGTAATGCACCAAAACAGTATACATGATTGAAAATTTAAATACTAATAGTCTCCTCTGAGATGACATAATATTCAGATGGTGAGCAGGGAGCATCCCATCCTCTTTTTCCTAGATCCTTACATGCATCATGACACTATACATGGCGTGCAATAGTAATCTCAGTGATAGGGCAGAATATTCTCAGCAAATATATATATATATATATATGAGGAGAGTGGAGAAGAAAGATAGGTAATGCAGGCAAACACAGCAGATATTAACGCTGGCACTTAGCTTCCAAGATAGCCGCTGGTATTCTTTGTAATGCCTTATGAGAAGGGGAATATGACTGACCCTCTCCTCAGGCGTGGTAATCCTGCGTGGTGTGGACAGTGGGCCAGCGCTGTTTGGTCTTGTGGCGTTCCCAACACTCTTCGGTCAGCAGGGAGAGACAGCGGCGGGGAAAGCTGTAATAGGCCCGATGTCGGGAGCCGGCCCCGGAGCAGTGAGTGCCACACTCAGGGATAGCCAGCGTCCAGCAGGGATATTAGGTGACACAATCGGGCAGGTGCAGGGAGAAAGGGCTGTAATATAGATGGTTGTTTTCCCATCCAAGCGAGGAGCACAAGGAAAGTGGTGCATCTCTCCTCCATACCCAAGCCACACCCCCAAAGACTTACCTTTAACTTGTACTACCCTACACAGACATCTCTCCATAATTAATGGATTGTATTTCTGCACTGAGATTAACATTGGATTGGATTGAAACCCACTGCCTCTTCCACTAGGGGGTATATTTACTAAAGTGCAGGTTTTTAGAAGTGGAGGTGTTGCCCATAGCAACCAATCAGATTCAACTTATCATTTATCTAGCACCATCTAGAAGATAAGAGCTAGAACTGATTGGTTGCTATGGGCAACATCTCCACTTCTATAAACCCCCACTTTAGTAAATATACCCCCTAGAGCTCCTTCAGACTGGCATTACCTTAGCATTGGATATCCCAGAGCAAGGTACTGTGGGGAACAAACTATCTTTGGCTCCATCCAACCGCTTCCAGACATCATTCACCTGAACAACAAATAACCCTGATTTCTTGCATTAATAAAATATATATAATAACCCCAGCCTCTGAGTATCTGGAAGCAGTGGCGTAAGTTCATCCCAGTCGCCCGGAGGCAAGTTCTACTGCCCCTGCTTATGTGCTGGCTGCTCTCCCAGTCCCGACTGTCAGTGTCTCCCGGTTCCCACTTAGCAGGCAGGCTCAGAGTTGTGGTCACATGTTATGTGACATCCGCGACCCGAGCAGAGGGTTCAGGTCGTGGTGGAGGAGCTCCGCCGATGCTGCTGATCGGCAATCAGCTCGGCGGCTCCTCTATTACAGCAACAGGAAGACACGGTACGGGGAACAATGGAGGAGGTGCCCCCTTCATGCCTGGAGTCTGGCGGCAACTGACTCTATTGTCTCTGGCAGTTCTGCCACTGTCTGGAAGTGTGTTAATTTAAAAGCACTGGGTCCCGGCTGGTTCACAGGATTTATGCTGTCTTGCAAAGAATGCCGTCTTCAAAGGGGTCACACACTGGGATTTTTACACCTACGCAATAGGAATGGATTCTAACACTTTTCCACAAACCTGCTTTGTTCTGGAATAATTAGTGTGACTCTAAATCAGCAACAGAAAAGAAAAGTTAGTTTATTTAATTACTCCTTGTTTAAAATATACCGTTTTGATTAGAGAGAAGAAATTGGATATAGCAATAACCAAGATAAATTAGACTCTGTTAATGAGCCCATTATAATTTCTAGCTCACACACAGAATTGAAAAAAAACAAAACTTTAATCTCTTATCATCAAATGCAGTTATTTATTACTATCCTTTATTTATATGGTGCTACAAGGAGTCTGCAGCACCTTATGAGGCCAATTCCTGACCTCCTTGAGGATGCCAGAGGTGAAGGTGGTGTAGAGAAAGTGAGCTGGGGCAATGAACTTGGTAGCTCCGAGTAAGTTCTGCAGTCCTTTGAGGCCCAGTTCAGTAGGAATCCCAGCCTGGCTTCCTGACGTATGCACCACATAGGAACTGGTGAGTATAGGCCAATTCGTCAATCCACATATCAGGTCTCACCAGAGGCGCAGATGAGTATCTACAATGAGGTGCAGGGTAATGTTAGCTCTAAGCATAATTACACGTTCAAACAGTCCCGGGGCTGCCTCCATTGTATTCGTACCAAAGAAGGACTGGACAGTGCGGTTTTGTGTAGATTACCGCTGGTAACGGCGGTTTACTAAATATGACGCCTGTCCCTTATCCCGCATTGATGTTTGTTAGACAAGTTGGCAGGTGCTTTTGACTTGGGCACAGGGTATTGGCAGATGCCAAATCCCACAAGGCTCAAGAACGGTCTTCCTTCATCACCTAAATTGGCTTGTTTGAGTTTAAGAGCATGCCATTGGGGATGAAAAATGCGCCATCCACTTTCCAGAGTGGTCGATGACCTGCTGAAGGGGTTCAGAGATTTTGCATGGGTCTACTTGGATGACATCACCATCTTCAGCCAATCTTGGGAAGATCACCTGAGGCATGTAAGGCTTGTGTCAGAAAGGATTTGGTGGGTAAGTCTGACCATTAGGACAGACAAGTGCCAAATGGGGATGTCAGAGGTACAGTACCTGGGGCACCTTGTGGGGGGAGGTAAATTGAAGCCTGAACTAGCAAAGGTAGAAGCAATCCGAGACTGGCCTCATCTCACAACTCAGAGACAGGTCTTGGCCTTCTTGGGGATCACAGGTAACTACAGATGCTTTGTAAATTACTTCAGCTCTGTGGCCAAACCCCTGACAGATCTGACTTAGCAGAAACTCCCCAAAGTAGTTGACTGGACACTTGCTTGTGAGTTGACATTCCAGTCATTGGAAATGGCTCTGGAACAAGCTCCAGTGCTGATCAGTCTGTACAACTTTGTTGTACAGACTGATGTGTCACAGTATGAATTCGGAGCAGTACTGAGCCAGGAGGAGCCAGATGAGCACCCTGTGGCCTATTTGAGCTGGAAACTGCTACATCAGGAGGTGGAATATGCCACAATTGAAAAAGAATTTTGGCAATTGTTTGGTCTGTGAAAATGCCTAAGCGGAATGGGTATGAAGTCCCGGCAGCTGAATAGCCGCGGTTCATATCCCGACGCCGGCAGCCCAAAGGGAGAAAATCCAGACAGGGCAGGTAAGTACCCTATCCCTACCCCTCTCCCCACTTAACCCTCCCTTAGTGGTGCCTAATCCTAACCTCCCCCCTAGTGCCTAACCCTAATCTCCCCCCGGTGGTGCCTAACCCTCCCCCCTAGGGGTTCCTAACCACCCTAAAACCTAACCCCTCTATGCTCCCTAAACCTAACCCCTCCCTGCGCAGCTAACGCTAAGGGCGCCCCAGACTTTCCATCATTCGGGCTGGCATTCCGGCTTGGGGATTAAGATAGGTGTCAGTATTCAATGCCTATCTTAAGTCCCTTGTCAGGATTTCCTTGTCAGTATTGAGACCAACGGCATCGCGACCACCGGTCTCATAACTACATCCAGATCACAACCCTTTAAAGTGGCTACAACACACCACGGTGGAAAATGGCGGACTGTTGCCGTGAGTTTTGCACTTCAGATTTATGACTTTCTTATTATTTACAAGTGAGGCACGGCTCACAGCAATGCGGATGGGCTTTCTCGTTTAGAAGAGCCTGAACCTTCAGAGAACTCCAGTGACCCCAAAGGACTGCAGGAGCAGGAGACAAATCATTGGGACATGGCCCGCTGCGGGCCTGCATGGAGAGGAGGGGAAGGAGTATATCTGGATCCCAGTGCCGGCTCCTTGTCCCCCTATGTGGCTAAGATGGCGGCTGTAGCACTGAAGAGGTTAACACTCGTCCCATGGTACTATGGGGGTCATTCAGACCCGCTCGCGAGCGCAGGATGCTCACAAGCGGGTCGATATTGCCCCACTGCACATACGCACGACGGAGGGAGCTCCGTCGTGCGCATGCGCGAGACCCGGATAGCGACGGGCTCTCCGTCGCTCCGGGTCTCGCACCAAAGGGGGCGTGCTGTCGATGTTGATTGACAGCACGCCCCCTTTGGTGGGCGTGGCTGCCAGACGGTGTCGTTCCCATGGGAATGCCTACCGTCTGAAGCCGGCCCCACTGATAGAGCAAAAATCACTCCAGGGCTTGCGGCCACGAGACCCTACCACAGGGTCTCTGTCGCAAGCCCGATGGTCTTGACCATCATCATGGACGCTCGCATAAGCTGTGGGTGGTCACCCACAGCTATGCGAGCGTCCAGGAGGACGCTCCATTTTCATGGAGGAGGGCACTGATTCAGAGCGAGCGCTCTGGTCAAAGCGTTCAGGTCTGAATCAGGCCCTATGTTTAAATGGACATGTGTGCCACAGCCAGTGACACTGGTGACTGGGGCGATGCAGGAAGAGCCGCTGCAGCCGGGAGTTTTGTTCCACGCTGCAGGCTAGATTCACTGGTTCCTATGTACTCTTGTATATAGGAAGCACTCACAAAGTGAGTGACAGGTAAGCCGGCGTTTGGGGAAGTAACGGGGGGATGGTTGCAAAAATGCCGTTTTGTGGGCGTGCATAAATTAGCCATTGCGATCGCCGTCACAGCATGAGAGCTCTCTGCATATCAGGAGAGCTGCAGTGTTTGCGGGTGGTCAGACATGACTTACATGTTGCGTGACTGGCCGATGTGCGTCGATGGTAACTGATGTTAATGCTGTTGGACGGATATGAGAAAGCAGTGGGCGCCCCTTATGCTCAGGTAAGCTTTGGATGCATCAGAATATTCCGTGCGGTATCGCAGCTCCCATTGCAATAGCGTCAATCTCTGAATCAGGCCCTAAGTGCTTCGCCGCGACAGACGCTCCTCGGAAGCAAGCATTGCTAATTACTTCTGCTAAATTGCTAAGCAATGCACAATGCTATATTCGGTTTAGTCTTAACTACGGTCATGTTTATTTATTATTTGATTTATTTAGAAATATCAATTTATGATATCTATCCACAACGCAAACTGCCAATCGAATGGGGATTAAAGGTGCCAACACATATAGCGACATTTTAAACGATTTGGCCGATTTCGACGGATCGTGACGACGAATCGGGTAAAAAAAATACAAATTTGTGAGTTTATACTCACGAGCACGATGCCGATGCGCATCCCCGCTCGTCGTACATCGCATCTTCTTATCTGCCGTGCTGTAGGGCAGATTAGCCAATCTGGGATACAATGCATTGGCTGCAAGATAGATCGTGATCAAGACGGCAAGGGAGCTCCCATGAAAGTTCATGAGGAAATTGGCCATAAAATCGTATCGTGAGGACATCGGTATGTGTGTGGGCACCGTAAGAGTAAATGGAATGTCGGCTGCGCTGATTTTAACACCACTGTCAGTTCTGCAAAGTTCAATAATAAATACATATTGTGTAAATATATGTGCAATATAAATGAGAACGAACAACAAACAATATAGTAAATTAAAATAAAAATTAAGGCCCTCATTCAGAGCCGTTCGCTATTTGCGTTCGTTCGTTCAAAAACAAGGGGTGGCTATTAAAATGATCCGTTCGCACATTGCAGTCTGTTCACACCTCTAAGTCTGAACGAGCGAGCAAAACATACGCTCGTTTATTTGTTAAAAACGCCCCCTGGCCGCTCGCACCATACGTCATGTCCGCTATTTATTAGATTAATCGAGTACATCGAACAGGATATGAACTGCTCGCTATTCTTGTGGTTGGTTTTTTCAACCGCTATTTTGCGAGCAGTTCTGAGTTAAAAAAAACCAAGTGACGTGGTCAATGACGCTGCTGGATTAATCATGCACACCCATAAAACGCCCGTTTTGACCTTTAAGCACGCCTGCGTTCTGATCTCCACTCCCCGTTTTCAAGAACCTTCCCCTGTTACCACTCACATATGCCTCATTCTGTCACTCAAAATAGCAGGCACTCGCTATATTGCGTACAAACGATTTTCAGCCGCACTGACTGGTTCGCGCATGCGTACTAAAAACCGTACGCATGCGCAGATGTGCGAACATCGCTCGGAACGAGCGTACTGCCGCTAGCGAGTGGCTCTGAATGAGGGCCTAAAAGTCTAAAATAAGTCCAAAAGGTTGTATTTAAATATGGATTAATATTTATGGTATTCTTGCATAGTCCAAGTTGATGGTTTATATGAAAAAAATCTATTTATATTGAGATCCAGAATATTGAGAAGCAAATAGAAAAAATTGATTAAATGAAGATGAAAAAATATATATAATTGAAGAAAAATAAAAGAAATATATATATATCAGCTGATATGATTATGTATTATGCCGGCAAAGAATAAAAATTGATTCATTAAAAATAGGCTCACCCACTTGGTAATAGCAGAGCGGTATCTGTGGAATATCCCCTTGTTAGGTTGATATTAATGGAGGTCTATGTGCAGATCAATGATAGGACACTTGTGGAAGGAGAACCCCTATAGAATTGCCGGGTGAGTGTTCCCAAGTGCAGACAACCGCTGCTGTGTCTGCCGGGAAGCGTACGGTCGCCGCCCATAGACAGCCCTGCAGAAAGAGTGACAGGTAAAGCCGTTTGTGGGTGGTGACGGGGGCTGGCCGCTAGAAACGGGAGAGTGCAGGTGCGAATGCACGCGTGCCTGAGCGTCTTAACGCCGTTTCAGAAGCGGGCATAATTAAGAGGCAGCGTCATAGTACACTTCACTTGGTGATATTTCCCACTGAAGCACTCGCAGTGCTTGCGGTATGGTCAGCCCCAAGCACTGCGTTCGCTTCCGATGGTACTCTATGTACCGATGGTTGCATATACTTCCTGGAGATGATGTGCGCTAGTTGGCGCCTGAAGACAGGCTGGTGGGCGTCTGCATACACAATGCGATCGCACGCTAAGACATAGTGGGCATGCTACTGCCTTGCCGTGCGATCGCTTGTCTTGCCTAAATTTGCATACGCATCTAGCGAGCGGGTCTGAATCGAGCCCTAGGTTCCCTGCTCACCCTACCACCTCCCCAATGGGGCCAGATATTTTTTTATCCTTTTTCGGAACCAGAGCATAAATTTTGTTAACTGAATGTATCACATACAAGGGATTACTTTGTATATGAATATCTACCCCTGCTTGGTACAATACTATCTATACATGCTTTCATGTGTATGAAACTGACTAATATGCACTATTGTTATAGTGGCTGTTAATTGTTACAAAAAAGCTGAGAAAATGAATTAAAATTAATTCTATTAGGGCCAACCTTAAAAAGAGGGATACAATACGCTTGTGTTAAAAACATGTATACATATGATCTTACGTTATGTATTTATATACAAGTATTCCCTCCTCGTTCATCAATCATAATTTGGTATTGTTACATTTATGATTACTTAGAGCAATGCTAGCATTTCTATTTTTCTCTAGGAATACTCAAGTAATGACTCGAAAGGGCTAAATTATAACAGCAGCTCTAATAACTTGGAGACCCCCCTTTACTCCTATTTAAGAGGCTACTGGGAGGAACTCAGAGCCTGATTCAGCAAGCAACGCAAGTGAGAGAACGCACGTTGCGAGACGATGTTTGCGATCTGCGCATGTATATGCATCGCATTGTGCGTGCGGAAACAGGTTGCTGAGTACGGTAAGGACCCGCAGAGACCTTCGATGTTGACTGACAGGAAGTGCCATTTGTGGATGGTGACAGGGGGGTGGTTGGCCGAATGCAGGCATGTCTGTGCGTTGGCACACCGTTACAGGGGCGTGCATAAATGAATCTCAGCGGAGCAGTACGCAGCCAGGCGCCTCTCTGCGTGCAGGAATCTCTCAATTCCTGCGGCAGGGTCAGGTCTACCCTTAGCTTACAGATTCGATGGCACTCGATGTTCCCCGATGTTTACGCTGTCAATCCCGGCATAGGTGGGCGGTTTAATGGTTTGCTAGGTGCCTGCTTCTTGTGCTGCGGTCTCCATGCGTATGCATTCATTAGCATACTCTCACAGCAGCTGGGTGCGTGCATCTGCTAGCGTGTGTTCCTTGCTGAATCAAGCCCTCAGTACATGCTCCTGATGAAGGTGGCAGGTGCACTGAAACGCGTAGAGCTTTATTATAGGACATTTCAAATGAGACATCACCAGCTCCAGAGAACCACTGCTTACACAAGGCCCTTTCCCTATTTGACTTTATCCAGACGGCCTGTGTACTAATGAATGATTTACACTCAATTGGAGGTCACACCTGCAGCATCTATGGTTAGTCTGCACTATTCCAGAGGCCGCCACTTCCATCTGATCACAGGTAGCATACAAGTTTGTGACTTCGGAGTCTATTCGGCACATGGGACACCTTTGTCCATGGTACACCATTGCTACCTGATCCCGATCTGAAAATTGCTACTTGCTTCCATCATTAGATGCCGGGACTATTCAAGCACAGGCCCTGATTCAGAGCCGGACGCTCTGACAGAGCGCTCACTCTGAATCAGGGCCGGGCATTTTTTTATTCAGAACGGCCTCCTGGCCGCTCGCATAGCTGTGGGTGACCACCCACAGCTATAGCGAGCGGCCATGATGATGGTCGCAATGGTCAAGACCATCGCGACCATTGGGCTTGCGACAAGACCCTTGTGGTAGGGTCTTGTTGCCGCAAGCCCCAGAGAGCTTTCGGCTCTAACAGAGCCGAAAGCTCTCCCACTGACATAACTTGTGATGTCAGTGGGGCCGGCCCCAGATGGTAGGTATTCCCATGAGAACGCCTCCATCTGGGCAGCCACGCCCCCAGCCCGCCCACCAAAGGGGGCGTGCTGTCACTCAACATCGACAGCACGCCCCCTTTGGTACGAGACCCGGAGCGACGGAGTGCCCGTCGCTATCCGGGTCTCGCGCATGCATGCGACGGAGCTGGCTCCGTCGTGTGCATGCGCATTGGCCTACCATCGACCCGGTTGCGAGCACACAGTGCTTGCGGCCGGGTCTGAATCAGGCCCACAGTGCCAAGCACTATATGCTATGGACATTACTGGATCATTCTGTCCAGTGGCGTAACTTCATCCCAGGTGCCCGGAGGCAAGATAAATGTTGGTCCCACCCCCCAAATTAAAATTTACCACCCCCCCAGCACCTATGCCAGCCCCAGCTGCCGCCGCCCCCCTATGCAGTTCCTTTTATACAGTGCCCCCAGTAGTGGTCTCCCTATGCAGTGCCCTCAGTAGACGTCCCCCTATGCAGTGCCCGCCTATGCAGTGCCTCCAGTAGTGGTCTCGCTATGCAGTGCCCCTTGTAGTGGTCCCCCTATGCAGTGCCCCCAGTAGTGGTCCCTCTATGCAGTGCCTCCAGTAGTGCCCCTTATACAGTGCCCCCAGTAGTGGTCCCCCTATGCAGTGCCCCATGTACAGTGCCCTCAGTAGTGGTACCCCTATGCAGTGCCCCCCAGTAGTGCCCATTATACAGTGCCCCCAGTATTGGTCCCCCTATACAATGCCCCCAGTAGTAATAATGCTTCCTGTAGTAATGCCGCAGGTAATAATGCCCCTAAAAGTAATGCCCCCAGTAGTAAGGGCCCCTGTAGTTCCCCCAGTTGTAATGCCCTTGTAGTGCCCCCAGTAGTAATGCTCCCTGCAGTGCCCCAGTATAATACCCCTTGAAGTGCCCCCAGTAGTAAGCCCCCCCTCCCCGCACTCACGCACGCACACACACAAGACAACACTTACCTTAAACCCCGCTCCAGTGCCTGCTTCCGTCCATCCCGTCACCCGCTCCTCGGAACTATGGGACTGACGTCATGACGTCACTCCCGTAGTGCACTGCGGGACCCGTAAGCTGGAGCTCAGGAGTGAGCTCCGTCCTCCGGCTGCCGCTGGCAGAAGGGGGAAGTGGAGAGCAGAGAGAAGGAGCGCCGGTCAGCGGCGCTCGTCCATGCAGCTCCTCCTCAGCAGTGCCCAGAATGGCCGGGTGACAATGGAGCCAGGTGCCCCCTTCAGGACTGGCGCCCGGAGGCAAATGACCCCATTGACTCCGGGAGTTCCGCCACTGATTCTGTCCGAGAATAAAGGAGCGAGTGGTTTGTCTGCACAGGTTTTGTCACAATATTTCAACCATATCTGCAGCATATATTGCAACATTGTCATGCAACTCTGGCCCTGATTCAGAGTCGGACACTCTGACAGAGCGCTCGCTCTGAATCAGGGCCGTCCCTCTTAATTTTTAGAGCGGCCTCCTGGCCGCTCGTATAGCTGTGGGTGACCACCCACACCTATAGCGAGCGGCCAGGAAGATGGTCGCGATGGTCAAGACCATCGCGACCATTGGGCTTGCGACGAGACCCTTGTGGTAGGGTCTCGTTGCCGCAAGCCCTGGAGTGCTTTCGGCTCTATCAGAGCCGAGAGCACTCCCACTGACATCACTTGTGATGTCAGTGGGGCCGGCCCCAGATGGTAGGCGTTCCCATGGGAACACCTCCGTCTGAGCAGTCACGCCCACCAAAGGGGGCGTGCTGTCACTCACCATCGACAGCACGCCCCCATTGTAGCGAGACCCTGAGCGACGGCTTGCCCATCGCTATCCGGGTCTTGCGCATACGCATGACGGAGCAGCCTCCGTCGTGCACATGCGCACTGGGCCAACATCGACCCGCTTGTGAGCGCTCAGCGCTCGCGAGCAGGTCTGGATCAGGCCCCTCTGTTACATTATTTTAAAACATCTGAATAGACATTTGCATATTTCCTATATGTTTATAGGGGACTCGGGGCCTGATTCAGCAAGGATCGCAGTTGCTAATACGCACGCAATTGGCTTATTCTTTCACACTGCGCATGCATACGCATCACAGTGCGCGAACCAGCCGCTGCTATCAGGACTACGATCGCAGCGGCTACGCAGACTCATTGCAGAGTGATTGACAGGAAGTGCGGTTTGTGGGTGGTGGCGGGGGGTGATGGTTGGGCGAACGCAGGCACGCTAGTGCGTTTCAACAGCGTTGCAGGGGTGTGCATAAATGATCCACTGTGATACCATACGCAGCCTGAAGTCCCATAGCGTGCGCTGAAATGAGCAGTTCCTGAGTGAGGTCTGACCTGCCTTAACTGTGCGTATGGGTCCGATCTTACTTGATGTTACCGATTACTTCGCTATATTGCTAAAGTGTATGGATGTGAGTAACGGGGAGTGGGCGTCCTTATGTTAGGCTGCGATCCCAATGTGAATGCAATAATTTGCATATCACCGCTGTTATTAGCAACTGCGTTGCGTGCGTACTAGTAGAATAGCGATCCTTGCTGAATCAGGCCCTATGTTTTTCAGGATTTATTTTTATTACTACCTTTTCTGATTGATTTCTGAATGCTTCTGGTGATTTTGTTCTTATTTTAGACCACAATTGTGATGTTTACGATAATTTTTTATGTAGAACAATGTTACTTCAGTGATTTATATGAAATGTTATGTGTATTTGTCTTCTTTAATTAAAGGATGTATGATTTTTAATTTTATTTAGACTTGTTGGTAATGAATCTTTTTGAGTGCACAGTCTGCAAACCTTTTTACTGCAAAATGGATTGCTATTTATTAAGACACTTTGTAAGTAATAAATAGGCCACTATTAGTTTTACAGCAGTTCTGAAGTGAGAGCTAAAGATTGGAACTATGGGCAGACAGGTAGAGATTGGCATTGTATGTAACATTCCATGTCATTTATAACTGAGGGCCTGATTCTGCAAGGATCGTAATTGCAAAGCTGCACGCAGGCATATACTGTAGTGTGTAGTGCACGCAGGCATATACTGTAGTGTGTAGTACATGCAGGCATATACTGTAGTGTGTAGTGCATGCAGGCATATACTGTAGTGTGTAGTGCACGCAGGCATATACTGTAGTGTGTAGTGCACGCAGGCATATACTGTAGTGTGTAGTGCACGCAGGCATAGACTGTAGTGTGTAGTGCACGCAGGCATATACTGTAGTGTGTAGTGCATGCAGGCATATACTGTAGTGTGTAGTGCATGCAGGCATGTACTGTAGTGTGTAGTGCACGCAGGCATGTACTGTAGTGTGTAGTGCACGCAGGTATAGACTGTAGTGTGTAGTGCACGCAGGCATATACTGTAGTGTGTAGTGCACTCAGGTATATACTATAGTGTGTAGTGCACGCAGGTATAGACTGTAGTGTGTAGTGCATGCAGGCATATACTGTAGTGTGTAGTGCATGTAGGCATATACTGTAGTGTGTAGTGCACGCAGGCATATACTGTAGTGTGTAGTGCACGCAGGCATATACTGTAGTGTGTAGTACACGCAGGTATAGACTGTAGTGTGTAGTGCACGCAGGCATATACTGTAGTGTGTAGTGCACGCAGGCATATACTATAGTGTGTAGTGCACGCAGGTATAGACTGTAGTGTGTAGTGCACGCAGGCATAGACTGTAGTGTGTAGTGCACGCAGGCATATACTGTAGTGTGTAGTGCACGCAGGCATATACTGTAGTGTGTAGTGCACGCAGGCATATACTGTAGTGTGTAGTGCATGCAGGCATATACTGTAGTGTGTAGTGCACGCAGGCATATACTGTAGTGTGTAGTGCATGCAGGCATATACTGTAGTGTGTAGTGCACGCAGGCAGCTTTGCAATTGTGATCCTTGCAGATATGGTAATGCAGAACGAAGCATCACGCCTCCTGTACATTACTTATCCAAGCTGCATTGTCCAACGCAGCATCGAATAATCTGCGTACCATCGGCCGGCTGCGGTGACCCATGGGGTCCCGCAGCCGGCCGCCACAGTTTAGAGGAGTCTAGGAAATCTCCGTCAGCTGACGGAGATCGTGGCTTCTTCCCTCCCCCGCAACGGTGGCGACACGCCTCCATTTTGGGAAACGGAGGGCATTGCTGCCCCCTTCCCGCCCACAATTGGCAGCAGACTGTCAATCACTGCCAGTCTGCTGCCAGTGTGAGCGAGTTAGCAGGACCCGTTCTGCACACTCGCAAAATAGGTCCTGCGCCTGCACAGATTCCCAAACATCGGGAATCTGTGTTCAGCAGTGCACCTACAATCCTTGCTGAATCAGGCCCTGAAACCACACCTTACCTGCAAACCAAGCATGGACTTTCATTTTCATTTTATTGGCAATTGCCTGGAAAGAGCATAGTTTAACCCAAGGACTAAGTCAAGCTGGGTTAACACTTAATGATTGTGTACCCAGGGATGCGACCCACGATCCTAGCGCCGATGGGCTGACATATCGGGCAGTTGGCGACCCAGTGCCCGACCGCCTGATATGCCCTCACACCCATAGCACTGTATGGGATCGTCAGCTGCATCACCTGATCTTCCTGCATGTACAAAAGATCAGGCGATTAGGCTGAAGACCGCATGGGAGAGCGCAGTGCACGATGTAGTGCATACACACTACGCATTTTTAACAATTTGTCATTCCGATGTGTTGGAATCAGCTAAATCGTTAAAAATATCGTATAGTGGGCCTGATTCAGAGCCGGACGCTCTTTCAGAATCAGGGCGGCATTATTTTTTTCAGAGCTGGCCTCCTGACTACCCACAGCCTTTGCGAACGGCCAGGTGATGGTCGAGATGGGCTTGCGACGAGACCCTTGTGGTAGGGTCTCGTCCATCGCAAGCCCCAGTGAGCTTCCAGCTCTAGTAGAGCCGGAAGCTCACTGCTGAGGCCGCCCCCAAACGGCAGGCGTTCCTTCGGGAACGCCTCCGTTTGGCCAGCCACCCCCCCTGCCCGCCTCCAAAACGGAGTGAGCTGTCAATCACAATCGACAGCCGCCCCTTTTTGGTGAGGGACCCGTAGCGACGGAGCGACCGTCGCTGGCCGGGTGTTGCGCATGCCCGGCTCCGGTGTGCGCATGCTCAGTGGGGGACCATCGACCCGCTTGCGAGTGCTGTGCGCTCGCGAGCGGGTCAGAATCAGGCCCAGTGTGTATGGGCCATTATACTTGCCGACAATCTGGGTGCTAGGTCGGCACAGCAGGGGGCGTGGTGAGAGGCGTGATGCGAGTTTGGGCATACTTACCGACTCTTCCGCAATGGCCGGGAGGCTCCCAAAAATTGGGTGGCGCTCCCAGCCCCCCGCAAGACAGGGTTAATCTTCCAGACTGGCTGATACCCCCCCCCCCACGCATGCTTGCCGCTAACCCCACTTCCATGGCGAAAGTGGCCGATCTGGAGGGTTCCGATGACGCCATTTGTGTTGGTGCAGTGGGGACAGGAGCCTCCCGGCTGGCCTGGGCAAGTATGGGCCCAGGACCTGATTCAGCTTGGATTGCAATTGCATCTGCGTTCCCGGGATTGGCCTCCCTAATACCCGCATGCACACAGGATAAAATCGCTCGGCTGCGTTGATGTTTGCAATTGCGAATTAAGCTGAATCAGGCCCTTAGTTCAGTATAAGAAAGTAGGAAAGTAAAGTATATTTATACATCTTTGTGGTAAATTTCTCTAAAAGGCTGTAATTTATTTTTCAATTCCATATTTTTGTTTTGTTTAAAGTCTATTCTGGAACATTACCTTGTAAAAGTAACGCTCGGCACTCTCTACAATGACAGATCAGACAATATCTGTCATGGGCTGAAAATCCCCCCATGATTTTCATGTACCAGCCCAGCCTGAAAGGTCCAAAGCTGGTGATGGATGGGGGGACCCCACGCAATTTTTAAAACATTTTATTTTTACTTTTTAATTATTGCCGTCGTGTTTAAAAGTGCAAAATCCGACTGACATCGACATCAGGTTTCAATCGAAGTTGAAACCTGACAGATGATAAATATGTGGATTTTGCAGTCCGAAACGCTGTCGATGTCAGTCAGTTTTAAATCGATTTAAAATCGGTCTTAAACCGGCCTTTAGTAGATTTACTCCTTAGAGAGAGAGATAAAGGGGAGAAAGATACGAACCAATCAGCTCCTAACTGTCACTTTACAGGCTGTGTTTGAAAAATGACAGTTAGTAGTAGCTGAATGGATGGTACTTTATCTATCTCCTTTTTAACTCTCTCCAAGATGGTACTTTATCTCTCTCCAAGGCTTGATACATATATAGTACCCCATAGAGTGGCAAAAATTCCACATCAAACATACAGATCTTCAGATGCTGCTTATAATGAAGTGGCAGGAAGCAGGCAGCAGATGGTATGGAGCATCGCCTCGTCTTGTATATATTTCACTTCCTATTGAGTGTTGATACTGCCAGAGATGTGTTGGATCAATAGCTGTGACTCTATCCAGCTACACGAGAAGAAATAACAAGCACTTGGGAAATAGGTAGAAAGAGAGAAATTGTGACCTGAACAGATAACGTAGAGAACGTAATAACAGATAATAACAGAGAATATAGTCTATCAGGACACGCTTACCTCTCTGCCTGCTATTATCCAGTCTCGTTTTATTATGGTGTTTCTTCCCAATTGTAAAGCACAACGGACTATTCCGGCACTATACAAATAACTCTTATTGTTATCAATGCGCAGGGACCAGGAAATAGTGATGACATCACTGGAGCCCACTTCAAATCACTATGGCCCTCATTCAGAGGCGGTCGCAAGAAGCGAGCGCTCGTTCTGAATGAGGACGGCCGCTTCTATTTTTAAGTGCGGCCTCCTGGTCGCTAGCTAAGCTGTGGGTTACCACCCATAGCTTAGCGACCGACCAGGGTGATGGTCGCGATGGTCAAGACCATCGCGACCATCGGTGCTTGCGACGAGACCCTAAGGTTGGGTCTCTGCAGCCGCAAGCCCCAGGGTACTTCCTGCTATGATCAAGCAGGAAGCTCCCCACTGACATCACTGCTGATGTCAGTGCGGCCGCCCACAAAACGGTAGGCGGTCCTCCATTTGTGAAACCACCCCCCCACCCCGCCTACAAAACGGGGCGAGCTGTCGATCAACATAACAGCCGGCCCTTTTGTAGTGAGCTCCGGAGCGCGAGAGTTTCTCTCGTGCTCCGGGGCTTGCGCACGCGCAGTGCGGCCGCCGCGTGCGCAGGGCCTAGCCATTGACCCGGTTGCGAGCGCTCAGCGCTTGCGACCGGGTCTGAATGAGACCCTATGTTTTATGTTTAAATGTCATTGTGTTGGCATAAATGACAGTTGGGTGAACGCTGACCCCTCCCATCTGTGTCAGTGATGTCACTTCTAGACAACCGGCAACTACAGTTTCCAAACACGTTATTTCCAGTAAATACTCATCATGATGCAAACACAGACAGTCCTGATAATCTCCCAATAATAACATCACAACATTATCCACAACCAAAAGTGTGTAACGAATAAAGAAAGGAGAAAGGCTCACAGAGATGCACATACAGAAAGAAAAAAACACTCTGTTGGCGTGAAAATATGAAGCATACTTCCCGACTTTAATTAACTCCTCTTCGAGAAAAGATGACATGCAGCTGACAGCTTAGGGGGACGGGATGGGCTCTTCACATCATTAGGCGTGGGCAGGAAGAGGAGAAAATATCAGGAATCGCCGATCCGTACACAGGGGCTAAATGGATGCAAATCACATTATTTAAGCTCCGCCCCCTCCATACAGACACCCATTTCTCTGAATTTTCCCATGACGGGGGCGGGGCCAAATGACATAAGGAGCCCAGCCCTACCCCCAAAGTGGTCATTACATCTCCTATCCAGGCTTCTCCTGGAGTGGAAAAAAAAAGTAGACAAATATGCCAAAAGGTAATGCTAAGGATGATCTATATAATGACTCGTGACACGCCCCATGAGGCTTCCTAATCCGGGATCGGTTAGGGGCCCCTGTCCATAACTGGTGCAGGGTGATATTGTCTGGTGACCATAGGTGATCACCAGACAGTATCAACTAGGGGGCTACACCATTTGAAAGAGATGACTTCCCTCTTTTAAATGTGGGTGTCCCGACATGTGCAGGTGTAGTAAAGGGGGTGATAGGGAATGCAGTGCCCTTCTGCTCATATCCGGAAAATTTATGTTTTTTCGAGAGCACAAGGTAATATTGTCTGGTGATCAGAGGTACAATATGTACTAAGGGGCCCCATTATTTGAAAGAGGAGACCCCCCTTTCTACTGTGGATGCCCCTTAATTAGTGGAAATCAGGGTATAACCACCTGTCCCTGGATTCCATGATTTTTCTGTATTGTAGGAGTTACCAGGCAATAACATTTATGGGGGTACCTAGTTTTAAAGAAGGTGCCCAATCTTTCTATGGGACAATTCTACATTCATTCTTATTTCTTTTTAACAAACGTCCCATTGTTACACATGTGCACAATGATGTCACTTCCCAATCCTCCTGGCCAGGCGGCCGCACTCCCCAGCAGTCATCAGGACGGGTGGGGAGAAGGTAATTATTTTATACTTTTTCTGTTCCTCCTGTATATGCAGAGGATGAGCCACAGCCGCCCTCCTCAGTGTTATACTCTCTGGCTTTATTAAGGCGGGTATCCACTACCCGACAGTAAAAAGACTGAGCGATAACGGTATCGTTATCATTCACAACATGCAGGGTGCCCACACTGAACGATATGTCGTCCAGTGCAGGCACAATCAATCATCTGCAAACATGCTGAACCTGATGATATCGTCAGGTTGACCAGCATGTTTGCACAATGATAGATGTCTAAAAGACCAAATTTTCAAACAATTATCGAACGATATTGATATCGTTATCGTTAAATCGCTCATTTTAATCGTCTAGTGGATAGGCACTTACTTCTTATAACATCCCAACTAAACAGTCATCTACTATTGATCTTCTTTAAGCAGTCCTCACTATCTATGCTAATAGTGATATCAATAACAATTGCACAGTACCAATAGTCTGGGGACATCGGCAGCTGTTTTCCCCCTTGTATTTGTGGCAACTGCACCATACCAATTCCTCTACTGTGTATACTAGTGCTAGGTGTAGTTCTAAATATATGTACTGTACTTATATTCTTCATGGAAAATTGAGATGTAAAATACATTAATAGTGCGTTATGGTATTTTCTTTTAGCTGTGCAATTGCGGTGAGTGGTGTACTGCAATTGCTTTTACTACTTGATAGCAATAAGCTGTATGCACTATATGGTGTCACGAGAGTTGTATTACTGGCGTGGTTTCTACAGCGCGGTGGTGGAGGGGATAGTGTTAGTTAATGGTTCCCAGTGGAGCAATTTATCTAAATGCTCCAGTAACTTGTACGCTTCGGCTTGCATATCTTGCTGGCTCTGGCAGAGTTAATAAGATAATTACTACACCTGTAGCTTAACAGTAATAACACGCCCTGTGGAACTGAGCGGACCTCCGCTGGGCATTGCTACAGATGTTCATCATTTCTTAATCAAAGAAATACATGAACGGGGCAGCACATCCTGCTGGTGAGATTGGTCTGGATTATATAATTATTGGTGGAGTCTGTGTTTAATTCTGCATGGCTATTAGCGATCAGGAAGTCACAAGTAATGTTAGCAATAACAATGAACTCTGCGGCATACACAGGCGGACCGTCTGTAACTCTCCAGCTGCTGTGGAACTACAAGTTCCAACATGCCAGCCGGGCCCCTGGCAGGTAGGGCATGCTGAGACCTGTGGTCCCACAGCACCTGGAGAGTTGTACGTCGCATAATCCTGCTCTTGACTCAAGCACTTTAGAAGCTAGGCATACATTTACAGTTTGTGTTGCTGCTGGCCAGGCAGTGGCAAACGCAGGATTTCTAGAGGGGGGTTCCCAAATGCTTGATTTTAGAGCGAGTGTGGCCAGTCCATGAAGAGGGCAGAATTAGTACTTAACCAGCTTTAATATGCGTCTTACAAAGAATATTGTGTATCATAATTCCAGCATATACAGGACCAGTGATCACAGTAACCCATTATATGTGTCATAATTCCAGCATATACAGGACCAGAGATCACAGTAACCCATTATATGTGTCATAATTCCAGCATATACAGGACCAGTGATCACAGTAAACCATTAGGTGCAGCAGTAGGGCCATCCTGCCTGCGCTGAATGTTTTTATATTAGATGTGGGCACCATTCCAGACCATTGGAGCAAGTCTGGGAGCCTGGAGGAGCAGCAGAAGAACCTAGCACTGCCCTGGACATATATGTACATATTGGACTCTATAGCAGTACATCCCTAATAGTGCATGTTTTCCAGATTTCCTAGTTGGTGCACAGGTTATTTATTACTGGCTGATACATGTTAAAGTTCAACAGGTGGTACTAAATATTTCATATGTGATACTGAGAAGAACATGTAGCACTAGTAAAATTCTATTATATTACTATTTCCACTGTGGTCATGTGTGTGCTGGACAGGGGGGTTTCCAGGCAGACGGAAACCCCCCCCTGCGTTTGCCTATGCCAGGGGTGGGCAATTACTTCAGCTGAGGGGGTTGCTTCCCAAATTTAGTTTAGTAAACCGTCAAGGCGTCCCACATACAATATTTTGTCAATGATATTTTTCCAAGGAAGCGGAGATTCACACTCCATGTAAAAGCGGGGGACAGATGTACAAGGGGTACACAAGGGAAAGGAGGTAGAGGGGCACAGGAGCAAAGGAGCTAAAACACAGGGAGTTGTCAGCATTTTGATTTGGCAAAGCAGATAGAAATTAAAATTGTCAGGCTGAATAATAACAAAACTGATCAACAAGCAGAAGCCGCTGCTGCTGGATCTCATAAGGATTTTCTCCAGAACACGGTGGGCCTGATTCAGACCCGCCCGCAAGCACCTGAGCGCTCGCAAGCGGGTCGATGTTTGGCTGTGCGCATGTGCAGCGGCCGCACTGCGCAAGCGCCGTAGCGAGAGAGAAATTCTCTCGCTCCGTGGCTCACTACAAAAGGGGCGGCAGTCGATGTTGATCGACAGCTCGACCCATTTTGTAGGGGTGGCGAGGGGGTGGCTTCACAAACTGAGGCGTTCCCAAGCAAACGCCTGCCGTTTGTAGGCGGCCCCACTGACATCACCAGCTCTCTGGGGCTTGCGGCAGACGAGACCCTACCACAAGGGTCTCGCCGCAAGCCCCGATGGTCGCAAAGGTCTTGACCATCGCGACCATCATCCTGGCCGCTCCTTAAGGCTGTGGGTGGTAACCCACAGCCTAGCGAGCGGCCAGGAGGCCGGATCATTTTTTAGATGCGGCCACCCTCATTCAGAGCGAGCGATCGCATTTTGCGTGTAGCTCTGAATGAGTTCCACTGTGTTCAGAATACATCAACACCAAAAATGCAAGTTTCAATGCTTTGACCACATTCCCCATATGCAGTAAGCTCCAGAAAGCTAAACTTTACGGAGCTTGGACCTAATAAGCATCTATAGAAGGCATTGACTGATAGAAGCCTATGAACTTCTTTCCGCTTAGTTCCCTGAGAGGGATCCAGTCGGAACCCTCCCAGTTTCCACCACGGCTCGCTCTGGCCAATGGCCGTGCAGAAGGACTCCCGGGTAGGGATGCTATACGTCTCAGCTTTCTTAGGATAGTACCAGTTTTTAGGCATCCGTCCCAGCATCCCAACAACTGTATTCGGGGTGCCCAAATGTCCCAGTTAACTGTGGAAGGTTGTAAGAGAAGTTGGTGGGGAGGGCATTGGAGGGCGGAAGAGTCAAAGAGAAGGCTAGTGACATGGGTGGAGATAACCCCCCAGCAGCTGGCCGCATGTTATGATGTCATGATGTCAACAGCAGCTGTCTTTCTTTTTCTTTCTTTTCTAAAGTACCAACCAACCAGCTCCTAACTGTCATTTTTCAGACACAGCTTGTGACATGGCAGTTAGGAGCTGATTGGCTGGTACTTTAACTTCGTTCATTTTATCTCCATCCAAGGCTTAGTAAATAGACCCCAGAGAGACTATAGATAAAGACAGATAGCAGCTCTAGATACACTGCACTGCTGAGACTGCTGGCTGAGTGTGCACAGCAGGCTGTCATAGTGATATACCATCCACCCAAATGTCATGAATCCAGACAGATCCGAGTCGTTATTTCAATATTTAAACTAAGGACCTGATGAAGCAAGTGGACATAATTCTACAATTTATGCAGATCAAGCTATTATTTGCCATTGCGCATGCGTGTAAGTCGCACTGTACACGCATCGCAATCGCTTTGCGATTACGTCCGAACATAAGAATCATTTACAAGGGGAATGTCATGTGGTCAGCGTTTGGAGGAGGTAACATGGGGGGGGTTGGTGGTTAGGGGAATGCAGGCATGTCTGACCGTCTAAACACCTGTGTGGGCGTGCAGAAAGTAGCCATTGCAATTGCTTTTGCAGTGTGAAGCCTCTTTGCGTGCGAGGAGAGCTGCAGTATTTGAGACAGGCAGGTGCGTTTCTAGAGTTAAGGGGACCCGTGTGCAGTCTCCAACACGAGCCCCCTCCTCTCCGCCCGGCAGCCGGCAGTGCACTAAGCTGTGCGCGGCCAGCGCCGGAGTTATAGACTTTGGGCACTAGAGTGTGCCCAGAGTCTATAGTGTATGCACAGGTCACCGGGAAAATGGCCGCGGTGGCCATTTTCCCTGTACTGCACATGCGCAAATGATGGGAAAATGGCCAACGCGCCCATTTTACAGTCGTTTTACAGCGCCGGACACCTGCGCCGACGTGGGACTCCAGAGGGGTAAGTAAGACTATGGGTGTGCGGTGCGGGGCCCCCCTGGACCCAGGGGCCCGTGTTCCTCACACACCCTGCACCCATTATAGATATGCCCCTGGGGACAGGACAGACCTGTAGCAATTGCTGCGTGGCTATCCGATCTGTATTGATGTTACCGATGTTTACGCAGGTACGCAACTTCAGATATACCATAGATGAGAAGGCAGCAGTGGGTGTCCCTATGCGCGGGTAAGCTTTTCAACGATTAATATATTTTCGTAGCTGCATTCCGTGCAAAATCGCAACTGCGATCGCAATGGCGTACTCTTGGGAACCAGGCCCTAAGTTCTGACTTGGGGCCTGATTCAGAGCCGCTCGTAAGCTGCCGCTCGTTCGTTCCGAGCGATGTTTGCCCAACTGCGCATGCGTACGGATCGTAATACGCATGCGTGAACCAGTCAGTGCGGACGAAAATCGTTTGTTCGCTAAATAGGGAATGCCTGCTAATATGAGTGACAGGAGGAGGCGTATGTGGGTGGTAACAGGGGAAGGTGCTTGAAAACGGGGAGTGGAGATCAGAACGCAGGCGTGCTTAAAGGTCAAAACGGGCGTTTTATGGGTGTGCATAATTAATACAGCAGCGTCACTGACCACGTCACTGGGTTACTTTATAGTCAGAACTGCTCGCAAATTTGTGGTAGCAAAAACCAACCACAAGAATAGCGAGCAGTTCATACGCTGGTCGATGTACTCGATTAATCTAATAAATAACGGACATGACGTAGGATGCGAGCGGCCAGGGGGCGTAGTTATCCAAAAAACGACCGCAAGTTTTGTTCGCTCGTTCAGACCTAGAGGCGTGAACAGACCGCAAAGAGCGAACGGTTCATTTGCATAGCCACCCCTTTTTTAGGAACGAACGACCGCAAATAGCGACCGGCTCTGAATCAGGCCCTTGGCTTGATGTAATAAATCTTACCCTGCAATATAAGGGAGAAAAAAATATACAAATATATTTTGCAGTTAAAAGAAAGTGTTTGTATTTCAAGCTGTATTTGGCTTTACGTATTATTAGTCTGCAAATAATTTTTACACTACAAAGTGCTGTGCGAAAGACTCCATATAGTAATATATATAACTACACTATAACCCTGCTATTTAAGGGATAAAAAAAACAAACATCTTTTTTCTTTTTTTGTATTTCAAGTTGGTCTTTTGACTCCAAAGTCTGTCTTTCATCATTTATATAAAATCCTGTTTTGCGTTAAAGCTCATAGGGCCCGATCCAGCATGGATTGCTATAGCGATAGCAATCCATGCAGACGGCCGATTGTTGCACACTGCACATACACCGCAGTGCGCATGCTTGAGGTAGCATTGCGATAACTCACGCAGATACAAAGCCATTGCAGATGGAGGGACAGGATGTCAGGGTATGGGGGTGGTGACGGGGGAGTGGTAGGAGAAACACAGGCGTGCCAGTCCATTTGAACACTGTTGCTTGGGCGTGCATAAATTAGCTACAGCGACGGCCTACGCAGCTTGAGTGCTCACTGCGTGTGACGAGGTTAGCAAATTCTGAGTAAGGTCAGGGCTGCAGTAATTCTGCGTGAGGGGCCGATGTTAGGCGATGTTCCCGATGTATATGCAGGATTGCAAGGTATTACGGACGTGCAAAAGCAGTAGTGGGCGTCTCTATGGTGGCATTGGGCGTCTCTGTAATGGCTTTGTGATTGCAGTCATTGGCATATTTTCATGCGTAATCGCGGCTGCGAACTCAATAGTAATCCGTAATGAATCAGGCCCATAGTTCTAATTTATAATTATTTAAGATTGCCAGCACCAAAGAGAAAATGTGAGTTCACTGATAAATTGCAAAATGACTTTCTCTTATTAAGAAATTTAAAGAGAATGACAATGAAACCATATTATGCTCAATGTGCCGTGCTGTGCAGACCATGGTGGGAAGTCTGAAATTACTGTCCATAATAAATTAAACCAAAGAAATACAAACTTGCAGCTCAGGAACTGGTACGTCATTATCTACATCATAATGTGAGTTTTTAAAATAATTTCTTTGTGTTCACATTCGTTTTTATGAAAATGCATATATATGTGCCTTCATGGCAATATAATTCCCATATTATTAGAGATGAGCGGGTTCGGATCTCAGAGATCCGAACCCACCCGAATTTTTCAGATCCGAGTCGGATCAAAGCCGGCTCGCGTTTTCCCGTCTGACTCGGATCGCAAAGCGAGGCAAAACGTCATCATCTCGCTGTCGGATTCTCGCAGGTTTTGGATTATATAAAAGGCTCCACGCTCGCCGCCATTTTCATTCCGGCTATGGAAAGTGAAGAGGAAGCAAGGGAGGGGTTGTGCTCTTGTTGTCCATAGCGGCTGTGCTGTTGCTGACTTGCTGTGCATAGAGGCTGGCTGCTGTTGTCACTTGTCATAGGGGCTGGCTGTATTTCATAGGGGCTGGCTGCTGTTGTCACTTGTCATAGGGGCTGGCTGCTGTTATCACTTGTCATAGGGGCTGGCTGCTGTTATCACTTGTCATAGGGGCTGGCTGCTGTTGTCACTTGTCATAGGGTCTGGCTGTTGTCCATAGGGGCTGGCTGGCTGTTGTCCAGGGCTGTGCTGTTGTCCATAAGGGCTGTGTTGTTGTTCACTCTGTACTCTATAGGAGCTGTGCTGCAGACAGAAGAGGGGGCTTCAGTGGCTCCTGTGTCACTGCAGTCCATAAAGGGGTGCTACTGTGTTGTCCAGGGGGTGCTCTGTCCATCAGGGGTGCTCTCCCCCCAGTGTAAAAAAATCCCCACCTGCCTGTGGCTGCACCAATTGTCAAGTATCAACTAATCAACTATTCTTACTTCAGCCAGTGGCTGCACCAATTATCAACTATCAATTCCTCCTTCAGTCACTGACTGTATCAATTATCATGTATCAACAATTCTTACTTCAGCCAGTGGCTGCGCCAACTATCAACTATCAATTCTTACTTCAGCCAGTGGCTGCGCCAACTATCAATTCTTACTTCAGCCAGTGGCTGCACCAATTATCAACTAGCAATTCCTCCTTCAGTCACTGACTGTATCAATTATCAACTATCAATTCTTCAATCATCAAGGGGTACACCAACCATCATCTATGCACAGTCCTCAACTCTAGTTATCACTCAGTTTTGATTCCGCCTAGGAATCGTGCCAGCCAGCTAGCTCGATGCAACCTTTTGGCCCTTAACTTGATGAAAAAAAATCAATATTGTGAGCTGTGAGGTGGTCAAAATTGACTGGAAACGAGTGGAAATAAATGTTATTGAGGTTAATAATGCTGTAGGACCAAAAACAGGCCCATTTTATGTGATTTTAGCTGTTTTTATGATTTAAAAAAAAAAAAATCCAGATCCAAAAACAAAAACAAAAAACCCCCAAAACACGGAAGGGCGGTTTTGTCAAAACCAATCCAGATCCAAAAGCAGAGGAGATACAGATCCAAAACCAAAGCCAAAACACGGGGGTCGGCGCACATCTCTACATATTATGGAGTTTATGTAATAGGGTGTACATACATACAGCGTTACTAAACGCCACTATGCTTGCGATGATGAGTGGCGAGATTTATCTCATACAATGATGCATCCAGCCCTGTGTCAGAAACCTGGGGTAAAATGAGAACTAAAAACATTAAAAATTAAGAAGTGATTGCTAAGTGCCGGGAGTGTTGGAATGTGGGCTCCACCTACTGTTTTGGCAGTCAGCTAGAATAATCACACATACAAATACCTGTGCTGCTGTGGTAACAGTTTGAATCAGATTCCTACAGAGCTTGCAGGAAGCCAGTGAGTCACACTGAAGCCAGGAGATGAGGGCCAATAGAGAAAGCTGGGGGCGGGGCCACACATTGCACAGTAAAAGTGCTCGGCCCATTCTCTCTTAGTTGAGTCCCGAACAGCCCTATTGACCGCCGGCTCTCTCCTACCTGCATAATGCTGGAGGGAGGCTTCTTCCAACATGGACAACCAAAGGTTGCTCGATTCGCTTGTTGTTTCTGGACAGTTGTAATGGTTAAGTACACCCAAACATTGGGCCAGAGAACAACCTTGATAAAGGAGGTCATGAGTGTTACCACTTCAATACCAGTTACTTGGAGCTTTTTATTTATAGTACACGGCCTAGAACAATTTTGGGACAAGATGAGTGTCCACATAATTTCTTTATAAGGTGCCTGCCATTGATGCACCAGGCAATCATCATACAGATACAACGTACAGTACATGAATACAGGCAACAGAAGCATGAATGCAATTTAGCATAATAGCAAACACATGAATACAAATGCGCACAATAGGAATGTGAGGTATGAACAGTGTTGGACTGGGGCATGGCGGGCCCACCTGGGGAATGCAGTGATAGGGGCCCATGCTTAAGGGGTGTGGCCAGCCACCAGAAGCGGTGTGGTCAGCCACCACAGACGCTTGGATAACCAATAGGGAAATCTCGGTGTAGTTTTTATAGAAAGGATCCAAGCACCCATGTTGATCAGTGGTACTACTCCACCAGGTAACTGACTATCTAATATAGTAACAATGTATAATTTTTGGTCTGGAACCTGACACCTAGAGGAGGGGCTGGGCCCTCAGGCAGTGGGGCCCACCGGGGATTTCCCCTGTACCCCTGTGGACCAGTCCAACCCTGTGTATGAAGAGAGAACGAGTGATAGATACTGGTACGTGTGAGTAAACGGACAGCATAGCACTCACACCCAAATCTGCTGAAGACATGACAGGTGACAAAAGCTAGAGGGGACCCTGCCCACGATGTCTTACCGTCTAGTGTAGGGCTGGGCAATAAGCGCCCCCCCCCCCAGATGTTGTAAAACTACACATACCAGCATGCCCTGCCACAGTTTTGCTATTTGGCCATGCTAAAAATGCTGCAGTGCATGCTGGGATTTGTAGTTCAAAAACAGCTGGAGGGCCAGCTTATTGCCCACCCCTGAGTGAGAGGGTAATGTGAGGTACTCTAAAAATGCAAAGTCCCCTCTGCAAATATAAATGGAAGTCTACAGGTTTTCTTCCATCATTATTTCATTACAGTCAAAATACTCAAATGAAATAGGAAACATTCCCCAGTAATGTATTATATCACCATTATAACTTCCAGTCTAATAATAGAAATACATCTTAGTATATGCATACCACAGTGGGGTAGCCAGATTTTGACATGAGGGGGAATGAAGATGGAGAAATAGGTGCCCTGGGTTCACCCAGACCATGGGCCTGATTCATAGTTGTACACAAAGCCGATATTTTGCGTACAACTACAATGGTGGTAGGACCCAGTGCGCATGTACAGAATGGGTCCTGCGTCGTCGCACACTGTGCCCCTAAGACGCAGTCAATCACGCTGCGGCCGTTTGGGGTCGAGGCCAGAGTCTAAGTCGCGATCAGTCTGAGTCCAATGGTCGCGATGTTGAACCGTTGCTGTGCCATCGCAGGCGGCACTCGGATCTGCGATGTCGACAGGAGGTTCAGATGCATCCTGCGGCATTACCATATTTTTGTCTTTGGACTCAGCAGCGATGCGATTAGCATTCAACTCTGAATCACCTCCCGATGATGTAATAAAGGTGCATCCTCAGTATAATGCACAGATGGGAGCCATTCAACTGCCATGGCTGGGCTTGCCTTTAAAATGATTTGCACTTTAAAAATCTGGGAAGTGTTGCAGGAGTTCCCGCAGCGGCTGCAAATCGCACCCTATTACGTAAGCCCCAGCAGCTCTTACACACCTTTATAACGCTGCAGCTGTTCTATGGCCCTCATTCAGAGCCACTCGCTAGCGGCAGTACGCTCGTTACGAGCGATGTTCGCACATCTGCGCATGTGTACGGTTTTTAGTACGCATGCGCGAACCAGTCAGTGCGCCCGAAAATCGTTGGTACGCAATATAGCGAGGGCCTGCTATTTTGAGTGACAGAATGAGGCGTATGTGGGTGGTAACAGGGGAAGGTGCTTGAAAACGGGGAGTGGAGATCCGAACGCAGGCGTGCTTAAAGGTCAAAACGGGCGTTTTAAGGGAGTGCATAATTAATACAGCAGCGTCATTGACCACGTCACTTGGTTTTTTTTAACTCAGAACTGCTCGCAAAATAGCGGTTGAAAACACCAACCACAAGAATAGCGAGCAGTTCATACGCTGTACGATGTACTCGATTAATCTAATAAATAGCGGACATGACGTATGGTGCGTGCGGCCAGGGGGCGTTTTTATCAAATAAACGAGCGTATGTTTTGCTCGCTCGTTCAGACTTAGAGGTGGGAACAGACTGCAATTTGCGAACGGATCATTTGAATAGCCACCCCTTGTTTTTGAACGAACGACCACAAATAGCGAACGGCTCTGAATCAGGCCCTATATCGCTATCACTCCACTGGTGCTCTGCAAGGAAAGAAAATTAGTTTGGGACCAACTCCTTTGAATGGAGACAAACTCATGAGCTTTTTTTTCATCATACATTGACTATTACAACCTCATTGGGTGACTATAAAAAACTTTTACACACCTCCTACAACTATATCTACTTCTCTATCCTTCTGCTTTTATTATCTGGTGACACATCACCAAATCCAGGCCCCACACACATACAGCTGATTTACTATGGAATAAATATCCTGCAAACCTCACGTGTCCCCTATCACCCTCCAAATCAATAAATGTGCCTTATGGAATCCACACTCTATCACTACTTATCATTATTTTACATCTGAACATCTCTTTACAACAACTACTTTCACCAATTTCTGCATTTACCTGAGACTGCTGGTTCACACCTTAACCAAACTCTTTAAATAGCTCTTGATGAAGTGGCTTCAGCTACCCATCAAACTTCACGTAAACTAAAATGACAGCCATGGCTTTCCACAGACGCCTACAAATACTGTCACGTAAAGTAGAATGTCAGTGGCGTAAATCTTAATCCAAATTACTTCCTGACATACTGTAAAATAGGAATCCACCCATCTGTCTTCCTAACCCTCTGTCCACCCCATCTGTCACCCCTGTCTGTCTGCCCCTTTCCTTTAAAATGTAAGCTCTCACGAGCAGGGCCCTCTTCACTCATGTGCTTTTTCTTCCTTTACTTATATTGTTATCTGCTCTATACTCCTTACAACAGCACCTAAGTCTCGACTCTTGCCATCTTGCTACTGTTGCAGCAAAGTGTATATGCCATGCAGTGGTGTAACTAGGGCTGGGCGAGCGGGGCACATGCCTGGGCGCCATGGGACCGGCGGTGCGCGTACGGGGGGGTGGCGCGCCGCCGGCCACGGTACCGGCCCATCCTAGTTAGCCAGTGTAGTGCCGACCGCAGTGAGGGCCTGTTTCAGACCCACTCGCAAGCGCTGAGCGCTCACAAGCGGGTCGATGTTGGCCCAGTGCGCATGCGCACGACGGAGGCAGCTCCGTCGTGTGCATGCACGAGACCCGGATAGCGACGGGCAAGCCGTCGCTCCGGGTCTCGCTACAAAGGGGGCGTGCTGTCGATGTTGAGTGACAGCACGCCCCCTTTGGTGGGCGTGCCAGGGGCGTGGCTGCCCAGACGGAGGCGTTCCCATGGGAACGCCTACTGTCTGGGGCCGGCCCCACTGACATCACACAAGGGTCACCACAACGGTCTCGTTGCAAGCCCGATGGTCGCTCTGTCAGAGCGTCCGGCTCTGAATCAGGGCCTGAGTGCGGTCAGCACTACACATTTACACAAGACCTGGGAAGCTGGGAAGCCTAGCTGAGCCCCTTCCCTCCCCCTGAGCGCTTGCCCAATAGTGCCAGGAGGAGGGTGGCAGACGGGCTCATGCTGTGCATAACACACACATCGTCGCCAGCGCTGGCAGCGATGTGTGTGTTAATCAGCAGCCAATGAGAGACAGACTCTCATTGGCTGCTGCACACACATCTCCGCCAGCACTGGCGGCGATGTGTGTGTTAAACAGCAGCCAATGAGAGTCAGATAGACTCTCATTGACTGCTGCAGCACCCACTGCAAGAGCCGGCTCCCTTCTGGCTCCTGCAGTGGGTAATGGGAGAGACGTCATGACGTCTCTCCCATAATGCAGAGCGTGCCAGACCGGCGGCGGGAGACGGAGCGTGGATTCAGGTATGTTTTTTTTTTCAATTTATTGTGTCATTTTCAGTGTGTATTTGTCGGGGGGGGGGGACACTTATACCTGGGCACTGCATCGGGGGGGGGACTACTAGTAGGGGACTACTACTGGGGGCACTGCTTCGGGGGGATACTACAGGGGGGGGATACTACTGGGGCACTGCATTAGGGGGGGGCACTACTATGGGGGCACTGCATCGTGGAAGACCACTACTGGGAACTACTACTGGGGGCACTGCATCAAAGGCGACTCCTACTGGGGTCACTATATAAAGGGCACTACTACTGGGGGCACTGCATTGGGGGGGACCACTTCTGGGGACTATTACTGGGGGGGACTACTACTGGGGGCACTACATCAAAGGCGACTCCTACTGAGGTCACTATATAAAGGGCACTACTACTGGGGGCACTGCATTGGGGGGGACCACTTCTGGGGACTATTACTGGGAGGGACTACTACTGGGGGCACTGAAAAAGGAGAACCACTCCAGGGGGCACTGCATAGGGGGGATAACAACTGGGGGCCTGCATAAGGGGGGATCACTTCTGGGGGCACTGTATAAAGGGCACTGCATATGGGGGATCACTACTGGGGGCACTCTATAAGGGGAACTAATGGTGGGCTGCATAAGGGGGACTACTACAGGGGGAACTGTGTAAGGGGCACTGCATATGGGGGATCATTACTGGGGGTACTGTATAAGGGGAACTAGTGGGGAGCTGCATAAGGGGGACCACTACAGGGGGCACTGTGTAAGGGGCACTGCATATGGGGGACCATTACTAGGGGCCTGTATAAGGGGAACTAATCGGGGGCTGCATAAGGGGGACTACTACTGGGGGTACTGTATAAGGGGCACTACTGGGGGCCTGCATAAGAGGGACCACTACTGGAGGCATTGTATACTGGGGGTACTATATAAGGGGTACTACTGGGGGCCTTCATAAGGGGGACCACTACTAAGGGCACTGCATAAGGGGGACTGTATAAGGGACACTGCATTAGGGTGCATATGGAAAGAAATGTTCCCAGTGACAAAAAAGGGGTGTGTGTCATGTTGACACGCCCCTTGTGACCACGCCCATTTTTCGCTGCATGCACACATAGGGTGGGAGGGCTCCATTTTAAAATTTGCCATGGGCTCCAAATACCCTAGTTATGTCACTGATGCCATGTACTTGTCTTGCAATGTCTTGTACTGTATGTCACTCTTTTCTTGTTCTGTTCAACTGTTTCTGTGGTTTGTTTATGTACTATGTAAGGCGCTGCGGAACCCTTGTGGCGCCATATAAATAAAGGATAATAATAATGATGGAGAGAATCAGATTGCACTTGTCATTAAACATGGCCTGGCTGAAGCCATCTGTCAGTGGCATGCCCAGACCAAGACAAATGCAGTACCCCCCTCACCGAGAATATGCAACAAAGACAGAAACATCATGCTATAAGATAAAAAAAGGATCACTTCACAGCACTGGGGCCAGGCCGATGCTGTATATGTACCATTGTTAAGACTTTTTCCCCAGGGAACTCTGCTGGAGGGGAGTTTCAAGTGATTGTCAAGAATGAGGTATCCTTGTGGTCAGTAATGTATGCAGGAGCCTTGATGCCTCTTGCTGTGTTAACATAATACCACTATCGCAGCTGCTAATATGTTAGCAGCTGTAATAGCGTCTAAGAATGAATCACCCCCTCTGTGTATAATGTGTGATACTATGAGGGCACTGTATACTGAGTTGTACTATGGTGGCATTGTGTTGCATAATGTGAACTGGCTGCACTATGGTTTAATGTGATCTGTGGGCAGTACAGTGTGGCAAAATATAAAACGGGACAGTACAATGTGGCTTAATGTGAACTGGAGGCACCACAATGTGGCATAATGTGATCTGGGGGCACCACAATGTGGCATAATGTGAACTGGGGCATTACAATGTGGTATAATGTGATCTGGGGGCACCAAATGTGGCATAATGTGATCTAGGGGCACCACACTGTGGCATAATGTGATCTGGGGGCACCACAATGTAGCATAATGTGATCTAGGGGCAGTACAATGTGGCATAATGTGATCTGGGGCACTACAATGTGGCATAATGTGATCTGGGGGCATCACAATGTGACATAATGTGATCTGGGGGCACCACAATGTGGCATAATGTGAACTGGGGACATTACAATGTGGCATAATGTGAACTGGGGACACTACAATGTGGAATAATATGAACTAGGGCAGTACTACAGGGCATAAACGTAACAACTATCTCTAGAAACATTGGGGACCCTTTAAAAAAGTTGCTGTGACTGTGAGACCAGCAAAGTTCTAATTACACTGTGGTCAATCACAGTCCAGGGATTATCACCTCACTTCTGCCATTAGCTTGCTGGCAACTGACAATATGATGTCAGAATGGGAAAAGAGACCCCCCATACTATGACAGACAACGAGGGGATGTAGGTGTCCTACAGAGAACATTAATAATTTCAAATGTTCAGTCTCTGCAACAAGACCTCTGCAACTAGTACCAATTACTCCATACTAGCCAACTCTCCCTTATTGTCTGTGGGTCTCCCTGAAATAGTAGCAATCTCACTGTCTCCCTGAAGCATCTAGTAATCTCCCTGATTGCACCTGACCCCCCATTATGTTATATAAACCACTTGCCTGGCATGGTCGTAATTTTCTGACCACACCAGGCAGTTCTTTATCTGTACTGGACGTAAAATTTCGTCCAGTCAGACAAACATAAGGGCGGCTGCAGGAAGAGAATATTACATGCATTGTGAAGCAGGGGGCGGTGCCAAAATTACGTGAATTGCGTCACCGCCCCCCCCCTCGCTGCGGGGATTTCAAAGGTAATTGTGGGGGGGATAGGAGGGGTGGGTGGCAGCCAGGAGGATTGCCTGCCTTCCCAGGAGGTCGGGAGGCTCCTGAACAAATCGGGAGGGTAGGCAAGTATGATTCTGATATAAAAAGAAAAAAACCTATGTATATGCAGTCAGTTTGTTGACATTCAAAATGTAGACACACTATTTTAGAGTTAGGTTTACGTTTAGGCATGTATTAGGGTTAGATTAGAATTAGGCTGTGGTTAAGGTTAAGATTAGGTTTATAGTAACAGTGAACAGGAAATCCCATTTTCGACATGCATTTGATATGTCAACATCCTGTACATGTTGTTAAGGTTCCAGAGAGGAAGTGTGTAAGAGGGGTGTGGTGCGGTGTCTGCTGCCATGCAGGTGTAACCTTGTGGCTTACCTGGCGTCGCACCCTCTCACCTTCAGGCCGTATGTTGATCAGACGCTCCTGGAAGTCCAAGCTGGACACGGACACGACTACCTAGGAGGAAGGAGATGACATGAGAACCATCCTTCCTCAACGCCGACCGATACACCCTACCGGACCGAGGACTACACAAATAGAATCGGGTTTTAAGCATACTTACCGACATATCACTCCCTCCTTCCAGGAGGGAGCTGTCAGGCTTTCTCAGTTGGGGGGCGGGTTACAGCAAAAAGGGGGTGTGGCCAGATGATGACATGTATTTGGGGGCAGAGCATGGGGTGTGACACCATGATTGCGTCATCGTGGCCCCACCCCCTCTTCACAATGCTGTTATTAAGGGCATTGTGAAGCAGAGGGCGGGGCCATGATGACGCAATTCAGCGCAAATCTCGTCACCGGCCCCTCCACTGCCGGGATTTATATTGTAAGTGCGGGGGGCGGGGGGGGGCGCTGGGGCCCAGAAGCCTTGCCTGCCATTCCGGGGGGGCGGGAGCGGCACCCGATTTTCGGAAGCTCCCAGACGAATCGGGAGGGTAGGCAAGTATGGTTTTAAGTGAAGATCATCACTGGCACTTTTGGCTTCAGATCTCTATGGGTACTCGCACACCAGGTAAGTACTCGACCTTGCATCGGAGTGCAAGGTCCACTGTCCGCCCAGAAGGAAGATAGACAGAAAGAGACAAACAGACAGTGAGAGACAGTACGCACAGATACTGCTCACCATGTCCACTCTTGTTCTTCATCTGCTCACTCGCCTACAGGTCGCTGTAAGGAGATAATCAAACCAGTCGGGCAGGGCCTAAACCTGTGTCACGCTACCACACAAACTATGACATCGACCTACAGTGTGTGTAGTGTGGCATGAATAACAATAAACTATTAAACTTTTGCCCTGCACGGAACAATAATCACAGACGGTAATCACACAAGAGTAAATCTTGGTGGTGTCCCTTTAAATGTTTGCTACCTGCCTAACTAGAGCGAGCCAGCTCCTTTTCTAGATTACTGTGGAAACACTGCCTTTTGGTGGGAGCCTGACAGCTCTCCACGGGGTAATTGGAGTGTGAGTGCCGCACAGCAACTCATACCTCTCTTGCACATTTACACAGGGGCTACCTACATATTAATCCAGTGATCTGGGCCTATTGCCCAGACCCACACAACAAACTCAGTGCCCTGGGCCTAGTGCCCAGGGTCTTACAGGTGGCTCAGGCTTTATGCCTGCCTACTGCAGGAAACAGGAGGGACTTGGGCCTGCTGCCCAGAATCCCCTTTCATAATGTGGCCTCAGGTCTATGGCCTGCCTAATGGAAGGGGCTCAGCTAGTGGCCTGGGCCTGATGCCCAGGACCACTTTATACAGGGCTCATGCCTATGGGCCTGCCTAATGGTGGGCTCAGGTAGTGGCCTGGGCCTTGTGCCCGCCTATATGCTCATAGGCCTATTACCTATTGCCTAGTGCCCGACGACCCTGGTGGTCTAGGGAGAGGTTAATAGTAGGCCTCACAGAGGGCCTACCTGCTATGGTGGAAGAGGCTGCGGGGGGGAGCTTCGTTAGCGCTTTTACTTTCCACCCCTGAGGTCCTCTCCGGTCCTCGGCCGCATTCTTCTGTCGCTGGCCAGCGACGCGCCTCTTCTTCTCTGCGTCCAGCCGGCACCTCCTATTTTCTCTCTTGATAGCGGCATCTTCTGAGGCTGCTGGATCTCTAGCCACGGCTTCTTTCTTCTTTTCTACGGGAGGTCTTCTCTCCTTCCCCTCCGCCGTTGGACTGGACTTTTCCGGCTCAGTGGCGTCTAATACAAGATGCCGTGAGTGGGCGGGGCTATGACGCGGCGAGCCGTGACTGTCTCGTCACGTCTGCCTCCTATTGGCTCCTGGACTGCAAGACGTGTTCGGCTCGCGGCCAGAGCCAAACACCCGCTGCCGCTTCAAGGCTACCGGGCGGCGGGCTACAGTAAGCCTGCACCCGGAGCCTAGTACTGCCTGCCGCGCCCGATGCTTGACCGTTGCTAGGAACAGATACTCTGTCCCAGCGCCGACTTCCTGCCACCTACTGCATGCTCACCCGGCGCTGGGAGCAGAAACAGCATCCCAGCGCCGGACGCTGATGTGTCCCACAGGGGATACATCTCTACTTGCTGTGCCGGTGCTGGGATCAGACACTTGATCCCAGCACGGCTTTCCACAGGTGTGTACTACTTACCCGGGCCGGTTGGAGGGGCCTGGGTCAGCTACCGCCCCCACCTAATAAATTATACTCTCTGCCTACTACCTCTGCGTCCGCGTATGTATAGCAGTGCAGAGGCACATTCAGCAGTGAGAGAGAGGAGACTGCTGCCGCTGAACAGAAGAAGTCTCCTCTCTTTCACTGCCTGATGTGCCACTGCAGCTTCGCTGCCATACAGACGTGGCCGCAGCAGTAGTGGGCAGAGAGAAGAGATTATCATTATTATTATTTATTTATATAGCGCCACAAGTGTTCCGCAGCGCCTTGCAAAGTACATAAACGAATAGGTGACCAGTGACTTACAGTACAATACAATGCAGGACAAGGACATGGATAATATACATTACTACATTAGCGACCATAACACCCACATAAGCAGCAAAGCATAAGTAACCAAGTGTTAGGTGCCCTAGTGGGGAGTAAGAAGTAGATGAAAGTGAAGTAAGGAAAAGCACATGAGGTAAGAGGGCCCTACTCGTAAGAGCTTACATTCTAAAATGGAGGGGCAGACAAACGGGTGCGGCACAGATGGGGTAGACGGGGAGGAAGGAGCAAGTAGCAGCAAGTTCGGATGATAGCTGGAAGGCTTAATGAAGTAGTGGGTCTTGAGATGTTATATATAGGCCCCTGGACTACCCCTCCCCACTGGAGCCGCTCCTATGGGGTGTGGTACCAGTGTCCATCGGAGCTCTCAACAGCCCTGCATATTGGCATAATTCAGAAGAATGTTGACAAGATATACCACCCTCTCTCTGTGTCATACTTTCTGACCTTTAGGATGCTCCCGGAGGTTGGCACTGCGAGGGGGTTGGGCGTATCGTGACAGAGCTAGGCTGAGCTGGGGGCGTGGCAACATGATTGTGGCCCAATCCCCTGCTAGACATTGGGCGGAATTCAATTGTATTCGCGACCCGCATCTCCCGTCTACAGTGACAGGAGATCGCGGGCCGCTATGCAATTGTCCAAGATTTTCGTGCTGATTGCGCTCATAGAGGTCAGGTTTAGCCGAGTAAAGCAGCTAAACCCGACCAAAGTGCTGGGCGCGATCGCGAAAAGTGATGTTTGGGCGCCCAAACATGTCACTTTTCGCACATTTCAGCTCTCATCCCCCAGGGGCTGCGAGCTGAAATGTAGCGCTGGCAGCTCATCGTGCCCGACAGGAGCAAGAATTGAATAGCTCTGTCGGGCGTGATAGGGGCTAGAAATAATTGAATTCTGCTCATTGTGTTGGGGGGTGGGGCATGATGACACGATTCAACACGAATCGCTTCTTCGCCTGTCTGTACCGCTCACTTCACTCGGGAGGTCAGCGGCAGCAGCTGGGTGGAGGCCGGCTCTGGGAGACTTGCCCACTCTTCCGGGCAGCTGGGAATGCCGTTCTGGGAGAGTAGGCACATATGCCCTGTATATGGGCATGAGGTAGGTAATACAGATTGTAAACTCCTCTGGGGCAGGAACTAATGTGAATGACTGCTCTTGCTGCATAGTATATGTGTACACCATATAAATCTGTTTACAAATAGTTTGGGAATAAAGCACTTTGAGCAGAGTAGAAGGGGCCATATTGGACGGTCTTTATTATAATTATATTGAAAAAGTCCTCAGCACCACTTTGCCCATCCCTGACACAACCTTGCAGCCTGCGAACTACAAGTTCCGGCATGCCGAGCGCCCCCAGCTCAGCTTGTAGCGCAGTCACCTCTAGCTGTTATCCAGGCGCGCAGCATTCTGGGGATGGTAGTTCTACCGCCTCGATACTGCGGCGTTTCTGCCGCCTGGACTCCAAGTCCCGCCGTGCCCGGGGTGAGGCGGCAGCAGCACGTTGACGTAAGATTGCGTCGTGACGTCCGTGCGTAAGACGGGAATAGCTTTCCTCCTTGTAGTCCGCCATATTGAAGTCTAGCTTGGCTGCTCGGAGTCTCTGCCGCCCCGCTCGAAGCTCGTATCTCAGTGCGGACACTACCCGCGCTCCGGCCCCCGGTGCAGCTCGGCGTGTGGCTCTCGGCGGAACAGGCGCTGCTGTAGCTCAGAGATGAGCCCGGCCGACGCGAAGAGAGGGGCGAAGCGGAGGAAGAACAAGCGGGGCGGAGGCAGCAGTAGCGCGTCCGGGGAGGTGAAGGCGGCGGCACTGCGGGGACAGCACGATGCAGTGAGCGGAGGAAACAATGCAGGAGCCGGGAGCGGAGGAGGTCTCCTGTCCAGTACCCCTAGCAGCTGCACTCCCACCCCGCCGGGGGCCGAGGTAAGCTGCCACCCCGCCGAGCAGGGCCACTGGCCTGGGTACCTGCAGGGAAATGGGACTCTGTGCTTGCACAGGAAGGTCTTGGAGGGGCTCTCCTGGGTGCTGGGTCTCGGGGTGCTATCCTAGGTCTGGGGGTCTATTGGGTGCTAGGTTTAGGGGGATGCTCTCCTGGGTTCTAGGTTTTGGGGGGGCCTTCATTGGTACTGGGTGTAAGTTAGTGTCCTCCTGGGTGCTGGGTCTAAGGTAGTGCCCTCCTGGGTGCTGGGTCTAAGGTAGTGCCCTCCTGGGTGCTGGGTCTAAGGTAGTGCCCTCCTGGGTGCTGTGTCGAGGAGGGTGCCCTCCTGGGTGCTGCGTCGAGGAGGGTGCCCTCCTGGGTGCTGGCGGCGAGGAGGAGGGTGCCCTCCTGGGTGCTGGCGGCGAGGAGGGGGGTGCCCTCCTGGGTGCTGGCGGCGAGGAGGGGGGTGCCCTCCTGGGTGCTGGCGGCGAGGAGGGGGGTGCCCTCCTGGGTGCTGGCGGCGAGGAGGGGGGTGCCCTCCTGGGTGCTGGCGGCGAGGGGGGGTGCCCTCCTGGGTGCTGGCGGCGAGGGGGGGGTGCCCTCCTGGGTGCTGGCGGCGAGGGGGGGGTGCCCTCCTGGGTGCTGGCGGCGAGGGGGGGGTGCCCTCCTGGGTGCTGGCGGCGAGGGGGGGGTGCCCTCCTGGGTGCTGGCGGCGAGGGGGGGGGGTGCCCTCCTGGGTGCTGGCGGCGAGGGGGGGGGGGTGCCCTCCTGGGTGCTGGCGGCGAGGGGGGGGGTGCCCTCCTGGGTGCTGGCGGCGAGGGGGGGGGGGGTGCCCTCCTGGGTGCTGCTGGGGTGACACAGCCCCTATCCTGTTATGCTATTAATGGGCCAAGCAGTACCCAGTGATCCTGTGTTAGGTGGGCCCTTAATGTATGCATTATGGTGTACAGTGCATTTCATGGCCTCCTCAAATATAGTACAAACATCCTGAATAATATATATTATATACACCCACAGAGTTACCACTTTCTCTTGGTGTTTGTATAACTACCAACTCCCAGCTTGTCCTGCCTGCCAGAACTTTAGATACACAACATCCGGAGAGAACTGCAGGTATCCTGGCCCTGTATGATGATTTCCAGGAATGCCTCCTGTCTGTGCTGTCCTGTATATATTGTGTACTCTATACGCATATCTATATAAATGGATTAACACACTTAATTTTCAGTATTTCAAAAGTAAGTAGGTTAGTGCTGTGCTCACACTTTATTTCAGGTCTTAGGGTGCATACACACGTAAAGATTTTCTGTGTAACTATCCAACTAGTTGATTGGTTGGAATGAAAATCTGGTAAGGTATGAAAGCAAATGACAATCAGCAATTTGCTCCCAAACGCTGGAATATGGACAAAAACTGTTGTTTGAACCAATTGTTTAGATCAAATATTTAACAAACTTCATCTGTTTTCTGGCATATAGGAGCAAATTGCTGATCATCAGTTACTCCCATATGTTACCAGATTTTCATTCCAACCAATCATCTAGTTGGATGGTTGGACAGAAAATCTTTACGTGTGTACCCAGCCTAAAGCTGGATATACACGTCCAGATAAAATGCCTGTCAGACCGACAGACATTTTATCTGGCAGCCTGCCAGCCGCAGATGTCGCCGGCATACACTCTGAGATATCTCAGTGTATAAGCCCCCACATCTGCGCTCCGCCCCTGGTGGAGGAGACAGTTCCCTGTTCCTTCCATGGGAAGGAACACAGGAAATGTCTGTCTGTCGGCCGCGGCTGGGCATACACTGCCCGATACGGCCGGGATTTTAACTCATAAATATCGCATCGGACGGGCATGCTGGACAATCCGGCATGTCAGACCTAGCGATATTTAACCCTCTGTCGCCCGCACACACGTTACAATTATCGAGGCGATCCGCAGATATCGGGCGGATCGCCCCGGTAATTGTAGCGTGTATGGCCAGCATTAGTCCTCTTTAAGTTGCTAAGTGCATTTGGGCCCATGTATTGCAAGTATTCCTAATGTATGAAACACACTTAATTTTTTGTATTCCATCCCTAAATCAGTGTCTCATCCCCAGGTTACTTTGTGGCCATGACGGTAATAGATTTGGGGTACATGTATAGTGTAATTTATATTTACATTAATTCAGTTGTTTTTCCTTGGTTACTGTGTATTCCACCGAACTGCTTTGATAGTGTTATCTATTTATTTTTTTAAATTCTATGTTTTTGAGTTGTTTAACTTTAGGTTATTTGGTTTTGTGTTTATCCAAATGGCTTTAACATGCTTGTCATTATAGCCACTTCATGTGTTTGAAGCACGCTATGACTCTACACAAGTAATACATAATAATCTCTTCAAATCACTTTCAGCTTTGTGTCTCGGGGCCTTGTCTCCAAGCAACTCCTAGTACTTCCCTTGGCTGCAACCGGCCCCGAATGAAGTCTGTTCAGTGACAGGTGGCTTATATTTTCCCCCTGCACCTCTTTGTTTTGCAATAATGGGATTTACTAATTGATGCAAAACTGCTGTACAGAAGTCGATTGCTGGTTTCTTTTATATACACACACACACACGCGCGCGCGCCCACACGTCGATGGCATGGGTATACGTCTTTCCCTATTGCAGGTGTTCAGGTGCTGATACTGGTCTGCAATTGCTTACTATGTCACCTTTGTGTTATGCTCTCACATGCAGTCTGGCAGGTTATGTAATGTCCATGCAAATAAAGGCGCTGTTTATGTGTAATGTTTTGACTGTTCAGCTGTTCGGGTACTGTCAGATCTGTCCAATTAGGCCAGCCATTCAGCAAACGCTTGGTCATTATTTGTCTAGTGCTGGAAACATTGGGAGTTTTACAGGCACCTTTAAGCTTAGCTTGGAAGTGATATTGGTATGGGACTCCTAAACTGCCAGCACTTTTTATAGTTTTTATTTTGTTTAATAGACGCGTGTGTTTACATTTCTGATGGTATAGTGCAAGTTGGTAAAGAATCTTGCCGGCAATTAAATTGGTGTGTTTTCATGCAGATATCCTCTAAATTGTTTACATTTTGATTATCCTTTGTGCACCTGTCTTAGGTACTAAGAAGAGCTGGCGTTATGTGGTCTTTAGCGCATGTTTAACCTTCCACAGCCAGTAGTGAGCATGTTGTATTATGACCTGTCATATTGTTACCATTACTCTGTGTGCCCCAAACCTCCAGCTGCGTAACGGTGACATCATCAATGTGCTCACTCCTATTTCTGTGACTTGTTCCAAGCTGCCTGCGGATCTGTGTGTAATGAATTATTCCTTTTTTTTTTCCTTGCATTTAAAAAATAAATGTACTAATAATGGCGTGCAAACATAGGGGGGATTTCAGTGTCTGCAAATATTGATCTTACAGAGGTTAAATAGCCTATATATACTTAGTAAAACACGTGGGCTTGTTATCTTCCAGAGTGCGCCTTATTTCTCTGATTAGTCGAATCTTTGGTGTCTTTCTAGGAATGTGCAGAGGATCTGCTAGAACAAGAGCAGCACTTGTAGAGTTGGGATAAGTAGAAGACAAAATAGATCACTCCTGTTTCCTAAACATTCTTTTCAAAATCTCCTACTCCAAAATATTTCCACCTGTTCCCCAGTTCATATTTAAGCAGGAGTGGGGCTGGGAAATTTGGTAAGGTGCTGCGGATTTACGTCATATTGCCTTGGGTAAATCTCGGGGGTATAGATTGAGCGGGGAAGACGTAGGGATGAGTAGATCAATAACCGCGGGAGGTTCAGGGAAAGTACCTGAACAGTTTTACTAGCCGGATGAAAGGTCTTTCAGAAAGTGTCCCAGGGATACTTTCATTTTCCTTTACGTCATAACCTAGAGTTTAATTTACTCAGAGTGAAATATATTAACTTGGGAGACTTTCTTGTAGTAGCTCCAGGCTGTGTGTGTGGTCTTTCAGAATCAAATTTAATTAAACCCCTTTGGATTCTCTAGGTTTGTATGTTTTGTCTGGTCTTTACTGCACTTTGTTCGTATGCAAAAGCAAGAAACTATCAACATAAAGGTAGTTTAAACGTTTTTTCCTCCTGTTACTATGTTGATGGGGGATTTCTAGCTGAATTCAGCTCCGTCCCCTCTGTTTGCAATTGCAGGTGGCCAGTCTGTATTCAGGTCCCAACCCAGGAGGGAGGGATGGAACTACCTGCTAGAATTGTTAGTTCCTGATTGGATGGGCGCCTCCACCATCATCCATTCAGTATCCTCGTATACGTTGTAGTGCTACACTTGAGTCATTATGTAGTGGTTACTCATTACTGCCTCATCGCGATGATGTCATGAGTGCAACATTCTGGTAGGTTAATTAGCTTTTGACAAAAATAGACCCTAGTTTGTATGTGTGTCCATCTGATAGGAAATACAGATTGTGAGCTCCATTGGTTCAGGGACGGATTGTGAATGACTGATATATTGTCCCTCAAGTTCTACGTAATGTGTGCAATATATAAATGGCTGTTAATAAATACCTAACATAAATTATGTATCCTCCCTTGTCATTGTAAGCACTGTGACACCTAATGTACCCAGGAAATTATAAGCTTGTCCAATCCGATTGCAATTAGTAGAGGCCATCACCAAAGATGGGCTTGACCTGTGTGGTTGATCATTGGCTGATGTTGTAGCACAGGACTTCCTGCTCTCACTGTATGACCCATCCACCTAAAATCCAGAAGGTTTAGTTATTCCATGTGTGGAAGTTGCCTGGTTAAACCCATTGAACCGAAATGCTTTCTTTATTTTGTCTGAGGTAGAGTCTACATTATCATAAGCGGATGTCCCGGAGATGTATACGCCCAATTGTCATGTCATATATGCAATGGGGGGGGGTACTTATTTATCACAGTTGCCTAAAATCAGCGCTGTTGATAGTTTACAGATATTGCAAAGGGGGTACATGGGAGGGGTAATGTCTGGGATTTGGCGATTTAAAGATTAGTCTGGAACATGATCAAGACCGGGAACCTCAGCTGTGATAGTCTGGAGTGGATGCAATTTAATTAAAGTGTTATGGGGTGATGTGCAAATTGACTGCAAATTCTGGTTAGCGGTTGTCAGAAGCCATTTACACATCATGCGTATTCATATGAATAACTGTTCTGGCTAATTTTTAATATCTGAGGGGGGGGATAGTTAAATTAAATTAAATTAAGTTAAATTAAGTTAAATTAAATTCAGTGGTTAATACACCTGCCGTATTGTTAAAATGTTTGAGCAGAGGATTTCCTTCATTGAGAAATATACTTTTTTTTTTATTTTTTTATTTTACTGCATGTTAAATGCAAATAAACCTCTTTGTTTATAGATGCATGTTTGATATATTTTTAGAAATTAGTATTTAACTTATAACTGCATAAGATACTCTAAAATGGAACGTGGAGTGTTTAAAACAAAGCAACACAAATATATATCTGATTTGGTACAATGCTCTTTCTTTACCTCTATGTGCATATGAAATGTTAAATACAGGATATTTTTTTTATACAGCCCAAGTGTGACTTTATTATTCGGTATATGCTGCATTTTATGGCTTTCCCTTGAAGCTCTATCTTTTCAGTCTTTGGGGGCGACTCAATTGTTTTATCGCCCCCCTCTCTCCCGTCTAAAGTGACGGGAGATCAGGGTGCGATATTCAATTGTGTTTGGGCGGCAATGCATATCGCGCATGTCGTGCCCAAACAGACAGGGTTTAGCGTGTAAAGCGGCTAAACCTGTCTAAAGACCTGCTTTCGAGCACCCAAACCACCGACTTATCGCACATTTCATCTCACAGGGGCTGTGAGCTGATATGTATGTTCCCACAGCTGTACGCGCCCGTACAGAGCAACAATTGACTTGCTCTGTCGGGCGCCCGGCACATGCAGCCGTGTGGGCTAACAATGGAATCGCCCCCTTAATTTCTCAGACATTGCTGCATTTCAGCACTCTTTGGTTTTCATAGAGCAACTGTGTTATTGTATCTTCAGGTTATGTTATTGGTGCCAAGGATTTATGATTTGACTTGAAACCACCTCTGGTGTACACTGTCCATAAGTTTAATATGACTGCTTACTTTGATGTTTTAAAGAGGTTGTCTCATGAAAGTTTCCTATAAACACCGCCACGTGTCACAGGGCCTCAGGTAGTGAAAATGATTGTGCTTAATATTGTGTTATTTATTTATTTTTTTACCTGGCCATAAATTGAGATCTCTGGCAGGGTGTTGCAATTCCCATTAAACCCCCCGCTCCGCACAAATCTCCTATATTATCTCATGGCAGATTGACTTTAGATAAAATTGTCTATAGTCAGTCTAATCTCTCTGTAATGTGGTGCCAGATCTGGTGTTCAGTTTTTCTATGTATTGGATTTTCCCACATAAATTGAGAACTTCACTAGTTTAATATTCCCCCCCCTCCTCCCCTTTTAATCCATCATCACTCTTAAAACCCTGCTGCCAACTAGGAAATACTCTACTAACATGCCCCCTAACCGCAGTCTTAGGGCTCTGACGTTTCAGCATTATATCAATAAAGCTGACCGCCTTTGTATGGTAGCGGGGAGAACCAGTCACACCCCAAGATGATAATTTCTTACTAAATTTTAGTTCATCAAAGCGGCTTCCATTCATAAAAGGGCCTGTTATTTTTTTCCTTTTTTATGTTAACAGATTTCTCCTTTATCGGATGCAATAGTTATTTTTTGTTGCCTTTTTCATGCGATACAATTGCTTTGTGAAAAACATTGTAGGCAGTGCACAGAGTAACATCATAGGGCAACAACTGTATACAATTACCTTGGAAAACGACTTACAGTAAATGGGAGCCAGACGGCTAAAGCATTGCATTCAGTAATCTTTTTACGGAAGGTTGTTTCCAAGATAATTGGAGTATCAGTACCCATAATTATTTAAAATGTCCCAACTGTCCCCTATACCCTCTGCTGTATTACTTGCCATACCTTGGGCTCATCCACTGCGTAAGCTCAAACTCTCCGCTGGTGAGCGCGCTACATGACGCACCTTACCCTGCTGTCATACATTAGGAGCTGCGCAGTTAGAACTTTCTCTGGAATCTGAATGTAGTCACAGTCAGGGGATTAGGAAATTGTGGACGTTTAAGTCAAACATTTATGTCTACTGGTCCTTTTTGTAGTAACGATAAGGTGATGCAAACGTCTTTATTGACAATTCTGGTACACAAGTTAGTTTATTTGTGTGTAGATTTTTTTTATTTTTTTTGGTTCATATTTTATTAACATTTATTTGTATATTGCCAACATACTACTCAGTGCATTAAGTTTGTGAACAAACAGTGTATGTATCAAGACAGTAACCAGTCATCTAAAATACTTAGCTTTTTAAAAATAACTTTTAAATGTAACTTTTGCCACTGTTATACTGTATAGTGCAGTATACATTATGAAACATCCAATAGAGAGGTCAAAAATATTTTTGAAAACATGTTACCCTAAAATTGTATGTTCTCCAAGTTTCATACATAATTTCCTTTCATCAGTATAATATGTCCCATCATAATGTAGGGCAATTGCAAAATGCCTTTAAGTCCATATTTAATCGCTTAACAGGCAAAAATTAAAAAAAAAACAACGCTTATTTAATTTTTTATTTAAAGGATTGAAATGGGTAAAGAACGTCTATTTAAAAGTTATCCAACACTATTTAATATAAAAAAATAAAATACATTTTATTTTTAAACACAGTGGAAAATTAAATAGTTTTTTTGCACGCCTGAGCGCACCACATCTAAACTGATGGGGTGATGGTAAATTTTTTTTTTTGTTAGCTGTGCTTAGCGATATCACAATATTTTAGTATAACTTTTAGGAAGGAGTGTACTGCTACTGGTGGTTATACTGTAATATCTAGGTGCAGATATGACTCCTCCCAGTGACACACCTCCCCCCATACACCCCCAGTTTTGATTAGATCATTTGCCAGTGGCACTGCACTGTGGACACATGGAAATTATTTGCCATCATGTATTTTGGTATAAACTACACGTCCTAATGTTAATGATGTCTAGATGAAGATGATTGTTGTGGGTTTTGCATACTTTGAGGTATCTAAGTCGGGGTTAGAGCACTGTGTCTAGTGCAAGTAGAGAGCTGTAGGGAGGCCCCATCCACTCTCTACCCTCACAGCTCCCACTGGCTGCCTGGATGCCACAGCCTCTCCTTTCCACCAGCTAACGCCCCTATGCAGGTCCCACGAATTGGCACTTCCCGCGCCTTAACCAGTACCTCACCACCAGAGGTCCCGTGATTCGGCACTTCCCACAATCCGAGCACTGTGGACAATAGCTAGCGACCCGGCGAAGTACAAGTTGTTACATTTATTACAAGTTTTTCAGCATGTTTTATGTATTATAGGTAGCTATGAAACAGTGGTGATGGCTATAGCAACCAATCAGATGTTTTTTATTTATTTTTTTTTTTTTATTTGTTGACCATTATTTTACCTACTTTTTTTTTGTGTAAGTGCTCATTATAATATTGTATGTTTAAAAAAAAATAAAATTGTGTGTGTGTATATGTGTGTGTATATATATATATATATATATATATATATATATATATTTCATGTTATTGTTAAATTCTCAGCAAGAATTCGCATTGTATCTATTTGTAGAAAAATGCTTCATTTTCTGGCATTCTCAAGTTACTAGTTTTCAATTGAACAGTCACTGGTTTTTCTATACTGGGTTCATTCGCATTGTACATCTTGTAGTGTATTTAATTACTTGTTTTCAGATCTGTCTTCTGACACTTTGGGTGTATTTACATTTCCGAGTTTTGATAATTTGCTGTGCTCCTTTTATATCACTTATAATTGTCGGATGTGGAACTACTGGAGCTTGGTAATTAGGGGTACAATTTTTAGCTTTTTTATTTTTAATCTGTATTCTAGCAATTTTCTGGAAGTTCTTTAGTGTAACCATAAAACATTTTGTGACCTGTTACTCAAGTGTCTCTTTGGGGCGTATTCAATTAAACACGATGTTGAATAGCGGAATGGGTTCTTGGAGCTATTCAATTGTTCCTATCGCGCCCTGCAAGGGTATTTAGTCGCGATAACCCTGCATTCTCCAACTTGAGTGCTGGCCGAGACGCTGTTGGCACACGCTCTGAGTCGGAAACCAGGATCGCTAGTTTAGTAGGATTTATGCTTGTACCTCTTGGAGGCTGCAAGTAGAAATCCCCTAGTCAGGGTTAACAGCGCGGCCAATTGAATAGCTCTGGGAACTCATTCATTCCATCAAATTCCCCTCCCCCCCCCCCACCTTTGTTTGGCATCTTCACCAAATAAATGGCGAACACCTGTCATCTGCCCGTGGGTCCCGGGGGTCGTGTTGCGCGCCCCTCCCAGCGTCCTCTGCTGCAAGTGTATGGGCCGTGGACTGACCGCCTGTACACAGCACACTGGAACTCACTCATTCTGGGTACACGCTGGCCGACACATCGGCCGTTCAATTGAGTGGCCGATATATTGTGTGTGCGTTGGCCAGTGTGTACAGAAGGTACATGACATTCCAGTACATCGTGCTGTGTGTCCGGGTGGTCAGACGCCTGTACACTTGTTGCACAGGCCGCTGGCCAGATGGCACTGATTGTTGTTCAGTATGAACAACCATCATCAGTCATTCTGCAGATTTATCTTTCAAGTGTGTACCCAGCTTAAAGGTGGGCACACACCTAAATGATATATCTGCTGACCGACTGATCTGACGTCATAACAGGGAGGGCGTTTACATGCGCCCGCCCAGTTGAGATATCAATTACCGCCGGCCTGTTCAGCAAGTGTACCAATGGTCGGCTGACCGCCCGTACACACAGCACGATTCACCAATGCATCTGCAGATATATTGGGCATTGGCTGTGCAGCAGAGCCGACACAATATGGCTGAACGAAGTCGTTCAGACATATTGCTGGTACAAACAGGCTGACGGGCACACAATATATATTGGCCGATCGATCGGCCCATATATTTCTGCCAGTTTACCCAGCTTCAGCTATATAACTTACCCTGAACTATCTGATGACTTAAGTAAATCAGTCCACTATGTTTGTTTGTTAGAGCAAACAACCATTGCTTAGGATGGGTGGTGCTTCTCTATCTGGTTAGTAAAATACTGTCCACAAACTGCAGATTGGTGTACTTGTACATTCATTCACTTATATACCCTAGGCAGGAGAAAAAGAAATGGCAGTGCAGTTTAAATAACACAACTGTTACTGAATTGCAAGCGGCAAGAGACTTATTGCAGTTATTACATCATGCAGTTGCAGGAGTAGTGATGGTCTGAACGGGACTTTGCTAGTTCATCCTATGCTTACAAATACACAGCCTGCAGCAGAGGGTTATACTGCTACATGGTGACAGGGTTTTAACGAATCTGTTTATATTTGTTTTTAGTAGTATTGTTGGATTATCTCTAGTCTATTGTGTTCAAGCAATTTGAGACTTTTAGTCTGTGCTGCTATTTATTCTGCTTTTCATTAACGTTTGGAGAGACTTCACACTCTCCATTGGCAGCAGCACCAATTTAGTTTTACCTAGTGGTGATTTTTACTCCTACCTATACACTATGCAGGGCCATAATGGTGCAGTAAGCATTACTGACATATCGCACTTTGCAGTTTTATCTTTTTGCCTCGTTGTACATTAATGCAAGCTGACAGCAATTGGTCTTGGAGGGGTGGAGCCTTTCTTTTGGGCTTTTACAAACTGGCGTTGAGAAAAACACCGCCAAATAAGAGTAATCGTAACTTTGCTTTCTGACTTTATTCAACAGATATCTTGTAGCATATTTATAAAGCCTACATGTAATATATTGTACAATGTACTTAATGGGCATTCCCATGCAATACCTGTATTGTATTTTACCAAGTGCTAACCTTCGTGATGCAGCACGTAGCAAACGCTTGTCAGTTAGTTGTGTTTACATGATAATATATATATTAGTTTTAGTGCCTGCGCTAGTTTGTGTAATTCTATAGGTACCTAATGTGGCAATCAATATGTGTATGTAACTAATATTACTAGGCACACAGGGATAATAGTTAGGTGGTTTTAATGGATCTAGTACATACCACAACAAATCAATTGAGAAGTCACAGTGCTCTCTAATTTGAGGAGTAATGTACGTAGGATATGGTACAGGGAATGGGTAGTATATAGAAGTATATGATCAAATGAATGTAGAAAAAATGGGGGGATAAAATAATAGTGTCCTTTAAATATAGGAAAAAATGTAAATAATATATACTGCAGACGGAATGAATGGGGGTTGTGCTCTGGAGGGGCAGCGTCCCGTGCCCTCCGGTCCGACAACTTGCCTTTCTTCTTGCTGTCGATGTTAATCCTTGTGTGAGGTTCTTTCAGGTACAGTGTCTCTCCGCCTCGGTTGCAGTGTGTGCGAAGTTACACACTCTATAGGTCCCGGTGATTCACCAAACGCTTTGAGACCACCGGGACCACGATCACAGTTGATGACGCGGTCGCCGGCTATCGATCGCTGCAGGGACTGAGTAAGGCCGGAAAGGCTGCAACGCGTTGGACAACATTCAATCTATCTCTGGAACACACGCTGACATAGTGCTTACTCCGGTAAGTGTCCCTAACAAGAATAACTGTTCCCTGAGATCCCGCAAGATCTCGCAAGGATTCACTCAAATTTGGGAAGCGAAAGGCAAACTAGAGTATCCAGGAAGTGTGCACACGGCACTCACCATAACTGCCTCCGTACGGACCTAGTCTCCCCACCACCCGGTGGGTAGAGCGGCCGGCCGCAGCGTTCCATAACCGGCGACCACGTCATCAACTGTGATCATGGTCCCGGTGGTCTCGCTGCGTCTGGTGAGTCACCAGGAGCTATAGAGTGTAACTTGGCACACACTCCAACACAGGCGGACAGACTGTGTACCTGAAAGAACCTTTCACACAAGGATTAACACCGACAGCAAGCAGAAGGGAAGTTGTCGGACCGGAGGGCATGGGACGCCGCCCTTCCAGAGCGCAACCCCCCAGGACATTAATTCTGTCTGCAGTATATTAAATTTTTTCCTATATTTAAAGGAAACTCTTTATTTTATCCCCCCATTTTTTCTACGTTCATTTGATCATATACTTCTATATACTTTCCATTCCCTGTACCATATCATGCGTACATTACTCCTCAAATTAGAGAGCACTGTGACTTATCAATTGATTTTTTGTAGTATGTACTAGATACATTAAAACCAACTAACTATTGTCCCTGTGTGCCTAGTAATATTAGATTTACATACACATATTGATTGTCACATTAGGCACCTATAGAATTATGCAAACTAGCGCAGGCACTACATATATATATATATATATATATATATATATATATTTTTTTTTTTTTTTTTTTTCATTGTCTGTAGGAGATCTGGGATTATCTCCATAGTGCCAGCAGCTACCATTATCCTATACCAACCAACAAGCGCAGGTTTTGCATCAACGTCATACTGTTGTGTTTACATGTACATTGCTGCTGATAGATGTGTATGAAAAGTGCATTTAATAGGCTTGTAAGAATGCATGTCACTGAATGTCTGCGTGAATGTGGCCTTAAGGTGTAAGTAAAGGAGAACACTGACATAACTTTGTGAAAGCCATCCGTCCATATGACTAGTTACTAATGTGGAATACTAGATGTAGGCTGGTGTTTTAGCAGTGTTAGCTAGAAGAGCGCAGCATTCAGAAGACCTGTCCAATCTGGCTGGTTGGAATGAAAATCTGGTTATGTTATGAAAGCAAATGACAATCGACCATTTGTTCCCAAACACTGGCAAACAGACAAATATGATCGTTCAGATAAATTTTGTTAAATCCTTTTGATTTACCCAATTATTCAGAACAGCCATTTTTCTTTTTTATCCATTTTAGGAGCAAATGGTCATTTACACTTTCATTACCAGATTTTAGTCCCAACCAGCCAGATCGGACAGATAATCTTAAGGGCCCCATACATGGTGCTATGTGCACCTAGCAATACATATCGGGCGGTCCCCACACACGAGCGATCCGGTGGCCGATATGCCGGCCCCCTCCAACATTAGGCCTGCATGAGATCGTCCGTTGATTCTCCAGATCTCGTGTGCATGCAGAAAGATCTGGAGGAGTGACGGGCGATATCATGCTTACACACTGAACGATATAGCTGCGATATCGTTCCAATCCGTCGGATTGGCAGCTATATCGCTTGGTATGTGGGGGCCTTTAGTGTGTACCCAGCTTTATTCCTGTGGTGACAGGATGTGAAGGACCAGCCATCCAACACCACACATAGAGGATAACTACCCATAACTTTAGTTTTGGTGGCAGGTCAGTGAGAAGCCAAGCTTTCCTATTCCGTTCGCTGACCCCATCTCAGGCCCTGATCACTCGAGCGCTCCTATTTTCCTCTTCCTGCTCAGTCAAATACAATAGCAAGTTGAATGGGTATGAAGATCTTTCTTCATGGATGTCCCATTGACTTCAGTGGTAGGTTTTATAAGGTGTAGGGTTCCATGCAGGCCAAGCATGAATAATGTTGCATGGCACATTGGACACCTCTGCTTGCAGAGTCTTGTATGCTAAAAATAAATAGACTTATTCCATATAGATTATTGTTATCTATATTTAGGAATTCAATTCTGTGCAATGTGTTGGCATCACTGCAACCCTTAATTGCACACGGTTTGGCCAATTACGGTAATCCTGGCATCGCAAGTTTTCTTGCACATCTCTATGTGGAGAGAGCCAAACTTGTGATGTAGATGGATGTGACTTGCCATTCGGTGATTGCAAATTGCGCCTCTACATTGAAATCTCTTCTCTTCTCTTCTCTTCCCTCCGCCCCCCCCCATTTAGGTAATAAACAGAGGACACTCGCCAAAGCAGTAACGCTTTTTCATTTAATCATATAGAGGAATCCTGGCAGCATCATAGTATTATCAACATTTCAGTCCCATAAGCCATTTGTCAAGATTGTAGCATATTATGCATCATATAACCAACAGCAGCACACATCCAGCAGCGTGCTTGTCACACATTGCTGAGTAAGAACTCTCCAAATGAACAGACAGGTTATATAGTGTTAATGGCTTGTTCTGAGTGCAGGTTTTGCTGTTAGTTTCTGGAAGAGGATGTGGAGTGATGGCCTAATGCATAGAAGTATTTCTAATGTGCCTTGTTAAGGGCTTACACATGTATTGGTTAAATTGTATTATGTGCGTCCGTGAATTCTGTTACCGGACCGCCTTGTAGGCGCTTCAAGTGAGCAATCCCGACACCAATAGTCCTTCCGTACAGGTTTAATAAACCTGTATCCCGTGGCTTATTTGTCTTCCCTGTCTGCAGCAGCTGGTGGTGGTGTGCACCGTACAAAGCGGAAACCAATAAGTACATACTTTATAGGCACTTGACTTAATGCTGCCCAGGAGCACTTGTGAGGAGTCCCAAATCACCGCTGCTGTATGTGTGAATTTCCATAATGCTGCTTCTATCAGCAACTTAAATAACATTTCATGTCTCAAAATGTAGTGTATAATGTACTGTTCCATGCTGGCTAATAGTCCAATCTTTACAGGTTTTATTAGTGCTTTCTCTTGAGTGGAAATGTAGTGCTGACCGTATTGGGTTTATTGCCTCCTGTGGAGTTTTCAAATGTGCTCCTGACTTTCCCAGTTCTTCCAACTGTAGGCTGTGCTTGGGGTCTACTGCTTGTGTTTTAGTGACTATATCGTTTCGACAAGGCTCACACCTCAGGAGGGGTGCAAGCAGATATCCGCAATATAAGTGATGGGCACAAAAACCATTGGGTCACTTTACGCGTGAGATACAGATGTGTCCACATACATCTATCCTCCGTGCGCTACAAGTCGAGTTACACAATGTGTGAGTTTGATTCGGTATGAGGCATGCCTATATTCTATGTGTGGCTGTATCTGCATGCATAATGCTACATTACAGTTTGGGCAGCTGTGGCACTGGAATGTCGAGTTTCATTTTAATCAGTAGAAGCTGCTTGTGCATTCTATTCCGCACCACCGTGCAAATAAGACTCATTTAAAGGTAAAAAGTTGCACGAAAAGACGCTTAGCGCAACCGAGTCACGCCACAGCATGGTGCGTCTAGAAGGGCTGTTTAACGCGCAAGGAGGCTAGATGTATGTGGACGCACCTGTATGAGCGCAAGAAGAAACCATTGAATGCCCCCTGTCTGTGTACATGTGATGGGGAATATAGGTTGTAAGCTCCACTGGGGCAAGGACTGATGTTTTTGGGCAAACATTCTCTGTAGCGCTGTGGAATGTGTGTGCTATATAAATAACTGGTGGTAAATTATTTATCCCCCCCCCAATAGAAGCTTCCACTGTATGTCAGGTAATTTCTGTCTATGTACTGATCATGGATTGCCAATCTATATGTGAATTAATACCCAACATACTTTTCACAATGGTAGATTGCGGAACCAAAAATCTTTGCAAAGGAACTTCTAAATTTACTAATTGCCAGTGATAACTCAGACACCAAGGGTCTCATGCCTCAGTAATTATCACTAGTTCTTATAGTTTGTACATAGCTATGCCGCTTGTGATTTATGAGAGCTGGTTAAACATTATGGTGGCCACTATTACCTTTATATTAGCGACGTAGATTGGATCACTGAGATGAGCGATGTTTCAGCTTGCCTTGGCTGTGAACCTTGTGTGCTAGCAGTCTGCGTCATAAAGAGTATTTTTCCCATGCTGATTCTATGTAAATATACATCGGGAAGTGGAATGTGTACACGGAAGGGCTGGGTGGTGTGTAGGAGGAGGAAATAGTATCCTCTGTTCATTCACATTTTAATACACGTCCAGCCCCCTTTGTTACTGTCCTGATAAGATCTGTGACTACATACTGTGTGGGGATTAAGCTGCCTTGAGTTACTCTAATGCCTATATGCAACTGTTTCATGTGCAGTATTCTTATGAGCTCTATGTAAGTAGCCTTAGTTGTGCTTTTAGCATGAGATGTTAGTTTGTGCCTTTTGGTTTATTTTCTCAGCTGAATACACTGGTTGCTAAGTCACAGCCCAGAGCAGGCTAAAAAAAAAAAAAAAAAAAAAAAAAAAAGGAATATATTTGCACCTTGGTAAAGCTGTGTTGTGCTTTGGGGCAGATGTAAAATGTGCAGAAAGATTTAGAGTTGAGTGATGTGTCCTAGCTTATCTCTAAATTGCAGTGTAAAAACAAGGTTGCCCAGTGTTTGTGTGCTAGATGCAAAAAAGAATGCATTTAAATTCCTTGCATTGCAACATGGTTTGTTCCAATAGCAAAATTGCCCCCTTTTTTAAAATTATTTATTTTTTTGCTTTTTCAACACTGAATCAGTCATTAGTGCTGTTCATATTGGGGCAGATTCAATTAGCCGTGGATGCAGATCTGCCCATAGCTATTAAATTATTGCCGCTACCCCACACTTTAAGCCCTAGAGGATGCAGATATTTCCTCGCAGCTCCTAAGGCTACGAGAGAAAAAAAATCTGTGTTAAGATAAATAATTCCGTATTTCCAGGCACTTAACCCCGGAGCTATTAGTTAACGTGCTACATGTGTGTGGTAACTGGCTAGTCATTGAATAGCTCTGGATGTTAAACCAAGGAGCTGCAGCCGCGCGGTAAGTCACGCAGCTAATTGAAGCTGCCCCATAGTTTTACTACTAATTATACTACCCGATGTAAATGATTTGTCAACAGTCCATCCAGTGGTGACCTTATCAATATCCCACACTTGGCGCAGCTTCCAGGAGAACCTGTTACCTCCCAGTCGATGAAAAAAAAATCTTCGTCAGAAAGAGGCCCAAAGAAGGCGCAAACACCTTCTGCCTTGAGAACCACAGAGGGATGAGTCTTTGACACCCAAGATTGCCCATTCAGGAGACAGAGGGGTAATGTTTAGTAAATAGGAGGAGGCATATTGTTGTACCGTCTCCAAAAATGTTTGATGGACGGGCGATCTCTCATACAGTGGAAAAATGACTGTTCATCACAACCACATTTTAGACCAACACTAGTGTCAGCAATACCAATAAGGAAGTAACGGTTGGGGGAGAGGTAACCTCTCCCAATACAAGCTAGCAGTGAGTATAGAACATGCAAGAGTGTTGTGGAAAGACCTCCAATCATTGGGTAAGACCAGTGGTTGTGCTTGCATGATTGAATATACCGAATAAAGGCATCTGTGATGTAATGAAATAACTTTACCAGTGGTGTAGACAGCATGGAGCCAAGAGGGTTAGACAAGCCTGATTGGGAGAAAGTGTTGATCTTAATAGTGGCTTATGTAGTTTTATGTATCTTTTGAAATTCAAGAAGCACTGTACTTCTGTAACATCTGTATACTGTGATTGCTTCGAGTACCATCAGGAAGGGGAATTGTCTTTTTTTTCATAACATTTTAGCAATAAACATCTTGCCTTAAGATGCCACATCTGCTGGTATCCTGTGACCACCTCGGGCTGTTCTTCACTGAGCCCAGTGCCTTTAAGCTGAAATCCTCTGCCAGCTATCCTGCAGACTGATCCAGAGTAAGGAACAAGTGGGAATTAGCCCACACTATCCAGGTGCTGGTGTAGGAGCCTGGTGACAGCGGCGAAGTATCCGCCCGCTACACAGTTGAAGGAGTTAGTATTGGCGGTTACTGGCGGCGAGAGGGAAGCCCTAGGAGTGGGTGAAGTAAGCCCACTCGGGGAGGAGTAATCGCCCTCTTTTCCATGTCAGTGGACAAAAATTTGATTGCCTGTGCAAAATTATCTGGTCATACTGGGGCGATTGCGGTTCCAGGTAAATGAGTGTTAAGACGCATTAAAGAGTTCACGATCTCTTTTGGGTAAGAGCTATGGGCAACACTTGAATTGGGTAAAGAAGTATGGGGAAACTAATAATTTTAAGGAAATTGGTCCGACCAAGGTATGATGTGGGAGTTTGCACCAGTTCCTGATAACACAGAGTAAAGAAGTGATATCGTGCTTAGGGAATATATTTGTCTGGTAGATGTATGGGAGGGAGGTTTTCATTCATGTCAATGGAAAAGGGTAAGTCGGAAGCCAAAGCAAAGGCCAGTTGACTTCTCTAGATTGATGGAGAAGCCAGAGACTCAGCTGTAGTCTTGTTGTCTGTCAAAAATATGGGATAGGGAACGGGAGCGATTGAGAATATGCAATAAAAGGTTGTCCGCAAAAACATTATATTTGGTAGTCAGTCCACCCAGGGTGATTCTCAAAGGATGGCAGAAATTGAAGAAGGTGGTCCAGAGCCAAGTTAAAGAATAAAGGGGAGAGGGGGGAACCTTGATGGGTACCTCTAAACATGGTGTCCTCTCCTCCTGAGGAGCATTTGAAAATGTGAAGTCTTTGTATTCATTCCCCTTGTTTGCCTACAAAAGCATTGGTGGGGGGTGTGTGTGTAGGGAATTGATGCTCCTGCCTTCCATGTAGCCATTGGTCTCCCCTTCCCCTTGTAAGCAGATAATGCGCTCCTATGACTTGTTTCTCTTTAATCTGCTAGTGGACACTGGAGTTGCTTATGCTGGGGTATAGAGGCGTGGATAACTGGAGCTGGCACTTTAAATAATTCAGAAGTGTGAAGCTCCTCCTCTATTCCCCATCAGCCCTCAGTTTAGAAAATGTGCCTACGGAGCTGGTCACAATTTGCTGTGCTCCAGTAAGACATTTATTTTATTATTTTACAAACCTTTACACTGTATTGGTACCCTTCGCCTCCTCTTGAAAGGTGGGGTCTGGGTACCTGGCGCCCTGTTATACAGGAAGGAGTGCACAGTGCTTATCAAAAAAGCAACTGACAGCTCCTTATCGCCACAAAGCACTTCTACAAGCACTGAGACAAGACAATGTGAGAAGCAGGAGTGCTGTTATCAGAGAGACCATCCAAGGGACGCAGTGATTAGATCAGCTGCGCATCCCACATCTCCTGCCCTGTTGCAGACGCTGGCTTCAGAGCATAGCGCTATAGCGCTGCTCCATAGTACATCCTCCATTAAGAGTATCCTCCCCTCTCCCCGCTGATACCCACGGCATAGCGCTTCTACTCAGAGGGGCTTCACAGGGGGAGGTGAAAGCTCCAGCGCGACTGCCATTTCAGAGCTCTTAGGGCATGAGGGAGGGGGCGGAGCCTAACAGCGCTGGCTCTGTCTCCATTCCGAGTGGCAGCGGCTGTTAGAGCAGCGTGGCTGCCGTTTCACATGTGTCTGACTGCATGTCTCCACTTTAGCAAGAATGTCGCAGCACTACTACAGAAGGGCCGGTTCTCCTGATTACATCCTTGAGAGGCTGCCTGTCCTGCTCCTCCATGCACTGCTGACCTGGTAGGAGTGAGGGCTGACTTAACGTCTCAGTTGGCTCGCACTTCCCTGGATGTCAGGGTTAACCAAGTCTCTAGACACCCTGGTACAGGTTATGGGTACCACTGTTTCTACTATCCCTCCCCTCCCCCCCACTTCCTACCAAAAGCCTACTCAAAAGCGTCCCCTGATGACTGTTCTCCAGTCAGAGGGGGTCTGACGAGGAAATCCTCAGACACAGGATACTAAGGAAGGTGAATTGGAGGAAGTTTTGTATAATGAAGGTACTCCTCAAGATTTAGGGTCCGCCTCTGCCGAGATGGAATCCTTAATTCTGGCGGTCAGGCAGGTACTTAATCTACCTGAGGATATAGCTTCTGCATCCCAGGAGTGTATGTTGTTTGAGTACGTTACTCCCTGTGTCAGGGCTAGAACGGCAGTAACCTGTTTTTGTATATAGAACACAGCCTGGAACAGTTACAATGTAATTGGACGTTAACTCTCTTCTCTGTGACCAACCAAGGAGGTCGGCTGTTTTTTCCGTTTTCGCGAGCCTACGGCCACACCACCCTGAACACTCTTGACTGATCTCGGAGGGTCAGGCCTGGTTAGACTGCCTGGGAATACCAGGTGCTGTAGGCTTAAATAGTCTGGAATCAACCATATAAGAGGTTCCAAATTCCTTGTCTGTTCCCGTCCAGCTACACATTTCCGTCATCCATGATGAAAGAGTGGGAAACCTCTCCCTCTTTGGAAGACCCAGTACCCGGGTGCCTCATTGTTGAGGGACCTTTCTGATTGCAAGTGGACTCAACGCTGCGGTCTATTTATACTGTAGCGGGAGTTCAACTTAGACCTACACTGGTTACCGTCTGGGTCTACACTATGGTTTACTGGGCTGACCAGTTGATTGCGGGGTTGGTCTCGGGTACTTCCAGGGCACAGTTACGTCTTCTGGCAGAATACATCCGTGAGTCTGCAGTTTACCTGGGAGAAGCTTCTAAGGAGCTCGCATATCTGCTTCTGGTATTTTAAACCGCAGAGCCCTCTGGTGCACGCTTGGTAAGCGGACGCAGAATCCACGTGTGCGGTGGAGGGTTTACCATTCACTGGTGACATGCTTTTTGGCCCGGAATTGGGAAAATGGATATAAAAGGGGTAGGTCTTCCTTCCTCCCTTCAACTGCTCCGGTTCCCAGAGGATCCTACACGGGACCTTCGTTTCTTTCCTTTCGTGTGCCACATTCCTTTCGTGGTAGAGCCAGAGGTGCTCCCACGCAAGCAAGAGGAGGTAGAGGTCGTCCACACACTGTTGCAGGTTGACAGGAGCCTAAACCAGCTGAGAAATAGGTGGCATGACTGTCTTCCGCCCCACCTGGGATCTCCTGCGGTGGGAGCCCATTTGCAGAAATGTCAACAAGTTTGGAACCAGACCTTTTCAGATCAGTGGATTCACAGACTGATTTCCCTAGGGTATCGAATAGACTTCGAAGTCCCCCCTCCATCTCGGTTCTTCACTACACGTCTGCCAATACCTGCGGACAGGGCCAGGGTTCTACGGGAGGCTATCCAGTCTCTACTCGTATCCTCTGTGCCGGTTCCAGAACATCGAGGTATGGGGTTTAACTCAAACCTGTTTGTAGTACCAAAAAACCGGATGGATCGGTTTGGCCCATCTTAAACCTCAAGTCCTTAAAACCTTTTCTTTTCAACAGGGTGTCCCTGCAGTCCATCATTGCGTGGTTGAACCAGGGGAGTTTCTATTATTCCTGGATATCAAGGGTGTCTATCTCCATGTTCCCATTTGGGAACCACATCAAGCCTTCCCGCATTTGCCGTATTGCAGGATCACTACCAGTTTCGGACATTGCCGTTCGGGTTATCCTTAGCTCCCCACATTTTCACCAATCTCATGTCAGTCATGATTGCTCTCCTTTGGTCATCGGAAGTGAACATAATCCCTTATTTGGACGACTTGTTACTCAAGGCTCCATCGGTATCCCTTCTAACAAACCATGCCTTACTGACCTATCACACTCTAATCCAACACGGTTGGATAATCAACTTCAAGAAGGGAGCAGTACAAGAAGGTATCCCTAATTCTTTGTCTGCGTCTCTTAGGGAAGATGGTAGCTGCCTTCGAGGCAGTACAGTTCGTACGGTTCCACTCCCAGAGTTTTTCAGATGGCCCTGCTGTCACAAGGGTCAGGGTCTCATCTGCTTCTACAGCGACAAATCCATTTGAGCCAGGTTACCAGAGTGGCCCTCCTCTGGTGGACACAATCCAACAATCTTTTAGCGGGCCGAAAATTCGGAGTGTGGGACTGGATCATCGTAACAACGCATGCCAGCCTTCGAGGATGGGGAGCAGTAGTCCTCGATTATCATTTTTAGGGTCGATGGTCCCCTCTGGATCAGAAGTGGCCCATAAATGTGTTGTACCTCAGAGTGATCTACAATGCTTTGATAAAAGCAACAGAGTTGCTAAAGACTCGTCCGGTAATAGTTCAGCCCGCCAATGCTATGGCCGTCGCTTACATCAGCCGCCAGGGCGAGACTCGTAGTCGCATGGCCATGCGCGAAGTATCTCAGATTCTCCGGTGGGAAGAAAAAAAAATAAAAAAATAAATCCTGTAATCCTGTTGGCGGTATTCATCCAGGGTGTGAACCACCGGGAAGCAGATTACCTAAATCGTCAGGATATTCATCCCGGGGAATTGAAACTTAATCCAAACGAGTTCAGCGTGCTGATACGTCGATGGGGGTGGTTTCAGGTGGACCTCATGGAGTCAGGATTGAATCATCAACTCCCACTATACGTGTCAAGAACCTCTAGATCCGCAGGTGGAGGCAGTAGACGCTCTGACAGTTCCATGGATCTACAACTTTGTTTACCTTTTTCCTCCAATTCCACTTCCTTCTAAAAAGGATAAGACACTCGTCAGCCTCTGTCTTTCTCGTGGCTCCGAACTGGCCTCTGAGTAGTTGGTTCTCGGACCTTTGGTCCCTATTGGTAGACGACCCGTCATCCCTTTCTTGGCGCGCAGATCTTCTACAGCAGGGTCCTTTCGTCCACCCCAACTTAGCGCAACTGCGTTTAACGGGGTGGCTCCTGAAACCGATATCTTAGGATGCAGAAGCATCCCAGACTCGGTGATTCCCACCATGCTGCGCGCCAGGAAGCCAGTTTCGGCTGCGCATTATCGCATCTGGCGATCATATATTGCACGGTGTTCCAGTCGGGATCTTCAGTCTACGACTTTTCGGTTGTCCCGGTTTCTGTATTTTCTTCAGAGGGGACTGGATTCTGGCTTTTGCCTTTGAACTTTCAAGGTTCTGCCCTTTCTATTTTCTTTCAACGAAAATTGTCCCTCATTCCTGAGGTGCAGAAGTTCCTTTAGGGGGTCTTGCGTGTGCAGCTTCCTTTTGTTCCTCCGATAGCTCCCTGGTACTTAGACTTAGTGCTTCTGTTTCTTCAGTCGTCCAGGTTCGAACCTTGGAATAGGTTAATATTAAGTACTTGTCATGGAAGACTGTCCTCCTCCTGGCTCTAGCTTTGGCTTGTAGAGTTCGGTATTGGGTGCTCTGTCCTATAAGCCACCTTAGCTTGTGTTTCATGCTGATAAAGCGGAACTCCGGACGGTAGCCGCCTTCCTTCCCAGGGTTGTGTCGGATTTCCATATCAATCAGCCTATTGTGGTACAGTCTTTGGTAGAGGACTCCGGTGATTCTTCTACTTTGGATGTAGTTAGAGCTCTCCGCATCTATGTGCCAGGACAGCATCCCTCCGCAAGTCGGAGTCGTTTTGTCCTCTATGATGCTGTTTGGAGGGGTTGGCCAGTGTCTAAGCAGACGTTTGCATCTTGGATTAGGCTGATTATTGATCAGGCTTATGTTCGTGCTGACTGTCGGCCTTCATCCATTTCGACTCATTCCACATGTTCATGGGTGGCCGGTAGGGGCGCCTCCACGTCACAATTGTGCCGTGCGTCCATTTGGTCTTCAGTTCACACGTGAGTGAAATTTTACAGTTTTAATACGTTTGCTGCTTCGGCATCAAGTTTTGGCCGCCTGGTTCTCCAGAGTCCGCAGAACACTCCCGCCCATGGGGAAAACTTTGGGACGTCCCCAGTGTAAGCACCTCCAGTGTCCCCTAGTGGATGAAAGAGAAAATGGGATTTTGGTGCCTACCGGTAAATCCTTTTCTCTAATTCCACAGGGGACACTGGACGCCCACCTCTGTGCTCTTAGCCGGCCTGCGGTTTGTTTCGTATGTTGTATGCTTTGATTATTGTGTGTTCTCTCCTTTTTACTCCACTTGTTCTCCATCTCCTCTCTGTCTTCATTTTCGAAACTGAGGGCTGATGGGGAGTAGAGGGGAGAAGCTTCACACTTCTAAATTAATGTGCCAGCTCCAGTTATCCACGCCTCTATACCCCAACGTAAGCAACTCCAGTGTCCCCTGTGGAATCAGAGAGAAGGATTTACCGGTAGGTACCAAAATCCCTTTTTCCCTATGCATCCAGGCCCCCTGCTGCTCTTTCGTAGTGTAGAGTTAAGGCCCCCATACACACTGCAATATGCATCCTGCGATGCGAACTGACGGCCGACATATCGGGTGGTCCCCACACACTGAGCGATCGCTTGGCCGACCGCCGAATATGCCGGCACCTCCATCCCCCACCCGCATAGCACTGCCATGGGATCGTATGTCGCATCCCCAGATCAAGTGAACATGCAGCAACTGGCCAATATCATGCCCACACACTGTACGATATAGCAGTGATATCGTACCAATCCGTCAGATCAGCTGCAATAAGCGCACCGTGTATGGGGGCTGTACTCATTCTTCACCTAAAGATTGCACATGACATAATTTGTAAACTTACATGTAACTGCTACTGTACTGATATTCAGCGTTTCGTTAGCGGATGCCCCAAGGGCCCGCACCATTTTTCTGGGACACCCAAAAAAGAGGTTCCTTTATAGATTGCGTGGCAGTATGCTTTCTCAGATAAGCGCTAATACTTCCATATACTCCTAAGATAAGGGTTCACTTATTAATGACTGGATATTGTTAACGCTTGTTTGTAGTTAGAGCTGAAACCTGTGTGTGGCCATTGGCCCTCTTAAGGGGCCTATCCATTAGGCGACCTGAAAAACTGGACATCTAGCGTTCAGTCCTTCAGGTCGCCGGGTGCGGTGCCCGCACTGAACGGCATTCACTGAGCATCATTCAGTGCAGGAGACCGACCTATCTGCGAACATGTGGAACCTGACTATCGTCAGGCTGACGGGCATGTTCCACAGATAGTCGGCAAGGACCCAGCATGCACCCGCGTCGCTGGTCCTTGCCGGCTATCCATTAGAAGTCTTTCTCCTTCATCCACTAGGGCAGGGACAATACCGGCTACCCTGCTTGTCAGGAAGCGGGAGCGCACAGGAAGCCGCCTCTGTTAGCCATAAGCTGGCTTCCCTGCTAATCAGGGAACCAGCTGTACTTCAGAGAGAGAGAGAGAGAGAGACGTGCTGGCTATACTGCTATCGGCGCGCTCTCTGGTGGTCTGTGAGGCCGACATACAGACCCCTCACTGTCTTGAAGTCCTCCAGTGTCCCCTGTGGAATCGGAGAAAGGGATTTATCGGTAAGTAGCAAAATCCTGTTTTCTGAACAATCCGACCAAAATCTCCTGGTTTTGGTCGGATCGTTCAAAAAGTCGTCTAATGGATAGGCCCCTTTATTCAGACCACATACAGTACCTTGGTGTGGGGAAGTATGTCTGCAAATGCAAGCATGTTTTTTTTATTGTTTTTTAAATTGGTATATGTTCCTGTTTGCGTGTAAAATAAAACCTTCTCTATGGCATCAAGGGAATGCTACCCACAGATGTGTTTTGCTGTTATCTAGGTTACTCACCAGAATACAGTATGCACTAAGGATTTTACCTGCTTGTGGCTAAGTACACTGCACATCGCATTCATCCACCAGCTGAAATGTGGGACATCTTATCCCCTGCGTCTGGCATTGCTCGTTAGTGTATTCAGACTAGTGCACGATTCAGTCTAATGGTCACTTATAGTTTGCGCCCTACAATTCCTAAGCGTTGGGTACAGTTTATGGAATTCATTATTTTATGTTAAGTAATGATATTTAAAGTCACATAGGAGCTTAATTAACATTTGAGCATGAAGCAACATACTTAGATAATGATGTTATTTATATAGCACTTTCTCCCAGTAGGACTGTTATTACATATGCATTTTATAAAACATGATGCAAAATAAACTAAAGTATTAATCGACTACAGAAAAGGGCGATTCAATTGTTAGTTCGGAATTTAGCTCCTGGGCTCGTGAGCTAACGGGTGTTGTCTCCGGCTAGTTTCTTCAGCGCAGTATTTGAAAGGTGCTAATCTAGTCTCATTAGAACCGCGTCCATCCTGCAGGGGTGTCAGTTTGGCGATCTGCTCTCGCTGGCTGGGAATAGTGTTTACTTGCCAGTAAAGAGGAGTGCAGTGTTTGTGTGGTCCTCCATAGCAATGGGTTGCCAGTCCTTCTCCTAGTATATTCCTCTAGGCAGAGAGGAGGGATTGGGACCAGTATTGAGTTATATTTTAGTTTTAGATACGGAACAGAGTAGATAAGATTACCTCATTGCAACTACAAGGAATTGTCCACACCTCAGCCAGGTTGGGAAACCTGTAATTTACAGTGTTATGTGACAGGGCAGCTTATTAAGGTACATCTGTCTCTAGGAAGCCTAGTTTAGTTTCCTGGCTGTGGTTTAACCGAAAGCTGAAGACCTTTTATACACCTGGACACAGCTCACAGTGGCTTTTACCCCCGCTGCCTGTCAGCTGGCTCTCTGTATTCTTCCTCTGATAATTTTGCATGATCACAGCCTGGTAACAGATTTTATTCTGCTGTTGACTTGATTTCATTAACAGCTGCTTAGTATTCATCTCTGGTGCGAATTTTGCCAACAGTTACTCTGATTATTTCTCTGTATAATGGGGGCAGTTCAATTACATGTGATGTATGCGCTGGGACAGGACACATATTCTACTTCGCCCGTAAAATGTGTATTTTACACCTCCCCCCCATAGGGGTTTGCAGGAAAATGCACAATGCTAGGCTTCCGTATGTACAGGTGCGCACATTACATTACGCCACGGCATGCAATCTTAAATTGCATGTAATTGATTTGATCCCAGTTTCTGTATCAGTTGGTGAACCTGATCTCCCCTCTCCCTCCCAGCCTTGTAGCATACACATTGTACTCATGCTGTATATAGGGGCCACAAAGCCTGTAGCACTTTGCAAAGCAAATGTTTTAAATGCAGACTAGTACACTACTGGGATACATTTGTTGGGCAAAGGATTACAAACTGTGCTGTAAAAAAAATAAGTAAGTTTTTTATCGCTCAGGTGCCCTCATGCAACTTTTACTGAATACATCTTTTGCGTTGACAGTTGCAGTCGATCATTCACATCTCTCTGCTTCTGGCTCCTTTTTCCCCTATAGAATAATTTTTTTTCAATTCGGCACCTACGCAGCTCTTGCCCCCTCTTCCACCTACATCTCCAACCTCCTTTCCCTTCATGCTCCTTCAGTCCTACGGTTCGACAGTGACCACTGCCTGTCCAAGTTGTTCTCAAGTGTCTCAGACAACTGCTCCCTTCTGACCTACCGCTACCTTGCCCACTCCTTGTCTTCTCACTACCACCAGTCCTAGCTCTCCCGTTTAGAATGTAAGCTCCCACCTGCAGGGCCCTCCCTCCCTATTGTCTCATTCCTCCCCTTAGAGTTCATGTAACCAAGCCTCAATATACATATGCCTGTATTCATGCGTTGATGTTGCTCTGTAATTTTGTTATGGTCTACCTTGTTTGTATCATTGATCTTTGTGGCACTGAGCTAGAAACTACTGAGATTTCATCCAACACAAATTCTTCTTTTTCTACTTCAGGGTCCATAGGGGGTCCACAGGGTTGACCTTGGGGGTATAGCTGGATCTGGATCCACGGGCACCACGCAGTTAAAGCTTTGCTGCTCCCAGGATGCACTTGGGTCCGTCCTCCTCTATACCCCGCCCCCGGCCACAGGCACCTCAGTTTTTAGTTGGTGCCCGGCCGGAGTCGGGTCACCCTGTCGCAGTGGGGCTGCAGGAGCAGCCCCTAAGCTTTATTTTAAAAGAGAAATTTTTTATTTTTTTCTACTTTTTTTACACTTTTAGAGCGGCAGCATTAGACTGTCCTTTAGGACGTCCATGCTGCCGCTCCTTCTCCCCGCTGGCGCCGCGACGCCAGTACAGCTCTGGGGATCGCGGCGGGACCCCTGAGCCTGTACTAGCAGGGCTCTGGGGACTCCCTTGACTGCTGCCGGACGCGACGGGGATCAGGTAAGCCGCGGGTCGCCGCGTGCGGCGGCCCGCGGATACTTTTTATGCAGTCACAAGCCTCCGGTCTCTGGGGACAGACCGGAGGCGCTAGCGGCGGCGGCGGGCTCCCCCTCAATTGAGGAATACCCCGCGTGTCCGCTAGACCACCAGGGTAACAGGCTGGTAGCGGGACCGGCAACCCGGGGGTTAATTGCTAGCCAGGGGAGGCAGCCTTCCCTGTCTAGCGGCTCCTCCCCTCAGCTCAGCGCGCCTTTCAACAAGCAGTCTGGCGTCGCTGAGCTGCTCTTATCTTACGGCCACTCCTCCTCTGAGGTCTCCGGCGGCCATCTTTACTGGCAGGCATCGCAGACTCCCAGGCGGTATCAAGTGGACCGGTCCCCCTGTGTACCTCTCCCCTGCTAAAGGACAGTGTACACAGCGCTATAGCCCTCCCAGACACTGAATCTGGGCGGTTGATTGTATCGGAAGGTGCAGTGAGTACTAACTTTTCTGCATTGTATGTGACTATTGCTAGTGCTGCCTGTCTGTGACTTATTCTCCTTGCTGTCAGCTTATAACTATCCCTTTCCTTCTCCTACGGCCCGGCAGGTGTGAGGGGGAAGGGCGTTTTCTGAGACCCTCACTTATATAAAACACGTATTTGTGGGGTCAGTCACATACTGTTGTGTGCTACACAGTACCATATCTGGGCTGTTTGTGTTGCATACTGGTGAGTGCGGGTGTTAAAGCCGTAATTCCTCTGGTGATACGTATTTTGAGGAGACTGAGCGCTCTGTGGCTTCTGTGCTATTTTCCTGCAGATGCTGTGCTGCTGGAGTTGATGGGGAGGACTTATCTCAGGATGGTCTGTGCGGGCGGTGCCAGCTGGTACCGGGCCCCCTCCAGCCCCCCTGTATCACAGGACCCTCCTTGGGCGATGTTTTCACAGGTGCTGGCGTCTATTGCGGACCGGTTATCAGTCCCATCAGCGGTCCCTTCTAGGGCGTTGCCGCAGCCCACCATCCCCCATTCCCCGGGTGTTCCACAAATGTTGCGGTCTCCCCCCGGGGCCCAGACTGTGGGTCCTTACTCGGGACTGCCTGTGTATGTGCAGTCTTCCCCAGGGACGCGTCAGTCTGTAGTGCCTTTGCAGAGTTTTGCTCCGACGGCTCCTCCGCCTTGGGTGGATGTTCTCTCCAGCTCCGTACAGAGTCCGGCGGCTTCATCCTCGGCGTTTCAGTCCATGTTGCAAGGTGATGTGCCCCCAAGGGCATCTAAACGTCCGGTTGTGAGTTCACTAGCTGCGCAGTTGTCGGACTCGGAAGTGTCCTCAGATGATGGAGAAATCCATGAGGACTCTGACTCTGATGCCATGGGGCAGGAGGTGGAAGCTAAGTCCTCCATTAATGTTCCAGCCTTAGTTAGGGCGGTGCGGGCTATCCTACATGTTGAGGATGATGCGCCGGCTCCTAGGTCGAAGTTACCTAATTTTAAAAAGGCCAAGGTGACTTCAACTGTGTTCCCCCTGTCTGATCAATTATCGGATCATATGGCGGCGGCCTGGCAATCACCCAGTAAGAGGTTCCATCCACAGAAGAGGTTGGCGGCGAACTATCCTTTTCCTGAAGCTCATTGCAGGAAATGGGAGACTCCGCCGGTGGTGGATTCCCACGTTACCCGCTTGATCAAAAGCGCGACGCTGCTATTGCCGTCTATCTCCTCTTTGAAGGATCCCACGGACAGGAAGGTGGAGACTTGTTTAAAGTCCATTTATTCTCTTTCCGGGGCGGTGGCTCGCCCGTCCATGGCTATCTCCTGGGTGGCTAAAGCCATTGAGGCATGGGCCAATGCCTTGGAGGATACCTTTCCTGATGAGGCTCCGGATATCCAGAGAGCGTTAGTGGGACAGATGCGGGATGCAGCTTCCTATATTGGGGAAGCGTCTTTGGATGCCAGCCTGCTCACTTCTAGGGTGTCAGCTGCACTGGTGTCTGCTCGACGCTCCCTGTGACTGAGGTCCTGGAGGGCTGATGCAGATTCAAAAAAAGGTCTGGAGGCCTTGCCTTTTAATGGTGATTTACTATTTGGTCCGGATTTGGACAAAATAGTGGATACTTTGGCTAAGTCCAAGTCGGCTTTCCTCCCTTCGGCCTCTGCGCCGGCTAAAGTGAGGAGCTCTGCCTTTCGGTCCTTTCGGGTTCAGGGTAAGGCCAAGGGCCAGTCCTTCCCGAGACAATCGGTGACCAAGGCCACACCCAAGCCCAAGAAGCAAGCATGGAGTGCTCGGCGCCCTTCTTCCAAGCAGGAGGATAAGCCTGCTGCCTGATGGGACGGGCCTCTCTCTGGGGGACCCCAGAGTGGGAGGCCGACTTCTCCAATTCGCCCAGTGTTGGCACAATACCACCACGGATGCCTGGGTTCGAGAAGTAGTCTCTCAGGGGTACGCCCTGTCTTTTCGGTTCAGACCGCCCCACCAGTTTTTCTGTACGAGTCCTTCTCTGGACAAGACCAAAGCTGCTCAGATTCAGGTAGCTATAGAATCCTTGCTACAAGCAGGGGTCATTGTTCCCGTTCCGCAGTCTCAGCGCGGGACGGGGTACTATTCTACTCCTGTTTCTGGTACAGAAACCCAATGGTTCTCATCGCCCTATCCTGAATTTGAAGTCTCTGAACAGATACCTCAGAGTTCCCAGGTTCAGTATGGAAACGTTACGTTCCATCATTCTGGCGATGGAACCCGGGGATTATATGGTCTCCCTCGATATCCAGGACACCTATCTCCATGTGCCCATAGCACCGGCACATCAGCGGTATCTGAGGTTTGCTATCCTGAACCATCACTACCAATTTCGGGCGTTGCCTTTCGGCCTTTCCACGGCTCCGAGGGTGTTCACCAAGGTGATGGCAGTTATGGCTGCCCACCTTCGGGGTCAGGGTCTACATCTGTTGCCGTACCTGGACGATCTTCTGCTGCTGGCGAGCTCCCCGGAGGTGCTTCTTCGACATCTCCACCTGACCATTGCTTGTCTTCAAGCACACGGGTGGTTGATAAACTGGAAGAAGTCCTCCCTGATTCCATCACAGCGGATGGTTCATTTGGGAGCCCTGCTGGATTCTCGTCAGCAACGGATTTTCCTGACTCCGGAGAAGGTCTCCTCCCTGCAGCTGCGGATACACAGTTGCCTGATCAGTTGCCGCCTGTCGGTCCATTCAGCTATGGGGTCCATGGTGTCGACATTCGACATGGTGGAATTTGCCCAGTTCCATTCCCGGCCCCTGCAGGGGCTGATTCTATCGGAATGGAACGGGTTACCTCACCGGATCCGCTCTCAGATGCTGGTGTTGTCCCCGGAGGTTCGGCAGTCTTTGGCTTGGTGGCTTCAGACTGTGCATCTGGTCGAGGGGCGCCCCTTTTGGATCCCGGACTGGGTCCTGCTCACGACGGATGCCAGTCTCCGGGGTTGGGGGGCAGTGACCGGCTCATTATCGCTTCAGGGTCGTTGGTCCGCGGAAGCACTTCTCCCCATCAACATCCTGGAACTGCGGGCTGTGTACAGGGCCCTGCAGTCGTCCGGCCCCGCTCTTCACGGAAGGGCAGTTCAGGTGCAGTCCGACAACGCCACCACGGTGGCGTACATAAACCACCAAGGGGGAACTCGCAGTCGGGCAGCAATGTCGGAGGTGTCTCGCATTCTTGCTTGGGCGGAGTGTCACGTTCCAGCGATCTCGGCAGTCTTCATTCCCGGAGTCCTCAATTGGGAGGCGGACTTCCTCAGCCATCACGACGTGCATCCCGGGGAATGGTCGCTTCACCCAGAGGTGTTTCAGCTACTCGTGGACAGGTGGGGACTGCCGGAGCTGGACTTGATGGCCGCCTGTCACAATCACAAGTTGCCCGTTTACGGGTCAAGGACAAGAGACGCAGGCGCCTGTCTGGTAGATGCTCTGTCGGTGAAATGGACGTTTCACCTGGCGTATCTGTTTCCTCCGATATCCCTGCTTCCTCGGGTTCTGCGGAAATTCAAGCAGGACGGCGGCACGCTCGTGCTGGTAGCTCCGGCGTGGCCCAGACGTCCTTGGTACTCCGATCTGAGGTGCCTCTCCATCGACGCTCCGTACCTTCTTCCTCAGCGTCGGGACCTGTTGTCTCAAGGGCCCTGCCTTTACCCGGATCTGGGTCGGCTGTCTTTGATAGCGTGGCTCTTGAGACAACCGTCTTGAGGTCTAGGGGTTTCTCCAGTTCGGTCATTGGTACCATGCTTAGGGCACGCAAGCCTGCTTCCGCACGGATTTACCACAGGGTGTGGCGCACTTATTTTCAGTGGTGTGAATCCAGAAACTATGATCCGCAGGTGTTCCGGGTTTCCTGAATCTTGGAGTTTCTTCAATCTGGTTTGGACCTCGGCTTACGCCTGGCCTCTCTGAAGGTTCATGTGTCTGCTTTGTCCGTGTGGTTTCAGTGACGGATTGCTACACTGCCAGACGTTCACACCTTTTTCCAAGGTGTTCTCAGGATCCAGCCTCCCTTCGTGCCTCCGGTGGCTCCGTGGGACTTGGCGGTGGTACTGCGAGTCTTGCAGGGTCCTCCTTTTGAGCCGCTTGAGTCGGTGGAGCTCAAGTGGCTGATGTTTAAGACCATTTTTCTCCTGGCAATTGCCTCTGCCAGGAGGGATTCAGAATTGGGGGAGCTTTCCTGTCGCCCCACTTTTCTGATTTTTCACCAGGACAGGGTGGTGCTCCGCACTCGTCCTGAGTTTTTGCCCAAAGTGGTCTCTAAGTTCCACATTAATCAGGAACTTGTTGTGCCAGCTTTTCAGTCACCTGATCTTTCCGCTGGTGAGGCTTCCTTAGATGTAGTCCGGGCACTTAGAATCTACGTGGACCGGACTGCTTCGGTTAGGAAGTCGGATTCTTTGTTTGTCCTCTTCGGTTTTCACAAGATTGGTTGGCCTGCCAACAAGCAAACGTTAGCCCGTTGGGTTCGTTCAGTTATTTGTGAGGCTTATGCACAGGAGGGTTTACCTGTGCCAGCCTCTGTTAAGGCTCATTCCACTCGTTCTGTGGGTCCCTCTTGGGCTGCTAGACGTGGCGCCTCCGCTGTTCAGCTGTGTAAGGCGGCTACTTGGTCTTCAATTCAGACGTTTTTGAGGTTTTATGCGTTTCACACCTTCGCCTCTCAGGATGCATCCTTTGGGCGCCGGGTACTCCTTTCAGCACAGGAGCGTCCTCGCCCTTAGTTGAACTGCTTTGGTCCATCCCCAAGGTCAACCCTGTGGACCCCCTATGGACCCTGAAGTAGAAAACAAGAGATATGGTAAGAACTTGCCTTTGTTATCTCTGTTTCTACGAAGTCCATAGGGTCCACAGGGCGCCCGCCCTGACGCACCTGGCTTCCAATGGGCTGTGTGGCTGGTCACCGGTTTTCCGTCTCCCATTTCTGTGAGTATGGTTTCTTGTGTGTTCCAGTCTTCCTTCTCTCTGTTTAGTCTCCTCCTCCGGCCTTAGCTGCTTACCAACTGAGGTGTCTGTGGCCGGGGGCGGGGTATAGAGGAGGACGGACCCAAGTGCATCCTGGGAGCAGCAAAGCTTTAACTGCGTGGTGCCCGTGGATCCAGATCCAGCTATACCCCCAAGGTCAACCCTGTGGACCCTATGGACTTCGTAGAAACAGAGATAACAAAGGTAAGTTCTTACCATATCTCTTGTTATTGGCGGCAATGTAACCTCAGCAGAAAGCGTACAAGCGGGTCTAGTGATTGCCTTATTAGGGTCATGCATGGCACTTAATTAGAGGGTGCCTTAAAGAAAGTATAAACAGTTCACGAAAATGTGACCAGTATCACGGAGATTAGTTGATTAGCACATCTACATAAAACTTGATTGTTTATTATATTAGTGGTTTCGCTAGGCTGTTTTACCAGGGCGCTGCGCCATGCCCATTTTGCAGTCAGGACAATGCGACTAACACCCATCCGGAGCGCCATTCTGATTGGATAATGTATCAGCTCCTTACCACTCTGCATAAGTCCTGATCCGATGAGGAGGGATTGGAGGTGGTCTGTGCCACCCACCTCCTGTACAGTTAGCAAGAACCAAAGACCGCACACCCACACTGCCCTGCACCCATCTCCGTCCTCTGACTTGCTGACGGGGCTTAGAGACAGCGGCCTAGAAGCAGGTCTAAAGTTGTGTGGTTTTAGAATCTCTTCTGGCGGTCTGGTAATGTGAATTGGTGGATATAGGAAGCAGATGTGTGCAAACACAATGTCGGGTTTGTTGCACAAGGTTGTAGAGACAGATTATACAATGCCTGGAGGTATGCACTAATCAGTATGTCCTGTGACTTGAGGAACGCAATGGGGCACTTCTATAGGGCACAGTAGGAATTAAAGGCATGCATGTAAGGCACAGCGGGTCGTTTGTCGTATCTTCAGATCTTACCTACAGCAGGTAAGATCAATCTCGTACACTCAATCTCGGCAATCTCGTACACGACGTACTGGAAATTATTAAGGACGCACAATAGGTCATTGGTCAGATTGGACATTTAAACACCACATCGTGTCCTTGAGTGGCGGGGAGAGTTCATGGAAACGACATAGCATTGTTTGCGAGTCGTTTAGTGTGCGGCCAGCTATAGTTTTGCTTTGAGTAGAGTGAAATGCGTCAGTCATGAAGAGTTTAAACCATTCTGTCTTTATTCCATACAACATGGCCATCACTCTCCTGCCTCAGTGACTTTTTTTTTAATTTTTGGTTTCTTAAACCAGTCTTCATTAATCACATAGCTCACAACTGCGCAATTTTTAGAGATCTACCCAGAATTCCTGAGTGTATCAATTGCTGGCTATTTTTAGTTGGTCTATAAATGTTCTGTAATCCATACAGACGGAAACTGTTCTTCATAGATAACCGTCATTTACATGAATGGCAGAAGCTGTGTGCCCAATCCCTATTGGCCACAAATCTGGAGAAATTATTCAAATGTTATTACTAACAAGCATTACCCTGCTAGAGTGTTTCCTTTTTAAAATTTAGCATGGACATTGTGAAAATCTGTCCACTGTAAATTAGAGATTTAAATTTTTTTTTTTTTTTTTTTAAAGGAACCATTAAAATTGTATTTTATTTATTAGGCATAGTCTATAATATCCTACATGGTCCCATTTTCATATATAATTTAGTTTTGTTTGGACACCCTTGGATCCGACACATGTTCGCTCTACTTAGTTCAACTAATTATTTTTGCACTGGCCTTTTCAGTTCTACAACAAGTGGTGGAAACGTTAGGGGAGAGCCGTGTGCCGAGTGAAATAGGACAAGGTATAATAATAATGTTTATCGGTTTGATACAACAGCACTTCTTGTAGTAATGAGCCATCTGGCACAGCTAATTAGTATCATGTGACTTCCACCTTAATGAAGATTTTGTTATTCCAGTCTTTGTAAAGCTTCACTTGCCCCATATGTTTTGGTAGTGCAGTTTCATTTGGGCTGTGTTGCCATCTAGTCTTCCACATGTTAGACTGACGCAGGTCGTCTTTTCCAGGTGCTATGTCTGATGGGGTGTCAGGATTTTTGGCTATTGTACAGTAGTGTTTTGTTGTGCATATTTGAAGATTGTTTTTTGTTTTACATTAATTAAACCTTACTACTGGGGGCACTATCACAGGGGGCGTACTACTGGGGGCACTATCACAGGGAGCGTACTACTGGGGGCACTATCACAGGGGACGTACTACTGGGGGCACTATCACAGGGGACGTACTACTGGGGGCACTATCACAGGGAGCGTACTACTGGGGGCACTATCACAGGGGACGTACTACTGGGGGCACTATCACAGGGGACGCACTACTGGGGGCACTATCACAGGGGACGTACTACTGGGGGCTCTATCACAGGGGACGTACTACTGGGGGCTCTATCACAGGGGGCGTTCTACTGGGGGCTCTATCACAGGGGGCGTTCTACTGGGGGCTCTATCACAGGGGGCGTTCTACTGGGGGCACTATCACAGGGGGCGTTCTACTGGGGGCACTATCACAGGGGGCGTTCTACTGGGGGCACTATCACAGGGGGCGTTCTACTGGGGGCACTATCACAGGGGGCGTTCTACTGGGGGCACTATCACAGGGGGCGTTCTACTGGGGGCACTATCACAGGGGGCGTTCTACTGGGGGCACTATCACAGGGGCTGGTATGGGCATGTTGCAGAATCTGATGACCATTAAAGAGGCATGTGTGTGTGATTTGATGGCATGTGAGAAGGTTGAGGGGCACTGAAAGGACATGTGTGGTGGTCTATACAAGCTTCATATATTTTGGTAATGGACGATGGTCTGGCTCCTAAACTTTTAAGATGGCTCCTAGATTTTTAAAAAATTTGTCGAGCCCGATCTAGCATACATTTCTATGGTTCTGCCCTGTATTTGTTTTCTTAGGTGACGTACTGTAGGTTATCAGGGTATTTTGGGGTGGTTTTTTTTTTTTTTTCTCCTTTTTGCAGGTTTATAGAAATCTTTATAAAAATGATTCACCTAGGTTAGGGTTGAGATATATGAAACTAAAGGGGCGTTTCAATTCAGCACGTTTTGACTAGCGCCAGGAAGTTTGTCCCGAAGCTATATAATTCAGCGCAATTTTTAGTCTGACTATTTCAACTTAAGTTGGAGAAGGCTGGTTCTCGCGACTTAACCTGGGTGTTAAGTCGCGAGAACCGGCATTCAACAACAAAAGTTCCGACCGCGAGGCTATTAGCACCACGCTAACCCGACAAACAGCCTCGCTGCCGGCACTTTAGGGGGATTTCTCCTCGCTTCCTCAGGAGGGTGTGAGAACATATAATTTAGTCGACCTAACCGCGTGCTAAATTGATTAGCTTCGGGACCAACTTCCCGGCACTATTCAACTACTGCTTTATTGAATTGTCCCCTAAGAGACAAGTTCGTGGCATGTTTTTTGTGGTTCTGTGGTTGCTATATGGAAGCGCAGTTCTTTTAAATTTTCTTATATATTTGCTCTTCTTTCTTTGTTCCCCAGCTCACGTTAAACGGCACCCCTTTCTCAGATGGACCGCTCGGTTCTGATTTTACCGGAGTCCCACAGGTAAGGACTTGCATGTAATGTGTACTCTGTAATGCATGTATGTGTTTAAGCGATAAGATAATGACATAGCTCATTTAAAGGTGAACACACAATCAGAAGTTTTGTAAATATTCCTGACATGCAATAAAAACAGCATAAATGATGGAAATTGGGAAACTGAATAAGATACGGCAACCTATTGTAATTAAAGCAGGCATTTGTTACCCAGTATGCTAAGAGTGTGATATCACTGGCGGTGGGTGGTGCATTGTGTGTTAATGTTTGAAATAAAGTCTTTGTTTTTATGGCAACCGTTAACCACTGGAATGGCTGAGAAGTGTTACGCAGCATATAAGGAAACTTTCACTTTATTCTAAATACTACTTTCCCGCTGCAATATTCCTACTTTTGGAGTCCTTCGCCATTAGCTGTATTTAGCAGGGTCCTGCTGCTTTTTTTGTCACTCTTCAGCACTCTCTCTAGTAGTTGAGATCCAACATGACTGACTGACAACAGAATCCAGTTGGATTATTTAGTTTTAAATGATATCAGTCATTTTGCGGTTAAAATGTACTTTTCTATTGGAGCTCTTTATATGTGTTTACACTACATGCCAAATCCTACTCTTCTAGTCTGCAGCTCTTGGACACTATGACCTTACATTTTCACGCCAAAAACAAACAAAAACCTTTTGATTTACATTTCTATTATTTACTAAATGATCAGTTTAGTTTTCTCTGTTTTTGTTTAAAGAGCAGGTAAACTCATTCACCTGAGTAATATAATATAAAATTTAGTGGTTGTACGTAATTTTTAAACTCATCATTTGCTAGGGTACTATTGTCCTAATCCATGCTACCTCTCCCCTCCTTCCACCTCTTATCCCTGCCATCTCTCTCCCCTCCCCCCCTTATCCCTGCCATCTCTCTCCCCTCCCCCCTTATCCCTGCCATCTCTCTCCCCTCCCCCCCTTATCCCTGCCATCTCTCTCCCCTCCCCCCCTTATCCCTGCCGCCTCTCTCCCCCCCCCTTATCCCTGCCGCCTCTCTCCCCTCCCCCCTTATCCCTGCCGCGCCTCTCCCCTCCCCCCCTTATCCCTGCCGCCTCTCTCCCCTCCCCCCCTTATCCCTGCCGCCTCTCTCCCCTCCCCCCCCCTTATCCCTGCCGCCTCTCTCCCCTCCCCCCCCCTTATCCCTGCCGCCTCTCTCCCCTCCCCCCCCCTTATCCCTGCCGCCTCTCTCCCCTCCCCCCCCCCTTATCCCTGCCGCCTCTCTCCCCTCCCCCCCCCTTATCCCTGCCGCCTCTCTCCCCTCCCCCCCCCTTATCCCTGCCGCCTCTCTCCCCTCCCCCCCAGAACCAGACCTATTCGGACCCATGGATTAGCAAATTACTCTCCGTAGGGTACAGGATAGATTTCGAAGTTTCACTTCCAATTCAGTTCTTCACTACGGGTCTGCCGGTGTTGGTAAACAAGGCCAAAGTTCTGCAAGAGGCAATTTAGTCTTTGCTGCAATCAGCAGTTCTGGTTCTGGTACATCAACGTGGTCTTAGGATTTTACTCAAACTTTTGTGGTACCCAAGCCGGATAAGTCTGTCAGGCCAATCCTGAACCTCAAGTCTTTAAACCAGTATCTGATGTTTTCTACATCAGGGTCCATAGGGTATCCACAGGATACCTTGGGGTATAGGTGATGACGTCAGGCATCGGGCACCATAGAGTAAAGTTTTCAGCCTCCCAGGATGCACTAGGGTCCCCCTCCTATACCCCGTCCCCGAGCCAAGGCATCCCAGTTTCGTTGGTGCCCGGCTCGGAGTCGGATGCACCTGTTTAGAGGGGGGCTAAGAATAGCCCCTGAAGTTTCTTCGCAAGCAGCTGTGGCTGCTCACCTGGAAGTACAGCATGGACAGTCAGTGCTGACATCCATGCTGTCTTCCCTACACCCCCGCCGGTACTGATCCGGGGATGCTGGTAAGCATCTGGGGTCACAGCTAGCAGTGACCCCAGATATTTGGGACCATGGCCGGATTCAAGGGGGCAGCAGGTAAGCAGCGGGGTCCTGCGGTGGGTCCGTGCTGAGTACATGGTCCAGAGTCCCCAGGCAGGAGGCTCCCTGGGGACTGGCTGCAGCGTGGAGCCAGGTAACTAACCTGCGCTTCCACTACCCCCCTGGGACAGCGGACCGCAGCTGAGCGGTAGCGCTGCGGCGTCCCAGGGGTTAATTGCATGCCAGGGGAGTGCGCCTTCCCTGTACACAGCCGGCGCCTCCCCTGCTGCACACAGCCCTCTCTGCATCTGCTGACTAGCCCTGTGGCAGCGCTCCTCCACCAGGCCGGCCTCCTCTCTACTCCTCGGTGGCCATCTTTTGCTGGAAGCATGGTGAGCGCTGCTGGACGCTGATTATCGGTGGCATCGCGGTCTGGGTCCCCCGGCATACCTCTCCTCCGTTGGTTACAGGTCTGTGTATGCAGCTCTGTGTCCTACCAGGCTCTGTCTGCGTAGTTGAGGATCAGCGCTGATAGTGCAGGAATTGATTTCTTTGCATAGTATGTGACTGCTGCTAGCGTCTGCTGCCTGTACTTTCACTTTCTGCTGTCAGCCTTTTCACTGTCCCTGCTCTTCTGCTAAAGCCCTTGCGGTGCGGTGATTGCAGGGTGGTTCTCACACTATACTAACAAGTATCAGTGAGAGGGGTCACATACTTGCCCTCATGTCTGAGAGTGATTTTCCTCTCCAGCTTATTTGTACTACATGCAAGGTACCAATAGCGGAGGGGGAGGGTAACGCGGAGGGGCTATGCCGACAGTGTTTATTGGTGCGGCCAATTACTGTCACGGCTCCGGTACAGGAGCCGCCCTGGGCTTGTTTCGCCAAAGCGCTTACAACCCTGGTGGGCCAGTTAGCTCCGCAGCCTGCGTTCCCACTGATGGGATTGTCCCAGCAGTCAGTGGTGTCGTCACCCATGCAGGGTTTCCCGAGACAATTGATGGTACCCCACAGTCTCCCTATTTCCCCTCCTCAGGTCTCTCAGGAGCCTGCGTGGGTTAATTCACTGACAAGTTCTGTACAGCATTTGTCGGACGTGTTACAAGGGGAGTCTGTGTTGAGGCCACATAAGCGGCCGGTGGCGTCTCTGTCTGCTCCTTATGAGGATGAAGACGTGGCGTCCGATGATGGGGAGATTCTGGATCTTTCTGACCAAGAACCTCTCCTTTCTAAAGAATCGGACGCTAAGGTTTATATTCCTGGACTTATTCGGGCAGTCCGCACGGCTTTAGTGATTGAGGATGATGATCCTCCAGTTTCCAAGTCAAAATATGCCTTTCTCTTTCATCCACTAGGGGACACTGGAGGTTGCTTAAGCTGGGGTATAGAGGCGTGGATAATTGGAGCTGGCACTTTAAATAATTTAGAATTGTGAAGCTCCTCCCCCTCTATGCCCCATCAGCCCTCCAGTTTAGAAAATGTGCCTCATGGAGCTGGTCACAGTTAGCTGTGCTCCAGCAATACATTGAATTTTATTTAGGTTTATTTTTTTTCTACACACTGTTGCACGTCGACAGGAGCTTAAGCCAGCTGAGAAACAGGTGGCATCACGGTCTTCCGTCCCACCTGGGGGTCTCCTGCGGTGGGAGCCCAATTGCAAAAAAAAAAAAAGTATGGAACCAGACCCCTTCAGAACCGTGGATTCGCAGTCTCATTTCCCTGGGGTACCGAATAGTCTTCGAAGTCCCCCCTCCACTTCGGTTCTTCACTACAAGTCTGGTCCTTTCGTCCACCCCATCTTAGCGCAACTGCGTTAACGTTAACGAGGTGGTTCTTGAAATAGATATGTTAAGATGCAGGGGCATCCCAGACTTGGTTATTCCCACCATGCAGCGCCCCGGAAGCCTGTTTCGGCTGCGTATTATCATAGCATATGGTTTTCTTATATCTCTAGGTGTTCCAGTCTGGGTCTTCAGTCTAGGACTGTTACGTTGTCCCGGTTTTTGTTTTTTCTTCAGACGGGACTGGATTCTGGCCTCTTTCAACGGAATTGTCCCTCATTCCTGAGGTGCAGACGTTCCTTCAGGTGGGTCTTGCGTGTACAGTCTCCTTTTTTGTACCTCCGATCGCTCCCTGGGACTTAAAAACTTAGTGCTTCTGTTTCTTCAGTAGCCCATGTTTGAACCTTTGGAAGAGGTTGATATTAAGTACTTGTCTTGGAGGACGGTCATCCTCCTGACTCTAGCCTCGGCTCGTAGAGTTTCTGTACTAGGTGCTTTGTCCTAGAAGCCATCTTACTTTGGGTTTTCATGCTGTTTGAGCGGAACTCAGGGCGGTAGCAGTCTTCCTTCCCAAGGTCGTGTCTCTTTTCCATATCAATCAGCCTATTGCGGTACCGTCATTGGTGGAGGACTCTGGTGATTCTTCCACCTTGGAAGTGGTTAGGGCTGTCCGCATCTATGTTGCCAGGACAGCGTCCCTCCGCAAGTCGGAGTCAATTTTTTCCTCTATGATGTTGGTCGGAGGGGTTGGCCAGCGTCTAAGCAGACTCTGGCACGTTCGATTTAGGTTGCCTATTCATCACACTTATGTTAGTGCTGACTGTAGGCCTCTTTCGTCCTTTTCGGCTCATTCCAAATGTTCTGTGGGTGCGGCCGGTAAGGGCGCCTCTACGTCATATTTGTGCCGTGTGGCCTCTTGGTTTTTCGGTTAACACGTTTGTAAAATTTTGCAAATTTGATACGTTGCTGCTTCAGCATCACATTTTGGCCTGCTTGTTCTTCAGGTTCCGCAGAGTGCTCCCGCCCGTGGAGGAAAACTTTGGGACGCCCCCAGTGTAAGCAACCTCCAGTGTCCCCTAGTGGATGAAAGAGAAAATGGGATTTTGGTACCTACCGGTAAATCCTTTTCTCTGATTCCACAGGGGACACTGGACGCCCACCTCTGCGCTCTTAGCCTGCCTGTTCGGATTGTTTCGTATGATTTGGTTATTGTGTGTTCTTCTCTCCTTTTTACTCCGCTTGTTCTCCATCTCCTCTCGGTCTTCATTTTCTAAACTGGAGGGCTGATGGGGCATAGAGGGGGAGGAGCTTCACAATTCTAAATTATTTAAAGTGCCAGCTCCAATTATCCACGCCTCTATACCCCAGCGTAAGCAACCTCCAGTGTCCCCTGTGGAATCAGAGAAAAGGATTTACCGGTAGGTACCAAAATCCCATTTTTTTTTTAAGAATATTAAGGGTGACGCCACAGTGTTTCCTCTTTCGGGTCAGTTAGAGGAGGCATGGAAACACCCTGGAAAACGGTATCAGCCTCAGAGACGCTTGGCGGTGGCTTATCCGTTTGCGGACAAATATTTTTCTAAGTGGGAATCCCCTCCACAGGTGGATTCTCATGTGACACGCCTAGTCCGAAGTGCCACATTGCCCATGCCCTCCATGTCCTCCTTGAAGGATACTACGGACCGTAAGGTGGAGATCTGCCTAAAGTCCGTTTATTCCCTTGCGGGGGGGGGGGCAGCCAGGCCGGCTATGGCCATTTGTTGGGTAGCCAGAGCTATGGAGGGCTGGGCTGATAGTTTGGAGGCGTCTTTGGATTCCGACTGTTGGCTGAACAGACCGAATTGATAGGCAATCTCCGGGATTCGGCCACTTATATCAATGAAGCGGCCTTGGATATCAGTACCCTGACTTCTCGGATTTCTTCGGCAGCTGTAGCTGCTCGTCGCACCTTATGGTTGCGATATTGGAAGGCGGATGCTGATTCCAAGAAGGGCTTGGAAGCTTTGCCTTTTAATGGAGAAGTCCTATTTGGTCCGGATCTGGACAAAATCGCAGCCACGCTGGCGGCAGCCAAATCGGCATGTCTCCCGTCTGCTGCGGTTCCTTCCAGTTCAGGTACGTCGTCCTTTTGGCCTTACAGGGCCCAGGGTAGGCCTAATGCAGTCTTTTCCCCGACAGGCTGGCCCCAAAAAATCGGCCAAGCCCCGGAAACAGGCCTGGAGTACCAGACGTCCGGCCCCTAAGCCAGATGACAAGCCTGCGGCCTGACGTTCCTGGCCTCCCTTTGGGGGATCCCAAAGTGGGAGGCCGCCTGCTGCAGTTCGCCCAGTGTTGGTCGGTTACCACGACAGACACTTGGGTTCACGAGGTGGTTTCTCACGGGTATGCCCTCTCCTTCCGGCACAGGCCCCCGTCCTGATTCTTCACCATGGGTCTTCCATCAGACCGGAACAAAGCAATGGAACTGTGGAAGGTTTTGCACACTATGCTCAAGGCTGGAGTTATAGTGCCTGTTCCATTCTCCCCGAGGGGCCAGGGTTTCTATTCCAATCTGTTTTTGGTCCGATCCTCAACCTCAAAGCACTCAACAAGTCCTTGCGGGTGCTGAGGTTTCGGATGGAGACCCTACGGTCCATCATTCTGGCGCTGGAACCTGGGGATTACATGGTGTCATTGGACATACAGGACGCTTACCTGCATGTCCCTATTCTTTTACGCCATCAACAGTTCCTCAGGTTTGCAATCCGCAACGATCACTTCCAGTTCCGGGCGTTACCTTTTGGGCTGGCGACAGCACCACGTGTGTTCACCAAGGTTCTGGTGGTCATGGCGGCTTCCCTGGACAACCTTCTGTTGGTAGCAGGATCTCCAGAGCTCCTTCTACGCCACTTGGACTTGACGATTGCGGTACTGCACCAGCACGGCTGGTTAATAAACTGGCAGAAGTCCACCCTGATCCCGTCTCAGAGGATTCTGCACCTCGGAGTCCGGACAGCAAAGGATCTTTGTGACGGGGGTAAAAGATCCTCTGCCTTACAGTTGAGGGTGCGCACTTGTCTGCAGAGTTGCCGGGTGTCTCTGCATTCTTCGATGAGGTTACTGGGCTCCATGGTGTCAGTATTCGACATGATGGAATATGCCCAGTTTCACTCCAGACCTCTGCAGCAATTGATCCTGTCCAAATGGAATGGACTGCCTCAGAGTCTAAAATCCCAGATGATGGTGCTCACTCCAGAGGTTCGCCTGTCCCTAGCCTGGTGGTTGCAGATGACCCATCTCAACAAGGGTCGTCCATTCTGGGTGGCGAATTGGGTCCTGTTGACAACGGATGCCAGCCTTCGGGGCTGGGGAGCTGTCACGGGTCCACACTTGTTCCAGGGCAGATGGACTCAGGCGGAAAAGGAGCTTCCGATAAACATCTTGGAACTCCGCGCTGTTTTCAATGCTCTCCAGCAGGCACAGCGGGTTCTCCAAGGTCACCCCGTGCAGGTCCAGTCAGACAACACCACCACCGTGGCCTACATAAAGCGGCAAGGAGGAACCCGAAGTCGGGCGGCACTCGTAGAGGTGTCCCGCATCCTGGTCTGGGCAGAGCGAAATCTCCCGGCCATATCAGCTGTATTCATCCCGGGAGTTCTCAACTGGGAGGCGGACTTTCTCAGTTGCCAGGACGTTCATCCGGTGGAGTGGTCTTTGCACCAGGACGTCTTTCAACTTCTGGTGGACAGGTGGGGTCTTCCAAAGATCGACCTCATGGCGTCACGGCACAACAACAAGTTGCCGGTGTACGGGTCTTGCACAAGAGACGAAAAGGCGTCTCTGGTGGATGCTCTGTCCATCCAGTGGACGTTCCGGTTTGCTTATCTCTTTCCTCCGTTTTCCCTTCTTCCATGGGTAATCCGGAAATTCAAACAGCAAGGAGGGACGCTCCTGTTGATAGCTCCCGCGTGGCCCAGGCAGCACTGGTTCTCAGACCTTCAGGGTCTGTCCGTGGACAGCTAAAACAATTTTCCTTCTGGCCATTACTTCGGCCAGACGTGTTTCTGACTTAGGGGCTTTCTCTTGTAGACCCCCTTTTCAGATTTTTCATAGGAACAGGGCGGTGCTGCTTACTCGTCTTGGTTTCCTTCCCAAAGTTGTTTCGAGTTTCCACATCAACGAGGAAATCGTTGTGCCGGTTTTTAACTCACCTGACCTTTCCGTGGGTGAGGCCACTTTGGATGTTGTGCGGGCCTTAAATATTTATGTTGACCGCACTTCTTCGTTTAGAAGTCGGACGCCTTGTTTGTCCTCTATGGCTCCCGTAAAAAGGGTTGGCCTGCTTCAAAGCAGACTTTAGCAGGCTGGATTCGTATGGCCATTTCAGAAGCATATCTTCATGAAGGCCTTCCGGTTCCTTCCTCTGTGAGGGCTCATTCCACTAGGTCTGTGGGTCCTTCGAGGGCAGCTCGACATGGTGCCTCTGCAGTCCAGATCTGCAAGGCTGCCACGTGGTCCTCTGTCCATACCTTTGTGAGGTATTACGCTTTTGATACCTTTGCCTCTCAGGATGCTTCCTTCGGGCGGCGGATTCTCCTTTCAGCACAGGAGCGTCCCCACCCTTAAAGGATACTGCTTTGGGACATCCCCAAGGTATCCTGTGGATACCCTATTGACCCTGATGTAGAAAATGAGATATGGTAAGAACTTACCTTTGTTATCTCTATTTCTACGAAGTCCATAGGGTTCCACAGGACTCCTGCCCTGTCGCACCTGTGCTGCAGATGGGCTTTGCTCTGGTGACCGTTTTTTCCGTCTCCCCCTGGTGAGAATGTGATTCTTGTATGTGTCCAGATCTTTTTTCTCTCTCTTCCTTCTCCTCCTGCGGCCTATGGCTTGGTACGTAACTGAGATGCCTTGGCTCGGGGGCGGTCTATAGGAGGGGGACCCTAGTGCATCCTGGGAGGCTGAAAAGCTTAACTCTATGGTGCCCGATGCCTGACGTAATCACCTGTACCCCAAGGTATCCTGTGGAACCCTATGGACTTCTTAGAAATAGAGATAACAGAGGTAAGTTCTTACCATATCTCATATTTTATGAGCGAGCTTGTAACTGGCGGAGTTTCTAATTTCTCTGGATATAAAGGATGCGTATCTACATTGTTCCAATTTGGGAACCGCATCAAGCTTTCCTGCGGTTTTTGCAATATTGCACGAGCACTATCCGTTTTAGGAGTTGCAGTTCGGTTTATCATCGGCACCTCGTGTCTTCACCAAGGTCATGTCTGTTATGATTGCACACCTTCGGACATCAGGTGTGACCATATTTCCTTACTTAGATGACCTGTTGATCAAGGCCCTATTGGAATCTCTTATCTTGGACTACGCCTTACTGACATACAAGACATGCAGCACGGCTGGATGATCAATTTTAAATAATCCAGCCTAATTCCGTCTCAGACTCCAGTTTCTGGGGATGATCCTGGATACAAGGTTACAGCAGTTGTTCCTACCGGAAGAAAAAACCCAGGACATTCGGCTACTAGTTCAGTTAGTCCTCAGACAGAAGGTGTCTTTATTGGTTTATCTTCGTCTCTTGGGAAAGATGGTAGTTGCTTTCGAGGCACTACAACTCGGACAATTCCACTCCTGTATGTTCCAGCTGGACCTCCTAACAGGGGTCAGGGTCTTGCTTACTACTACGTCGGATGATCCGTTTGGCTCCGACAACCAGGGTGTCTCTTCTTTGGTGGATGCAAACCAACAACTTTTTGGTGGGTTGAAGATTCGGAGTGTGGGATTGGATAATCGTGACGACAGATGCCAGTCTCCGAGGATGTGGAGCGGTGGTCCTAGACTGTCAGTTTCAGGGACTTTGGTCTCCACAGGAAAGACGGTGACCCATAAATGTGTTGGAACTCAGAGCAATTTACAATGCTCTGCTCGAAGCTGCACACTTACGAAGATCTCATCCGGTAGGGTTCAGTCAGACAACGCGACGGCCGTCGCTTATATCAATCGACAGGGTGGAACTTGAAGTCGCATGGTGGACCGAGAGTCGATCAGTAATCCTGTCGGCAGTGTTCGTCCCGGGAATGGACAACTGGGAAGCAGATTGTCAGTCGCCAGGAACTCCACCCCGGGGAATGGATGCTTCACCCAGACATATTCCAAGCCTTGGTCAGCCGTTTGGGTCGGTCACAGGTGGACCCCATTGCATCTCGCTTGAACAATCAGCTACCAAGATACGTGTCCAGAACTCTGGATTCGGCTGCAGTGGATGCGCTAACAATTCCATGGTCCTACAACACGGTTTACTTATTTCCTCGTATTCCTCTCCTTCCTCATCTTCTAAATCGGACAAAACACAAGTCGACCTCGGTCATTCTCGTGGCACCGGACTGGCCTTGGAGGAGGAGTTTCTCATACCTTCGGGCTCTCTTAGCAGACGACCCGTGGCCCCTACCAATTCGTCCGGACCTCCTTCAACAGGGTCCTTTCGTACACCCTAACCTAGCACAGCTTTGTGTAATGGGGTGGCTGTTGAGGCCGCTATCTTGACACAAAGGCATCCCAGAATCTATTATCCCCACTATGCTTCGTGTCAGCTGCACATTACCACCGCATTTGGCGGTCTTATGTGGCATGGTGTGGCGGTCGGGGCCTTCCCTCTAGAGCTTTTCGTTTATCCAGGTTATTGCTTTTTCTTCAAACTGGGCTAGATGCTGGCCATAGCTGCATTTTCCAAAGGTTACCAAGCTTACCAGCAGTGTGCTCCGACTCAGTTTAATATTCTGTGGGCTGGCGTATGTAAACATTAATCATGTACATGGAGTGCATTTATACACTTTTTTTAAATTTTTTTATTTTCTCCTTCGTTTGCTTTGAGTTTCAGTATTTAAACAACTTGTGACTGTGCACCTGCAATAAATTAGCTGGTTGCTGACAGTCCAAGGAACAGCGCAAGGTCAAATCTCTCCTGCGGACATCTAGACTAACATCCCAGTGTATTATGTGGATAAACATTAGTTAATTAGGAATTGCACTTTAGTGAGAGAGACTGCTCCTATATAGGTTGGAAAGTGAAGTCAAATAAAGTAAAACAAATAATGTCTGATTGCAGAATACGCCATTGTTGAAAACACTAAGGGGCCGATTTTAATTTGCTTGGATTTGTAAGCAACTATATTTCTTGATGTATGTGCCCGTAATTTCTGCAGGCCAATTAAATTGCTCCCTAAAAGTGAAGGGTGGGATAGTTTTAATTTTGAGAGATTAGCATCATGGTACAGTTTATACACCTTTATGGTTGACTATTAAAGCAGGTCTGGTCTTGGCCCATAATTTCTTTAATACAGTGTAACCATCACTGGTGACAAGGCCGTTGAAAGCCTATTGTACCTTTTACAGGAGTTAAAAATCAATCACAAATTATATTTTATTTGAGCTGCCAATATCAGTGACACACATCAGCATCTGTATTTTTAAAACTATCTTGAAAGACTTTATTTTGCATTTGAATTGCGGCAGTGCTATTGGTCGTATTCTTGTTTTTTTTTGGGTGGGGGGTAAAGTAATTTTTATTGGCATAAAAAAAAAAAGTAACCTAAGGTAACCAATAATAAATGGCAAATAAGACATAAGGGCCAGGAGCAGTATCTCTGACACAATCCCAAATACTTATCCACAACTAAAGGGCACCTGGACACTTCCATAACCTATGCCAGAAGGCACTATCAGTATCACTATCCCACTTGGGAGCTTGGAGAACCATAGCATGTAAAGATACAGGGGACTAATATATTGTGTAGGATCCAAAAATGAATTTGTTGGAAGAGAATGCAAGGAGTGGCAACCCTAGTGCAGACCAAATACTCATAAGACAGGGCACCGAAATCATCCTCCCATTTTACCTTCAAAGGCAGTAACCCATCTGGGAGGGAATGAGAATTTAGACTGTACTTCTAAATTAATCTCATTTTTATATTACTCTACCTCCTGCAAAGTAGTCTAAGTGGGGAATCACGTAATTGTGGCTGGTTCCCATTGAACTGGGCAGATAGAGACTGGCGAAGTTGAAGAATACTATAAAAGGTGTGAGTCCAAAATCTTCATGTAGCTGTTGGTACGATGGGCAGCATGGTAACCCTGTCCAATGGTAACACCATATCTAATCCAAATGTTATCAGCACTCCTCTTTCCCAGCTGAGAGAAGGTCCCATTGAACCACAACGGAGCATCAGGGTCAACTCCAAGATCCCCCAAGGATAGAGTAGGCGAAACGCCATAAGAGTGAGGCTTATTTGATCACTGACATTGGACGATCTAGACATAGTCAACAAAACTTAGAGGAGTAAGGGGAGACTGTTCGCTCAGCAAAGAACCCCTCCAGCATACTACCCCTACAATCTCTCAACCACTCCCACAAATGATTTAATTGGGAGGCTACATAGTAAAACTTTAAATTGGGGAGGGCCAAACCACCCGAAACTTTAGTTCGACATAATGGTTAATAGGTGTATTCTACTAAGAGGCTGAGCGAGTGCGGCCAATAGTGTTACTCGCAGGAAGTGCGCAGTATGTAGAAATATAGTCTTGCTCCACAACCTTGGTATACTCAGTTCTGCTAAACTTTTTTTTTTTTTCTTTTTTTGTTTTCATTATATATAATTTAAGTCCTAGTGCAAAGACAATGAATTAAATCGGCATAATAATGAATCAAAATCTGCATTCTGATAAATTTAGTATCTGTACACAAATGGATGCACTGGCTACTGTAAACAAGGTTTAAATTCCGGAGTGTTCTGCTTTAGCCTGTCTTAGACGTAATAGTATTTCCTGGTGTTGGAGAACTTGATCTCTTTAACACACTGTGTAGTGTCATCTTACAACGTGTAAGCCTACACGTATGTGTAAGCCTGAATTACACGGAGGGTTGCTACAGCGCTATAGAGCAGTGTTATTTGATAAATGGATGGTAGAGAGGAGCTGTATATTAGGACTAGCTGTCATTTTCGTAGCAATGTACAAGGGTACTGGAACGGGCCGACATTGGTTACAATATTCAGTAAAAAGGAGTTACCTATTCTCCAGTGCTTACAATCTAAAAGTAACATGGAGTATATATTAATGGCATTAATGAAAGTTTTGGGCAGTAGACCAGCCAATGTATATGGAAATGTGCTATGTCTGTGGTATGTTGCTTTGCATTGTTTTTTCAACAACTGGTGAACAGTTTGATGAATGCACGTGTTTTGTTCCTAAATCATGTTGGCCGGACACTGTAAAATCCCTTTAAAATAAGAACACACACATCTGAGGGGTATGCGGTCAGGAAGCCGGCGGTCGAAATGCCCACCGCCGGCTTCCCGACTGTCAAATCCCGTCGTGAGATGAATGATAGGCGTCAAAAACCCGACGCCTACCCTTATCCACCCGCCGAAATCCCGATGCCTGGCATACCGAACAAAGGTAAGCCTGGCGTCACGAGCAGACAGCCGCGGGGGAGGAGGGTTAAGTTTAGGGGACTTAGGGTTAGGTACTCCCCCGGGAGGGTTGGGGTTAGGCTAGGGGAAGGGGGGCTTAGGGTTAGCCCCCCCCCGAAGGGTTAGGTTTAGGGGGAGGGGGGGTTAGGTTTAGGCACCCCTGGGGGGAGGTTAAGGTTAGGCACCCCTAAAGGAGGGTTAGGGAGGTTTAGGGATAGTTAGAATACTTACCGTTACGGGATATTCAGTGTTCCTACTTCCGGCGTTGGTATTACATCCGCCGGGCTTATGTCCGGCATTATATCATACTGATTCCGCCTGAGGAACCATCTAAAATCCATATTGGCCATCAACAGGCTGGAAATTACCCAGCTGCTTGGCCTAAGTGTAGAACAGTTGTATACTAGAGGTTTCTTATGAATGTGTTCTTGTCCTTTATGCCTCTTGTGCTCACCAGCATGGGTGGGTGTGTGGGTGTATAACACCTCAGCTGTAAACATGGAGTGTTTGCCTGCTCAAACTATATTCCAGGGATGGTTGTAGAACAACAGTATGTACAGTGTAATTTAGATGAAGTTTTACACTTTTTTTTTTTTATTTTTTTTTTTTAATTATTGGTATATGTAACTGTAGTAAAGTTATGCTGCTGTAACTGTTTGGTGGAATGCTTCTCCTTCTCCATGATGCTCCAATTCTATGCTATCAATTTCTGTACTTTAGGCGCAAATTCAGTTCTCAACCATGTATGAGATTTGCCATTACAAAACGGCAAATTACATCCATCTGTCGTAATTGTTGACTCTCAACCCATGGAGGGGCACAGGAAAACTTGCAGTGCTGGGGCTGCTGTCATTGGCCGATATGTATGCAGCAGAGCACGCCCGGCAGCGCATTGTGCTGAATTGGATTCCCCCAAGGTCTATAAAAGATGTCTGTCTTCAGCAATTTTCTCCAGTCTGCTTTATTTGACAAGTGGAAAATGAGTGGCTCCTCAATATAGTATGAAGCACTATGCTTTTTGGTTAGGGGGGGCTTTGCCTATTATCTTTTATTTATGAAGCGCCAATGTATTACCTAGTTTTGTACAGAGGAGCCATTAGTGATAGGCATTACTGCACAGCTACTGGTGGTGTGGTATGATGGTCATTAAGAGAGACTGCAATATGGAGATGTGAAAGATTAACAAATGCATTCTTCTGCCAGCGACCCATGATGCCTATGGGGCATATTCAGTTGCAAACTCCGTTTTGAAAAAACTCACCGCACTGGGTTTTTCCTATTCAGTTGCCGGGGACAAAATCAGTTGCCGTAATTTCTATAGGAGTTACCGCGGCTTATTCCTCGCAGCCCAAGTGCAGTTGCAAAGTCGGAGAAAATCCCTGTTTTAAATTAAAAATGTCGGGACTTGCTTCAGAACCCTATGCCCCCTATGACTATTTAGGAAATTTGAAGTTTACAAGTATCTTAATCCAATAATTGCAAAATTGTCTCAAATTACCCCAAAATCAACTTTCATTAATATATGCACCCAAAATGTAATTACACTACTAAAAATGAAAAAAAAAATTTAATTTTTTTTTTTCCGGAAAATTACCCCAAAAGCCGCTCCCCCTTTTTTTTTTTTTTTTTTTGTAATTATACAAAAAAAAATTTAATTTTCCTCTCTGTGGTCTCCAACCTGTAGCTCACCGGTCTTAATTTTGGTAGCTCACCTAGCTGCAGTACTGCCGAGTCAACTAGGAGGAAGTGACCTTTGACGTGTGCTTCCCCGTGGCATTGACACATGGGTGGAGCCACACGGAAGCATGTCAGGTAATTGCTGTAGAGGCTGTGGCAAATCACCTGACGTGCTTCACCGTGGTTCCACCCACGGCGTCTACGCTATGGCAGAGCGAGTGACTCGCGCACAGCCCTGCCGGAAAATCACACACCAGCCCTGCTTATAACTTTTGCTACTCTACTGCACGTACGTCCTTGCCGGTAATTAACAGTGAAATGTGCCTGTGCTTAAATTTTATTTGCAAACTACAATATCACTGTAATAATGCATTTTTATTTTCTATGAAATGTTTTTTTTTTTTTTTTTTTTTTCATTTTATTAAATTATCTTCAATTGTTCACTTATTAGCCAGATTTTTTTTTTTTTCTACAATTTTAGTAGCTCTTCAGGAGGTTTCATTTTTCTAAAGTAGCACACACCTCAATTAAGACCACTGCTCTATATTCTATATTATTGGAGCTCTTTTAAGGTGAGATTCTGTAAGTATAATTATAATACAATGCAAATGAGTGTAGTAAATCTTTTAAGTATGCATTTCTTACCCCTCAATCCCCCACACTTCAACGCCTGCCTCTTCTGGTCATGGTCTGTTCTACAGGGTGGAAGAGCTTTGCACAGAGTGGTGGATTTACTAATGATTAAAGTCAATGCTAACTGGACAGCACAACAGTCATCCAATCAGCATTATTGATCAATACGTATGAGGGTTCTCCTGGGTGTGATGAATTTTAGATGGTTGACTTCTACTCACAAAGGCATGACTGCAGGTCTTAGGCGTAGGAGCCCAATAATTAAGCCAGCTAGAGGAAAGGGGTTGTCCTCTAAACAAAAGATCCTTGGTTAGTCACCAGAAAATGGTGACTTTTGACAGTGTGTTCATAGTGATATTTGTATAGAAATAATTTTCATTAAAAAAAAACCAAAAAAAACATTTACAAAATGTAAAGTGTTTTTAATTTCATATTTGCTGCAGGCTCCCTTTACTTTTGGCCTGGGTCAGAGGGCTCCTTACACAACAGGAGAACACTGCCTTCTCTGTAGGAGCGAACGGAAGGACCTCACACTTTCAGAGTGTGGCACAAAAAACTCAAGCAAATTAGCACTTTCCACATCTCCAAAAGCCAATGCCAAGATGCACCTTCCCCTGTGGGTATGCTCAGACTGCCGGCGGACAGTAGAGAGTGAAGATATCCACCCCACACAAGACCAAACTTTAGTGGTAAGTCTGTAGACAGACTAGATGGCGGCTGATCACCTTTCCCGTATCTGGAAACCTTCTTACCCCTGTCAGCTACTAATCCACACATTTTACTCACTACTATAAACAGATTTGTTTCTATCAAGACTGAAAATCATCCGAAGGCAGGAACATAAGCCTACTTATATAGGATTATAATGGTCTGCGTGCATTTAGTCACATTCAGAATTTGAGATCTACATTTATTAAGGTTTATGGTTTGCTGTGCAGGCATTGGATGTCTTCTCTCCTACTCTAGATAACACATCTTAACCAATATATTACAGTGAAATAGGTTTGATATGAAAAGTTGGTATGGATTTTAATTAAAAGCTCAGTGTTCTCCCAAAATAATTTTAATTGTGCCGTCCTGTTTTTTTATTTTATAGCGTGTTATTTTACTAAAAGACACTTGTCATATTTGCCTTGTAACCATTGCCCAGTGCTTGCCACTACAGCTGCTCCCTACGCTGGTTATAAGGAGAGATAGAGAGAAGGAAAGTTTAGTTACATCATTTGACAGAGTTCTCTCGTACCGCTTTCTCCATGCTAAAATAACTAATTATAAAGGGCTATGCTATGATAGCAACTTATAATATGCTCTACTGTGCTATCATAAAGTTTCATAAACACTTACTCAGTTATAGGTGACAGGAGTTCACAGGGAGGCCGGGAGCAGGCAAACTCTGTCAAATGCTGTAAGTATCTTACAGCCAGTGCCCTGGAGAAGTGCAGTGCGACCCGCTGTAGCTGTCAGGGCTCAAATCCAGTTACAGGGTAAGTAAGGGTCTTGTCTTCATTGCATACGAGCGCTACTGAAACTGAAAAGCCCTTTAAAGTTAGGTTAATTAGAGAAGGCTTTTTTTTTTTTTTTATCTATAAATTCATTTTATGCTGACGGAAACTTTGGTCACAATTTTCACATCGTACCCATCTCCAGTAATTTTGAAACATAGTATTTATTACTTTTTGCTGGTAGCTTCTGCGGCTTGTCATTTTCCAAATCCCATTTTTCCAAGTATTTTAAACCGTTCCCTTATGCAGACCTGTACGGTACCGTAGGCATAACATCTACACGCTGTGTCCATTCGGCATTCTACCAACAAATCTTGGTGTGCGTTTTCTTCTTGCATCTTTCAATATTTGGGATTTTTACCTTGATAGATATCGGGAACTAGCATAGTAAGTTAGGCCACACTCCCACTGTCAAGACTTACTGTAGAATTCCTGATGCATTTTAAGATGATCATACGCAAGAAAATAGAACACAGTATTTTGAGAAATGACCCCAAGTATGGTAACATTAGGAACTCTGATTTCCAGTGTCATACCAGTTAACAAATGTTCAAGACATTCTGAAAATAAAACTTTAGAAGATTGGTATGAAGCTGGCACTGGTGACTTCCTAGCTGGTGTGTGGTTACTTCTATCTTAGTTGGGTTTTTAATTTTAAAGTATGATGTTGTGTTTTTCCCCCTTTTTTAAAGGCTGTTAATCAATGTATACACAATTAGTACAACTTGTGTGTACATTGTTGTCTTCAAATATTTTCTGTCTCCAATAAATATATATATTTTTTTAATGAAGACGTGTTGTACAGTAGTTATGGTGTCAATTTTGCTGTTAATTGAACAGTGTCCTGGTGCCTGTTTTTAGGCACCCCACTTGCTCTGTTTTGCTTGCACTGAAGTTTGGAAAATACTAATGGGGGAACTAGGGGTATAAATGTCTGATAATCCATTTTATAAGGTAGGAAGGTTTAAAGTTTCCTTGCCCCCGATGCCTTATATTTGAGTAAAAGACACAAATTAGTAAAGTGATACCCATATGGCCAGTTTCTTAAATAAAATGTAAACTGCAAAGTGTTTGAAATACTCTAAATTTACATAGCTCATTTTAAGCATACATACACCTCAAGTGTCATTTATTCCACTTCCGCAGCACCATGAAAGAAACGCTTGTCTGGTCGTTTTCTGTTGCATCAGTTTGTAGGGTTTCCAGAATGTTTTTTCATTTGTAATTTTGTTGCAATTTGGTTACCCTGTATCATGGATTTGGTTAGCCTGTAACCTAGATTACTTTGTTTAAATAGTGGTGGTGGTTTAGTTTGTTATGTGATTTCTAACGTCAGGGTCGTTTTTGTTTTTCATTTTAGAGTCAAGATTTCCTTTTGCACATGCCGCCCGGGAACAGTGGTTCCAAACAGGAGTCCGTCGGCGGAGGGAGAATGCTCGTTGGAGCTCCGAGTGCTGCACCCACTTTGGCCCTTAATAACTCTGCACCCCCTGACATAACATGTAGTTGTGATGCGTGTAATGAGCGCAGGTAAGCCATACATCCCATGGAGATGTGTCTGCACTTCATGTTGGGAGCACTTTGCTTTCATTTACGTTTTGCAGAGCAGTAGTAGGAGGGCTATGCAAGTAGGCAACATGCTACAACATGGAGTAACGCTGGCTTATGACTTTACCTTCCCCACTCTGTTTAAATGTATCATTTTGTGGTAGCTTTTCTTTTTTTAATTCTATTGCAAACTCCTTTGCTAGGAACAATAAAGTCAGATTAAAGATCCTCTTATGCAGTCATTAAGTGATAGGTGGTAACTGTTTACGTAGGAGGGAATGTGGTTTGGGGAAAGCATGGATGGTAAGAACAGGGGAGGGGTGCGCGGACTTATACAAGCCAATTACTAGGATCATGTGTTCACTGTCTCTCTGCACTGAGTGTGTCCTTCTCTGAGCACTAGCTTAGGTAGAGATGCAGGATATTCTGTGCAGCTACTCGTACTCCATTTGTGACTGGTTGAAGTGAGTCTTCCACTCTAGCTTATTGGTTGCAATGTGACCATTTGTGTGCCGGGAAGACCAGCGTTCTTCTGAAAGTGCTGTGTGGCACCCCCAAAGAGTAACTTCCATTGCCTTTCGCCAGTTTTGGTTCTTGGTATGATTTTATAACCTAGCTGTTAATAATTGAGACTTGATACTGTTAAGCTGGCCACAAAGGGCATAACGTAATGCTCACTACAAAATGTATGTCTAATCTAGATGAGGTTTGGCCGTTCAGCCACTTAAGTGCATTTGATTAGGGTCAGGAAACCACTTTGAAGACTGATTAAATGGACGTGCAAGATGTGTTGTAGGTAGGGCTAGAACTGCATGGGTTGAGATTGGCCACCTCTTCTGTGTTAAGAACCAAACAAGTAAGTAATGTAAGGGTTAGCGGAGATCCAAGCATTCAAACCGGCACTGGACGCTTGTGGCTACAGATGTAGCACTGTATGAAACATCAGACTTAGACGCTGTGGTATATTTTTTCATGGTTACAGCTAAATAGGACTGTATCATTAAGACACTTATGTTATAATTCTTTTCTCCAGGGAAATTTCAGCAGAGACTGAACGGGAATCCCAGCAGCTACAGAATTATTGGTCAGATGTACGGTACATGGTTCGCTGCATATACCGTCAAGCCGGGACGCCGCTGGCGGATGACCAGGATCAGTCACTAGTGCCAGAAAAAGATGGAATGAAAGATTTGGTGGATAGGTAATTGGCAAACGCTGTAGACGAGTGATGACACGGAGCCATGTTCTGGTAGTGTCATTTAGTAGGAATGTTGGTCTGTAACATTTAGTTTTTTCTTTTGGTTTGCATATGGTGTACAGTGTAATTTGGATCAAAAGTAATGCGCAGCGTTTGCTGACCTACAAATTATTACTTGTGTGACACTGGGAGAACTTCGTTCTACTCCTAGGTAAATATTCATTGGAAATATTAGTTGCCTAGCAATAGCAGCAGTCTGATAGATGACGGCATCTCCCTGGTTATCTGGATATTTCAGTACAGCGATTCTCAACCTTTTGCCATGTTTTCTCACACCACCTTGGCACACTTGTGTTTTTGTGACACACCTGTTCAAATATTGTGATTAAAGTGGCAATAAGAGCAATTTTCTTCATGTTACTGTAATGTCACACTAGACCCCCAGAACATATTTTCAGGATAGGTTTTGTGGTGAAGACTTTTATCTGTCCGGTTTAGCACGATGACACACAGATGCACCCTGACCTTTGGGGGGGATTAAGTTAAGAGCAATGTCCCTGCCTTTGTAAGTGCCGCACTTATGGTAGCGCTGGTTTTGCGGATTTTTACTTGTAGCGCCATAGGACAGCGTGCAAATATGAGCGAGTCATTGCCGCTAGGCAATGGCAGCTCTCTCCTGTCGCGTGCTGGTGGGGGGAGAGTTAATTGAATTCCCTCCGCTGTCTGTGCTAACTGTTTAGTATTCCATATTTGTAAGAACTGTTTTTTTCTTCCTCGATTTATGCAGGTTATGTGAGAGGGACCCTTATCAGCTATATCAACGCTTAGAGCAACAAGCACGCGAATATGTTTTGGAATTGAAAGTCCGTCTGCTCAAGCACTTGTCATTGGGTTTTAAGGTGACCTCTACCATACAGGGGCCTCCCCAAGCTCACCAGTTCATCTCCCTCCTGCTGGAAGAATACAGTGCCCTCTGCCAGGCGGCATGCACAATCGGGACCTTTCTTGTCACTTTGGTAGGAATAATAAAAAAGCACTATCCATTTCCAACCTGAAAATAGTACATATTGGATGACCAGCAATGCCTTTCGAGAGTTTAATATGCAGGTTCCCTGTTTTTTTTCCTTTTAATGTAGGAAAATGAGCATTTGAAGAAATTTCAGGTGACATGGGAATTGCACAATAAGCATTTGTTTGAAAACTTGGTGTTTTCTGAACCGTTGCTCCAGAACAGCTTACCGGCCCTGGTTTCACAGTTAAGGTAACAACCTCTCCATGCTCAAAACTAAATCTGCTGTTATCAATGATCTTGTAAATCGCGGCTGTCTTTATTGGTGGGTTTGAAGCTGTTGTTTTTCTGTACAGACCCCTGTTTAATGTTTAGTTGGTCTCCACTCTGAAACCAAATACTGTAACATACCACCCTGCCCAACAGATCACAAGGGTCTGGAGTCTGCCACCCCTGCAATGTGTAACCTGAAGCGCTTTTACTGGGGGCTGTTGTGCTCAGTGTTTGCTTTCTTTTCTGTAGCAAAGACCCAGAGCTTTAACGTAGCCATTGTTTATACCATTTGGTTCATATAGGACCATTGTCCTACGGCACCAGTAGAGAGGGTAAAATTAATATCTGACAATTCCGGAAGATCCCAAAGAGCTATACTGGGCCCACACCTGCCGTTTAGTGTCAGCGGTGACTGTAATATTTTACATTTCAAGCTCCTCCTCCCCTCTAATTGGCTCTCGCAGATGTCCAGTCTCCACACTTTGTGTATAGGTCAAAGTCCACCTGGAAGATTAACAATCAGTCACTTACTTGGACGGGTATCTCATGACTAGTAGGTGTGCCAGTCGCGGTTCTGCTATTTGGTGGGTAGGGGTGTTTGTGTAATCTTAGTGCTGGGTTGGAGTTCCTGAAAGCTTTTATGCCTGTCTTAAAGCTTTTGCCATTGAAGCGTTTTTAAGCAGTCTTCATGACTGCCACTGAAGCCCTTCGGCTTTCTCCGGAAAATCCTGCCTGGACTTTCTGCTCATGAAATTTAAAACGGTTTCTGCTTTTATTCCTGAATATTCCTGAACAGTAGCTGTCATAAAGCCTAAAGGCCACAGTTATCCAGCAACTCGATGACATTTTTGTGTTTTACCCCCAGGCTTGGGACCGCATCACATGACTCCTATAGTGAAGATATGTACAGTACCTTACTACAAAGGTACCATCAGCTGGAACAAGAAATGGGTCAGATTTCAGAGGAGTGGCTGGAGTGCCAGAAAAGAATTGATAACTATGTGGATGAACAGGTAAGTGGCATGCCTAACTTTCTAGTGCTGGGGAGATGTAAAGCTATTACTACTGTGTATGTGTGTGTATATATACAGTCCGGTCCATAAATGTTGGGACATTGACAGAATTTTCAGATTTTGGCCTCTATTCACCACCACAATGGTTTTGAAATGAAACAAATAAGATGTGCTTTAACTGCAGACTTTCAGATTTAATTTGAGGGTAATTACATCCAAATCGGGTGAAAGGTGTAGGAATTACAACAGTTTCAATATGTGCCTCCCACTTTTTCAGGGGCCAAAAGTAATGGGACTATCAACTCAGAAGCTATTTCATGGACAGGTGTGGGCTATTCCCTCGTTATTTCATTATCAAT